>JADLZL010004788.1:15000-732381 GCA_015844335.1 Chrysopogon serrulatus | reverse complement strand
CCATTTAGTAATTGTGTACTGAATTATAGGGCACTTGGTGTGAAACTCTCCCCAATTGCCAAATAGTTTTTACCGGTTTGCATATGAAAATTTTGGTTCGACATACCCCACAGCAAAAAACCTAGTTTAGTCACTGACATAACTTATTTGCAGAACTATGGTCTGCGGAGTATTGGCAAGACTAGGCTAGAATTAGCTCTGGCTATGTTCATCTGGCTTTGTGCTCATGGTGTGTCCTATAGGATGATTGAGGATAGGTTTGAGAAGGGGCTATCAGTAATCAGTCCCATCATTCACCATGTTGCCAATATTTTCATCCCTTTTAGCACATGACATTATAAGACCAAAGCCTGATCAATACACTAAAGTGCACAACAAGTTAAGGAAATATGAACCCCTCTTTGATGGATGCTATGGCGCATTAGACGGCACGCATGTTTCGGTTACAGTTCCTAGCAATGTCAACAAGGCTGCCTATATAAATTGGCATGAGTATCCCAGTATTAATGTATGTGCCACAATGATCTTTCCAAGCGTTTCACCTTCATCAGTGTTGGGAAGTTGGGCTTGGTCCATGACTCGGCGGTGCTCAAAGAATGTATGGAGGCAGATAATTTCCCCCATCCACCAGAAAGTGTGTACTGTATTTAGTACGTTTTGTATCAGTTGAAGCGGATAGTTCATTTGAAATGATTGTGAAGTAATTGTGGAAAATAATATTGTGTTGCAGGTAGGTACTACCTGGTGGACTCTGGCTACAAGCTAGCCAAAGGATATATGACACCGTATAGGAAGAAAAGGTGGTACCGCAGCCGTAAGTGTAAGAGATTTTATCGTGCACATGCAAGTCTACGTAGTAACATCGAACATACATTTGGGATTGTGAAAGAAACATGGCAAATTTTATATAATGTTCCGGAATATGGTGTGGACTTACCAAATAATTACAGCATGCTTTGCACTACACAACTACCTGTGGGAGTGGAATCATGTTGGTGAAGAAAGTACATGAAGTTATGACATGTCTAATTGGGCAAAAAGCCACAGGGACACTGATATAAGTAGGCTGCAAGACCTTATCACTGATAGCCTCTCACGCACTCGTTAGGTAAGGTATGTCAGCCATATTTGCTTGATTATAAAATTATGAACACATGGATAATCACTTGTAATGTAGTCTAATTGTATGATGGTACCATGTTCAGCTGCAAGGGAAGAAGAACTGGCGCCAAGGTGCAGTGACTCCAAAAAAATGCAAGGAGTTACTGAACAAGTCCAAGTTCTTCATTCGTTTCTTCCAATGGTGTAGCTTCCAGTGTTGGCACGGTTCAGCGGCACCTCGGCATGTGTTGGTGCTTTTCAGTAGCTTTGTTGAAGTATCATGGTGTCGTTTGCGTAGTCAAGGACTACTGCTGCTTAATTATCTAGTTTTGGCATGTCTTTATGTATCGTGGACTTGTGATGTAATATTTGATGGCCTTAGCGAGCCTTCATTTCAATTTCTTCATGTGTGCTGCTTTGAACTTCACCTTTGAGCTTCGTGTGCAGGTTGTGGACATTTACACTTCTATGAAGCTAGTTTGTCTTAGTTAAATTACCTGATTGCTTGCTTATGTGATTTGTATTAATGGATCGTCTTATTGCTTTGGAATCATGGTTCTCTTCATCTATTTTCACTTTGTTCAGTGATCTTGTTTTGGACGATAGTTTGAATGATATTTTTAATTCTCATATTTGGCGTCGAGATTTGTTTCGTAATTGTTTCAGTTTAGCGTTTCCATTAAAATTTGGAGTGTATTTGTTAGAACCAATAGTGCATGCCACCTAATTCAGTGATCTGTTACCGCCATGTCATCTAGTTACCTTAATTGGGTTCTAGTAGATTTGAAAAAGTTTGAGATTATTTTGGAAGGGAGAATTCAATTACTATAAGGTTCTTATGAGATTTTTTTTGGGACTAAGTCTCTCCGAACTATAAATACGAGGAGTATTGTAATCATTGGAGGCAAATCAAGAAAATAATCGAAAGATTTATCTCCTCTCTCCCTCTATCTCCATCCGCCGCCCCCCCCCTCCAACCCTAGCCTTCTACCTGCTTCGAAAGCAGCAACCTCCCCTTCTCTAGCCACCACCTTCTGTTGCCCTCGCTGCCACTCTAGCACATCACCCCACCACCTCCCCATCATGCTGTTACATTTGCTCTACCACCATCTAAGCGAGCGGTAGCTTGTGAGGTAGTATGTTTCATTGCATTGTCTTTTTTTTCCCTCTAATTTAAAATCACCATTCGGGCGTCCAAGGTACTTGCCTTTCAGGCGTCCGCTCTCAAGAATTAGCCACGACTATCTCAGCTTAGCTCCTCAGCAAGATTTATAAGCCGATTGATAAGCCGAAACTAGTGATTTCTTGTGAGAGAGAAACTAGTGATTTCTTGTGAGAGAAAAACACTATTACAACGGTTGATAAGCTGAATCGAATGGAGAAAAACACTTACTATATTCGGTTTGTTTGCATAGCAAACCGAGTCAATATTTTCTGCAACGTGTTAAATTTATTTTCACACGACGAACTCGATGAATGTTTGTTTTCCAAAAAAATAGATTATTTTGAGGTTTGGAAGGTCAAATTCCATCCAGGAAGAGGAATCAGGAATCCCTGCTGTCGTGGTGTGTGCCGTCCCAACTCCAAGCATGCCACAGCCGCCTGATCAACATCATCATCATGCATGCGCGCGCCTTCATCGGCCCGTGGGTCAGATAATTAAACGACATCATCAATTCTTTGTTCGTTGTATTACTAGTACTGACCTCAGCAGGTGCGGCCAGTGAGTCAGATAAACGACTGGCTTGCTAGCCGCCGCTGACCAGCGGCGGCTAGCATGGGCGTTCGCTGATCCGTGCAGCTGGAGGCCTGGCAAGAGTGGGAATCTCTCTACAGGATTGTGCCGGTTCGATGGCACTTACACCAAGCCTGTTCAACTTTTAGCGCATGCATGAGCATGATGCAGCAGCTAGCGGAGCAGGTAATAGGCTGGCGTGCATGCATGGTGATGAAGCCGCTGTAGCTATGGCCTCCTTTTTACCGCGCCGGTGCGCAGGGTCCCTGTACGCCCGTGAGACGTCCAGATGCATGCCAAATAAAGCTGTGTCGCGCGGCGGTCATGTCGCCCGCCACAGCCGCCAGGGCCTCTCACCGTCGTCGATAATGTCGCATACACCTGCGTGCCCTCTCTGTCCGTAGTTTTACAGACGATTGTTTTCGACAGATGTGAGAACAGAGAAGTTTCTCGAGCTAGCTCCTCGTTAAGTTTTACGATGTCATATAAGGTTTTTATAACGTGTCGCGTGAGTTGTTCGGATACTAATTAATTAAAGAACTAGTAAAATAAACTGTAAGACAAAATTTTTAAACCTAATTAATTCATCATTAGAGCATGTTCATTGTAGCACCATATTGTTAAATCATAAACTAATTAGATTTAAAAAGATCTGTCTCACATTAATTAGTTATTTTAGTCTATATTTAATACTCTATATATGTGTCAAATATTTGATTTGATAGGTATAAAGTTTTAGGAGAAGAAAATAGATGGAGCCTAAATTTTTTTTCTAGGAAATATTAATTAGGTGTATTAGATATAAATTAATTACAAAGTTATATAGAAATGGAGGCTAATTTGCCGTATCGAATCTATTGAACCTAAAATAGTTCACAATTTACCAATATTGTGCCATAGTAAACATATGCTAATGATGAATTAATTAACTTTATGATAGGTTCATCTGCGAAAGTTAGTCCATTTGTATAATTAGTTTTATAAATAGCCCATATTTAGTTCTCCTAATTAGTATCTGAATATCCGATGAGAAGATCCAAAGCTTCTAGTTCGTTTCAAAATTTATCACACGTCTGGTCTTAGATAAATTGTAGCTGCCATAAAACTATGCGAACAAATTAGAGGTCTTATTAGTAACAAAGTTTAGCAAAAAAATAATAAAATATATCACGTCTAACTTTAGCTAAATTGTAGATAACATAATAAAAATGGGTAGAAGCAACATTAGTAAAAAAATTTTAGTGAGAAAATAAATCTATAATGTATAGACATGGTGCTAAGAATGTGTGTATATATCGTCAGTAGTAAGTCAAATTTACTCCTACTTTATCACTATCACTAATGTCTGGTGTACCATGCTTATGCTGCGCATTGTATCAGCAGCACAGGTGATGGCGTTTACACGAAGGTTACGACAGACGAATCCGTTGTCGCAGAAGGCGACTTTGGCTCTATCTGCTGCAAGCCAAGCACGTCCCCGGACTCCTCGCTGTTCAACCTTTGGCATATGCATGCATTCTCGTCAAAAGAAAAAAAAAAAAACTTTGGCACACGCATGAGCATGATCGGCGCGGAGAACGAAGTGATAGCCTGGCGTGCATGCAGGTGATGGCGTGAGTGAGATGGCAGTGGCACCGGAGGTCGCTGTAGGAGTACGTCGTTTTGGAGCTGCGGCGGCCAGCATGTCGCCCGCCAGAGGGCCTGTCACCATGAGGTTCGCACTTGAGATTCCTCTACCACCGTGACCTCTGTGTCCGTAGTTTTACAGATGGGATTTGACGGATGTGAGAACCGAGAAGCACTTGAGATTCCCCTACACCCGTGACCTCTATGTCTCTCTGAGAATAATTAATTAGTAGTATTAAAACTAATTATATATATATATTGAGGATAATTTATGAGACAAATTTATTAACCCTAAATAGACAATGATTTGATATTATATATGATGCTAACAGTAAATATATGCTACACTAGTGATGGATTAATTAGCTTAATAGGTTCTAGTTTGTTTCAAAATTTATCACGTCTAGTTTTAGTAGATAACTGTAGCGCCACAAAACTATGCCGAGCAAATTCGAAGTCATACTAGCTATTAACAATGTTTCGCAAAAAAATAATGAAATTTACCACGTCTATATATTCTTAGGCAAATTGTAGCTGACATGAAAAGTATGGGTAGCAAAATTGAAGCAACACTAGTAACAAAGTTTAGTGAGAAAATAGGTCTATAATATATACACACATGGTGCTAATTAAGAACGTGTGTAGCGTCATAGTTATAGTAGTAATTTAAATTCACACCTACTTTATCTATCTTAAAATAAGTGCACATCTTATTTATCTAAAAGTTATTTTTTTTTCTAATTTTGACTAATTACTATATGTAAAAAATACTAATGACTGTGGTGTATAAAAGTATTATTAAATTAATTGTAGAATACATTTTTCATAAACATTCTAGAGATGGAGATTTAAATATTGGTATTATTTTTTACTTAGTCAAATTTAAAAGACCAAACAAATAATGCACCTTGGATTTTTTTTTTTCCTAGCCATCACTTCATCAGAGTGCCATAAGGGGTTTCATGTATGAGCTGGAGAACATCCACGAGTTTCTCATATTAGGCTATCCGCACTCATCGTCCCTCTATTATCTCTCCTCTATACCGCTCAAATAAGATTCTCTCCCTATATCTAATTCTTCCGCATCCATCTATCCACTATATCATATTCTATCACTATGGGCCTACTTATCACTTTATCTAAATATATCCATATGAGATCTAGTTTTGAAGGATTAATTGAAACGAATTCAATGGTGCAATCGAATTTAATTTGATTTTCTGGTTTGTGAGTTATAACATTTTTGTTACATAAAAAGAAGTGGGGCCCGTGACTTATTTCTCTCTCTCCTCTCTCCCACGCCTCTGCCTCTCACAGCGCGCGCGCAGTGCTGCCCATGGCCTCACCTACGCTGATACCGTTTCAACTGGAAGACGCTGGATATGGCGGAGATGCGATCGTTCCGGACCGGGTAGCGGTCTCCGCTACGGCGTTTTTTGACGCCAAACGCGATACCGGACGTGTATACCGGCTCCACTTCAGATAGTCTAGCACCTTTATAAAAGGTCATCTTCCCATACCCGCAGCACTCACATCACATGCCGCTAGCCGCTCTCTCAGACTTCATCCACCACTTCCACCTCGGCTCTTCGGATCCCTACCAGCACACCCTCCTCCTTTATCCACCGCTTTGGCTGAGTTCAGAGTCAAGTAACCAGCATCTCCATTCGTGCCGGAGCTAGGTAGCAGCACAGTTGGCTGCTGCCGCTGCTTCTGCCTTCTCTTGCCATCGCGGTCGTTCATCACTGGCTAGCCGGCGAGCAGAAGGTGCGCAGCTTCGTCTACACCAGCTACAGTACCCACTAGCTGTGTTGTTGTTCACTATTCAACATCTGTTAGATTTATTTTCCTTTGCTACATATATGCCGTCAGGTTTTTGATCTCGTCAACTCTGAGGAGATGAGCAAAGCAGGAAAAAAACCTTCAGACCGCCAACAGTTAGCCACGGCCACTCCAAAACGTGGTGTGGTAGTGGTACGACCTTATTTGTGCGCCTTTGTTTTTTTCTTTTGGCGTTAAGTTAAGAGCCATAACACTTCTTAAATAACGATGAGTCTGACTATTCTGGTTGGCAAATAAAGTTATTATCTGCCTCTGTTATTTGTGACAGTATACTTTCTAGGAATTTATCAAGAATGTATATATTTTCTTTTGGTGTAATAACCCATTTACATGAAATCAGAGAGGCGGCCTAGCTGTAGCTTTTACTATTCTTTCTGTTGCATGTCTTAGTTATATATAAAGTTTTCAATTGCATCTCCTATCGATCACAAATGAGTATTTTAATTTAGTGAATTGCATCTAGATGGGGACTTTAAATTTTTCTATATTTCTCATCTAGATACATCAATTTTTTTTCCACCTAATCTAGGTCCATAAACTTTGTTTTTATTTGATATATAGGTGCCATCCAAAAGATTCGATCTCGTCATTTACAACAAAAACTACGTAGGATTTTTTTATTTATATTTAATACCAACATGGAGAGGACCTGATATGGCGCCCAAATATTGGTTCGCGGGCCCAACTAGGCTCAAAAGATTCGGCCTCGTGATTTATGCCCATCTCCCCTGTGATGGAGAGAGAGTGGAAAAACTTGTAATTCCAATTGAAAGTTGCATAAACAAGATGGTTTTTCCGCCAACATGGAACCGCGCCACAGTGGCTTTGATGCCCATCTCCACGGGTCGCCGCCGCCGCTCCTTTGCCCACGCCTGCTCGCGGTAGCTGTCATTGCGCGCCGCCCCAAGATTGCCGCCCCTACACGCTTGCTCGTGGTCGTTGCCGCCAACGCCCCCCGTGTCGCTGAAGCTCCTAGCCGCCCGCGACGACGGCACGCTCCACCTCCACCTCGCTCTGCTCGCCAAGCTCCGCGCCTTCCCGCGCCATGAGGACACCTCCTACTCCCGTGAGAGAACGGCCATGCGCACACCGTCCTATCCTGGGCCTCGCTACTGGTTTGGTGCGGCGGCTGTGGTAGGGGCTCCCTGTTTGGCGGTGGCCATAGGGCTCAGCATTAGCAGAGCAGAGCAAGAGAGGATGAGCCAAGGAACACGAGAAGGAGAGAGCACGCTCGAGAGGAATTAGCGCCTCTCGGCTTCCCATAGCTGCACGAGGGTGGCAGTGCACGCGTCGGACGATGGGGGCACGGTGGCATGTGCGATGTGCATGGCTGCCGGAGTCGCTGACACGGCTGCCAGATATACGGCCGGCCACCGTAAGAGCAGAGCAGGCGAGGCATGCATGCACCGCTGCCGACGCGGACGCACGCGAGCTATGCCACATCAGATACCACCTAGGCACCAAAAACAATACATTGGTCTGTTTTGATGACAGCTATCAGTCAAATAAAGTTTATGGATCTAGATGAGCGAAAAATGAAATTGATAGACTTAGATAAGAAGTGAGAAAAAAATTAAGGACCCATAGTGCAATTCACTCTATTTTAATTGAGTTCATTCTAGTGAGTTACCTAGCTTGCCCCGAGCTTTTGTGTACTCCAGTACTTCAACTTGTCATTACTTTCTAATATCTTTTTCCCCTGGTTGACTATATATCACACAATAAATGGAAAAAATAATACAAAAGCAAGATCATTTGGATTTTGCATGAATGCATATATAGTTTAACGTGAGAATTGGAGCCGGTGCGCTGGAAGGACAGTAGACATGAAGTATATGCTGTTCTTTTTTCCTTGGTAGATATATGAGTGTGGATCTTTTATTCCTACCTTTGTAAGATGTCAACCAATTAAAGTAAACTAAATCAATGGCAATATCGTCTGGTTTGTAATCATTTGCTTCTTTTTCTTTGGTTAAAAAAACCTGCCTACATGACATCATAGTTAACCATAATAAGAACATGGGATATAGTACCATAATATAAGATAGATTAATGCAAATTATTCATAGCGTATCCTTTTATCTAACTATGTATATGTTTTTTATACTACAGAATCTTCTTCTGATTGGATGGTATAGGAAAATAAGGTAAGAAAATATTATATGAAAAAACATCATTCAACTACATATTTATTGTACTCCATTTTTTTTTTTTAGAACCATATGAAAAACAAACTTATATGTAGTTATACATGCAGTGCTTAAATGCGTGCTAAAAAGTCACTAATATATTTTTCTGTATGATGCAGTAGCGGATCGGAGCAGGTGATGGCATGCATGGTGTGATGAAGCCACCGTAGCTATGGCCTCCTTTTATGGTGCCGGTGCGTGAGGTGACAGAGTGGCCGCGCAGAGGTCTCTGTTTTGTACGCCCGTGACTCGCCTAGATGCATGCCAAAGCTGTACCGTAGAGGTCTCTTTACGACAGACGAAGCCGGTCGGTGGCAGACGCTGCGCTTGAAGGCAACTTTTGATGAATTGCTGTGGCTACCGCAGCCAAGCACGCCCCCCGACTCAAACGCTGTTCAACCTTTGGCACATGCATTCTCGCCAAAAAAAGAAACTTTGGCACATGCATGAGCATGATCAGCACGGAGAGAAGTGATAGCCTGCCGTGCATGCATGGTGATAATAAAGCCACCTTTTACCACGGCGGTGGCACCAGAGGTAGCTGTACGTCGTTTTGAGCCGCGGCGGTCATGCATGTCGCCTCGCCAGGGCCCGTCAGCAGAGGTTCACACTAGAGATTCCTCTACACCGGTGACCTCTGTGTGTCCGTAGTCAGTGGCGGACCCAAGATGAGCATGGGGCTAAACAATCTATACAACTTATAAAAAAACAAGGAGTACATTTTTTGGTGCGGTAATTGTTTGGTGCTGCCACTTTCCTTCCCATGCGATCTTGCTCCCTTCCTATCTTCACGTATTGTAGATAAAGAAGGCATGCGATTCTGGTCCCCACCCCTCAACTTCACCGTCTTCACATCATGGCAAATATAGAAGGCACTTGATTAAAATAATCACATCTCCTTGCAAATATGAAAGTCTCCGCACGTGATTGAAGGCAAAATATTTAATCTGTCAATCAGTAAAGCAAATGACATGATTGAAGGCAAATTATTCATCAATCCGTCAATCAACAAAACACACACCACCCGCAGCCATCACCACCTCCGTACACCTGCCCGCGCCCACGGCCGGAGCTGCTTGCGCACATTGACATCGCCTCCGCACACTGACGTTGCCTGCGCGACGTTGCCCACGTCCGGAGCCCGGGCGTCCTGCACACATCAACATCGTGACGACACACCGCCGCTGACTGGGCGCTTAACGCCGCCCGCGCCTGCCGAGACCGGCCGTTGCCTGCACCGACGCCGCCCATGCCCGCGCCCACCTAGAGCTGCCTTTACGACGCCTCAGCTGCTCCCTGCTGCGCCATGTCGCCACCAAAAAATGCCGCGTCGCGCCACCAGCAATCACCACCGACGACGATGATACCCCGCGAGACGACTCCTGTTACCACATTGACGCTGCCATCACTTCATGCCGCCCAGAGGAGGATACCTGCCTCTCCCATGACAAGGAAGTCTCCCATCGCCCGCTGCCCGCTGGATCTTCACCGCGCCGTGTGGAAAAGGACCTTCTCTCTCCCAGCACTGACGTCTTCTCCAAGTGAGTATCCTCGCCCCACCCCCATTTCACCATATATACAGGGACACCTGCATGTTTTGTTGGTTCAGCCTTGCATAAAATTGTGAATGATTTTGCTTTCGGCGGAGCACATGTTGTAGACTATAGTATACACCCATGAGCAATTGTTAGTCTTATTTTAGCAACCTAGCATATAGCATATAGTTTATTGTATGATTTTTATCAGGAGGGGTTTAAGAGGAAGCAGTTTCCTATTCGGCCGAAGCCGTCATGACGGTGAACAAGTCACAGGGCCAAACTATCCCGAACGTGGGTGAAGAGTAAAGACTAAAAGAGTAAAGATTAAAACTAAAATTAGTGGTGGATTAGCTTGTAAAATCAGGCTGCCAGGAGGGGCTGCAGCCCCCCCCCTAATTGGGACAATGTCCGTAGTTTTAGAGATGACGGATTTGATGCTTGTGAGAACCGAGAAGCGCTAAATTTAGTCTACGTCTCTCGAGAATAATTAGTATTATTAAAATAAAACTAATTATATATATATTGAAGATAATTTATGAGACAAATTTATTGACCATAAATAGTCAATGATTTGATAATATGGTGCTACAGTAAATATATGCTAGTGATGGATTAATTAGCTTGATATATAGGTTCTGATTCGTTTCAAAATTTATCACGTCTAGTTTTAGTAGATGAACTGCCACAAAACTATGCGGAGCAAATTCGAAGTCATATTAGCTAATAACAATGTTTCGCAGAAAATAATGAAATTTACCACATCTCTATATCCTTAGGCAAATTGTAGCTGACATGAAAAGTATTGGTAGCAAATTTGAAGCAGTACTAGTAACAAAGTTTAGCGAGAAAATAGGTCTATGTATACACATGGTGCTAAGAACGTGTGTAGCGTCATAGTTATGGTACTAATTCAAATTCACACCTACTTTATCTGTCTTAAAATAAGTACACATCTTATTTATCTAAAAGTTAATTTTGACTAATTATATGTAAAAATACTAATGCCTATGATGTATAAAAGTATTATTAGATTACTTGTGGCAGACTATAGAGATTAGAGAGATTAGAGAGACAAATTCCATCAACTACAGACTATAGAGATTAGAGAGAGAGAGAAGGCATTGCATCGGGAATCCCCACTGTCGTGGTGTGTGCCGTGAGGACTGAGGCGTGAGCAGCAGCCGCTACCGCTAGCATGCGCGCTCCTTGGTTTGGTTGGCCAGTGGTGGGTCAGAAAACAACCAGCGGCTAAGCTCGGCTCGCACGCTCGCTGATCCGTCCGTTGTTGACGCAAGAGCGGGCAGGTGGGAATCTCTCTACAGGATTGTGCCCACCAATGCATGCGAGCTTTACGACCACGTTCAACATTTTAGCGCATGCATCATGGCATGATGAAGCAGCGGATGGGAGCAGGTGATCGGCTGGCGTGCATGCATGCATGGTGATGGAAGCCGCTGTAGCCATGGCTGGCTTTTACCACGCTGGTGCGTGAGTGAGACTGAGATGGCAGTGGCACCACTGCACGCCCGTGAGAAGTTCAGCCGGCTCATCGTGGCGGCCATGTCGCCCGCCGTCGATCATTCCTGATCTAGTACACCGTGACCTCTGTCCGTAGTTTTGAGATGATGGGATTTGATGGATGTGAGAACCGAGAAGCATCGGTGTTGTTAGGAGTACTGTATACTTCACGTACTATACGGACTACTAAATTTATGGGGTGTTTGATTCCCTCAACATTTTTCTAGTCTCTGTCACATGGAATATTTGGACACATATATGGAATACTAAATATAATTTAAACAAATAACTAACTACATAAATTGATGCTTTTTTGTGAGACGAATCAATTGAGCCTAAATAGTCTATGATTTGATAATATGTTGCTACAGTAAACATTCGCTAATGATGAATTAATTATACTTAATCTGTTCATCTCAATCGTTTAAATTGTAATTCATTTTTTATTGGCATCCAAACACCCCCTCTCACATCTTTTCGATATTTCGATGTGACACCTACTAGACTCTAGTCCCTCCATCTAAACATCCTCTTAGTCTGCTCGCTCTCAGAAAATGTCTTCAAATAATTACATATATATTAAAAATATTAATATTTATATTACATAATTTGTATCTTTAAAAATATTTTTAAATCTAGCTTTTTTAATAAATTTATTTAAAAGATATAAATATTGCACGTATTTATTACAAATCGAGTTAAACTCGTTGGCACAACACTAATTTTATATATTGAGGCTAATTTGCAAAACAAATTTATTGAGCTTAACGTTGATGCTTTGACAATATAGAGCTGCAAAAACATATGCTAGTGATGGATTAATTAGATTAATAGGTTCATCTTGCAAATTAGAATCCATATGCATAATTAGTTTCACAAATAGCTTATGTTTAGTTTTCATAGTTAGCATCTGAATATCTGATGTGTTAAGGACAAAACTTAAGCAAAAGTATCAAAGTTTCTGTTTTAAAATTTATCACGTCTTGTCTTAGTTGATAACTGTAGCTGCCATAAAACTATGCAAAGCAAATTCGAAGTCATACGTAATAAAATTAACCACGCCTATCCTTAGGTAAATTGTAGGTGACATAAAAAGTATGGGTAGTAGAATCGAAGCAACACTAGTAACAAAGTTTAATATGAGAATAGGTCTATACTGTATACAGACTAATACCGAAAATGATTTTTACGTGGCGTCTAACTTTTATGAACCGTGGTGGTTGGATCTAGCGTCCATCACCGTTAATCGGTGGCTCACTTTCGGCCCTGGCCGCCTACCCGGCACCCACCATGGTTAATCATTAACCGATGCACTTATAAAGCAACCGCCATGGTCAATGTTGATTAACCGTGGTGGTCGTGTTATAATAGCTGCCACGGTTAATCGATTAACTGTAGCGGTCACGTTATAATAGCCACCACGATTAATTGTTTTTAACCGCCATCATTATGTTTTCTGTAGTAGTGACACATGTGCTAAGAATGTGTGCAGCAGCGTCATAGTTATGACAGTAAATCAAATTGACATCTACTTTATGGGTCTCCTACTTTATCTATCTTAAAATAAGTGCACATCTTATTTATCCAAAAGTTATTTTTTATATTTGACTAATTATTTGTAAAAATACTAATGCATGTGATGTATAAAAAATATTATTAGATTGGTTGTATAATATATTTTTTAATAAACATATTTGGAGATGAAGATATAAATATTGGTATTATTTTTTTTTTACTTTGTCGGTCAAATTGAAAAGACCAAACAAATCATGCACCTTGCATTTCTTTCTCTGGTCACCACTTCATCAGAGGGCCCGTGAAGGGTCTCGTGAGCGGGAAAACAAGCCACGAGTTTCTCGTACTAGCACCTTTATAAAAGGTCATCTTCCCATATGTACCCCCTCTATCTCTCTCACATCACACGCCGCTGGCCGCTCTCTCACACTTCATCCACCGAGCCACCACAGCTCTTCTGATCCCTACCAGCAACCCTCCTCCTTATCCACCAGATCCATCGCTTTTGTTGAGTTTAGAGTTAAGGTAAACCAGCATCTCCATCTGCCTCCAAAACCATTCTAATACAAGAGCTAGGTAGCAGCACAGTTGGCGCTACTGGCAAGTGTTTCTGCCTTCTCTCGCCATCACGGTCATTCATCATCATCAGTGGCTAGGCGACGGTGACCAGAAGGTGCGCAGCTTGCATCTACGCCAGCTACAGTACTGCTCTAGCTGTGTTGCTATTCACTATTCAACATCTGTTTGATTTATTTTCCTTTGTTTGCTACATATATGCCATTAGGTTCTTGAAAGTCGCCAAGTCGATCTGAGGAGATGAGCAAAGGCAGAACAAAACCTCCGGACCACCAACGGACATGGCAACTCCAAAACGTGGGGTGGCAGTGGTACGACGTTGTTTGTGCGCCTTTTTTTTTTTTCTTTGGCGTTATAAGAGCCATAACACTTCTTAATTAGCGACGAGTCTAGACTAGGCTGGTGTTGACAAATAAAGTAATCTGCCTCTGTTATTTGTGACAGTATATTTTTTAGAAATTTATCAAGAATATATATTTTTTTTTTGGCATAATAACCCATTTACATGAAATTAATCAAAGGCCATTCATTCTATTGCATGTGTTAGTTATATATAAAGTTTTCAATTGCATCTCCTATTGATCACAAAGGTATTTTAACGAGTGAATTGCACCGTGAGTCTTTTTTAAACTTTTTCTCTATTTCTCAACTAGATCCACGTGCCCATCTCTCCCTTGCCAAGAAGCTAGCATGCCTGCATCTGCCGTGAACCATCTGCGCTGCTGTGCCCGAAGGCCCACGTGGCCACGTCCTGTGCCCCAGACCGTGTCTGTGTGTCCAGCAAGAGGCCGCCATAGGCCCTAGCCGGTTGCTGCTTGGCTTCGCCCGATGGTCGCCGCCACCACTTCGCTTGCCCACGGTCGTCTCCGCCTGCTCGCGGTAGCTGTCATTGCGCGGTCGCCCCAAGGTTGCCGCCCCCCCACACGCTTGCCCTCATGGCGCGGGAAGGCGCGAGCCTAGGAGGTGTGAGAATTGGAGCCGTGCGCTGGAAGGACAGTAGACATGAAGTATATGCTGTTCTTTTTTTTCCTTGGTAGATATATGAGTGTGGATCTTTTATTCCTACCTTTTGTAAGATGTCAACCAATTAAAGTAAACTAAATCAATGGCAATATCGTCTGGTTTGTAATCATTTGCTTCTTTCTTTGGTTTTAAAAACCTGCCTACATGACATCATAGTTAACCATAATAAGAACATGGGATATAGTACCATAATATAAGATAGATTAATGCAAATTATTCATAGTGTATCCTTTTATCTAACTATGTTTATATTTTTTTATATCACAGAATCTTCTTCTGATTGGAAGGTATAGGAAAATAAGGTAAGAAAATATTATTTGAAAAAAAACCAGCTTGTTCAAATGGGCTGAAATTCAGGCCGGATATAGCTAAACATGCGGAATCCAATAAACCCCGACCTGCTGAATTCCATCCACCATTCAAATTCAAATTCCATGCCATTCAAAATATGGCGCCAAACACATATGGTAAACATCAGAATCACGCAAAACCATCCACTCAAACAATATATCACAACAAGCCACCTCCATTTTTCATAAATCCTAGCCATGATAACAGCACGTCGACACAATTCCAAATCATTACAGCACCACTTCAGTTCATAGCACATGCCCAGTTAGTACCTAACTCTCAATTGCCTACCACCAGTTGAATCACACAACTTTAGCCACCAAAATACGGGTTGTTGCAGGTGCATCATCCCCTTCTTGCTACGCTACTAGTCCATATCGGGGCACCAAAATAGAAGGCAATAAACATACACCAATGCTGCCTGCTTTTGCAGGTTCCACACACAGACATTGCTACTACTACTAGTCCATTTGACATCTACCATGTACAAAAGAGTGGCCTCCTTTCAGGCACTACTTGCCTCGGCAGGTCCATCATCCCTCCTTGGTACCCTGCAATTGCAAATATGAGCTCCCATGTCATCCCAATTCAACTACATGCATGCTTCACAAAGCTAACATGAAAGAACCATAATACAATTCTAGAAATCATCTACATGTTACCTTACCTTCATTCACTTGTTTTCCACGTGCGAGCTACGGCAATGTATTGCCTCATTATTTTGCAATAATACTCAACCCAACGCTCTCACCCACCCATGGAGACAACTGGTATGGCGGCTTCCTGGTTCGCTTACGCCACATCAGAAAGTTCTCCAAGGCACAACATGCAGCAACCATCTTAGCTTGTTTATCCCTGCAGTACAACGGCATCTCATACAAGATATGCCACCTACCTTTCATCACCCCAAACCGTCGTTCAATAATATTTCCACACGACTTTGAATGTGCCGCGATTAAATCTTTCCTCTAAACTCAATGATGCACTATCAACTCCTTCAAAGTCTAAGCGATGGTACCTTGTATTCCTGTAAGGAGGCAAGAACCCGGTCATCTCCATGTATCCAGCATCCGCCAAATAGTACCTACATGTCCAAGCACAACACAACCATTAGGTTTAAATACAATGTTGCAAACTCAGTATTACTTATGTCTTACGAGTCCATTACCTGGCGGCGGATGCGGGAAGTTTGCCTTCTTCCTGCACGCTTCAAGCACTACCATGTCATGACATGCCCCAGCCATTCCACTACCCACAAATACATACTTGCCTGACATGTCCACTATCACACATACGTTTAGGCTTGGATCCTGTTTCCTATTCGTGCAATCACCTTTCCAATTCTTCCTAGCCCTGATTTTCACATATGTTCCGTCGATTGCCCACTACTAGATTTTCACCCTATTGCAACATGACCCCATGTGCAACGCTACAAATTGTGTTGCAATAGGGGGTGTTTTTGCAACATTTGTCCCAAATTGTGGCAATAGGATGACTTCTGTTGCCACAAAAATAGTGCGTTGCAATATTTACTTTTGCTTTGTTGCAAGAGATGAGATCTATAGCAACCCTTTTTAAAAAAATTGTTGCTATAGGTTAAAAAATATTGCCACGATGACATAGCGTTGCTTTATTGTTTATTAGCGTTGCAACTGTCTAGTGGTTTTGCAACCATATAAAAACAGTGTTGCTATTGCTTGAAATTATTGCCACAATTGTGTTGGGTTGCAATATTTTCATGACCATTGCAATAGGTGGACCATGTATTGCAACTAAATTTCTAAGGCGATGCAATAGTTTGTTGCTATTGCCACAATGTTGTTTGGTTGTAATACTTCTTGGAACCATTGTAATATGTAGCTGTTTATTGAAACTAAATATAAAGCAATGCAATAGTATGTTGCTATTGCCACATACTAGTTTGGTTGCCATAAATTTCTAGTGTTGTACTATGCTATTGTAGTAAACACCTATTGACTCAGATATAGTAGAAGGGCCAAGACCTACAAATAAATCGATTCCTAGTAGTGGCTTATGTGATTATCCTTTTCCATCGGTTACGAGCGGCGACGCACTAAGGGACACGAAAACACCGACACTAATCATGACAAGGCTCTAGCAAGAAGCCAAATAATGTCGTATATGGCAAGTTCTTAAGACAGTATGGTTTCTTGCACTTTGATTTATAATGATCTTTGAAAATAATTCCATGTAATCTAATATTTAGAAGCAATCTCCAACTTGACCAAGTCCATGTTATGAACCAATATAATTCAGCAAACAAATATGAATTAAGCCCTTCTATGAATCATCATAGTTTGAAGTTGATTTTAAAAAGTACAATAGGTGATTGCCAGTGAGTTGCAATAGAAGAAAAAAAAAAATGCAAGATATTTTGTAGCCCAAGTAAAATCAAGATCTTGATAATTAAAATTTGCACATGTTGTACCACACATCAATGACAAGAATATGTTCATTTAAAAAAAATGTCAAAAGTAACTGATGATGAACTAACATATGATTAATTTATTAACCAAGTGTTAGAAGGTTACAATATTATCATTACCAACATATATCAAGACCAACCTATCACTCATGATTCCAAAGATCAACAAAAGACTCTTTTTTTAGGCAAACGACCCATCTGCATTCAAGCATCACCCACTTCAAATTTGCACAGTGCATATACCAGTTCACATATGTATGTGTATCAGCCATATTTTTTATTCCTAGCTGCAGAATATACTCAGGATTATGGTCCCTCCCAACCTCCTACAGGGCAAGGACCCCATGGCTTCGTGTATCAGTCTGAAAATTAAGTTAAATCTATGTTCCACAGTGCAAAATAAAGAAAAGAAAAAAAAACACATTAGTAGTGGAGTCTGAACATCACTACTTTGAGACTGAACATGACTTTGAGGCACCACCCTAGTGTATCTTATTCAGGACAATTCATGTAAATTAGTATAGTGCCCTTGCTAATGCTACGGCAGCACATAACTGGACAAATCCTTAAATCAAATAACTAAAAGGAATAACTAACATTTTGAGGTTGTCCTAAATCAAATGTTTTAAACTTGGAGTATAACTTATTTTGTATGTGTTAAGTTTGGAAATATCCAGTGCACTCATCTGTTTGGCCACAACACAATAATTTCTTCTCTACAACATTTGAAAAAAAAAGTCAAATCATAAATCTTTGTGAAGATCAACACATGCTTTAAAAATTCATTTCATTTAACAATAATAATATCTGAAGAATTTACCTAGCATCTATCTAAAGAGAAGTAAAGGAGGACTTGAGTCAACCAAGAGATGATAACATCAGCTGCTATTTGGTTCTAGAAATAAAATGACAACTGGAGTAAACAGTGCAATATCTACGGGAACCTTCCCAATATTTTAGAGACACCTTCCAACGCGAACTCTAGGCTACCATGAACTGCAATTAGCTTCCTACTGAAGTACATTTTCCTGTCATATAACCATAGCATGAGGAGCAAACTCTCTTGCATGCCTACCTACATTTTTGCAGTATAAAAAATGATTAATGGATCAGACCAAGTAAAGCAGAAATTGTGTGTGCTCCTCATCAGTAGCCTTCATGAGATCTGAACTGAAATTAGCACCATTAGGAAGTAAAAGGATGCTCTTGTTTGAAAAAGAAAAAAAAAGTTCTTGTAGCAAGTAAGCAACAGCTAAAGTGAAGGCATGAACTTTCTTATAACCATATTGTTTCGGCAGAAGGATTAAATGGAAATTACACATTGGAGGAGAGGAGGATTGTTGCAGGAAACTTGAGCATGCGAGAGATCTGCTATAAACAGAGTAATGAAATGGACAGCTAGCAATTTCTATTTTGTCATGTAAGGATCAAATGAAGTTGTACAGCAGAAGACATGAAGATCACTGCAGTCCATAGACAGTTCCTTCTTTTTATGAATCAGTCTGTAGACAGTTCCAGGCTTCCAGCATGTGGCAAGATTAGTAATAACAGAGGAGGTTACCCATCTGCCAATTCCAGCAGTGAGGCTGCTGGCCTCCAGCCAAGCACAGCACCAAGATGCCAATGGACCCTAGACTGGAGCAGCCAATTGAGCAGCCCAGAAATAGAAAGAACCAATGGTCTGCTCTCAAAAAGAAACTGTATCAGTATTCAGTTGCAGACATACGTGAGAAAATCCTTCCTCAGAAAAGTGAATTATAATGGTGCAAATCATGCTACGCCTTTGCTAACAGCAGCTTATTGGAGTAAGGGCATGTACAACCCATAGACAAGGGGTGGTCGGTAAGGACCTCAAATCTATCATACAGACAGGTTGTACAATGTACTGTCTGTTTCACCGTCGTCAAGCTGTTTAATGTTGTGCATGAAGCCAAGATCAATCATGAATATTATTTTGTATACCATTGTGTTGCTATGGATCAAGCTTCAATATAAAACATTGTTTTCAGAAAAGCATCAATACAAATGATATATTATATATATAATTGCATTTTACAAGATGACTTATTCACACTATCTGCTCCTTCAAACTATGAAGCAACCAGTGCTTGTTGTTCAGCATGAAAAACAGATAAGAAAAATAGATAACTGAGATACCCATACATGTTATTCAGAAACTAGATATCAAGCCTACTTTTCATATCATTTTTCACATTGTAATCAGGATACAGGATTTATGTGTGAAAAATATAAAACTTCTAGGCATCGGATTAAAAGCTATGCACACCAAGCATTTTTAGCTCCATCAGAAATTCTAGCATTGACAGGAAGCTATTGACACAAGTTTATCGATGGCTATTGTAAAGCAGACATTTTGTTGTTGCGATATAATCCTTATTGCCACACTTGTAATTTGTAGCAATAGTAATTGCATTTTATAGCAACCAAATCTTGACCGTTGCAATTGCACCTGTTGCCACCACTTCTTGGTGTCGCGACATCATCCATATTGCCACACTCGTTATGTGTGGCAATACATTATTTTGCAACACATGAATGTTGTTGCTAGTGCACCGCTTGCTACGAAAATGGACACGTTGCCATTGTAAGGTTTAGCAACGTGCTAAGGTGTTGCATTAGTTGCTATTGCCACACATATGACCGTAGCAAAAACTTAGGTTGCAACACCCTAGGTGTTGCAATTGCGAAACACTACTGCAACACCATCTAGAAAAGTGTTGTCCAAGGCTATACCCACGCAAGAACCTGCAACGCCTCCCAACAAAAATTGTGTGTTGCTATTGCTGCTATTGCAACGATTTTGGGTCTATCGCAACACATTTGGGGCGTTGAAATAGGGTGAAAATTTAGTAGTGGCCCCAATGCAGCCATCAAACCATGGATAATATTTGGATAGGTTACCATCCACTCCCTGATAGTAAGGATCATCGGGAACCATCATAGTGTTAGCCCACCGAAACACAACCTCAAGCACCTCTGTAACCTTATTACTTAGAGTCGCTGTTGATCTTTCCAGTCTGTCTTTACCTTCCCTAACAGCACTTTGATGTGCTGCAGTCCACAAAAAAATGGCCAGTGCTTCCATGGAGGAGCACCTTCTTGTTGCAGGCAGGTCGAAGTTGAGTAGGATGTTATGCAACAACATGAATTCGTTGGGTACAGGCGGAAGTTGATGCGGCACCTTTCTGGATCTGCTAGTGATTGTTGCACCCACTCCTCACCTTCAAGTTTGCATCCACGCCAATGCGGAGTTCGTAGGTGCCGCAACTTGGTAAGCAACCACCTAAGCAGCACGGGTACGGATACGTGTATCGGTATCGGAAGGATACAGATACATGGATATGGCAATTTTTTAAAAAACCGATACGCGGATACATTTTACTATTTAATAAAAATAAAAAGATAATAATGTATATATATTAAAACTGATATAAGAATAAAACGTTGCAATCCTCTGTCTTTGCAATGGCCAGTTCATGGCCCAACAGGCCCAGATATCTTGGAAACCCTAAATTTTCACTTGCTCCTACTCTTTTTCCCTAGTGGCCGCCGGCAGCAATGCTGTAGAGGTGTGAGCAGATCTTGTCTTTAGCATCCAGTCTTCCCATGTTCCCCTACAGCCATCTCTCGTTCCCATCCATCTTCTCCGTGAGTCCTCATGAAGCTCCCACGTGCTCACAAGGACCACAAGCAGCAAGAAGTTGGATGGTGGCGCTGCCGCCATCGCTATATATACTGCCGGCTGGTGAGTGGGGATGGAGTTTGGTAGCCGGCGAGTGGAGGCGAAGGTTCGTCGGGCGGCGGCCGGTGGTTGCCGAGCAGGGATGCGGTGTCGTCAAGCGCATCACCTGGTGCGGGCGGCGCTAGCTAGGTGTGGGCGTCGGGGACCAAGAACCTTGCTGTGGCTGGTCAGACGAACAGGTGGATGCGTATCGACCGACGTATCCAAAATTCACGAAAATAACAAAAATCAAATACTCCTAGGATACATATCGGTGGCGATCCGACACGTATCCGTATCCGATACGTATCGGATACAGGATACGAGGTCCCAGCCACGTATCCGTGTTTCGTAGGCAACCACTCCATCCTTTTCAGGAGCACACCTGCCTTTTTTCAGGGTTGCAAATCGCACGACTCTTCATCGAGTACTCCGATTCATCACTGCTGCTCATCTGCACACATCAAAGTACCTCCCCGCAGGGATTAAAACAACAAATGCGAAACCTGGATCAATAATAGAGCAAGAAGCACAAAAACGTACCTTTGACAGCCAATGTCTGATACATTGTCCAACCTTATTATGCTGCACACTGCATGTGAAATTATCGTATGACAGAGACAGATTAACTTTTAAGGCAAACTACGTAATGCCATTACAACCAAACCTAGAAACTTTACATGCACAGATATGGTTCCAAATGCATTTATTACAAAACTTAGAGTTCCAGCTAGTTCAAACCATGTTACAACAACGAATAATTTAAACACATACTTCAAACCATACATGATACACACCACACCGATACAATTACAAACTGGCCACACTGATTTACTTGCACTTCGAAGCACAGTTCAACTCCCATGCAGCTCTCACCCAGCTTCATGGCCCTCTTTAGTTTTGAGCGTAAAAAAGTCTTATGATGATCCTTAAGCATGCACAGGGCTAATGTATGAATGTAGTCTAGATCAGACTCGCTCTTTCCATCTTCAGTCGAATCTTTGTAATGACATCTATGTCGTTGCTCGACTAGATTTGGACATGCTCCTCTTATGCTTTCTTAAGATGTCGCTAATTTGGTTGCAGCGTTTCGCACACGGACTCCTCTACAGACTTGGCGGCCTTACCCTTCCACCCCGGGCTGTTCATAGAAGTATCTACGCTCAGCCTCCTACCCCGGGTTGGCGGTTAGGGCGTGCCCCGAGGTGATATAGGGCTTGGGCTGCGTGGTGTAGCAGGGCTCCAACCAGCTACGGCTGGAGTCATGTGCGGAGGGGAGCCATATGGTGCAAACTGTGCAAGCCGTGAGGGGTACAGCCACCGGGGATCCATGTATTCCTGCATAGTGTGACGGGTACACAAAGATGTTGTGACCCGTGCATTGGCAGCCAGACGCATACGCACCTGCCGGTGAGCCCCGCGCACTATGCCTTGGGATGGGTGCATAGGAGGAGGTGTACCCAAGCCTTGTGGGTGAAAGTACAAACGAAGGGGATGTAGGGGGACGGGAGGAATTGGTGTCCGAGTCGTAGGGGTTTCGGTAGGATCATGTCCACCGCATGATATCAAGTTACCCCTATCATGGGGCTCTGCACCCAGCAGTATTTTGAGCTTGTCCACGCATTGGGGACATTTGTACTCGCCCAAGTCATTGTCGTAGGGGTCCTGCACGTGTGTCAACGATGTTAGTAAATTATTGGGGGCATGTACTACTTGCTAGTAATGGGAGGCGTGAGTGCGTAGTTAGTACCTCTGTGCCATCACCGTCAAAATCTGGACCCGTGGTTTCATCAGTATCTGGATTGTGACCTAAACTAGTCCTTTTAAATCTCCCATCCATCCACCTAAAGTACTGCCTTTTCAGCTCCCCCCACTTGTTCTGAAGTTGTTTTCTGCTGTAGTTATGATTTGTGGTCCGGTTGTACGCACGATGGACATGGTACCACCCAAGGTTGGTTAGGGTTTTGTTGTCCCAATGGTGTGCGTTTTTTTGCGGAATCATTAGATCCAACAGAATGGCGGTGTACTTAGTCGTCCAGGTAGCACGGGGTTTAGACATCTGTAGTATTGTAGTACGAGGTGTTACGGGAATGCACTACAACTTGGTACAAATAAAACCTTCATGTGGTTCTAGGTGAAAACTAACTAGGCAAAACTGACTTGCCTTGGTGCTACCTCACAGGCGTTTGTGTCGAAGATTGTAAGGAGGTGGGTCAACAGGGGACCATGACGACGATGAAGATTCTGCCAGGATGGGCAAACGGCCGGAGCAAAACCGGATTTTGTATATAACTGCATAAGAAAACAATGTTATAATCACCTAATTAGTGCATCTGAAAAGCATGACAAGCATAGTTGGTGGTGTATTGAGACTGTGTGCAGTAATAGAAAGCTTGTAAGTGGCTAAACCAATCATGGATGTGAATGAGTAAAACAAGAAAATATAACTATGCATTGAAACAGAAGCACATGACCTTGTACGAAAAGTGTAGTTACATGAGGAGGAAGGCGACGGCGTAAAAACACCGCACCAAGAAGATCAACATTCATGGATCTAACAGTACATGATACCGACGGCGGTATCGGGACGGACAAGGTTTGGGGGAAGCGAGGCGCACCTTTAGGGCGAGGTGGTTGTAGGCCGACACGGAGGCGTAAGGCGGGCTGGAAGGGTTGGCGCCGAATCCTACCGATAATCGGCGGGATAGCAGCAGATCCGGCTCTCCCCAAAGCGATCCGACTCACGGCGCCATGGCTTTCGAGTCGGCGAAGAGGGACGCTTGCTGGCGTGGCGTGTCCGGCCGGGGACGGGGAGTATACAACGCGGGCGACGTCCGAGCGCCCCCCGAACGGTGGAATTGCAGATTCGCGCGATGGGGAGCAAACATGAGCACCGAGCATTGCGTGTCCGGAATCAAAATGGAAATGGAGGGACGGATTACCTAGTTTGGCGGCCGCCGAGAAGAACGGGTCAGGCCGCCATGACTTCAATAGAGTGAAGAACGGAACAGCCGATGGTGGAGCCGCTGGCTAGAGATGAACCGGGGCCGGGTGGTCACGCGACGGGCGGAGTGTCGGCCGGATGCGGTGCGACAAATGGGCGGAGAGTGGCGCGTGAGAGATAGCGGCGCGAGGAGAGGAAACCCTAGCCGATGCGGAACAAATGGGCGATAGCGGCGCGAGCGAGGAGCGTGTGTGCGGCGTATATGGATGGAATCAGCCATTCGGCTGGGCTGGGCTGGCAGGCCGATTCCAGACGGTTCAGCCATCCCAGGCAGCCCAGGCTGAATTTCAGCCCATTTGAACAAGCTGAACATCATTCAACTACATTTATTATACTCCATTTATCTACCTTGGAACTATATGAAAAACCAATTTATGTGCAGTTATACATGCAGTGCTTAAATGCGTGCTAAAAGCCACTACTATATTTTTTTGCTATTACCACTACATATGTGTTGCTATGGAGCTGCTTTAACTTATATTTCGAGTATTTACTTGTTGTGTACTGATGTCTGCATGATCATTTGTTAAGTAATTATTGTTTTATTATATGAAGTGTTTTATATTAACCAATGTTTTCCTGCCCCTTGCAGTTTCTAATAATATACTGATCCTGGCGTAGTTATGAGGCCTGCAATTTTTCAGACAGTTGTTAAGGTCTGGCCGCACAGTAGGGATTGTAGCTTTGTCTTGTATGTGTGTATGATTTGCCCTAGTCAAGTGGGCCATAATTCCCATTTTGTGAGTTTCTTTCATGATTAACTATGCAGTTTATTGTGTTCGTTGCTTGGATAAGAAGTATTGAAAAAGATGTAATATATGAAATGATATTATGTGTACTATTGACGATTTTGTAACTTTTGCCTTGTTATAGTGGTTTCACACCTACTTCCCGTCGGTGCGTGCACTAGTGACACTAATTCCTTCTAGATTTTGAATTGCAACTTTCCAACGAATAAAGGCTTTTTAAAAGGGATTTTAACAAATTTTTTCTTTTAACCAAATTTTGCAAACTTTTTCTACAAAGTTAACTTAAACTTTGGGACACTAATTATACCTTAGTTGTACTAGTGACCAACATTAAGTATAAACACTAATCAAGCATGGTCAAACATATTTATTGTGGAGATTAAATTTAACACATGCACATGAAATAACACTTAAAAAACCCTCTGTACTATGTGGCACATAAAAAAAATCCTCTGCTGTACTATGTGGCACATAAAAAAATAAAAAAACAAGCACGTCTAGGTGTCGAGGCTGCACAGCACACACGCCTCAATGAGACAAAGGTGCAGCTGTGGCAGGAGCTTTGATTTGGATTCCCACCCCGCGATGGTCGAGACCAACATGTGTCGTCAAGGTTTTCAGCATGATGTTGCATTTGGGCACACTGCACAGCACACGGCACACGATTCAATAAAGAAAAAGCTACTCCCTCCGTCCCAAAATAACTGCTTTTTTCGCTTCCCGGTAAAACAATTGCCGGCAATTTTTATAAATAATAAATATCATCAATTAGTATCATAATTAGTATCATCGGAAAGATCTTTAGGTCTAGTTTTTTAACAAATTTATTCGGAGACATAAATATTGCACGTATTTTCTATAAATCGAGTCAAACTTGTGGCACGAAAACCGGAGACGACAAATAATTTGGGACAGAGTAGTACACAATTCAATAAAGAAGGCTTCAGCAGGGCTCTAATACCCGTCCAAAAGTTCCTTCACAGCCACAACCGTCCAAAATCCGTAATCCAGCTGAAGATTCCACAATCGAAATTAACAGGAGGCGCCTTTCATAACAGCCGAAAGATTAACTAGGCGCCTTTCAAAACAGCCGAAAGATTAACTATGATCAATTTGGTTCATAAAAAATATGTAACAATTATAAACTAACTATACTTACAAACTTGACTATTTTTACTTTTACGACTATTTTTACTTTTACTTGATATTGATCTTACCTTTATTTTCAGATGATCATAATTAATTAATATGCATGATTCTTCGGGTATCTAAGTTAGTAACGATTGACACTTGTTCTGTTCACTTGTCTTATCAGCCATTCAAATAATATTTTTTCTCATAATAAATCTGTCGTTTCATGTTATTAGCTGGCTTATAAATCTAGCTGAACAGGTCTATCGCTAGATATTATATAGTAATAGCATTATTGCTATATATCATATTATAGTAATATATTATACGGTTGCACCAGTATTTATTCAACAATAGCTACAAATGGCCAAAGGGTGCTAGATCGGTTGGTCTGTCACTCCAAATGGCACCTCTCAAGTCCCGAGTTCGAATCCTATTTGGAACGATTTTCAAACTGAGTTATTACTATGGGGGTCTCCCCACAGTCTTTTCATAAAAAAAACAATAGCTATAAATGGTCTAAAAAAATTCATATTCAGTTTTTAGTGCTTAATGTATTTATCTGAAATTATATTCTTTTCTACATATTATATCTAGACCAAAAAAATGAAACACTCATTGTAGGTTATGGGGCCACAATAAATTGTACTATTGTACAAATTGTAATAGTATAAATATTTTCACAATGATTTAATACATCATATAATATTTTAATAGTATAAATGATACCTATGATTTAATACATTATATAAAACTACAAAAATTTCCTACGTTGCAAAGGCTAGCTTTGTGTGGTCACTTAAATGTCTTTATGGTTAGGATACAGTCAGTCTTACAGTCAGGGCTCCTTGCTGTTTCCCACGAAAAATGCCTAAATGCATCTCATGGGTTCTCAACAAGTGCATCTAGTTTACTCCTTGCTCTGGAGGTATCGCTGTCAGCCAAAATGAAAGGTTCTCTTCTAGCTTTTACTCAAAGATAGACTAAGCACCTGTGAGCTTCTCAAGAGGAACAATGATCTTTAGAGAGTATACAGCTGTTTGCTCTGTCATCTGGGCTCTAAGGAATCTTTTGCTCCACCTCTTCTTCCTTGCCCCTTGCTATGTCTGCTGGAACTCTTTGGTCCTCTCCCCGCTAGCTCATCCAAGATCATCGTTTCCAAATATTTTCCATATTCAAGGTACAACTCCCCAGAGGCCCTTCTTCATGGAAATTATTGTGGCAATATGCTAGGCAATTTGAACTATTGGGAATGACATGATCTTTAGGGATATTCAGCATCGATAAGTTTGTGACAAGAAATTTTCAAAAGAGAGCTAGCTCTTGTTAACCTATGAACTAGGAATAGGCACCAACCATCCTTTGATGCATGGCTAGCCTCCTTTGTGTAATTTTACTTATTTTCTTTGTTTTCTAAACTCCTGCCATGGACTTTGTACCCTTTATTGTTTTTAATAAATTTCAGGTGGGACACCTCCTGTTTTTGGAAAAATCGTTGATTGTTATAAAGCTACAAGCCTACAACCACAACGAGTGATGTCATCTTCAAATAGTGTATATAAAATTTGAAACCATACCATTAATCATGTACGCTCATTATCCTCTCATGCTCTCTCCTCTCACAATGCCATTATTATTACTCGGTCAATTAAGGACGAGCCAAACTAGTCTTCTGGCCTAGTCAAAATAACTTATCCTTTTTGGCTTCAAAAACACCTATCCGCCAATTTAAAAATAATGCCTCCACAAAATCCAACACATCCATGTTCTGGCCTCGCGTCAATCTAAAAATAATGCCTTCAAAAACACTAGTCTTCTGGCCTAGTCATCTCTCATCTCCTTTGATTTTTTATACGTACTGCCTCGCGTCAATCTCAATATACTAGCTAGCCATGTGTTTCAACCGGTTCAAGCAATCCAACACATCCATTCCTATAAAAAAAAAGAAAATATCCACCACATTCATAGCTCACTAGATTTCCTACTGCTTTGAGTATCTTGATGTGAAGAGCCATGCAGGGTGCCTAATCTATTGGCCGTAGATACGGGTACTTTTTTAAAAATCAGATTATATTCAATAT
Source organism: Chrysopogon serrulatus (assembly GCA_015844335.1). Classification (NCBI taxonomy): domain Eukaryota; kingdom Viridiplantae; phylum Streptophyta; class Magnoliopsida; order Poales; family Poaceae; genus Chrysopogon; species Chrysopogon serrulatus. The sequence continues at coordinate 704,214 of JADLZL010004788.1, read as the reverse complement.
TATTTTGTGTTTTATTTATTTCCCAAAATGTTATGATCCATAGTTTTATTAGTTTGAGTTCTAATATGTAATCTGTAATCATACTTCAAACTTTCTGCAGCGATGCATAGGATATCACCTAGTTTATGTAATAATAGCACATCTATTTTAATATGTCTTGAAACCGTACTTTTACCATCACTAGACATAAGACATGTGTTATTATAGAAATATGATTTTGCATTGGATTCTGGATTAAAAATAGGTGGGCGGCAAGAGGGAAATGTGGTCGGGGAAGAGTGAGGTTCGGTGGGATAGAACAATAAAGTAAGAGGGGAATTTTTGTCTTCTTTTAATATTAGACATACGTATAGATTAGTCATATTAGGCAGTGTGTGTACATCGTGGGAGTATCTGTACTGTGTAATTAACGAAAAGAAGATAATATAGATTTGTTATGGATAAAAAGGAATGTTGCCTTTATTTTTTTTTTAGTCTCCTCTACTGGTTAGTACCTGACTACCTGTGGTCGTCCATAAAGAACGCAATTCTTATTTTAGAAGAATGAAACTATTTAAAGTTTAACTAAAGTTATTTGGAAAATGATGGTGTGTAAATTATTTATAAAGTATTTTTTTATAATAAATTTAATTGGAGACATAAATATTAATAATATTCATTACAGTAGGTCAATATAACTACCCTCTCTAATATATTAGATCTATACTAATGGAACATAAAACCAACAACAAATATGTTTGCTTTTAATTTGACCACTTGGAAAAACACTAACGAAAAAAATTTTGGAGCACTTGTGGCTATTGCGAGTAAACAATAGTGCAATTTTGTGAAGTACTGTACCTTCATATAATATCTCATCATAGTGCTGCTTGTCTGTTGTCAGTTACCATCACTTTCTAGAAGGCGTATCATGGTAGTACTCCTAATTTTGAATTCGCTCCGAGGAGATTATGGATTTTGTACCGTTCCGTAGTATCGTGGCGTGTGCTGTCCTACTCCAAAGCAGCAGCCTCCAGCCGCCATCAACTACTCAGATAGTACTAAACGACATCATTTCACTGCCAAGTGGGTCAGATAAACGACCAGCGGGCGCTCGCTGATCCGTCCGTACAGCTGCATGCAGTGCAGGCAAGAGTGGGCAGCTTTGCTTTGGGGTGCAATGCACTGCATCTGCATGGGAAACAGGTTTCGATGGCACTTACGACTCACGAGGTAGCCTTGAACCACGTTCCCTGTAATCCTCCAAGCCGGCTCGCTGTTCAAACTTTTAGCGCATGTACTATCATGGGATTCATGGCATGATGCAGCAGCTGATCGGAGCAGGTGATCGATCGGCTGGTGTCGCGCCGGTGCGTGAGAGAGTGACCACACCCGTGACACGGACGGTACTGATGGAGCTGTGTCGCGTGGTGACCATGTCGCCCGCCAGAGGGCCTCTCACCGTCGTCGATCATGTTGCACCAGAGATTCCTCACACCCGTGACCGGGCCTCCCCGGCCCCTCAGTCCGTAACTTTAATAATGATGATGATGGGATTTGACGGATGTGAGAACCGAGGAGCATGCATCTGTACCGAGAGTTAATTATAAAACTAAGTATGTAGATTGATTTTTAATTTAAGAGACGAACCTGTTTTGACATATGCTAATGATAGATTAGTTAGCTTAATAATAGGTGCTGCTTAATTAGAATTCATCTGCATAATTAATTTTGTAGATAGTAGTTCTCTTAATTAGTATGCAAATATCCAACGTAATAAGAACTAAATTTTAGTTAAAGGATGTAAAGCTTCTGCTTTGTTTCACAATTTATTATGTAGTCTTAGATAAACGGTAGCTGTTACAAAACTAAGTAAATTCGAAGTCATACTATTAACAAGGTTTAACGAAAAAGAAAAGAAATACCATATCTAACCTTGGGTTAATTTTAGGGTAATGACTTCCTTCCAGCCGGCCGTAATTTTGACCGACCGCACGCACACGTGCTCAGCTCAGCGTCTCAGCCTGCCTCTCTTTCGTTCCCCATCCCCATCCATTTCTCGTCTCTCACCCCCCCCGTGGAAAGCTCTCCTCGCCAGCACTCTAGGGCGGCACGGGCGGGCCACGCCCCCTGCCCAGGGCTCTTTCCTCATTGTCACCGGAGAGTGGCGCCGGCGGCCTGTGGTCGTGATGAGGGTGGCGGCAAGGCGTTCCTCTTGCCGCGCGCGCAGCTTCAATCCGGAAAAGGGCGCCGCCGCAACCACCATCGAGTCTGGCGTTCGCGACCCTATCTGCAATCTCCATGCGTGGATCCACTTTCCCTTTGGCCCGGATCTGCCCCTTCGGTGGTGGCTAGTGCTGACATGGGGTTGGGCTTCCTCTACGTCATTCGATTCCTCGCCCCACGTCCCCTCGCCGGTGATCCCGCCCGGTACGGCATAGGCGGATACCCTGCCCCTGCCCAGCCCATCAAGCCGCCCGAGGTGATGCACCGATGTGGGCCATCGACTTCCTCTAGCGACGCACGTGCATCGCCTACCAGAAAGACAATGGCGGGGCCTGTCCGCTCCTTGCCATCTGTGAGCTAATAATCAATTTGTACTAAAGATCAATTTATACATAATAAATTATACCACTATAAATAATAAATATAATTAGGACGTGCTATATTCCAAAGAAAGAAACAGAGAAGAAACAAGGGCTACCGTATCCCCATGTGTCATATCCAAATATCGGAGGGATATCGGAGGGAATATTCAAATACCAATAAAAATTAATTATACATTTCGTTAGTACTCCGCGAGAATAATTAATTGTATAATTAATTCAACATTAGCATATATTTACTGCAGCACAACATTATCAAATTATGGCTAATTAGGCTTAACAAATTTGTTTTGAAAAATATTTGAAAACTACACAATTAGTTATTTTTTTTTAAACTATATTTTATACTTCATATATATATGTCCAAATATTCGATGGGATAGGCACTAGAGTCTATGAGTTAAGAACCGTAACAGGAGAGATCAACCGTGCACTACGATTTGAAATATATAGCGAAGAAAAGTAAATCAAATAGATGTTTAGGGGTGTTTAGTTGATAGGGTGAAAAATTTTGGGATGTCACATCAAATGCTTGACCATATGTTGTAAGAGATTTTCGGACACATTAAAAAAACTAATTTCATAACTAGCCTAGAAATGGCGAGACGAATCATTTGGTTACTGTTGCACTTAAGAATAATCATGTAGATTATTGTAGCACATATGGCTAATCTGGAGTAATACGACTCAAAAAATACGTCTCCTCGTTTAAACTGTGTAATTAATTTTTTTATTTAAACTATATTTAATGCTCCAATGTTAAAAGATTGATGTGATAGTTGAAGGTGACCAAGGCTGCACCATTTTAACAGTGATGATTTCGGCTGCTGCTGCTGCTACTTGGAAGGTCAAATTCCATCAACTAGACTAGAGAGGGAAGGAAGAGGAATCAGGAATCCCTGATGTCGTGGTGTGTGCCGTCACAACTCCCAAGCATGCCATAGCCGCCTCATCTGTGATCAGCATCGTCATCATCATGCATGCGCGCGCCTTCATCGGCCCGTGGGTCAGATAAACGACATCATCTCAGATAAACGCCCAGCGGCTAGCTGCCTCGGGCGCTCGCTGATCCGTCCGTCCGTGCAGCTGGAGTGCAGGCAAGAGTGGGCAGCTTTGCTTTGCCACCGTCCCAGGATGCAATGCACTGCTGCATCTGCATGGGAATCTCTCTACAGGATTGTGCCGATGCTAAAACAGGTTTCGATGGCGCTTACAATCACGAACTGGCAGCCTTGAACCACGTCCCCCCTACTCCAAGCCCTCTAGCTCGCCGTTCAACTTTCAGCGCATGCATGATGCAGCAGCGGATCGGAGCAGGTCATCGGCTGGCGTGCATGCATGCATATGCATGGTGATGAAGCCGATGTAGCCGGTGCGTGAGAGTCTGTGAGAGTGGCTGCGCGCAGAGGTCCCTGTACTGTACGCCCGTGAGACGTCCAGATGCCAAGCTGTGTCGACGCGGCGGCCATGTCGCCCGCCAGCCGCCAGGGCCTCTCACCGTCGAGATTCTCTTGTACACCCGTGACCCCTCTCTCTCCGTAGTTTTACAGACAATTGTTTTCGACAGATGTGAGAACAGAGAAAGCTTCTCGAGCAGCTCCTCATTAAGTTCACGCTAAGGGGGTGTCTTGGATCCAGAAAGTTTTACGACGTCATATAAAGTTTCTATAACGTGTCGTATGAGTGATTCGGATACTAATTAAAAAAATAAAGAACAAGTAAATAAACTGTGAGATAAATTTTTTTAAACCTAATTAATTCATTATTAGCGTATGTTTATTGTAGCATCACTTTATCAAATCATAGACTAATTAGACTTAAAAGATCCGCCTCACGTTAATTAGTTATTTTTAGTCTATATTTAATACTCTATGTATATGTCAAATATTTGATGTGATAGGTGTAAAATTTTAGAAGGAAACAAACTGAGCCTAATTTTTTTTCATGAAATACTAATTAGGTGTATTAAATATAAATTAATTACAAAGTTATATAGATCGAGGCTAATTTGCCAGATGAATCTATTGAACGTAAAATAGTTCACGATTTATCAATATTATGCCATAGTAAACATATGCTAATAATAAATTAATCAACTTCATGACAGGTTCATCTGTGAGTTAGTCCATCTGCATAATTAGTTTTATAAATAGCTTATTTCCTAATTAGTATTTGAATATCCAATGTGAAGATCCAGAGCTTCTAGTTCGTTTCAAAATTTATCACGTCTAGTCTTAGATAAACTGTAGTTGCCATCAAACTATGCGGAACAAATTAGAGGTCATACTAGTAACAAAGTTTAGTAAAAAAAATATTAAAATGTATCACATCTAACTTTAGCTAAATTCTAGATAACATAATAAGTATGGGTAGCAAAATCGAAGCAACACTGTAAAAAAATTTAGTGAGAAAATAAATCTATAATAATATATAGACATGGGTGTTAAGAATGTGTGTATTGTCATAGTTATAGTAGTAAATCAAATTCACTCCTAGTTTGTCACTAATGTCTGGTGGACCATGCTTATGCTGCGCATTGTATCAGCAGCACAGGTGATGGCGTTTACACCAAGGTTACGACAGACGAAACCGTTGTGGCACAAGGCGACTTTTGATGAATTGGCTCTATCTACTGCAAGCCAAGCACGTCCCCCGATTCAAGCTCGCTGTTCAACCTTTGGCAGGCATGCATTCCCTTAAAAAAAAGAACTTTGGCACATGCATGAGCATGATCAGCGCGGAGAACGAAGTGATAGCCTGGCGTGCATGCATGGTGATGAAGCCGCCTTTTACCACGCCGGTGCGTGAGTGGGTGGCAGTGGCACCGGAGGTCGCCTGCCAGGGCCTGTCAAGCTGTCACCATAGGTTGGCACCAGAGATTTCTCTACATCTGTGATCTTTATGTAGATTTCTCTACATCCGTGATCTTTATGTAACACACGCAGTGGAGAGAGTGAATTAGGCTAGTAGATTAAAAGGAGGGGAGGAAGGAGGAGGGGCGGCCCGCCCACTAGGGGCGACAGCGCGGCGGCAGCGGGCAGGCGGTGCAGCTAGGGGCGGCGACGCTAGGGTGAGGGGAGGGAGAGAGCGCGGGAGATTGAAAACAAAGGGAATTACCCCTAATTACTTCTTAACTTGAATTGATTACAATCCTATATTATTTATAGTCTCTGCAGATTGGACTCTAACAGGAAAGTTCTTATCGAACACGGGCTTTCCAGTTTACCTAATATTAATTACTTAATTAATTATAATATTAATAAAGGTAACTGGCGGCGATGATGACAAATGATGGCGAGGCGGCCGCAAGATACCCCACAGCCCCGACGACGCGGCGGCGACGGTGGCGGCGGCTAGGGGTAGCCACCCCCCTGCCTGCGGCGCCCACGCTGCCCTTCCCTAGGGTGGGTCGTGGGGCCCGCTATCCGTGTCCTCTTTGAACCTCTCCTTTGGCCCATCAATCTAAATTTTTCACCGTCTTCATTTGACGTGTGACATTTGTGTCCAAGTTTTAGAGATAATGGGATTTGACGAGTGAACCAAGAAGCGTCGGTGTTAGGTGACTAAATTTAGTCTATGTCTCTCTAAGAATAATTAGTTGTATGAAAACTAATTATATATATAATTGAGGATAATTTAGGAGAAGAATTTATTGACCCAAATAGTTAATGATTTGATAATATGATGCTACAATAAAAATACGCTACGCTAGTGATGGCTTAATTAGCTTAATAGGTTCCGGTTTTTCAAAATTTATCACGTCTAGTTGTAGTAGAGAACTGTAGCTGCCACAAAACTATGCGGAGCAGATTCGAAGTCATACTAGCTAGTAACAATGTTTCGCAAAAAATAATGAAATTTACCACGTACATATATCCTTAGGCAAATTGTAGCTGACAAGAAAAGTATGGATAATAACAAAGTTTAGTGAGAAAAGAGGTCTATAATATATATACACATGGTGCTAAGAACGTGTGTGGCATCATAGTTATGGTAGTAATTCAAATTTACACCTACTTTATCTGTCTTAAAATAAGTGTACACCTTATTTATTTAAAAGTTATTTTTTTCTAATTTTAACTAATTATATGTAAAAATACTAATGCCTGTGGTGTATAAAAAAGTATTATTAAATTAGTTGTAGAATACATTTTAATAAACATTTTGGAGATGGAGATTTAAATATTGGTATTATTTTTTACTTAGTCAAATTTAAAAGACCAAACAAATAATGCACCTTAGATTTTTTTTCCGGTCATCACTTCTAAGAAGCTGGAGAACATCCACGAGTTTCTCGTATTAGACTAACTCCAATAACGATATGCAAACACAAAAAAAGTCTTGCACAGTAGTTTTGCGTATGAAAAACGGCCTCCAACAGCTGACCCATATACGTGACCTATTTTGGCTACTCGTCGAATGGACACGCAGAAATGCATCGTCCAAGAGGGACGACGCAAACTTGCACCAGTACTGGTGGGCCTGGAGCGAGGTATGGCCCTCGACGGAGCTTGCCGGACTGACCTGAGGACGCAATTGAGAAGGAAGACGGCGGGGCTTGCCAGATCTGAGGAAAAGCGACGGAGCTGCGGACTTGAGGAAGAAGAGAGCGGCGGGGCACCCTGGGGCGGACTCCGGCCTGCGTCGTGAAGGCAAGCGCGTGGCCTGCCCTGCACCCGCCTCCTCCCGAAGCTCCGACCGCCGGGCCAAGCGCCTCGCCGTCGCCACCTCGCGCCGCCCCGCCGCCATCTTTGGTGGCGCGAGGCCGAGCCTCCGCCTGCCCAGCGTCGGCGAGCGCGCGCGGCCGAGCTCCACCCGCCCAAGGGATACTGACGAGCGCGCGGCCGGGCTCCGCCCGCACCGCCGCCTCCCGAACTCCGGAAGCCCGCGCCTCCGTCTCTCCGCCTCGCCACTGGAATCTGGCCCTTTGCCAGTGTCAACTGCTTTGCCGGTATTTTTTTTTTCGGGCACTCGGCAAAGAGCTTTTGCCGAGTGCCAAAGAAAAAAACTTCGGCAAAAAAATAACACTTTCGGCAAAAGCCTTCTTTGCCGCGTGCGAAAAAAAGCACTCGGCAAAGAAGGCTCTTTGCCGAGTGTTATTTGTTTGGCACTCGGCGGCAAAGGTCTTTTGCCGAAAGTGTTTTATTTTTACACTCGGCAAAGACACATTTCGAGTATATTTTAGAGCAGTAAATTAATTTAAATGAAAAAATTTTCAAGTACAAAGTTGTATAACTTTTTAAGATCTACAACTTTTATTTTAGCTATTTCTTAATTTGATAAAGTAAAATTAAATCTATTTACAAATCTCACATATATCTCTCGTAGTTTACGGAACTACAAGAGAGATATATAAAGATTTATGAACAATATTTCTACCACTATGTCGGATGATAAAATGACCAAAATGAAAGATGTAGGTGTTGTGAAATTATACAACTTTGTAGTTGAATACAATTTTATTTGAATTAATTTTGCTAATGAAAAGTACAGTCGCGTTTCTCAAAATTGAAATTTGAATTTTTGAAAGTATCTCGGATGGGAAAAACACCCAAAATGAAAGTTATAGATCTCGAAAAGTTATGAAATTTTATAGTTGACAACTTTTTCATTTGAGTTATCTTACCATGCGAAATTGCATCTGAATCGAGTTAAAATTTGAAATTCAAATTTTATAAACGACCTCGGACGGAGAAACTCCTTAAATAAAAATTGTAGATTCGAAAAGTTATAAAACTTGATAGTTGATAAGTTTTTTATTTGAATTTGTTTAGAGTCTCAAATAAGTAATTTTCACTTGATTTTGTATAATATTTAGGGAACCCAAATGGAGTATAAACACAAGTGAGTGTGTAGTGTAGTGGTAGGGGAGGTACCACACAAGCGAGAGGTCATGAGTTTGAATCCCACTCGACGCAAAGTCTCAAAAAATACCGCAAAAAATCCTGCTAGATAGAGAAGAATGGGTGTTGGTCGGTGGGGCCCTCCCCTGATTAAATTTTTTTTTGCTATTATTTTTGGGTTTTTATTTTGATATTTGCCGAGTGCCGGGCACTCAGCAAAGGCTTTCCCGAGTGCCCGAAAAAAAACACTCGGCAAAGACGTCTTTGTCGACGGATTCTTTGTCGAGTGGCCTTTGCCGAGTGCAACACTCGGCAAAGCCTTTGCCGAGTGCAATATGGGCTTTGCCGAGTGTCGGTGCTAGAACTGGTGGTCCTAGCACCAACGAGTGAATTTATGGTGCGTGCCCCAACCCCGGATGGTGTGCAAGATGAACACAAGGATTTATACTGGTTCGGGTGAGAGAAGGCCCTATGTCCAGTGGAGGAGAGGAGTTCTTGTATTATCCTGCACCGAAGTGCTCGTGGGTAGGGTGTACAAGCAGTATTAGAGAGGGACAGGGTCCCAAGTCTCGTGATTGATTGAGTGAGGTGCTAATATCGGGCTTGTGTGCGTGAACCTGTTGTCTACGGGCCCCTGCCTTCCCCTTTATAGCCACAAGGGGAAGGTAGAGCCTTACAAGAGGTTATCGTGCAAATGGTCGGGTCATGGGCTTCCCGTCCTCCCTCATCCGAGGGCTCCGGAGGGGCGGACCGTCCCCTGCTCGTGATTTTAGGCAAAGGCGACGCCGCCTCCTCGTCCCCTCAAGGTCCGTAATGACGACGCCCCTGTTGGAGTTGGTGGAGGCGATGGAGGGGGTGCCGAGCCCAGTAGCTTTGACCTGCCTCGGAGTCCGAGGCTCGGGGGCCTCGGAGCTTGTTGCCGCACTTTAGGAGTGGGTGGAACAACCGCGACGGTCGCCGGCGCAGATGGTCGCCCATCCCGTGCTCGGGGCTCACGGGTGGACTATTGGTTGATCCAGAATGGGCGTCCGTCCCTCACGCACGGGGTGACGCTTCGGCCGGTGTGGGCCATGGCGTGGTGGGACGGCGTCCCTGTGGTTCGGCGATGGGACCTATCGAGAGGTTAGGCGAATCAGTGCCTCACGGGGCGGGCGTGGCCTTCACCGTGGAGGTCTCGTAAAAACATGATCACCGGGCGTGGGCGCGACGGGCGATGCCTATCCCCTGCTCGGGAGCGAGGGAGCGCTCCCCGACACGGGCCGTGGATGAGCGATGGTGGTTGTACGCCGAGTCGATGGTACGGCTTTGACTGGGCGGCGCGTCCCGCCCGAGGCCCGGTCGCCCGAGGCTCGGGCGGGACGGAAGCCGGAGGCTCGTCCCGAGGCCCCGCCTGGGGGCTCGGGGCGAGGCGGAGAATGGAGGTTCGTCCAAGGCCCCCGGCCCGGGGCTCGGGCGGGCGGAGAATCGGCGCTGGGTCCGAGCCCTTGGCGGGGTAGGCTCGGATGGGCCGTGGGCCGTGGCACTCGCGCCCCGGTGAGTCATGGCTCGGATAGAGTAATGGAAGGCCTGTTGGGCCAAGTTTTGCGTTTGTTGGGCTTTCGTTAAGGGCCCTTATTTTGGTCCCCGACAGTAGCCCTCGAGCCTCTGAAGGAGTGGGAGCACTCGCTCGGAGGCTGAGGTCGTGCTTTCTCGGTTGCCATCGACACCTTCTGGCGGGTGCGCGAAGCCACTCCGGGTGGGTTTCGAGGCCTCGGAGGAGTTTGGGGACTCCTTCGAGGGCTTGTACTTAGCTCGCACGGTGTGGTTTTGGGGCTTATCTCGAGAGCCGTGCTCTCTGGCGGGGGCGCGCGAGCGCACCCGCCGGGTGTAGCCCCCGAGGCATCAGAGGAGTGAGGGCACTCGTCCGAGGGTTTATGCGTGTTTTGGTGGACAAACGGTCCGTGCTGCCGAGCCCCCGGGCCCGTCGGCTCGTCCAGGGGTTCGGCTAGGTTTTTAGGACGTTTTCCCGAATTGGTTCGCCTATGTCATACCATGTCCATTCATAATCTTAGGGACAGAATAACACAATAATCGCTACTCCCTTTGTTGCAAAATGTAAGTCATTATCGCCTTTTAGTACATAGCTTTTCCTACGCACCTAGATCTGTGTTTTATCTGGATATTGTACTCTCTTTCTTTCTTAGAAAGTCAAAGCATCTCAAGTCTAACCAAGTTTATATAACAAAATAATACTTCCTCCATCCAATTTATAAGACCTTTGACTTTTTTGACACAAAATTTGATCACTCGTCTTATTCAATTTTTTTTTTTTTTGCAAAATAGCACTTCTTTTATCGTGACTTGTTTTATCAATAAAAGTTCAAGAATGATTTCATTTGACTATATTTGCATAAATTTTTGAATAAAGCGAGTGGTAAAATTTGGGATAAAAAAGTCAAACATTGTATAATTTGGGATGGAGGAAGTAGCATTTATGACACTAAAAGGTACCGTTTGATTCTTCACTATATTTTCCTAGTATATCTATTTAATGTCATAAATCTTTTTAATTCTCTATAATTTTGATCAAACTTAAGATGCTTTGACTTTCCAAGAAAGCTGGAATAACTTAATATTTGGAATGGAGGGAGTATAAACTATGTGACAATAAAAGTCATAACAAAATTACGATTTGGAATGGACGGACAACATGTTTTGTGAATTTCATAAAGTAATTTAATTAGTTAATTCATGTTGTTGTAATTTGTAGGTCGGTTTATTGTGATGGTAATAATTAGCTAAAATAGCTTAATTGTGATCCAACTGGTAACATTATGGATGGATTATTATAATGAAACACCATATTATTAGAATAATCCTATAATCTATGAGCAAACTTTTTTTTTTGGAGGTATAATATGTGTTCACAAAATGATTTAGGGACCCAATCTCTCTCGATTATTATAAATTTATAATCGATAATATGTGTTCAAATATAATCTTATGTATAATGTATAATCTAGATTATAATAATCCAACTATGATCAACTTGGCCTTAGATCTCTTGATATTCAAGAGCCCTTGTTCCTATAAACTTATTATAATCCAACTATGATCAACATGATAGTTTGGAGCCATTTGTACTGAACAGTATAAACCAAATGGCTTCATCCAAGGAACTCCTTAAATCATGCTCTCATGCAGGATATTTGGAGGGTGGGGTTGAAAGTTATGGCTTCACTTGGCTTCACCTTGCTCTGATGGACAGATTCTAGGAGAGCATGTGTTAAGGAGTTCTACATGTGGAGCTGTTTTACTAAACGATTTACTAAAACAGCTCTAGCTCTACCCGTAGAGTTATTTATGGAGCTGAACCAAAAAATGATTTTACTGGCAAAGTAGAATCTTACGAAACAGGAACCTATATAATTAAAACTCATAATAATTGCATAATTCATGTCAGAACAGGTTATTATATGGATGCTGAAAGACTAATTTATCCCCAAATTGACTGTCCAACTTGGCCCCTAAACTTATATTGTCCAGCTTGTCAAACGGTAAAGAATACTCCCTCCGGTCCCTTTTTTAAGGCGCCATCGCATTTTTCTGAAAGGCCGGTATTTTAGGCGCGCGGTCATTCCAAGATGCTCTGGTGCCGACGATTTAATAGAAGCACTGTTTTTGAAGTGATCAGTGCATGCTACCTTGACCCTATTTAAGTCATGGACCAATACAAAAATGCCGAATGGCTACATGCTTGTTTTCACGAAGCGTCACTGCAACCACATGCACACCATGCAATCAAATCTAATAAATACGAGCACTGTAGCACAGCATCACAGATTCACAGGATTGGATTTACTTTCTCCTTGTATCTGGAATGTATCTCCCGGTGCCTTAGAAAACGGCCCGGAGGGAGTAAGATACAACTTTCACACATTAATTAACCAACTATAATCAATCAACATAATCAATTGGCACAAACGCTAATTATTTTAATACATTGAAATTGAATACTACTGACATTGTTTACATAAAGATCATGGATCCATTTACGTACCTTGAATTCGGATCGCAATGCTTGCCACCATGTATGCAGTGCAGAGATATCTGGTGCACCTTGTAGTTGCAGACCTTGGCACCTTGCCACCATCCATAAGATTTCATCCGGTAGATCATGAAGAGGGGGCACGGTGGTGTCTCTCAGCGCAGGGACACAGTACTTAATTTGTGCCTGTCAATTGGAATGGCTGGCCTCATGCAGAGTTGTGGACAATGCTTCTCCGTAGGCCTCATACAGACGATGTCAGCCTGCCACCATGCTGGCCGCAGGCATCGCCGAGACATCGATCATCAAACTCCGGCAGGATGAAGAGGACTAATGAATTCGCCAAATTCTCATGCACACGCCGAGCGGATAGATGTCTTGCCAAAGATTGGATCAAATATCGTTTGTCCAGAATTTGTGCTAATATAATAACTGTGCGGACATACGGGTACTCGGTTGGAAAGATAGATATCTTTTATCTAGATTTTTTGTTATATTTTTTTTTATAATAAATACATAACAATTCATCATGGACGTATATACAACGGTATAGGTTGGATATAGTTTTATATATATGACCACAACACTTTTACGAATGGATTTTCTTTAAACGTTTTTCTCCTAGAAAAAAGATATTTATCTATTTAAAAATCTATGAACCAGCAGTCCCAGCAGAACCTGACGATGTATAGCGCAACTTAAAAACCGCACACTACATAGGTAATTTACATTATTAGAAATTAAAAAGATAGAAAGAATACAACATTCCTACATGAGTAGGAAGAGCAGGAAGTCACCTGGAGAAAACACTAGTACACAAAACACCACCACAGGCGGTTTGCATCCTTTTTTCACTGGTGTTTCTTCCAACTGCTAGTGGGAGAGACCAGTGAAAATGGCCCATTTCCACTGGTGGTTGGTTGAAAACCGCCAGTAGAAATGGATTTCTATAGGCGGTTCTCTTAAGGAAGAACCGCCTGTAGAAATCATTGCCCAGAAAACGCCCAACATATGGCAAAAAAAAAATTTTTAAAAAGTTAAAAAATATTTTTTTTCACGTAAAATCACACGCTACACGCGGCCGGGCTGGATTCGAACCCACGATCTCAGCCTCACGCATATCCTCCTCTACCACTCCACCCACATGTCACTTAAGTCTACATCTTATTTCGGTTCCCCACATATTATCCTAAACCGATAGTAAATTCAATATTTTAGGGTCTACATGAATTCAAATGAAAGTGTTCAACTACAAAGTTTCATAACTTTTCGAGATCTACAACTTTCATTTAGAGTGTTTCTCCATCCGAGGTCATTTGCAAAATTTGAATTTCAAATTTAAAAATTCTGTTCGTAGTTTTCTATGAAAAGATGATTTCAAATGAAAAAGTTGTCAACTACAAAGTTTCATAACTTTTCGAGATCTACAACTTTTATTTTAGGAGTTTCTCCATCCGAAGAAGTTTGAAAAACTCAAAAAAATTAATTTCAAACTATTTCTACTGGCGGATTTCATAAGAAACCGCTAGTAGAAATCGATTTCTACTGGCGGTTTTCTTAAGAGAACCGCCTATAGAAATAGGGTCGATTTCTACAGGCTGTTCTAAAGAGAAACCGTCGGTAAAAATAAAACGCCAGTGTCAAGAGAAATGTTCTGTGTACTAGTGAAACAAGATCCCCTAATAGCAGGAAGAGCAGGAATTCAACATCATTGGAAATCTAGAGGTAGCATTCTTGTATCTATGCCCTCCAATTCAGGTACCCTCACCAATCCACTTTTCCACATATGGAGAATCCAATCACTATAATGATCTTCTAAGATTTCGTAGGGACCAAGTCTCTCTAAACTATAAATACGAGGGGTTTTGTAATCACTGGAAGCAAGCAAAAAATAGGCCAAAGGCTTATGTGCTCTCTCTCCATCTGCCACTACCTCTATCTCTCTATTGTGCGCTGCCGCCCCCTCCTTCCAACCCTAGCCGTCGCTGTTACCACCATGCCATCTAGTTACGTCAATATTTTTCTAGTAGATTTAGAAAGGTTTGAGATTGTTTATGAAGAGAGAATCCAATCACTATAATGATATGATCTTCTAAGATTTCGTAGGGATCAAGTCTCCCTAAACTATAAATACGAGGGGTCTTGTAATCATTGGAAGCAATCAAAAAAATAGCCCAAAGGCTTATGTCCTCTCGCCCTCTCTCTCCATCTGCCACCACCTCTATCTCTTTCTCTTGTGCGCTGCCGCCCCCTCCCTCCAACCCTAGTCGTCGCTATTACCACCACGTCATCTAGTTACCTCAATATTGTTCTAGTAGATTTAGAAAGGTTTGAGATTGTTTATGAACAGAGAATCCAATCACTATAATGATCTTCTAAGATTTTGTAGGGACCAAGTCTACCTAAACTATAAATATGAGAGGTCTTATAATCATTGGAAGCAAGCAAAAAAATAGTCTAGAGGCTTATGTCCTCTCTCCATCTGCCACCGCCTCTATCTCTCTCTTGTGTGCTGTCGCCCCCTCCTTCCAACCCTAGCCGCCACCTTGCTTCCAATGCCACCACCTCCCCTTCCCTAGCCACCACCCCATGCTGCCGTCACTGCCGCCCTAGCTCTATAGCACACCGCCCACCACCCTCCCTATCGTGCCCTTCCCCTAGCTACCACCTCATGCTGCCCTCAGTACCCTCTAGCACACCGCCCACCACCCTCCCTATCGTGCTGTTACATTTGCTTTGCCACGATCTAAGCGGGTAGTGGTTTGTGAGATAGTGTGTTGCATTGCATCGTCTTTTGTTCTGTAATTTAGAATTGCCATTCGGGTATCATCCAAGGAACTTGCCTTTCGGGCGTCCACTCTCAAGAATTAACTACGACCATCTCAACTTAGCTCCTCGGCAAGATTTATAAGCCGACTGGTAAACTAAAACGATTAATTTTTTGTAAGAGAAAAACACTATTACAATAAGATTGAATAAGGTGAATCGAATAGAGAAAACACTAACTATATTCGGTTTGTTTCCACACCAAACCAAGTCAATATTTTCTGCAACGTGTTATGAAAAATCAAGTCAATTTATTTTCACACGCCAAACTCGATGAATGCGTGTTTTCCAAAAAGAAAAAGATTATTTTGAGGTTTGGGTCAAATTCCATCCAGGAAGAGGAATCAGGAATCCCTGCTGTTGTGGTGTGTGTGCCGTCCCGACTCCCAAACATGCCACAGCCGCCGCACCTCATCAGTGATCAACATCATCATCATGCATGCGCGCGCCTTCATCGGCCCGTGGGTCAGATAAACGACATCAATTCTCTGTTCTTACTAGTACTGGCCTCAGCAGGTGCGGCCAGTGGGTCAGGTAAACGACTGCGGCGGCAAGCAAAGCCTCGGCCCCTCGCTGATCCGTGCAGCTGGAGTGCAGGCCGGCAAGAGTGGAAATGTCTCTATACTCTACAGGACTGTGCCGATTCGATGGCATTACACCAAGCTGGCATGCGAGCTTAGCCTGTCCAGGGGGATGCCAAAGCTGTGTCGCGCGGTGGCCATGTCGCCCGCCAGCCGGCAGGGCCTCTCTCTCACCGTCGAGATTCTTGTACACCCGTGACCTCTCTCTGTCTGTAGTTTTACAGACGATTGTTTTCGGAAGATGTGTGAGAGCAGAGAAGCATCTCGAGCAGCTCTTAAGGCGACTTTTGATGAATTGGCTCTATCTACTGCAAGCCAAGCGCGTCCCACGACTCAAGCTCGCTGTTCAACCTTTGGCATACTATGCATTGTCGTCAAAACAAAAAAACTTTGGCACATGCGTGAGCATGATCGGCGCGGAGAACGAAGT
Source organism: Chrysopogon serrulatus (assembly GCA_015844335.1). Taxonomy (NCBI): domain Eukaryota; kingdom Viridiplantae; phylum Streptophyta; class Magnoliopsida; order Poales; family Poaceae; genus Chrysopogon; species Chrysopogon serrulatus. The sequence continues at coordinate 687,922 of JADLZL010004788.1, read as the reverse complement.
GATAGCCTGGCCTGCATGCAGGTGATGGCGTGAGTTAGATGGCAGTGGCACCGGAGGTCGCTCTACTACGTCGTTTTGGAGCTGCGGCGGCCGCGTGTCGCCCGCCAGAGGGCCCTGTCACCATGAGGTTCGCACTTGAGATTCCTCTACACCCGTGACCTCTGTGTCCATAGTTTTGCAAATGGGATTTAACGGATGTGAGAACCGAGAAGCACTTGAGATTTCTCTGAGAATAATTAATTAGTAGTGTTAAAACTAATTATATATATATTGAAGATAATTTATGAGACAAATTTATTAACTCTAAATAGCCAATGATTTGATATATGCTACACTAATGATGGATTAATTAGCTTAACAGGTTCTAGTTTGTTTCAAAATTTATCACGTCTAGTTTTAGTAGATAACTATAGCAGCCACAAAACTATGCGGAGCAAATTTAAAGTCATACTAGCTAAATAATGAAATTTACCACGTCTATATATCCTTAGGTAAATTGTAGCTGACATGAAAAGTATGGGTAGCAAAATTGAAGCAACATTAGTAACAAAGTTTAGTGAGAAAATAGGTCTATAATGTATATACACATGGTGCTAACTAAGAATGTGTGTAGCGTCATAGTTATAGTAGTAATTCAAATTCACACCTACTTTATCTATCTTAAAATAAGTGCACACCTTATTTATCTAAAAGTTATTTTTTCTAATTTTGACTAATTATATGTAAAAATACTAATGACTGTGGTGTATAAACGTATTATTAAATTAGTTTAGAATAAATTTTTAATAAACATATTTGGAGATGTAAATTTAAATATTGGTACTATTATTTACTTAGTCAGTCAAATTTAAAAGACCAAACAAATCATGCACCTTGGATTTTTTTTCGATCACCACTCCATCAGAGTGCTGTAAGGGTCTCATCAATAGCTGGAGAACAGCCACGAGTTTCTCGTATTCGCACCTTAAAAGGTCATCTTCTCATCCCCCGCTAGCACTCACATCACGTGCCGCTGGCCGCTCTCTCACACTTCATCCACCACTTCCACCTCAGCTCTTCTGATCCCTACCAGCAAATCCTCCTTAGCCACCTGATCCACCGCTTTGGCTGAGTTCAGTCAAGTATCTCCATTCTCGTACCGGAGCCTGGTAGCAGCACAGTTGGCTGCTGCCAAGCGTTTCTGCCCTCTCTCGCCTTTCATCACTGGCTAGCCGGCGAGCAGAAGGTGTGCAGCTTCTACTACGCCTGCTACAGAACTCCACTAGCTGTGTTGTTGTTCACTATTCAACATCTGTTTGATTTGATTTATTTTCCTTTGCTACATATGTGCCGTCAGGTTCTTGAACTCCTCAACTCTGTGGAGATGAGCAAAAGGAAGAAAAAGCCTCCGGACCGCCAACAAACATGGTAACTCCAAAACGTGGTGTGGTAGCGGTACGATGTTGTTTGTGCACCTTTGTTTTTTTTTTTTTCTTTGGCGTTAAGAGCCATAACACTCCTTAATTAAGGATGACTAGGGTCTGGACTATTCTGGTTGACAAACTAAGTTGTTATTTGCCTCTATTATTTGTGACAGTATATTTTCTAGGAGTTTATCAAGAATATATATTTTTTCTTTGGCATTAGTAACCATTTTACTTGAAATCGGAGGCGGCGTAGCTGTAACTTACCATTCTTTCTGCTGCATGTGTTAGTTTTACATAAAGTTTTCAATTGCATCAAACACATCGATCGAGTTCATTCTAACTAGTTACCTAGCTTGCCTGAGCTTCTGTGTACTTTAGTACTTCGGCTGGTCATTAGTTTCTAATAATATCTTTTTCCACTGGTTGACCATATCACACAATAAATGAAAAAAATAATACAAATCGAAATCATTTGAATTTTGCATGAATGCATAGTATAATTTGAGAATCCGAGCCGGTGCACTGGAAGGACAGTAGACATGAAATTTTATGCTGTTCTTTTTCCTTGGTAGATATATGAGTGTAGATGTTTTACCCTACCTTTTGTCATATATCAACCAATTAAAGTAAAATAAATAAATGGCAATATCATATGGTTTGTAATCATTTGCTTCTTTTTTTGGTTTAAAAAATTGGCCTAAATGACATCATAATTAACTGTAATAAGAACATGATGGGATATAGTATCATAATATAAGATAGATTAATGCAAATTATTCATATTGTATCCTTTCATCTAACTATATTTTGTTTTTTATATCACGAAACTTCTTCTGATTGGATGGTATAGGAAAATAAGGTAAAGAAATATTATTTGAAAAAACATCAATAAATTACATTTATTGTAATTTCTGCCACTGCTCTTAAGAATCACTTTCATTTTAACATGCTTTTGTTGTTCCCTCTCAAGGCCAATCTGGTGGCCTTTGGTTGATGTGGACTGATGAGGTTGATGTCACTATCGTCGACCACAATCAGCACACTACTGGAAACTCGAATACTTCTGTGGGTGATGAATTTTTCCGTGTGTTTTTTTGGGTACCCACAGAAAAATAACAATTTTTCTGTGGGTTTTCAAGTATCCCCACGTAAAAATGTAAAAACTCACAGAATAATTGTATAATTTTTCCGTGTGTGAAATATCCCCACGAAAAATGCATGTACTCACAGAAAAAAATGGCAATTATTCTGTGGGTTTTTTTGAAAACTCACGGAAAAATACTATGCACGCACAGAAAAATAGCAATTATTCTGTGGGTTCCTACTAAACGCACACAAAAATGTGAAAACACACAGAAAAATAGAACAAGTGCCATCATGCTAACTTCATATAAATAAGCATTGAAAAAATGTCTTTTATACTCCAAACTTTTTGGGCATAACACAGGCTACATACATAATGTTGTGTAGAAGTTTGATATTTTTTGGGGGTGATTTTCTATTTTGTATACTTGAAATGAATTTTTGCATGCATATCAAAAGTAATTCCAAATTGAACAGTGAGTACCTCCAACAAGATCCTAAGAATATTATAAAATTTATATTTGTGTTCATATGTTTCACTCTAAGCCATTTCCAGAGATGGATGAAAAAAAAAATCATTTTTTTTGCTAGAGATAATTCATCTACCTATCTCCGGATTAGCGTAAAATAATTGTAACAATTCAAAATTTTGTTAGAAAAACCTACAAACTTGCCTAGCAACTTTTTTTCATGTATAATGTTTCAAGAAAAAAAAAAAAAAGGTTTTGAAAAAGTGGTACTATAAATTGTTCACAAATGGTATATCCCTTTACATAGTTATATGAAACTATGAGAGGGGTTTATCTATTTGTGAACAACATATAGTGCCACATTGTTAAAATGATTTCAAGTTTTTATGGCTAGCTTATACATCCATCTTATGCCTCCATAGCAATTCTTAGGATTTTTAGACCACTTTATGATATTATTGATTTTTTTTCATTGGAGTTACCAAAATAGTAGTTCAAGTAATGTTAGGCAAAACACTTAATTTTCCATCAATTTTTTAAATGTAAGATCAAGTAGTACATGGCTTCTTACATATATATTTTTTTTTCTAATTTTTGGACATTGCTAAATAGGTTGTGTAGTTTAAGTCGTAGTTACATCCCAAAAGCTCACGTAAATTCATTTAAACTATAAAAAATAGTAAATATTTTAAAATTTTTTGAAACTTTTACAAATGAACATATATATAATATATTATATTCTAAAATTATTTTTTGTACATGAATAATATAACTGGGATAAGGAGTTTATTTACTTAATCTGTCGGTGAAAAATAAGAAAATATTAAATTAAATAGACTCGGGCCTTGATAAATAGTCTTAGGCCTTCGAAAACCCCTTGCCATTCCCTAAAGGCCCAAAGAGCGGCCCAAAAAAAAAAACCCTAACGTCTAAGCAATTTGAGCCGTTGATCTACGATGGGCGATGAGGATTCAACCGGTCTAAAGTAGCTAATATATAAGCTGTCCGAAAAAACCTAACTCCCTCCTCGGCCGCCCTCTCTCAAAGATCCCAACGCCCACTCGCTGGCTTCGCGGAGGCTGGCGTGCGACGCGCCCCCCCCCTCCCCGGCGGCCCCCCCCAACCCTCCCTCCCTCCTCCACGGTCCCGCACGACGGCTCATGGCGGCGGCGCGGTTGCAGCCGAGCGTGGCACAGGCTCCCAGCTCTCCTCCCCGGATCCAGCGTCGGGCAAGCCACATGCCGGCTCGGCCCCTCACGGCGGCGCTGAGCTGCGGTTGCAGCAGTAGCAAGCTCCCGGATCCAACTCTCCCCTTCACTTACGGTCATGGCGGAGCTAGGGTGGGGCTGCCGCCGCAGCCTGTAGCTGCTTGCTCGGAGGTGGCTGGTGCGTGGTGGATCTGGATCTAGGAATGACGACGGCACCGGTTGGCGACGGCACCGCCCGGCCTGTCCGGCCACCGTGCTGCGACGGTCGCCGCCCATCCAGCAGGACCAGCCGATGCCAACCGTCTCCTCCAATCCGCCGGCGAGATCCCTCCTTTCTTGGTGAGTGTACGAGCAGATCCTTCTCCTGTTGAATCTAGGCAACTTGATGTCTCTGAATGTATAGAAGGCTAGGAATTTTGCAAGATATTATCATGAGTTGCAGGATGCATCCTAGATTTTTAGTGGTATAATGTTAATGCAAGCTAAACTCGTGAAGAACTTCTAGTTGTAAAAAGTAATTGCTTGGTTTGTTTTGGTACCTTAAATTGAAAGGATATCATTGTGGAATGCAATAGCAGTTTTCATCCCCCTGTAATTGCTTGGTTTTGTCGATTTGAAATTCTGTATTGACTTGTGGCACTTCACTATGCCTGTATTGCCCCCCCTGTAGCCAAAAATCTAATTCTGTGCTCCCACTAGGATTATAGTATGCCACTGTTAGCAAATGGAATGCCTGTCTGAACCTCCTACTTCTTCTTTCAGTTATGTCAGGTTAAGACAAATAAATTTTAAAGGAACTAATCGAGCTGAGCATATAGAGCTAGATAGATATGTTTGTATGCAGTAGCTCTTAAAGGACCACCACAATGCAGTATATAATAAATGACGATTCATGTAACACTGCTTAAGGACTAAATATTTTTTGTCCTGCAATCGTACTGATAATACCTTTATAATTGTCCTGCTCATGGACTAAATATTTTTGTCCTGCAATCATACTGATAATACGTTTGTAATTGTTCTTCCTAACTCGCCAACCATTCAGATCATGCAAACAAGTGGGGCACAACTCTCAGCTCTAAGGGATGATTAATGAATTCAAGCAGACAATGTGAAACAAAAGTTTTGGGGGTGAGTATTAAGTACTAGTTTTGCATTTCTTTGGCGCTTTGTATTTAATTGGAGGCTTGTAATTTTTTTGGCTCGTAGTCGGACTACCTAGGATTCAATACTTATGTCTTTCTCATTCTATTTTTTGGTTGCAAATACAGAGCCTATACACCTATGGCATGCAAACAGTCATGGAGGCCAGTGATGGATGTAGCAGGGAGTGCCTTGTCTGCCTGTTCAATTGGCACTAATGAAGGATATATAGCTTTGCTAACCTGTACAAAAAATATAACACTACTGATCCATGTTTTTTACCTGACTCAGTGATTCATGTTGGTATTCTAGTCATCTTGGCTGAAACTTGAACTATGAGCTGAGATACTAATACTTTTGAATCTATTGGTGCCAGAACATTTGGACATCATCTTTATATGTATGCTATTTATTATTTGTGATGTGTCATGAAATTAATGTATGGATAATATATATTTTAATATATCGTTGCTACTATCTGAATATTTTTTTTTTTGTGCGCTTAACTCTTTTTTTTTTCTGTGAGGATGGCTACACAGAAATATTATTTTTAATCTAGGCAAAAGAAATTTTCCTGTGTGTATATTCCATTTTTTCTGAGTGGCCAACCGCATAGAAAAATTATTTTTAATCTGGGCGAGTGCAATTTTTCTGTGCGTGAAAGACCCACAGAAAATATTTTTCTGACGGCGAACACACAGAAAAATTCAATTTTTCTGTCATTCTATTTCTGTGTGTATTTTTTCTGTGAGTAAACCGTCGGAAAAATATTTTTTTTCTGTGTGTATTCGTATTTTTTCTGTGTGTTTTTTGCACTCACAGAAATAAACGAGTTTCCAGTAGTGGCACTACATCTTTGCCTTATGTATAAATAACTCCAGCCACCAGCAGTTTGGTTTAGTCTGTGTCTATGGCGATCCTCACTATATTGCCACTAATGTAATATGGAATCAGGTGTTAAACTTTGTAGCGCTTTAACAGTAATCTGCCTATGTTATGTATGGGACACCTTAATGAACTTATGCATGTTAATGAAAAGCTAGGCCCTACTAGTGCTGATGTTAATTAATCGTATTAATGATTTCTGCATGTATATCAAGCAATGTGGTTTAATTGATCTTGGTGACAATGGCCCGGCTTATATTTGCACTAATACGTGTTTTTCTTCTGTTCCCACTTATGAAAGGCTTGATCGTTGTCTAGGTAATATAGAATGGTGTTTGGCGTTTGTTGACATTTACTACCGTCATTACTAAAAAGTAGAGATAAGTCCTACCCCTAGCAACAATGCCAAAAATACTCGGTATATAATTAACTTGTCATTAGCAACTAGCCACTTCTTTATTACTAACATTCCTAGACATGAATTAGGTTGTCATCCCTAATTATATTGCTAGAAAATAACTATAGATTTACATGTACTAATGTGACTAGGCAGATATAAAAGATATAACATGAATATAAACTAAATAGGTTCTGTAGTTTTACGGATAACTATACCGTTGTAGCATTTTACCTAGGGAGTTCATCCAGGTTGTCGATTTATATTTATACCACTGGGAAAGGCGCTATGTAATAAACTATAATCTATTATATTGATAAGGAATTATATAGAATGAATAAGTGATATTACCAATGTCATCTAGTCTACTCATAACAGGCGAGGTCACAAGATAAATATGGATAAATATAGGTGATAGCATAATCATCAAGTATCATAATTATGGACAATCATCAGAGCATCTACTAGTCATAATCATAGTTAGCCATTGGATAAACTAGGGAGTTGAATCTAAGGTAATTCTATAACTATGTCAATGAATAACTCTAATTAGTGCAACTACATCTAGTAATCATCGCTAAGTCAACCCTAAATCATTATCACATGCAAGGGGGCATCAACTAGGAAGGATGTGCGCAGAGACATTATCCCACTTCGCGAATCGTGCCCCGGCTGTCCCTACATACGGAGGGTGGACTATAGAGAAACCAACGTAGTCATCACCTATGTGGACTACCACACGACCCGGCATGTCGTCGTGCACTCACGAGATAAACAAGATATCTAGACACCACGCCTACATATCGTCTATCATCTACCCATTGTACATTTGGATAAACGCTATACAAGCAATTACATGAATTCAATAAGATCGAAGTAACTAAACTAGACATATAATCAAAGTAGACAATGACTATTGTAATTAAGAACATATGAACTATTAAGAGTAAAGTCTCCCTAATCTGAATAATGAATACAATAAGAAAGTAAGAACTAGATCTATACTGAACTCTTGCGCTCCAGACCGACGCCAGGGGCTCTAGATCCCGATGAAGAACTAGATCTCCTCTACTTCTAATCCAGCTAACTAGAACTATGAACTAGAAGGCTCTTGATGAACTAGAAGGCTCCTTGATGCTTGATGGCTTGAGGCCTTGATGAATAATGAATTGGCTCTCTTTAGGGGGTCTACCCATGTATTTATAGTCTGGTGGGATGCGCGTGCGCCGTATGATCAAACCGACGTATCCAAGGGCTAGGATGCATCGTGGGAGGCGGTGGAGGAACATTCCGGAAGGGGGGAGCTCCAAACCCTAGGGGCGCCGCCGGCGCCCTCAGGGGGGCCAAATGGCCCCACCCGGGCGGCCTCTGGGCCCCTGCTCCTTCAGTGTCTTAAAGAGTCTTCCCGAGTCTTCCCGTGATGTTTTCCGTGGTGGATAAGTTTCATGTTTATTTTGCACTTGAATCCCTCTTTTCAGCTTTTCTGAAATAAACCCCGGAAAATACAGAATATGCAAAACTCATGGAAATTATCAGTTAAAACCCTAGTCTAGTGTGTTTTCATGTTTCCTCTCGTGTCTAAAGTTCTAATGAATGTTGACGTTAGCCACCGTCAACAACTCCCCAAGCTTACCTTTTGCCAGTCCCCTTGGCAAACAAACTAAGCCGAATTGTTATTGTATTTGGATCGGGAGTTGCTACAATGTTGTTATACTTTCAAGTACATCTCAAACAAAAATTTCCTCCAGATCAAACAATATATGCTCTAACCTTTAAACTTACTTATTTCACCTATAATTATGGGGCTTCACAGCTTTTGCATAAGTCTTGAGCAATCGAAAGATAGAACAATCAAGCTAAGCACTATGTCTCAAATTCTTTTTAATACCAATATTCCAGAGTTTTCATAAGTTTTCAGAATAAAACTCAGAGCTTAATTGTATGATACCCTCAAGTCTCTCAATGTATGTGGTATTTATGGTTCTCTCTTGAGATATTAATGATGTTATGCCTGCTATAGGTAAGGGTATATATGGTAGAACTCATAGGAGTGGCAATAACAAGGATAGGCATACTTGCAAAACATGTATTGTAAAGTCAACTAATGGATCCATATTTATCTCAGGAAGAATATGGGCTATCTTTATTATTTATTATTATTATTTTTTTTCTAGAGAGGCGGACATCTAGTACCCATTGTTTTAATTGCTGGGACACTTGTCCATCTTTTACTCCCCTTTTCTTTCTTTCTTTCTTCTCTCTCTTTCTCTTTTTTTTCATTTTGCATAGCCACATGCATCCATTGAATACAATAAATGAATCGAGAGATATAATTAGGACTTAGAGCATTAAAGACAGGGGCTATCCTATAGGGTGATTGTATATTTTTGTGTCCTCTCCCAGTGTAGAAGGAGAACATTTTATGATGAACATGTATGGAAATATGGTGAATGATTGCGATTACTCCTAAGGTAGGAATAATGCATATGTGGACTGGAGTGTGCAAGTGCTTCTTGGTTTTAAAAGCATGATAAGACTCTCATAAGGTATACAACATAGGTTGACTGAACTCAATGCAAAGCAAGTAGCTTAAATGTGAAAAGGTTTTCCTATCTTCTAAGATATTAATTCTGGCTTTGGTAGGAATTCACAATTGTCATACAAGAGCTCATCATGTAAATTTTTGGTTTTCAAAATAAACCTCCGAGAACTTAGCAATGCTAGGAATAAGATAAATAACGGCTCAACCTTCATGAATCATATCAATCAACTACCTAGACTCAGCGTAAGCTTATGCCTCCACAATTAAAGTTTAGAGTAAATTCTCCGATTAAAACAACAATGCTTAGAACCAGGGAGATTTTAGTTTGGCAGTTAGGTACTTGGTAAGCATTATAACAGAGCAACTATTCATCATCTCCAAGATAATTTTAATATTTATCAGTTTTTAATTAGTTCTAGCCTAGAAAATATATTCTATTATGTAACTAAATATTTATTTGACTTAATGGATTGTATATCTTTTTATGGTTTTATATTAAATACCTAACAGAAGACTCTATAACCGTGGACCTTCATGTGCCCACATATTTTTTGGTATTTTATGACTATAAAGCGGATTCAATAATCGCTTAGGTGTAGTCACCTGATAACTAGGGGATGCTCCTCCCCCAAGCTAGATGGTTGCAATATCTGATGTAGACGTCCTTCAGAGCGAGCTAGCCAGTAGCGAACCCGGTGGTTGCCACTGATAGACTCTCTCCTAGCTATGATGTTCTTCCTGCATAAATACTCTATAAAAAGAAAAACCAAAACTCGAGGCTCGAATTTAATAATGGGTTAGCGGTCAGCCAAAGAGTAATTGATCTCCTTTATGAGCTATTTTTAATATTGTCTATTTTAAGCAAGATTTTACTTTTATCTTCTTTCTTTTTTGAATTTTCTTTTTTTATGATGTAGGAATTTAAACATGAATGCTGTTATTTTTATTGTTTTTTTTTTTTATGCCACCACAATGGATATTCCTTCTAAAATACCATAGGGTATCCACATGGGGTTTTGTGATTCCATGAATAATACGGTAAATATTTTTAGTTGTTTTATATTTTAGTATGTAAACAAAATTATACTACTAAATAAATTGTGAATGCATTTAATGAGATAACTACCATTCTAACCTTATGGCTAGGGTACGAAATTTAAAGTCTACCGACAGGACTTAGACAGAGGAGAACACTTACTTAGTGGGTTCATCGTCTGAGGTAACCTCAGTCAACTCCCCGTTCCGTGGTGATGCATCGTGTGTCTCCTTCCATCTTGCTTCTGTCTCTTTTGCTTCTTTCTTCTCTAGCTCCAGCTCTTCAGCTTTGTTTTCTTTCTTCCACGCTTCTAGTCGTGCTAGGATCTCCTCTTTCTCTTCCTTGGCGATCTGGTCCATCCTTTTAGCTTCTTCTGCCCACTCACTCCAGCGAGGTGCTCGCATGTTCTCTTCTTGCTCCGTGAAGCGATCTTCATATTTCACAATCTTGCCAGGAAAGTCTTCCCATCCACAGTGAGGCTAGGCAGCCTGACGGTGGGCTTGGCGTCTTCTTCTGTTGCGTTGCTTCCTGATCTGCTCATGGTTAAGTGTTTTAAATTGACAGCGTACCTTTCCGGCAGGTAGGTTGAAGTGGATATGCCCGGATCCGATGTAGATGTTTGCGTTGGCTGTGTAGAGGAAAGGTCTTCCCAGGAGGATCGGGGAATCATCGTCTCCCTGCATATCAAGAACTAGAAAATCTGTAGGTATATATTGTCCTTGAATTCTTACCTTGACATCCTTGACCACTCCTTCAGGAAACCTTAGTGATTGATCCACCATCTGCAACTGAATACATGTTGGGTATAAACGTAAATCAAATAATTCATCATATACCTGTTTTGACATTATGTTACAGCCTGATCCAGTGTCACAGACGGTGTGGACGAAGGTGGTGTCTTTGATTGTGCATTCAATGATTGGGACACCTGGATCACCTCTCTTTATTGAAAATGGTTTGGGTAGCATATGGTCATTCTCTGTGTTGAGAGCAGTGATTAGTTGAGTTGTCTCCTCAGGTGCATGCTTGGTCCTCCTCCGTCTTCTGTTGTTTCTATTGTTCTTCTTCTTCGGCATTGGTTGCTGTTCTTGCTCTTCTTGTTGATGGAATTGCTTCGGGGCTGCAGGAGCTTTCAGGATACGGTTCTTGAATGTGAATCTTTCTTTCTTATCCTTGATAGATAGGACGATCTTGGCGTACTCGCATAAATGATGGCTTTTGTTGTGCACAAGAATGGTCTGCCCAAAATGATGGGTGCCTTCTCATCTACTCCTGTCTCTATGACCACGAAGTCAGCTGGGACATATGATTGCCCCACTCTAATGACAATTTCTTCTAGTACTCCCTCAGGGTAGCAAATGGACTGATCTACAAGCTGCAAACGCATATTTGTGTACAACAAGGGATCATTTAATATTTTCTCATAAATTACCTTGGGCATGATGTTGACACTTGCACCGAAATCGCAGATAGCCTCTGGAAAGTTGTGGCATCCTATAGAGATAGGAATGACAGGTCTTCCAGGGTCTTCCATCTTCTCTGGTAGAGAGTGGTCAATCCACTGTACGTCTGCAGGCTCAATATGATATTGGGTTGCACTGTGAATATCAATAAGGTTAGCAGTTTCTAAATCTTCTGGTTGGCCTAGAATCTTGCCTTTTTCCAATGGAGGAACAGCAGCAGCTAACTGAGCTAATTGTGATTCTAGCATTTTATTGAAACTATGCTGATTCTTTATGACAGAAGCAAAAGTATCCATTCTAGTATATATGTTTTTCAAAGTTTTATCATTCGATGTTAGTTTCCTAGTCATTTGATCTAGCAGTTTAGATTGACTAGTAACTAATTCTCTCAAAGGCGGAAGGTTATAATTATTAAAATTGTTACCTTGGTAATTACCTTGTCGAGGTTGTTGGTTCCACCCTTGATTTTGTTGAGGACGATAGTAGATGTTGTTGTTGATGAAGTTCACATCCTCTTGTAGTGTAGGGCAGCTGACAGCTGAGTGCCCGTAGTCTCCACATTCTTCACAAGTCATATGGGAATCATTGATGTGCATGACTTCCTTCTTCTCTATGTCGAGCTTCTTCATGATGAGGTCTAGCTTGGCAGTGACCATGTCAGCTTTCTTGAGATGATGGATTCCTCCTCCTTTCTTGCGAGGCTGAGTACGTTCTTCATTGCATGTTGAATTTGAGGCCATTTTCTCAAGAAGTGCTTTAGCGTCTGAGAGCTTAAGTGACAGGAAAGTTCCCCAGCTGCAGCATCAATAGACTCACGGGTGCTAGAGATAAGCCCGTGGTAGAAGGTCTGCATTAATAGTCACTCCTCTATCCCATGATGAGGACAGTCTTCAATGTAGTTCTAGAATCTTTCCCATGCTTCAGTGAATGATTCATCATATTGTTGTTGAAAACTTGCAATCTTCCCACGCAAAGCATTGGTCTTGGCTATAGGAAAGAATTTCACCAGGAAAGTGGTTGAGCATACATCCCATGTAGTGTCTTTGTCTTTGTTGATGTAGAATCACTGCTTGGCTTTCCCCAATGATAAGAACGGGAAAAGAAGGAGTAAGATAGCATCTTTTGATACTCCTCTGATCGTGAAGGTGCTGCAGATCTCTAGAAAGTGTTGTAGGTGTGCACTTGCATCTTTATGTCCTTTTCCATAGAATTGGCTGGCTTGAACCATGGTGATAAGAGCAGGCTTGAGCTCGAATCCATTCTCCCCAAATTATTGACTCTTGGTCCAAATCCGGATGTTTGTTTGTTGGGGGTAGAGAACTCTCACAGTGTCTTCTCAGCCATGTCTTCAAACACAGGAGCTAGGTTTTCACCTAACTGCTATTCTGCTTGTTCTTCTACTTATTCTTCAAATTCCTCTTCCAGTGTTGGAGCTGGCTCCTCCGAAGAGCTAGCTTGAGCAGCAGAGGGTGTCTTGATGGTGACTCGAATTTGTCCCTTGCTTCTACAAACTTCTTTTTTCTAAGGAGTTTCTCTGGATCATCAGTAAAGTTTCTTGGAAGAGAAAAATCATTCATTCATCACCCTGCATAAGATAAGAAAATGATAACAACGAAGGGTGTACCTGATTGAGTTAGAGATCGATTGGTAATATGACTTTATCTATGTGTATATATGTTATCAATATATCCTAAGTTTATTGTGCCTTCCCAACCGGCGCCAAAAAATGCTTGTTGACATTTACTACCGTCATTACTAAAAAGTAGAGATAAGTCCTACCCCTAGCAACAATGCCAGAAATACTCGGTATATAATTAACTTGTCATTAGCAACTAGCCACTTCTTTATTACTAACATTCCTAGACATGAAGTAGGTTGTCATCCCTAATTATATTGCTAGGAAATAACTATAGATTTACATGTACTAATGTGACTAGGCAGATATAAAAGATATAACATGAATATAAACTAAATAGGTTCTGCAAGTGGACGAGATAATTATACCGTTGTAGCATTTTACCTAGGGAGTTCAGCCAAAGTTGTCGATTTATATTTATACCACTGGGAAAGCTATGTAATAAACTATAATCTATTATATTGATAAGGAATTATATAGAATGAATAAGTGATATTACCAATGTCATCTAGTCTACTCATAACAGGCAGAGGTCACAAGATAAATATGGATAAATATAGGTGATAGCATAATCATCAAGTATCATAATTATGGATAATCATCAGAGCATCTACTAGTTATAATCATTTTTTTAGCCATTGGATAAACTAGGGAGTTGAATCTAAGGTAATTCTATAACTACGTCAATGAATAACTCTAATTAGTGCAACTACATCTAGTAATCATCGCTAAGTCAACCCTAAATCATTATCACATGCAAGAGGGCATCAACTAGGAAGGATGTGCGCAGAGACATTATCCCACTTCGCGACCGTGCCCTGCTGTCCTACATACGGAGGGTGGACTACAGAGGAACCAACGTAGCTGTCACCTACGCGGACTACCACACGACCCGGCATGTCAGGGTGCACTCGCAGATAAACAACATATCTAGACACCACGTCTACATATCGTCTATCATCTACCCATTGTACATTTGGATAAACGCTATACGAGCAATTACATGAATTCAATAAGATCGAAGTAACTAAACTAGACATATAATCAAAGTAGACAATGACTATTGCAATTAAAAACATATGAACTATTAAGAGTAAAGTCTCCCTAATCTGAATAATGAATACAATAAGAAAGTAAGAACTAGATCTATACCAAACTCTTGCGCTCCAGACCGACGCCAGGGGCTCTAGATCCCGATGAAGAACTAGATCTCCTCTACTTCTAATCCAGCTAACTAGAACTATGAACTAGAAGGCTCTTGATGAACTAGAAGGCTTCTTGATGCTTGATGGCTTGAGGCCTTGATGAATAATGAATTGACTCTCTCTAGAGGGGTCTACCCATGTATTTATAGTTCGGTGGGATGCACGTGCGCCGCAGGATCAAACCGACGTAACCAAGGGCTAGGATGCATCGTGGGAGGCGGTGGAGGAACGTTCCAAAAGGGGGCTCCAAACCATAGGGGGCACCGCCCGACGCCCGGTGGGGCCGGCCGGCCCCACCTGGCGGCCTCGGCCCCCCTCGCTCCTTCGTGTCTTCACGGAGTCTTCCCGAGTCTTCCCGTGATGTTTCTCGTGGCGGATAAGTTTCGTGTTTATTTTGCACTTGAATCCCTCTTTTCAGCTTTTTCTGAAATAAACCCCGGAAAATACAAAATATACAAAACTCGTGGAAATTGTCGGTTAAAACCCTAGACTAGTGTGTTTTCATGTTTCCTCTCGTGTCTAAAGTTCTAATGAATGTTGACGTTAGCCACCGCCCACAGCGTTTTCTTCCACTATCACTTACCACCTTCCCACGATGTACAACGACCATGCTCCTATTCTTGCGATGCTGAATTCTCAAAAACCTCGTACTAATAAACCTTTTCGTTTTGAGAATTGGTGGTTAATGGAACAGGAATATCACATGATTGCTCTGCAAAGTTGGCAGCGCTCCTCTCGTGATTTCACTCAAAAAACCAAGTATCTTGCTTTAGATCTCAGAAAATGGAGGAAAAAGAAACCCAAAAACAATGACTTACTAGCCCAGATTGAGGACCAGATCCTTGACAAGCAAAGCCTTCATCCCTCCATACAAAACCATAACCTCCAACACACTTTACATGAAAAGCACTGACTATTGGCCAAAGAAGAAGCTTACCATATTCAACATGAACCTGCTTATTGTCAACACCTGGACATGCCTTGTAAAAGCTACTATTTAACGTACATTCATATTACATAATTTACATAGTCAGTGATATCTCAATTAGATTTTTTATTTATTTATATTATTCTAATAAGCAGCACTGCTTTTTTATTGAAGGTTCTATATGACAGTGACTCAGCATACTCATCATATGCTTTATCAGATGATCACCTTCGGGAGGTGATACAGGAAGAAGATCCATTCGACAAGGCCGAATGGATCATTGACCAAGGTTAGAAACAAGCAAAACAGAAGGTTATGCACTATGCAAAGAAGAGTTACAAGGCAATTGATGATACCTATAAACAAGCCTAGAACAAAATCAGGGAGGGTGTGCTAGACCCCCTAATGAAGAACAAGGGGCTTGGTCCAATGTAGTTTGTTACCAGTCTGAAAATGGATATCTGAGTTTTGTAGTAGCTGAATGGCACTTGAATAAACTACTATGTATATATGTATGTGATGTGGATGCACTCTATGTAAGAACTAATGAAACCACTTTATATGCTAGTGTGCGCACTTTGTAAGACCTAATTGATCACTCTATGGGCTGGTGTTGGTAGATTGTATGACATATGAACCACTATATTTATATATGTTCTATCGCCTGGTAGTTGTCATCAATTATTATTGATTTCTGAGGTACTCTTAGTTATTGTCAATTCTATAATATTTGAATGGTTGGCTCCAGTAATTTCCTTAAGAATGCACTAAATGACAGCACAATGTGCTACCAAAACCGTAATCACATCCTCCATTGATAAGGATTCAGGTACCATAACCATAAATAGAGTGAGGATGACTATTTTTGCTGTCTCAAGAGGACAACTGAACAATATATTCATTCATAAATTCATTTACATAACCAAAGGCCATAAGATTATAAAAGCACAAAGATAGATACACATCACTTATAAATATAATTTCAGTAAATCAATAGCAGGCTATATTTAAAGTTTTGAAAAATAGGCAAACTTGTTTGAATGAAATATAGGGAAAATAGTTTGATGGAACAATATGAAGACTTAAACAAAAAAATCATCATCAGCTTCGTTGATGGTGACAAAGGCAGGTGCGACAACTCTATCATCAATGAATTCGTCACCACCATCTTCGTCATCATCAATAAAGTCTTCAGCATTTAGTTTTGCTCTAGATTCACCAATTGCTTTTTCAATAACATAAGCTTCAATTGTTAACCCTTCCATGTCTGTTTGTCGCTACTTCATCAACTCCCCCTGCTCGCGTGTAACAGTCATGTGCTCCAACCCAACAACCAATGAGTCAACATCAAATTCTACCTTCTCTTCTGCACTTGCTGATTTTGGCATAGAGAAAAGGTTTCTTGGTTTCAATCGGACAACACTAGATTAATCTGATTTCTTTGCATCTTTTACATAAAACACCTACTCTGTTTGTGTCACTAGAATATATGGATCATCATGATATCTAAAACAGATAGTATCAATATCTATGATTCTATATTGATCTCTCTTGCACCTTCTACCTTTAAATTTTGTTGGAGTAGGGACACCATACCAATCACACTGAAACATTATCACTTCCTTTCCACCAGGTAATTGTATTGAGAAAATTCTTTTAATAACGCCGTACCAGACCATATTACCTATACTAGGACACCACTGTTTTGTCTCTGCAGACATCGGCCGAAATAGAAAGTCGTTGACAAGACATCTATTGAAAACACAAGCACGATGATCTGGTTCTTGAGAAAGGTCGTACATTAGCTCACTTGCTTTCCCTTGGTCATAATCCTTTTTTTTTGCAAAGTGGAATGAACAAAATATTAGGAGATGAAACAAATATTTTTAAGAATCTGCTTTAATTTTTTGGATACTCACTTTGTCCTCAAACCAACTATGAAAAATTGCTCCTTGTGTCTTCTCTCAACAACATGTGGACTGTATTTCTTGAGAATATTCTTATGTTGACTGCAGTCTGCAGAACAAACAAATTACAAAGAATTAGTGATATATCATGTAAGGAAATAACATGCTAAAATATAAAATATAACTCACTCAGCAAATGTAGCACACTCATCACAATTTGTCAGTATGTAGTGCCTCATGGTCAGAAGATAAGGAAGAAGATGATATGTAGGATGCACATGTCATTCTCTATTATGATTAGTTTGGATAGTCTAGTTTAGATAGTATTTCTGGAGTTGGCAGAAAAAATAGATAGTACTAAAATGATTAACTACCTAAATAGAAAAATAGGTAGCTTGTTTTAAGTAGTACTGCTGGAGATGAGTACCGTTTCATTATTTATCTAGACTATTTACCATGTTTCGAATTGTTCTGGGTGGGAAGGCTTGCGTACCTTCCTTGACATGGGTTCTGGCTTTTCTGGACTGATAGGCATGGAGGCGAGGAGATACTAGACCTGTATGCAAAGCCTAGGTCAGGCTCTCGGCCGAACTAGGCTTAAAAGATTCGTCTCACAAAGTCCCAATTAATCGGCACTCGCCTTTCACGTTCCTGACACCAGCCGCCGCCGCCTCCGTAGCCGCCGCCGCCTGAACCCTGTTCCTCTCGCCTCCGGCCTCTTGCCGGTGGAGAGGAGGAACGGGGTCCATCGTTTTAATCGATCTACTGTTTCGTAGTCTCGAGTCGAGTCCATCTAGGTCTAGAGTTTGCTCACCGTCGATGTTCGGGCGGCGGAGTTAGGTTTTGCCGGAGGAGTGCGGCTCCTTTGCGGCTTGTTTTTCTTGGTGACGCCGGGCGATGCGGAAGCGGGCGGCGGGCGCAAGCGGAATAATTTCTTCCAGCATCTTCCGTTCTCCGATGGCGATCTACTCCGACGTCAACGGAGAGGCCGGGGAGACCCCGTCCCGTGAGTCGAGGGTCGGCGCATCGTTGTCTTCTTCAGGTGATGATGGTGTTGACCCTGTTAATCTCGAGGAAGATGTTCTTTGGTGAAAATCTGAGCTTTGCTCGGGTTGTCGGCGATGGAATCAAAGGATGCGTCGTGGGTGCAGGAGTTGGCCGATGCGCCTGGGAGGCAGTGTCGGCTGATTCGCCCAGAAGTAAGTCCTCCTCTGCGGCCTCCACCCTGTGGAGTTTGGCTCTGGTGCCCGACGATGATTGAGAAGTGGCTTCGATGGCGGTGACGAACGGATCTCTGCAGGCTTTGAGGAAGATGAACAGAAGTTTCAAACTTTTTTGTAATTTTCCTTTTCTTTGCAGTCCTGTTTGTAAAAGGGCCGGTGTAATGTGCTAAGATTAATACATGTTCCTTCTCAAAAAAAAAAAAGGTCAGGCTCTCGGCCATAGTTCTTTTTTTCTTTTAATCAGAAAAATATTCCTTCACTGTCACAGTACAGAACCGTCCAAAATCCATAATCCACCTCAAGATTCATTATTCGAAATCAAGACGAAACAGACTTTCGAAACAGCTCATCCCAAATATTTAACAATGATAAGCTATCTTTACTTATAAACTTGAATATTTTTTTTTAAAAAAATTCTAGAGACAGGCATTATAATCGCCTCTAGAGATACTCATTTACAAAGATCTTGTACCAAGTTTCTTGTCTCTACAAATCTATTTTGGCCGTCTATGTAAACATTTGATGTAGTGGTGGTATCTAATTATTATATTAATAATATAGATAATATAGCATCTAATGAATTATATATATCTAGCAAATGTGTTTGTACATCTAGTTATGTAGCTTTGTGTGGTCACTTAAATGATTTTGTGGACTCTTGGATTTACGCAATAATAGTGGTGTCTGTTTTAATATAGCCAGAATATCAGACTGTTGCTAGACACTTGCTATGTTCGATTCAATGCTGCTCCTAATCTCCTGGTCCCTTTGGAAAGAACGGAATGCCAGAGTGTTCGACCGTGCGACGTCGTCTGCTTCAGAGGTGACCGCGGCAATACTTCGGGAAGCCAGTGACTGGGCGGCTGCTGGGTACACGCCATTGTCGGTGATCGACATGCTTCTGTCGCAAAATCGTTCAGACATGTAATCGTAAAACTCGGATCCAGTAGTTTAGGTGTCCCTCGTTGTGTCTCGAGGCTGCTCGCCTCCGTCTCGCCTTCGCGACCTGTTTGCAACTCATTGCTTTCCTCTTAATGAAATACAGGCTTCAACCCGGTCGCGAAAAAAAAATATAGTCGCGTATTGGATTTCAAATTAAAAGTAGGTGGACGGTGAGAATGAAATGTGGACGGAGAAGAGCTAGTGTGCTAAGGGGAGAGAATTTCTTATTTTAATATTAGGTAACATAGATTAGTCATAGGATAAAATTTTATTTTTCATGCTTTCCTCCATCAATTAGCACTCCCGTTCACAAAAGCATGCATTTTTTATTATTTAAGGAATCAAACGTTTTAAAGTTTCATTAATAAAGGTATAATAGAAAAGATTATGTCTTTATATATAGCGTTTGACTTGTTCCTAAATAAATATATTCTTAGCAAGTTTATGACATATTAGTATAACACAGAAAAAGATCATACTAGGTTTTATTAATTTAAGCAGTGGCATACTTCCATCCTAATTTATAGAACGTTTGACCTTTTTAGTTTCAAATTTGATCATTCGTCTTATTTAAACAATTATGTAAAATATTATTTTTTTATCATGTCTTGTTTTGTCAATGAAAGTTCATTAAAAATGACTTAAATTTTACTATATTTGCATAATTTTTTAATAAGATGAGTGGTCAAAGTTAAAGTAAAAAAAGTCAAATGTCTTATAATTTAAAATGGAGGAAGTGGTATTTATATCATTTAGAGCCTGTTTTGATCCAGTAAACTAACAACTAAAATAGTTGTATTTTGTAAAACAGTGAACTTGTAACTAGGTGAATTAATTATTGGTTCATCCACTAGTTCATTTGTTTGAATTTTTATGGACTAATTGTTAGTCAACTAGTTACTAGTTTATGAAATCCAAACAAGACCTTACTACAGTCCTCTAAATGCGGAAACTCTAGTCTGAGAAGAGAGATGTGTCATAAATATGAGACTTCGGAAAAAATTAATGGGTCAATAGGCTATTTAATCTTCTAAAGAATAATTTATTTGTAGGCAAATGTTTTTTCACTATAGCATATATATTAATTCAGATATGGAGAGAACATTATTCTGCCAAACTGTTATAATTTGTGACAGTTAGTAAGAAATATCTCTAAACACATGTCATCTTTGTTATTTTCTACAGTAGTGTGTTTAAAAAAGACAGAATAGACGCATCCATGAACACCCAGACCAAAGCGTGCACCGACACCAAATGCACACCCGGCCTCGCCTCGACCTCGACGCGCTGAAAGCGAGCAACGAGAAGCTCGCTCAGGCAGTCGAGTTGTCATGGCTCCCTTACGCAAGGCGCTATGCATATGGTACCGGGCGAAGGATTCAATCACGCTGCAAGTGGAGCGAAGGTAGCTCGCGGCTTTGCTTTGCCACCATCATTTTTTTGGGTCTAATTTAGGATCGCCATGGTTTAGGTTTTCTTTCTTTTATTTTTTGGTCCACGGAACTTGTCTTTCTACCGTCTAATCTCAAGAATTAACCTCGACCATCTCAACTTAGCTTCTTGGTAGGATTTATAAGCTAGGTGATGAGCTAAAAACAACTAATTTATGAGATAAAATTTTGTTGCAACAATTGATAAGCTGAAGCAAACAGAAAAAATACTAAAATATATGCTTTGTTTCCACACCAAACCGAGTCAATTTTTCTGCAACGCATTATGAAAAATCAAGTCAATTTATTTCCACACTACAAACTCGATGAATGCTTGTTTTTCCAGGAAAAATATTTTGAGGTTTGGGAGGTCACCTAGTATTACATACTAAGACTAACTACAGCAGGGTGGTGTAAATTGATACTGGAGGAGGCGTTACATGAAAAAAGACTGCAGCGGGGTGTGGTATCCCACACGCTATAGTGGTGTGCACTAGTACACAGAGCACTTGTGTTGACGGTGGGTATCTATTTGTACAGGCGGTTGTAGTTTAGACACGCCTTTGAAAATCAGGACAGGGACCCCATCTTTATAACCGCCAGTGGAAAAGGTTCAACACTGGCGGTTCCTAAAGTGAACCGCCAGGTGTAAATTGTCACATTTACACTGGCGGTTCACTTTAGAACCGCCAATGTTAATGCAAGTCACCACAAGGCGGTTTAAGTAACCAGCCGCCTGTGAAAAGTGACACTATTTTCCACAGGCGGTTTCCTTATGTAAACCGCCTGTGGTGACTTTGCCCTATATATACCCCCCCTTCTTCTTCCCCACCAGAATGAACAGACACTGTAGCCCGAGCGGTGTGCCATGGGAGGAGCTTTGGAGGTCCAGATTTGACCCAATACAAGGGGGGAGGTTTTGATCCCGATTTATTTGGAGGAGGTAGCTAAAAAAAGGTTAGTTTATGTGTTTCTTGCCTCATTTCCTTCTTTTTTTTCCTCAATCCCCACCACTCTTGAGATCTAGGGTTTCACCTCAAGAGAGAGAAGAGTAGCTACGTTTTTTAATTTTTCAATAATTCTAGTCACTTCTTATGAAGGGTTTCACTTTTTTAGCTACGGTTTAAATTTTTAAGTTTTATTAGTTACTCTTAAAGAAATATTTAGTTATGTTTACTTAATTAGCTTGTAGTGATGCTGCTAGGTTGTCATTAATGAATCTAGTTTAAGTTATTTGGAATTTTTTTTAGATATTGGTGCATTAAATTAGTTTTTGTTTTATTATTTAGTTATGTTTTGTTAAATTGAGTAGTGGTGAGACTTCAAATAGGTTTTTTAGTAACTATAGGTGAGAGAAGAGTAGCTAGATATTGGTGCATTAAATTAGTTTTTGTCATTAATTTTTTTGGGTTTCATCTAATTAATTGATGCTTTAATGATTTTTTAATTTTTTGTTTAATGAAGTATAGGTGAGAGAAGAGTAGCTAGGTTTTTGCTTTTTCAGTATTTCTACTCACTTTTTATCTAGGGGTTCACTTTTATAGCTATGGTTTATTTAATTATTTAGTTATGTTTAGTTTAATTAGCTAGTAGTGATGCTTGTAGTTAGATTGTCATTAATTAATCTAGTTTTACTTATTTATTAGATATGTTTTGTTGAATTAAGTAGTGGTGAGGCTTTTATTATGGTTATAGTAACTAGGCTTGCTGTAATTAGAGTTTCATTAATTTGTCTCTTTTTACTATATGTAATTTAGCTCGGATGTGTACTATTTCAGAAATATACAAGTGAGGAATCATTTTTATCTATATATACTCTTTTGAACGAGTGTATTGATCATACAAAGGTTAGTTAATAATTAATATAAATAAACATCTATGTCTACTTTGTAATGTTTACAATATATAAATCTACTAAACTTTTTAACAGTAACGATGGATAGAGCCTTACGGATGTATAACTTAGAAAGAGTAGATCCATCATACATACCGAGGTTCGAGAAGTTTATCGATGCTTTGCGAAAAACCATGCTTTGAGAACACGGAAGAAACACATATATTGCCCTTGCTCAGATTGCGGGAATATTGTTGTTTATGAAGACACAAAACCAATCTTAAATCATTTGGTCCGCCGAGGATCTATGGAAGATTACTTGATTTGGACAAAGCATGGAGAGGGGTAGCTCTACACCGTATACGTTTGGAGACCCTGCGAACCTCAGAGCGAATGGCCCAGATATGTTTGTTGATGATATTAGTCAGTTCCTACATGAGACTCATCACCATTGTCCCCAGCAGAGTGAACATGTTGTGCCCGATGTTCATGATGATGCGCGAGTGTTGGAGGAACCGAGGACAACAGAATCGAAATGATGGATGAAGATGCGGAACCGATGGCTGCACTATTGCGTCGTCATACGAGATCCATCAATGTTCTTTATGAAAGGTATGGAGGCCTTGGAGAAGGCAGCAGCAGAGCCATTGTATGATGAGACTAAAGGTTGTACCAAAAAGAGTTCACAACTTTACGGTTTGTCTTTGAAGTCGTTGATGTTGAAAGCAAGATATGGATGGTCTGATGCCGGCTTCGATGCATTATTGAGTACTCTCAGAGATATGCTTCCAAAGGAGAACAAAGTGCCTACTAACACGTACTATGCAAAGAAGCTAATCAGTCCACTTACTATGAGTGTCCGAAAGATCCACGCTTATCGAAATCACTGTATCCTATATCGAAGTGATTACAAAGACTTGGACAACTGTCCAAATTGTGGTGCAAGTCGGTACAAGACGAAAAAAGACTATCTACAAGAAGATAATGCAGCCTCCATTTCTAAAGGGAAAAAGAGAAAGAAGACTCAACAGAGTTCAAAACCCTGCACTAAAGAAAATGAAGAAGAAGGCTACTACGCACAGAGAAGGGTTCCTGCTATGGTCATGTGGTACCTTCCAGTAGTAGATCGGTTGAGGTGTTTGTTCGCAAACCCTGAGGATGCAGAGCTTATGACTTGGCATGCTTCTGATAAGCACAAAGTAGATGGAAAGCTTCGACATCCTGCAGATGGCAAGCAATGGCAAAAATTCAATGAGGACCACCCAGAATTTGCTAAGGAGACAAGAAATATCAGGTTCGCACTGTGTACCGATGGAATAAATCCCTTTGCTGAAAGGAGCAGTAAGCACAGCACATGGCCGGTGATCCTCACCATCTACAAGCTCCCTCCACACTTGCTACAAAAGCAAAAATATCTTTTGCTAACCATTCTTATTTCTGGACCTACACAACCTAATGTTGACATGGATGTATTCTTGGAGCCATTAATGGAGGAAATGAGAATATTATGGGATACAGGTGTCGCCATGTTGGACGAATACCGGAAAGAGTCATTCACACTAAGAGCAATTATTTTTGTTACAATCAACGATTACCCAGCTCTCTTTGTATTGCCAGGACAGTTCAAAGGCAAGGTTGGTTGTGTAGTATGCTTGGATGAAACATTTTATGTGTCCCTCAGTGCCTCCAACAAGATAGTGTACATGAGACACAGGCGTTTCTTATCACAAGGTCATAGGTACCGCTTGCGAAAGATGGATAAGTACTTTGACAATCATGATGAACTAAGGTCCACTGCTCCATCAGGTAATAGTAAAAGTCACAGAGTATATGAGATAGTTAAGAACATCAAGTTTGTATTTAGTAAGAAGACAAAAGATGGAAAAGTAAGAAAGGATATAAAGCCAACTCCTGGGGCTACATTAAAGAAGATGTCAATTTTCTTTAAGTACTTGCCATATTGGAAAGAGCTTGACGTGCGACACGCGGTGATGGTATGCACATCCGTAAGAATGTGTTTGAAAGCATAATTGGTACCTTGCTAGACATAAAGGGCAAGACAAAGGAAGGATTGAGTTCATGTCAGGACCTGGTCAATTTGAATATAAAGCCTGAACTTCACCCGGTATTGCTAGATAATGGAAAGTACACCTCCCAGCAGCAAGCTACAACTTGAGCACAGATGAGAAACATGCCATGTGCGTGTGGTTGAAGAAATTGAAAGTTCCAGCTGGATTCTGCTCCAACATTAAGAGCATTGTGTCAATGAAGGACCTTACACTCACCAACTACAACTCACATGATTGTCATGTGATGCTGACAACATTCCTCCCTATTGTCATCAGGGCTATAAGTCCGGTGTTCTTAAAGATGGCAATCACACGGTTGTGCTTCTTTTTTAACGAGATATCACAAAAGGTAATTGATCAAGAGCAGTTGGAGTCTCTTCAGGAATTCGCAGTGGAGACATTTTCACAACTTGAGATGTGTTTCCCGCCTTCTTTCTTCGATATAATGGTACACCTTGTCGTGCATTTGGTGCCACGAATACAGGCGTTGGGTCCCATGTATTTGCATGAGATGTGGACATATGAGCGTTTCATGTCAATTCTTAATGGGTACGTAGCCACTCGTGCTCGTCCTGAGGCATCTATGATAGAGGGATACACTTCCGAAGAGGCCATTGAGTTCGGAGGTCCATTCTGCAACACTTGCCTAAAAGACCAAATTGCAATAGGTTTGCCTCCGTCTCGACATGAGGGTAGACTATATGGGTGTGGAAGGATGGGTCGAAAATCATTCATCCCGTCGGACTACAATATTGTCCTCGAGGCGCATCATAGCTCCTACATCAGCTCTCAATAATGGATCCTCTGATCAAACAACACATACAAGAGCTAAGCGATCAGAACCTTGGGCAAACAGAGGATTGGGTATCGAAGGAACATAAGCGTCGATTCACCACATGGCTAATGGAGCAGAACATTCCAAATGGAGACACAATTGAGCAACAAACTATCAAGAAGTTGGCAGCTGGACCATCTCGCCAGGTTACATCATGGCAGACCTTTGACATTAGTGGCTTCACATTTTGTACTACTTCTAGGAATAAAAAGAGCATGGCGTAAAACAGTGATGTTCGTTGCGAGGCCATAGATGATTCAGATGAAACTGCTACATACTTTGGCTTCATTGAGGAGATATGGGAACTAGACTATGATTCATTCAAGACGCCTGTGTTTCGATGCCAATGGATTGATGACAACCATATCACCGTGGATAACTATAGCTTGAGAGTTCTTGATCTAAGTAAAGTAGGCTACAAGGATGATCCTTGGATCCTTGCTAACCGTGCTGCACAGGTCTTCTATGCCAAACAGATCCTTTGTAAAGAAGAGAAGAAAAGTAGCGACAAGACAAAGCATATAGTTCTTCCCCCGAAAGCGACAAGCTATAGGAGTTGATGGTGTAATTGACCTAGATGACTTCAACCACTTCGGACACATGTCTCTCTTCAATGATCATCAAGTAAAGATTAGAAATGTTGAGCGAAATATCTCCAAGAATTCATTACCATGGGTGCGCTACGATGGAGAAGGAAGAATAGTAGGCGGCTAGGTAGATTTTATATTAGTCAATGCCTTATGTAACAATTTATCGGTTATAATTTGTACTCATAAATTGGTATCCCTTGGTATTGCTCTTCAACTTATTTAAGTCCTTTTGTTTCTACTTCTTTAAGTCCTTTTTTTATACTTAGTAAAAAGAAATATCCTAAAAAGAAATATCCTAAAAGAAATAATACTAAAAAAAGAAATTCTCTATATCCTAAAAGATTTAATCCTAAAAGAAATTCTCTATATCCTAAAAGAAATAATCCTAAAAGAAATAATCCTAAAAGAAATTCTCTATATCCTAAAAGAAATAATCCTAAAAGAAATTCTCTATATCCTAAAAAAGAAATAATCCTAAAAAGAAATATTCTATATCCTAAAAAGAAATTCTCTATATCCAAAAAAAAATAATACTAAAAGAAATTCTCTATATCCTAAAAGATTTAATCCTAGAAGAAATTCTGTATACCCTAAAAAAGAAATAAACCAAGAAGCCTTAAAAGAAATAACATTAAAAACAAATTTTGAAACCATTTTCACAGGCGTGTTGAAGAGACAACCACCGGTGAAGATGCATTTTCACCGGCGGTTGTCATAGTCAACCGCTGTGAAGATCATCTTCGCGGCGGTGTCATAGTCAACCGCCTGTGAAAATGATTTTCACAAAGTTGACTATGACAACCGCCCGGTGAAGATGCCTCCCCCTATATTACCACGGGCGCGACACTTTGCGAAAAAATCGAACTTCGGTGGACGCGAACTAGAGCCGTGACGCCGCCAGGCTGCCGGAATTCTCCGCCGCCGCCATTCGCCGCCGGCGACTACTCCCCCGCCATAGCTACCTCCTCCGAGCCTGCGCCACCGCCGCCGTGTATGCGCCACCGCCCCGGGAGAGTCTTCCGGAGGGCCTCCTGCCGCCGGATTTGCGCGACCGGGCGCCGCCGCTGCCGTTGCGCCACCGCCCGCCACCATCAAGGCGACGCTGCGCCCCGCCGCCCGTTGAGCCACCGGACCACGTAAGGCTGCCGCGCGCTGCCCCCCTCTGCAGATGAATCCCGCCGAGCGTTGCCCTCGGCCGGGAGCGCCGCCACCGGGCCGCCGCCGCCGCAGCGCGTGCCCTCGCGAGGACGCTGCGTAGGGCACCGGCCAGCCGCTGATGGGCCTTTGGCTGTGGGCCGCTGCCCGCTCCCTTTTTTTTTGCATTTTAATTTTACAGTAAATGTGGGCCCTTTGTTGGGCCCTTTAAGGGCCCCAACAGGGCTTTTTTTTTTTTTTTTTTTAGAATATTAGTATATATTAATTCTATAATTATAAATGTAATAATCACATTTGAAAATAATTGTACATGTAAGAAGTTAAATAATTCTATGACAAATTAATTCTATTATTATATATAAATGAGCTCTTTCCTTCATAAATATTGGAAATAATTAATATTGCAAATGACTTAGAAAAAGATAGAGATATATTCCTTTCCTTCATAAATATTGTAAATGATTCATTTCCTTCATAAATATTAGAATTATGTAATATTGCAAATGACTTAGAAAAAAGTAAGAGATATATTTCTTAGTGGTCGTGTTAATATTTTTTAATGACTTAGCATTACTTATTGGCATTTATTATATATGTAGAGAGATATTATAACCTTATTATTATTGTTAGCTTATTTATTGTATTAATGATTGAGTGCCTAGTGCATGTGCTAATATTTTATGTAAATGTAATAAATATTGTTGCTTTCTATTATTTCCTTTATCATATGTGTGATATTAGCATTTCTAGGAAAGCAATGATTATTGTATGTGCTAAGTACATTCTTTCCAATGACTAAGTACTTCCTTTATCATATGTGAGAAGTACTACGAGTACAATGATTACTTCTAGGTTTGATTTAGTGTGTTATTGACTTAGTGTACTAATGACTTATCATTTTTCACATGACTTAGCATTACTAAAGAGAAGATGACTTCTCCAAAATCTGGAGAGCATGCAGATGACCAGCCAAATGCCAGTCGCCTAATAAGGTTGATACACCCCCGGACCAACGGTTAGTATGACACAATTATGTTTCTTTGAACGATGACTTATAGAAAGGAAGAACTCACATACTTATTGGCCTTGCATTTTTAGAACTACAAATCCTCGTGGCACAAGAAGAAGAAGAAGAAGAAGATTACCATGGTGACATGTTAGAAGAAGAAGATGACGGAAAACCGAAGTGATCCATGCCCTAGCATAGATAGACAACGCCAACATAGTGTAGACCCGCATTATGATCCAGCTATCGATGAGGTACGCTATTACATACAAACAAATGTTTTCATTGATCCCATAAAAATAGGCTCCGCTCCATGATGCATTGCATATATCGTGCGGGAGGTTTTTGTCTCAATTGCGGGAGATTCGGCCGAGGAAGCGAGAAGTGCCGGAAGGAGAAGCCCCGAAACAACCGAGACAACCACCTCGAAGTCAAGGAAAAGGAAAAAACACGGATCGAAAACGAGGTGAAAGAGGGACGAACAAGTGGCCGAAGCGGACCTATGTTATTCCCGACATAAGCCCAAAAGGAGAGCCATTAGTGTCGATGCGGTGGCGGCCAAAATAAGAAATGCGATTGGTTTCTTGGTCGGGGATAAGCTTGACATCACAATCCGAGGGTGGGCGGATGTGAGCGTAGATACACGAAAAGAGTTATGGAGAAAGTTCGGTGAAAGGTTTGTCATCCCTACGGGGACTGATAAAATTGTGAAAGAGTATTTCTTCAAGCAGGTTGCAACGTCATTCCGAAACTATAGATCGAAAATGAATATCAAATATCTAAAGAAGGGTTTGGATCCAACTAGTAAGTATAAGATCACCGCTGGTTAGTGGGCAGTATTCAGGGAGCAGAAGAAAGATCCAACTTTCCAAGCAAAGTGCGAAGCCGCTTCAGAGCTAGCAAAGAAGAACAAGTACCACCACCACCTTGGCATAGGTGGTTACAAGCTGCAGATTCCGAAGTGGCAGGCAGAGGAGGAAGTGCTCAAGAAACAAGGCAAGCCTGTCCTCTCAGAGGAATTTAGTGAGAGGACGGCGAATTGGCTGAAAGCTAGAGGAACAAAACAAACTTCTACGGGTTTGAACTGTCCCGATGAAATGACACCGACAGTAGAGAAAATTATGGAATTGGCCGTGGATGTCAAAGAGGGAAGATTCAAGCCACAAAGGGAGAGGGACATCTTGACTATAGGTCTAGGCAACCCTGAGCATCCTGGTCGTGTACGAGGAATATCATCGAAGAGGGGGGATGGAAAGAGGGATTTGGTGAAGAGTGGTTGGGCATGTACAAGAAAAGAGATCGATACAAGGAACATATGAAAGATTTCTATGAGGAGCAGGTTAAGGAACAATTCAAGAACATGATGTCTGATTTCCTAACAAATCCTAATCCTCAAATAATACAGAAGCTAGCTAGTGCAATGTCTATTCAACAGATGAGCACACAAGGTCCGCAGATGCAGATCGTCCCCACACAGCAAGCGGCTGGTCCTCAGGAGATGATTGCTGCCATGTCCACACAATCACCTGGCTTTCCAAGCAGTGTGGGGTCTACGGGCAACAAAGACCGCTTCCCAGTGGATGATATCGAAGCACCGACACCCTGCAAATTGCTGATACGATATGGTATGAAGCATGTTTGTACAAAGGAAGTTGCCACAGGCTTTGCAATCCCAGGACGTGACTACCACCATACCATTATACCAGAAGAGTACTGCAGGGTAGAAGTGCATACGGTCGTCCCTGGCTATGAGGAAGATGTGCTTGAAATTTCAGGCCCCGATAATGTTGAGACACTCGGACAGGCCATTAACACTTTCATCCTATGGCCTCGGCGAGGCGTGGAGTTGACGCAGCCACCACAACCGCAAAGAACCACCAACCGCCGAAGTGTTGCCGAAACTCAAGAGTCACAACATGTGGAAGTTGTTCCGGACCCAACCCCGATATCACCATGTCCCCAATCTCCTCCACCTAATATACAATCACCGCTAGCCAATCCCCATTTGAAACCCCATAGTCATCACCTAAACCTACAGGATCTCCACCACCACAAGCCAATCCTATTGAAACACCACCATTCAATGATCCAGCTCGTGCTTCCCCACCACCTCATGACCTCGAACAATCGCCTTGGACACCACCGCCGCCCCCCAAAAAGATCCAAGAACCACCAAAGAAGAAATTTTCGGTTTCCAAATTGATCTCCCCTTTCGAGCCAAAGAGGAAAACTACTTGGAACCGCCCGGGTTTTTATCAGGGATTGCACAAAGCCGCAAGTCAAAGATCGTTGACTTAGCTGAGCAGAAGAGGTCGTCAAAAGGCCCAGAGATCAATGTCTTACAGATCAGGAAGCCCACATGGGAGGATTATGAAAACGTCCCTGACAGATACATACCGGGCAGGCCTCTCCTTAGTTGGGAAAAAAGCTCAAGAAACTACCGCTGGTATAAAAAGACTATATGATCGGTATATGAGAGCCGCTTCGCCGCGGCATCGACACGATCCAAGTAAGCATACCACCCTCTGCTTTCAGAAGTGAACGAGATACCGCTTTTGTAACCTTCGAAGACATTTGGTTGATGATGAACCTCAAGCGGCTCGATGTTCAACTCATAACATTATTTGCATTGTAAGTCTCACTCGTCCCCTACATGTTCATCCTTTAGTATTATTGAGTTGTATTACTAAGATATCCCTTTGATGACATGCACTTGTGCCATGCAGAATAGAATATGATAAGGACGAGACCACTTACGGCCCTGTACCAAACAAACATGAAAGCAAACGAACTGGGTACCTTAGCCCAAAGAAAATCTGTGAGAACGAGCACACCTTCCGGATTAGTCATGACAGCGATCAATTACAAGGATTAACAGAAAAAGAAGCTGCAAAGAAGAAAGAAGACATGGAGAAGAGACACGAGGCTATCTACGCCGCGTACATAGGAAATGCATTTATTCAGTTCCAAAACAGGGAAGTGGTAATTGCACCATACAACTTCGGGTAAGTTTGAGTGTATATATAAAAATCACGTTAACAATATGAATAGAAACACATGACAATTCTGGTCCATTCTTGCAAATGACCAATTTGGATATGCTTCTATATCTATCTTAGGGACGGAAAGATCTTTGGTCTTTGACTCTGCAGATTATAGACACGAAAAGCTATGCAACGGTCCGCGACCATCTTGGAACGGTAAGCTAACATACTTGTATACATACTTTTATAGCTGAAAGTTACGAAAAACTAACTAATTCTATTTGAGACCATAGGGTTTACAAGTGGTACAAGTTCAAGGGTGGGAAGTTCGACTTATCCAGAAAGGGCGAGGAACTAAGAATATTTCATAACTGGCCGGTAAGTAAGATATGAAGTCAGATCATGTATGTACAGTACGTAGTTAAGACGATGTTGCAAGTCAATAACAAATTCTCCTCTATGTAGTGTCACAAGCAACCACCTGGCTCCGTACACCGTGGATTCTACGTGTGCGAGTTCATGAGACTAAACGGACGGTACCGCAAAAACCCTTATAAGGTATAACTAATAGTCACGCTATATTTATGTCGTTACCAAGTGCAAATATATGATGTCTATAAACTTCCTTTTCAAGCGGTTGCAGAATCATCGAAGCCCAAACACCTCACGGAAAAAAATCTATATGAACTAGTCGAGGATCTGTGCTCCTTCATCATGAAGGAAATCATTCCAAGCGAGGGGAAATACCACGAACCGGATAGCGTCTTAGCGAGGCCGGAGTTTAGAGCGCTAAGAGAGATTAGCGCTCTCAAACTAAGTCGAGATGCTTATTAGAATCATCATATCATTTGCGATGAAAAACTTTGTTGTGGTGGCCGCAAAAACAAGCGTGATGAATATTGATGTATATATAAATGTTGTAATTAAATTAAATTGTTAATGGTGTGTATATGTATATAATTATATTGGTCCTTTTTAGAATAATTTAATAGCCTTTTGTATTCCTATCATTGCATGTAAAGATCATTGACATAAGATATAGGGAGAGACAAAAGGAGAGGGAGAGGGACAGGGGAGGGAAGGAGGGCGTTTCACATTTACAAATTCAAATTTAAAATCGGCGGGAAAAATATTTGCACGAGGCGGTTGGCATAACCAACCGCCTTGTGCAAATAGTATTTCCACCGGCGGTTTGTTACGTGCCCGCCAAAGAAAATACTATTTTCACAGGCGGTTGGTTATGTCAACCGCCTTGTGAAAATAGATTTCTATCGGCGGTTGGTTGGCAGGACGCCGATGGAAATGCTCCATTTCCATCGGCCCCCCGCAACAGCGATACCCCGTAACGCCTGTGAAGAGGCGTCTGGAACCGCCTGTGGAAATGCTCTGTGTACTAGTGGTGTGCGGCGCCGACCCAACTCCCAAGCATCAGCCACAGCTGCCTAAAAATTATTGTAAATGAACATCATCATGCATGCGCGTCAGGTACAACAACAGCTTTTGCATGGCTTGAGCTTAGCTGGCACCTTCATTCACCCAACCAATCACCAAGACATTGCATCTGTGGAGCCTGGATGGATGAGATGCGGGCACCTAATTGTACTTAATTTTTAAATATTACAACTTCTGGAGTTGTTTTAAGTCAAAATTTTAAACTTTAACTAAAATTCTAGAAAAAATACTAAGATATATGGTATCAAATTAGTATTATTAGATTTATCATATAATATATTTTTATAATATACTCATTTTATGTCATAGATATTGATGTTTTTTTTAAAAAGTTAGTTAAAGTTAAAAAAAATTTAACTAGTATGGATTTTAGAAGTTGCAGTATTTTAGTGACGAAAGTAGTACAGGATTGGGCTTCCACATCACTAGTGTCAGGTGGACCATATTCATACTCTGCCCACTGTATCAGCATTTAACACAAAGGCCTTGTTCGGATGCCTCCAAGTTCCAACTTTTTCCACTCTCTCTCCATCACATCAATTTTTTACCCATATATATGGAGCACTAAATATTAGTAAAAAAAATAACTAATTACACAGTTTAGTTGTAAATCACGAGACGAATCTTTTGAGCCTAGTTGGACCACGATTGGACAATATTTACCACAAACAAACGAAACGCTACTATTCATTCGGGTTGCAATTTCTTGCAATCCGAACAAGGCGAAAGCATTGCATGTGAGGTTAGGACTCACGAGGCTACCAGTTGAAGGCGACTGTAGAAGCTCGCAAGCCGCCAAGCTTGCTGTTCAACTTTTGGTGCATGCCTGAGCAGGATGCACAGGCCATAAAAGCTGTGCCGCGCGGCGGGCAATGTCGCCGGCCGCCAGAGCCACAGTTACTGTCGTCGATCAGAGAGATTCCTGTACAGTGTACACCCGTGACCCCTCTCTGTCCGCAGTTTCACATACGGATAAGAGAACAGAGAAGCATCTCGAGCGGGTCCTCAGAGCAATATAAAGTTTTTGAGATGTCATATAAAATTTTATGAACCCTAATGAAGCGTTTAGATGATAATAAAAAATAAATTTCTCGTAAATAAACTGCGCAACAAATTGACACCTACTTTATCTATCGGAGTTTAGTGAGATGTATATATAAACATGGTGCTAAGAATGTGTGTGGCGTCATAGTTATGGTAGTAAATCAAATTGACTCCTATTTTATCTATCTGAAATTAAGTGCACGTCTTATCTATCCAAAAGTTCATTTTTCTAAGTATGACTAATTATTTGCAAAAAATACTAATAATGACTATGATATATAAAAGTATTATTAGATTTTCTTTTGTAACCCAGTTACATACACGACGCTCACATACACAAGCGTATACTCACCTCTACGAAGGCAGTACACACGTACACCCTAACCTTATGATCACCTCTGAAGAACTGAGTTAAACCAACAAATCTCAAAATTACTGAAGTCACCACAGGCGTCTCGCTTCCGGCAGGCACGTCATCTACCACCGAAAGAATAGCGCCATTAAATCCGGTAATAAATTCAGAAAAATACAGCCACCTATATCAAGTTAGAGACTTGAACTCGGGACTAAGCTACGCTCAGCTTCGCAAAAAGTATTATTAGATTGGTTGTAGAATATATTTTTAATAAATATATTTGGAGATTGAAATAATTACATATTGATATTATTTTTTTACTTAGTCGTCAAATTTAAAAGACCAAACAAATCATGCACCTTGGATTTTCTTTTCCAGTCATCACTTCATCGGAGTGCCGTAAGGGTCTCGTCAGCGGAAAAACAGCCACGAGTTTCTCCAATTAGCACCTTTATAAAAGGTCATCTTCCCATGCCCCGCTATAGCTCTCTCACAAGTCTCACATCACATGCCGCTGGTCGCTCGCTCTCACACTTCACCACTTCCACCCGAGCTCTTCTGATCCCTACCAGCACACCCTCCTCCCTATCCACCAGATCCATCACTTTTGTTGAGTTTAGAGTCAGGTAAACCAGCATCTCCATCGTTATCCAAAACCATTCTCTTACCCGAGCTATAGCTATTAGCTAGCAGCACCGTTTGTCGGCTGCTGCCAAGCGTTTCTGCCTTCTCTCGCCATTGGGGTCATTCATCACTGGCTAGCCGGTGGTGAGCAGAAAGTGCGCAGCTTCGTCTACTCCAGTTACAGACATTAGATGTGTTGTTGTTCACTATTCAACATCTATTTGATTTATTTTCCTTTGCTATATATATGCCGTCAGGTTCTTGAACTCGTCAACTCTGAGGAGATGAGCGAAAGCAGGAAAAAGCCTCCGGACTGCCAACGGACATGGCCACTCCAAAACGTAGTGTGGTAGCGGTACGACGTTGTTTGTGTGCCTTTGTTTTTTTTCCTTTGGTGTTAAGTTAAGAGCCATAACACTTCTTAGTTAACGATGAGTCTGGACTATTCTAGTTGGCAAATAAAGTTATTATCTGCCTCTGTTATTTGTGACAGTATATTTTCTAGGAATTTATCAAGAATGTATATATTTTCTTTTGTGTAATAATCCATTTACATGAAATCAGAGAGGCGGCCTAGCTATAACTCACCATTCTTTCTGTTGCATGTCTTAGGTATATATAGAGTTTTCAATTGCATATCCTATCGATTATAAAGATCTACAAAATGAGTGAATTGTACCAAGGATTTTTAAACTTTTCTCCACATCTTATCTAGATCCATTAACTTTGTTTCGCTCATCTAGATCCATAAACTTTGTTTGAGTGATACTTCCTCTGTCTCTGAATATGCAACTTTTAGAGTTGTCTTAAGTTAAATTTTTTAAACTTTTATTAAATTTCTAGAAAAAATACTAAGATGTATGGAACCAAATTAGTACCATTAAATTTATCATACAATGTATTTTCCTAAGATACTTATTTTATGTCATAGATATTGATATTTTTTTTATAAAATTAGTTAAAGTTCAAAAAATTTAACTGACATGAATTCTAGGAGTTGCAGCTTTTAAGGACGGAGGTAGTAGATGCCAGTCTGCCGCCCAAAACAGACTTTGTAGGATTTTGCTGCCTACATGGAATCTGATATGGCACCACAGTGGCCACATCGAGTCCCATCTCCCTTGCCAAGAGGCGTGCCTGCATCTGCCGTACGTGAACCGTCTGCGCTGCTGTGCCCGAAGGCCCACACGCGTGGCCACGTCCCGTGCCCGGGCCATGTCTGTGTGTCCAGCAAGTGGCCGCCATAGCTCCTAGCCGGTTGCTGCGCGCTCTCCCATGGTCGCCGCCGCCGCCGCTCGCTTTACCCACGGTCGTCTCCAGCCTCCGCGCGCCTAACACCCGCTCGCGGTAGCTCGCCCCAAGGTTGCCGCCCCCCACACGCTTTGCTCGTGGTCGTTGCCGCCAAACGCTCGCCCGTGTCGCTGAAGCTCCTAGCCGCGCCGCGCCATGAGGACACCTCCTACTCCCGTGAGAACGGCCATGCGCACACCATCCTGTCCTGGGCCTCACTACTGGTTTGGTGCGGCGGCTGTGGTAGGGCTCCCTGCTTGGCGGTGGCCATAGCGCTCAGCATTAGCAGAGCAGAGCAAGAGAGGACGAGCCAAGGAACACGAGAAGGAGAGAGCACGCTCGAGAGGAATTAGCTCTCGGCTTCCCATAGTTGCACGAGGGTGGCAGTGCACGCGTCGGACGATGGTGGGCACGGTGGCATGTGCGATGTGCATGGCTGCCGGAGTCGCTGACACGGCTGCCAGATATACGGCCGGCCACCGTAAGAGCAGAGCAGGCGAGGCATGCACCGCTGCCGACGCGGACGCACGCGAGCTATGCCACATCAGATACCACCTAGGCACCAAAACAATACATTGGTCTGTTTTGGATGACAGCTATCAGTCAAATAAAGTTTATGGATCTAGATGGGCGAAAAAAGAAATTGATAGACTTAGATAAGAAGTGAGGAAAAAAATTAAGAACCCATGGTGCAATTCACTCTATTTTAATTGAGTTCATTCTAGTGAGTTACCTAGCTTGCCCGAGCTTTTGTGTACTCCAGTACTTCAACTTGTCATTACTTTCTAATATCTTTTTTCCCCTGGTTGACTATATCACACAATAAATGAAAAAAATAATACAAAGCAAGATCATTTGGATTTTGCATGAATGCATATATAGTTTAATGTGAGAATTGGAGCCGGTGCGCTGGAAGGACAGTAGACATGAAGTATATGCTGTTCTTTTTCCTTGGTAGATATATGAGTGTGGATCTTTTATTCCTACCTTTTGTAAGATGTCAACCAATTAAAGTAAACTAAATCAATGGCAATATCGTCTGGTTTGTAATCATTTGCTTCTTTCTTTGGTTTAAAAACCTGCCTACATGACATCATAGTTAACCATAATAAGAACATGGGATATAGTACCATAATATAAGATAGATTAATGCAAATTATTCATAGCGTATCCTTTTATCTAACTATGTATATGTTTTTTATACTACAGAATCTTCTTCTGTTTGGATGGTATAGGAAAATAAGGTAAGAAAATATTATATATAAAAACATCATTCAACTACATATTTATTGTACTCCATTTTTTGTCTTAGAATCAAATGAAAAACAAACTTATATGTAGTTATACATGCAGTGCTTAAACACGTGCTAAAGTCACTAATATATTTTTCTATATGATGCAGCAGCGGATCGGAGCAGGTGATGGCATGCATGGTGTGATGAAGCCGCTGTAGCTATGGCCTCCTTTTTACGGCGCCGGTGCGTGAGGTGAGAGAGTGGCCGCGCGCAGAGGTCTCTGTACGCCCGTGAGTCGTCCAGATGCATGCCAGAGGTCTCTTTACGACAGACGAAGCCACTGTGGCAGACGCTGCAGTTGAAGGCAACTTTTGATGAATTGGCTGTGGCTACTGCAAGCCAAGCACGTCCCCTGACTGAAGCGCTGTTCAACCTTTGGCACATGCATTCTCGTCAAAAAAAAAGAAACTTTGGCACATGCATGAGCATGATCAGCGCGGAGAGAAGTGATAGTCCTGCCGTGCATGCATGGTGATAATAAAGCCACCTTTTACCACGGCGGTGGCATCAGAGGTCGCTGTACGTCGTTTTGGAGCTGCGGCGGTCATGCATGTCGCCCGCCAGGGCCTGTCGGCAGAGGTTCGCACTAGAGATTCCTCTACACCTGTGACCTCTGTGTGTCCGTAGTCAGTGGCGGATCCAAGATGAGCATGGGGCTAAACAATCTATAGAACTTAAAAAAAACAAGGACTTTACTAGGGCATGCACGTGCAGAAAATACCCTTTCGGCCTGCACAGTCCAAATTTGGAAAGGAATAACTTTTATTGCCAAAAAAGAAAAAAAAAGTGGGTTTCTGCAGATTTGGTGTCGTAAGTCTTTCCACACGGCTAGGCCATTTTAGAAAAAAAAATGCAGTTATTATATTCTTTTTACAGCAAGGATGCTAATAACACTAGTTTCTTTGCACGCACATGGAAGAAAATTTTTTCCACCGTATGTAACCAAGAGATTTTGTGTGTCCCAGGCCTAAACCACGGTTATTATGGGTAAATCAGGCCCCAAATAGATGCTTTTAGGTACTGCATATATTTACATTCAAGAAAGACACATGCGGTAAGCTTCTTCATAAAGACTGATAAGACTGATTGGCCGTCCTATCGCATAAAACACATTTGCATCTTACTAGTTCCCTAGAGCACAACACAATACATCTACATAGGAAAGCATACATTTCCGTAGTCTGCATCTTGCTCCTCTGTACATGGCCTACCTGAATGTTAAAAAGGATAACATGTGTCATAAATTTGTGAAACAAAAGGTGTGGTGTGCTAAAATGAAAAACAACTATAACTGTATGTAAAGAAAGAGCCAAGGTGATTACATCATCAAAAACTAAACAACTGCATTCTCTTAGGCAATTTAACTTAAGTGTCCTCCATTAGGCAATAATGTCTTCCTAAACAGGCAATTTACTTATTCTGAAAAAGCAATTATAATACATCTGTATATGTGCAACCAATAACCCCAACCTTAACCACACGCCCAATTTTATTTGCAACACAACTCTGTTTTTATTTTTTAATGTATTGCACCTGTTTGTGTAACAGGCAAAAAATACAGATCAAAACAGAGACGAGGTGATAATCATAACAGTAAAAAAGAGAGGAAAGAACACATCTGTAATACAGAAAATCAATGCATACAAAACAATAAAAGTAGGTCCAGTTGAAAACTCACCTAAAATCTGCTATCAACAACAGGACTGTGCTCATGACATGGGATAGGGGCACCACTACAAGGTACATGATAAGGGGTGCAAGCTGAAGGTGGTCAGAGGGTGAGGTGTGACGCGACCGTCACCAAGAAGCCTGCAAATGAAACAAAAAAAAAGCAAAAGTATGCCAATTCAGATTATGAACTGGACAATCTAGTATTGCCCTGTATGCTTAGAAATTAGAAACTCAAATGAAGCAAATATGGTAATGTTGTAGTGGATTGTATTTTCTTAGGCAATTTAAGTGTCACCTATTAGGCAACAATGTGTTCCTACATAAGCAAATTATGTATTTTGAAGTATAATATTTGTGTTCATTTGCAACCACAACCCCACCCTCAACCGCACGCCCAGTTTATTTGCAAAAACAATCGATAGCTTTATTTTCATTTTGAGGTGAGGTGATGAGCATAACAGTAAAAAAGCAACACAGACTGCACAAGAATGATATTGTTCAATTGATAAAGCCTAGGGCATACCACTAATCTGTTTGTTTGCATTAGGTTTCATCTTAGAGAATAGTGCATTGAACTGTTTAAAAAATATATGAACTAAAAAAAAGTACCTATCCTGGAGCTTCTATTGGTTGTCGGTAGGTTATTAATTAGAAAATATGTAGTAGGCTAAATAAATAGGCTAGATATGGCTACAAAAGCGCTTGTTTTCAATATGTAGGAATGTTGCTATTCTATGTGATACATAAAAATAGATGCTCCATGAAATTGGCCAATGAAATACACTATTTTGCCTACTTTAGAATGATATATTGCCTAACCAGAAGAACATTATTGCCTAAGAATATACTTTTTGGAATTGGTAGTTGTATGTAACCCAATATTCACATACTGCAACCAAATAAGAAAGTAGGAACATTAGTTTTGCTGGTTAATATGATAGGATGGTAGGGTTAACAAGCATAGAGGACAATTTGAAAAAATAGCAAATGAGATGTCATATGATAGTCCTAAGAACAACTATATGATTCGTTTATCTCCACATTTTGGTATCTCAGAACTCACTCTAGAGGTTATCATATAATTACATAAACATAACAAAAACATTTTTGGAGTATGGAAAAGACATATTACATATAGTGGTAATAAGGTGTTGCACATGCAACATCGATACAGCCTACCATTTCAGTAAGAAATAGATTGCACATAATTCAAGTAGAAAATTTCCTAAAACTGCACACATGCAAATCTATACCTGAACTGCACATCATTCTCAGCATGCAACTAATATCTAGAGGATGGGTGTGTGTGAGTGCGTGTAGAGATAAAATTACCACCAGCCTAAATGAAAGTCATTATCAAACAAAAAAAGTCTTTAACTAAGGATCTATTATCTAGACATACACAAACTATAGTGTTGAAACCCCATCCTCTAATACCAAATCATAGATTGGCAACATTAGCATCGGCCAATCATAGTGCTAAGGGGCATTCATAAGTTTTCCTGCCAATTTTCCCTATGTTAGGCAATAATAGTGCTAAGGGGCATTCATAAGTTTTCCTGCAACTTATGAAGCCAATAGCAACATAGCCAGCAGTGCAATAGTTGGGTTACTTTTACTGCAAAATGCTAATACTACCTATAATAACTTGCACATCCGTTTAGGGGTTTGAAAAATGCTCAATAGCATGATTTAAACTGCTAGATAACATATTCTAAGTTGCTAGGCAATTTAATTTAAAATGCTAAAGCTAACTATTTTCAAATGCAACACTCTACAGATTCATTGCCTAGCTAATGGTGGAACTGTACTTTGAAGCTAACAATATGTTGATGCAGACTTAAAACTCTACTTGATGCTAGGTAGTTGTTAGAATATTGTCTCAAAAAATTGCTAGGACTGTGTTATGCAGAACTGTATTATTAGCTTGATTAAGTGTAGTATTATCCCTATTGCAGAAATGCTATTTTTTCCTTACTCTGAATAGTATTTTCCCCTAATGTAGAACTATATCACTGCATAATGAACAAACCAATATCATTGCCTAATGCATAAATTTGTTTTAACCTGACACAGAAAAAGTAACTTTGCCTAATGAAAAATTATATTATTGACTAATGCATACCTAATATTATTTCATAAGGTGAACAAGTTCTAGTTCTAGTTTCACATATCTTGCTGAGTGCATGAGGTTGTGAAAATTTGACAAATGATTTGCTGATTGTAAAGGAACTAGGAGGTCATCTATTCCTTATGACATGCAAATAAATGCCAGATGATGAATACAAATTCTAGCTGCTAGCCGTCATCACCTACTGAAGAATCACCATTTTCCAGTACATGAAAAGCATCCCCCAGTTAACCAAGTAGCAAGATTTCAGGGGTACATTCATTCAGATTTCAGAATCTAGAGCCCATCTGCTTTGCTTCCTGCTGGTAGCTACTTGTGCATGCATGAATCCATATATAACCAATATTCGATGAAGAAACAAAAGTAACACCAACACATATGCGCATGAAGAAACAAGTCAGGACCTATTGAGCTATCCACAGGCCCTATCCATATACTATCTGCACAATGCCGGATACCACGAAGTGGTGCAGCGTAGATATCAATATCAGGAGAGAGATATATAGCTCTCGAAAAGGTAGTTTGGCACTAGACCCGTGCATACACATGAAGAGCCTTGCAGCAAACCAATGCACGAAGCAATAGCAAGTGGAAACCATGCTCAACCA
Organism: Chrysopogon serrulatus; assembly: GCA_015844335.1. Classification (NCBI taxonomy): domain Eukaryota; kingdom Viridiplantae; phylum Streptophyta; class Magnoliopsida; order Poales; family Poaceae; genus Chrysopogon; species Chrysopogon serrulatus. The sequence goes on along the minus strand of JADLZL010004788.1, from coordinate 646,075 downwards.
ATTTATTGAATACAATACAAGTTTGCAGGTAGTATTATGTAGTAAATTGCTAGTAGTCAGTTTTCAGATAGCTGACACCAGAATACCCCCAGTTTGTTACAGTTGTACTATGGTGATAGGTAGTGTGCCCTGTAAAATTAAATCTGAGCATTGCTATGTGTTAGCTAGCATTAGCAAAACAAGTAGAATTTGGTAGGGGAGCATATTACTAAACACATATTACTAAACACGGGTAGCAAGCAAAGTGTGCACACAGATCTAACTAATCAGGGTATATTTCTTGAAAGACTAATCAGGAGTACTAGCATGAAGCATTAAACCTAAAACGTAAAACATTGCTGGCCAGTCAATCTCAAAGCTAAATAGAATGAGACCTACTGATGTGCAGTTGCCAAAAAACACATATAGCGCAAACAGAACCACAGGTCATGGAATCAAGCCTAACCTTGCTGAAGAGAAGCTGGTCCTCCTTTATGATGATGGTATAAGGAAGTATATTACTTCACGAATATGGTCCTCACCCAAATGGTGGCTTGCGGTTCCAAGGAATTGCAAAATTGCAGAGTTAATCCATTGGAAGTACAACATAAACCGTAGAACAAGCACTATCCTAAAATGAGGAAAACCTAGCTAACCTCAGTTTAGGCCACGCTATCTCTGACTTCGATCCGTGTATCTGGCGACAGAAACAAATGGAATCGAGTTAGAGGCCACACAGGTTCGAGCTGGAATGGGGTACAAATTGAAGAACAAATCGATTTAGTAGGAAACAAATCTAGCAAAAAAACCTCCTACTCACCAGCGTGTGGGTTAGCTGCACATGCAGGGCAGACCAACAGATTTCAATACACGCAGAATCACATCGACGCCAAACTAGAGAGGAGAGTAGAGATTGGGATTAGAAGTGCAGACAGATCAAAAACGCTAGTGGACTAGCAAGCGGAATGCATACCTCAAGTATCCGTGCCGCAGCGTTGACTCGTCCCTAAATCTGATGGTCAGTTGGATTCGTAGCAGATCTACCTCTTTGCTTCTCCTTTGCTCGGGTGAGTGCTACTCTGATGGAGCACCTCCCACTTGCACGACCGTCGGCCTGGGATGCACGAGGTCGCTGGGAGAGCGCGCTCGGTCACCGGGAAGAGCACCCATGCCCGTCGGGAGGCTTGCACGGCCGCCAGGGAGGGAAGGCTTGCGTGGCCGTCGGAGATGGTCCCGCAGGCCGCCGAGGAGCGCTGGCGCGGCAGCCGAGAGGGGGGGGCAGCATGGTGGAGCGCATGCGCCGACGCCGGTGGGCTTGGGCGGCGGGGAAATGGGGAAAGACGGGTTTGAGGAGAAAGGAGGGGCAGGAGTGATGAGCGTGACTCCCCAAATCTGAACGGTGCCGGCTGATATGTGGGTCCACCACCGTTCTCCAGTCGTCAGTGCATCGGACGGCCGTGTGTGCATAGGGACGATCGGATGGCAGCGACGGTGCGCGTTCCCTAGCGCTAACGCGCGCGCGCCCGAGATGTAGCATTTAGGAAAAAACAAGGAGTGCATTTTTTGGTGCGGTAATTTTTTGGTGCTGACACTTTCCTTCTCATGTGATCTTGCTCCCTTCCCATCTTCACGTATTGTAGATAAAGAAGGCATGCGATTCTGGTCCCCACCTCCTCCGTCTTCACGTCACGGCAAATATAGAAGGCACTTGATTAAAATAATCACACCTCCTTACAAATATGGAAGTCTCCGCATGTGATAGAAGGCAAAATATTTAATCTGTCAATCAGTAAAGCAAATGACATGACTGAAGGCAAATTATTCATCAATCCGTCAATCAATAAAGCACACACCAGCCACCCGCAGCCATCACCACCTCCGTACACCTGCCCGCGCCCACGGCCGGGCTGCCTGCGCACATTGACATCGCCTCCGCTGCACCGCGTTGCTGCGCGGCGTTGCCCACGTCGAGCCGGGCGTCACCTTTCGGCGTCGTGACAACACACCATCGTTGGCTAGCGCTAACGTCGCCAGCGCCTGCCGAGACCGTCGTTGCACTGCACCGGCGTCGCCCATGCCCGCGCCCACCTAGAGTTGCCTCTGACGCCTCACGCTGCTCCCCCGCTGCGCCACGTCGCCACCAAAAACGCTGCGTCACGCCACCAGCAATCACCACCGGCGGCGATGATACCCCCGGACTCTGTTACCACATTGGCCAGCGCCATCACTTCATGCCACCCGGAGGAGGATACACGCCTCTCCCACGACAAGGGAAGTCTCCCATCGCCCGCTGCCCGCTGGATCTTTACCGCGCCGTGTGGAAAAGGACCTTCTCTCTCCCACCAGCGACGTCTTCTCCAAGTGAGTATCCTCGCCCCACCCCCATTTCACCTATATACAGGGACACCTGCATGTTTTGTTGGTTCAGCCTTGCATAAAATTGTGAATGATTTTGCTTTCGGCGGAGCACATGTTGTAGACTATAGTATACACCCATGAGCAATTGTTAGTCTTATTTTAGCAACCTAGCATATAGCATATAGTTTATTGTATGATTTTTATCGGGAGGGGTTTAAGAGGAAGCAGTTTCCTATCCTACCGAAGCTTCGCCATGACGGTGAACAAGTCATAGGGCTAAACTATCCCGAACGTGGGTGAAGATTAAAGACTAAAACTACAAATTAGTGGTGGATTAGCTTGTAAAATCAGGCTGCCGGGGAGGGGCTGCAGCCCCAGCCCCCCCCCCCCCCCCTTGGGACAATGTCCGTATTTTTAGAGATGACGGGATTTGATGCTTGTGAGAACCGAGAAGCGCTAGATTTAGTCTACGTCTCTCTGAGAATAATTTGTATTATTAAAATAAAACTAATTATACATATATATATTGAAGATAATTTATGAGACAAATTTATTGACCATAAATAGTCAATGATTTGATAATATAGTGCTACAGTAAATATATGCTAGTGATGGATTAATTAGCTTGATAGGTTCTGATTCGTTTCAAAATTTATCACGTCTAGTTTTAGTAGATGAACTGCCACAAAACTATATGGAGCAAATTCGAAGTCATATTAGCTAATAACAATGTTTCGCAGAAAATAATGAAATTTACCACATCTATATATCCTTAGGCAAATTGTAGCTGACATGAAAAGTATTGGTAGCAAATTTGAAGCAGCACTAGTAACAAAGTTTAGCGAGAAAATAGGTCTATGTATACACATGGTGCTAAGAACGTGTGTAGCGTCATAGTTATGGTACTAATTCAAATTCACACCTACTTTATCTGTCTTAAAATAAGTACACATCTTATTTATCTAAAAGTTAATTTTGACTAATTATATGTAAAAAATACTAATGCCTATGATGTATAAAAGTATTATTAGATTACTTGTGGCAGACTATAGAGATTAGAGAGACAAATTCCATCAACTACAGACTATAGAGATTAGAGAGAGAGAGAGAGAGAGAGAGAGAGAGAGAGAGAGAGAGAAGGCATTGCATCAGGAATGCCTACTGTCGTGGTGTGTGCCGTGAGGACTGAGGCGTGAGCAGCAGCCGCTAGCATGCGCGCTCCTTGGTTTGGTTGGCCAGTGGGTCAGAAAACAACCAGCGGCTAAGCTCGGCTCGCACGCTCTCTGATCCGTCCGTTGTTGACGCAAGAGTGGGCAGGTGGGAATCTCTCTACAGGATTGTGCCCACCAATGCATGCGAGCTTTACGACCACGTTCAACATTTTAGCGCATGCATCATGGCATGATGAAGCAGCGGATGGGAGCAGGTGATCGGCTGGCGTGCATGCATGCATGTTGATGGAAGCCGCTGTAGCCATGGCTGGCTTTTACCACGCTGGTGCGTGAGTGAGACTGAGATGGCAGTGGCACCACTGTACGCCCGTGAGAAGTTCAGCCGGCTCATCGTGGCGGCCATGTCGCCCGCCGTCGATCATTCCTGATCTAGTACACCCGTGACCTCTGTCCGTAGTTTTGAGATGATGGGATTTGATGGATGTGTAGTTTTGATATGATGGGATTTGATGGATGTGAGAACCGAGAAGCATCGGTGTTAGAGTATACTTCACGTATACTCCTCCGTTTCGAAATATCTGTCACTTCGCTTCCCGAAAAAGCAAATGCCGGCAATTTTTATAAATATTAAATATCATCGATTAATATCATAATTAGTATCAGTGGAAAGATCTTTGGGCCTAGTTTTTTTAAAAAATTATTTGAAGATATAAATATTACACGTATTTTCTACAAATCAAGTCAAACTTGTGGCACGTATCCCACGGCGACACTTATTTTGAAACGGAGGGAGTACGGACTACTAAATTTAGGGGGTGTTTGTTTCCCTCAATTTTTTTTAGTCTCTATCACATCGAATATTTAGACACATATATGGAGTACTAAATATAGTCTAAACAAATAACTAACTACACAGATTGATGCTTTTTTCGAGACGAATCTATTGGGCCTAAATAGTCCATGATTTGACAATATGTTGCTACATTAAACAATCGCTAATGATGAATTAATTATACTTAATCTGTTCATGTCACTTTTTTAATCTGTAATTAGTTTTTTTATTGGCATCCCAACACCTCCTCCCACATCTCTTCGACATTTTGATGTGACACCTACTAGACTCTAGTCCCTCAATCCAAACATCCTCTTAGTCTGCTCGCTCTCAAAAAACATCTTCAAATAATTATATATATATATATATTAAAAATATTAATACTTATAGTACATAATTTGTATCTTTGAAAAGATTTTTAAATCTAGCTTTTTAATAAATTTATTTAAAGATATAAATATTACACGTATTTGTTACAAATTAATCGAGTTAAACTCATGGCACAAAACTAATTTTATATATTGAGGCTAATTTGCAAAATGAATTTATTGAGCTTAATGTTGATGCTTTGACAATATAGAGCTGCAGAAACATATGTTAGTGATGGATTAATTAGATTAATAGGTTCATCTTGCAAATTAGAATCCATATGCAATCCATATGCATAATTAGTTTCATAAATAGCTTATGTTTAGTTTTCATAGTTAGCATCTGAATATTCGATGTGTTAAGGACAAAACTTAAGCAAAAGTATCACGTCTTGTCTTAGTTGATAACTGTAGCTGCCACAAAACTATGCAGAGCAAATTCAAAGTCATACGTAATAAAATTAACCACGTCTATCCTTAGGTAAATTGTAGGTGACATAAAAAGTATGGGTAGTAGAATCGAAGCAACACTAGTAACAAAGTTTAATATGAAAATAAGTCTATACTGTAGACACACTAATACCGAAATGATTTTACGTGGCGCCTAACTTTTATGAAACCGTGGTGGTTGGATCTAGCGTCCGTCACCGTTAATCGGTGGCTCACTCGGCCCTAGCCACCTACCCGGCAACCACCATGGTTAATCATTAACCGAGCGCTTATAAAGCAACCGCCACGGTTAATGTTGATTAACCGTGGTGGTCGCGTTATAATAGCTGTCACGGTTAATCGATTAACTGTGGCAGTCACATTATAATAGCCACCACGATTAATTGTTTTTAACAGCCATCATCATGTTTTCTGTAGTAGTGACATATGTGCTAAGAATGTGTGCAGCAGCGTCATAGTTATGACAGTAAATCAAATTGACATGTACTTTATGGGTCTCCTACTTTATCTATCTTAAAATACTAATGCATGTGATGTATAAAAATATTATTAGATTGGTTGTATAATATATTTTTTAATAAACATATTTGGAGATGAAGATATAAATATTGGTATTATTTTTTTTACTCTGTGGGTCAAATTGAAAAGACCAAACAAATCATGCACCTTGCATTTCTTTCTCTGGTCACCACAGTCAGAATGCCCGTGAAGGGTCTCGTGAGCGGGAAAACAAGCCACGAGTTTCTCGTACTAGCACCTTTAAAAGGTCATCTTCCCATATGTACCCCCTCTAGCTCTCTCATATCACACGCCGCTGGCCGCTCTCTCACACTTCATCCACCCAGCCACCACAGCTCTTCTGATCCCTACCAGCAACCCTCCTCCTTATCCACCAGATCCATCCCTTTTGTTGAGTTTAGAGTCAAAGTAAACCAGCATCTCCATCTGCCTCCAAAACCATTCTAGTACAGGAGCTAGGTAGCAGCACAGTTGGCGCTACGTACTGGCAAGTGTTTCTGCCTTCTCTCGCCATCACGGTCATTCATCATCATCATCACTGGCTAGGCGCCGGTGACCAGAAGGTGCGCAGCTTGCATCTAAGCCAGCTACAGTACTGCACTAGCTGTGTTGCTATTCACTATTCAACATCTGTTTGATTTATTTTCCTTTGTTTGCTACATATATGCCATTAGGTTCTTGAAACTCGCCAAGTCGATCTGAGGAGATGAGCAAAGGCAGAACAAAACCTCCGGACCACCAACGGACATGGCAACTCCAAAACGTGGGGTGGCAGTGGTACGACGTTGTTTGTGCGCCTTTTTTTTCTTTCTTTGGCGTTAAGAGCCATAACACTTCTTAATTAGCGACGAGTCTAGACTAGGCTGGTGTTGACAAATAAAGTAATCTGCCTCTGTTATTTGTGACAGTATATTTTTTTAGAAATTTATCAAGAATATATATTTTTTCTTTGGCATAATAACCCATTTACATGAAATTAATCAAAGGCGGCCTAGCTGTAACTTACCATTCATTCTATTGCATGTGTTGGTTATATATAAAGTTTTCAATTGCATCTCCTATTGATCACAAAGGTATTTTAACGAGTGAATTGCACCGTGAGTCTTTTTAAACTTTTCTCTATTTCTCAACTAGATCCACGTGCCTATCTCTCCCTTGCCAAGAGGCGTGCCTGCATCTGACGTGAACCGTCTGCGCTGCTGTGCCCGAAGGCCCACGTGGCCACGTCCTGTGCCCCAGACCGTGTCTGTGTGTCCAGCAAGTGGCCGCCATAGCTCCTAGCCGGTTGCTGCGCGCTCGCCGATGGTCGCCGCCGCCGCTCGCTTGCCCACGGTCGTCTCCGCCTGCTCGCGGTAGCTGTCATTGCGCGGTCGCCCCAAGGTTGCCGCCCCCCACACGCTTGCCCGTGTCGCTGAAGCTCCTAGCCGCCTGCGACGACGGCACGCTCCACCTCCACCTCCACCTCGCTCTGCTCGCCAAGCTCCGCGCCTTCCCGCGCCATGAGGACACCTCCTCCTCCCGTGAGAACGGCCATGCGCACACCGTCGTCCTGGGCCTCGCCACCGGGGCCACGTGCGCTACGGCGTCCAGTCCAGCAGCTCTATTGCCACCACACGCTCGCCAAGCAGCTCTTACGCGTCGGAGAAGACCGCAGTGGAGGCTGACACCACAGCCGCGCCCGCACCGACGACGGTGCCGGCTATGCGCCGCGCCCGCGATCGACCGCGGGCGAGCGCACGGACCGCGGGCAAGCATGCGCGGCCATGAGAGGCGGCGGCCACAGGCGGAGCCCGCTGGACGTGCGGACGTGGAGGTGTCGTATCGCGTGCCGTCGTTGCAAGCGGCCATGAGCTTCAGCGGCACTGCCACAGCGGCCATGTTCTGCTCTGCGCTCGATGTCACAGAGCTACTGGTTTGGTGCGGTGGCTGTGGTGGGGCTCCCTGCTTGGCGGTGGCCAATGGCCATTGCGCTCAGCATTAGCAGAGCAGAGCAAGAGAGAGGACGAGCCAAGGAACATGAGAGAGCACGCTCGAGAGGAATTACTAGCGCTCTCGGCTTCCAGTAGGCAATAGCTTCACGAGGGTGGCAGTGCACGCGTCCGACGATGGTGGGCACGGTGGCTTGTGCGATGTGCATGGCTGCCGGAGTCGCTCACACGACGGCCGGACGCGCGCGAGCTATGCGCCACATCAGATACCACCTAGGCACCAAAACAATAGGTGGTCTGTATTGATGACAGCTATCACTCAAACAAAGTTTTATGGATCTAGATAAAAAAAAATAAAAAAAATTGATAGACTTAATGAAAAGTAAAGAAAAGTTTAAGGACTTATAATGCAATTCACTCTATTTTAATTGAGTTCATTCTAGTTAGTTACCTAGCTTGCCCGAGCTTTTATGTACTCCAGTACTTCAACTTGTCATTAGTTTCTAATATCTTTTTCCCCTGGTTGACTATATCACACAATAAATGAAAAAAAATAATACAAAGCAAGATCATTTGGATTTTGCGTGAATGCATAGTTTAATGTGAGAATTGGAGCCGGTGCGCTGGAAGGACAGCAGTAGACATGAAGTATATGCTGTTCTTTTTCCTTGGTAGATATATGAGTGTGGATCTTTTATTCCTACCTTTTGTAAGATGTCAACCAATTAAAGTAAACTAAATCAATGGCAATATCGTCTGGTTTGTAATCATTTGCTTCTTTCTTTGGTTTTAAAACCTGCCTACATGACATCATAGTTAACCATAATAAGAACATGGGATATAGTACCATAATATAAGATAGATTAATGCAAATTATTCATAGTGTATCCTTTTATCTAACTATTTTATATTTTTTATATCACAGAATCTTCTTCTGATTGGATGGTATAGGAAAATAAGGTAAGGAAATATTATTTGAAAAAAAACCAGCTTGTTTAAATGGGCTGAAATTCAGCCTGGGCTGGCTGGGATGGCTGAACCGTTTGGAATCCAGCCAGCCAGCCAGCACCTGCTGAATTCCATCCACCATTCAAATTCAAATTCCATGCCATTCAAAATATGGCGCCAAACACATATGGTAAACATCAGAATCACGCCAAATTGGCTTACAAGCAAAGCAAAACCATCCACTCAAACAATATATCACAACAAGCCACCTCCATTTTTCATAAATCCTAGCCACGATAACAACACGTCGACACAATTCCAAATCATTACAACACCACTTCAGTTCATAGCACATGCCCAAGTTAATACCTAACTCTCAATTGCCTACCACCAGTTGAATCACACAACTTCACCACCAAAATACAAAAGCTTTGCGGGTGCATCATCCCTCCTTGCTACTGCTACTAGCCCATATCAGGGCACCAAAATAGAAGGCAATAAACATACACCAATGCTGCCTGCTTTTGCAGGTTCCACACACAGACATTGCTACTACTACTTGTCCATTTGACATCTACCATGTACAAAAGAGTGGCCTCCTTTCAGGCACTGACTTGCCTGCAGGTCCATCATCCCCTCCTTGGTACCCTGCAATTGCAAATATGAGCTCCCATGTCATCCCAATTCAACTACATGCTTCACAAAGCTAACATGAAAGAACCATAATACAATTCTAGAAATCATCTACATGTTACCTTGCCTTCATTCACTTGTTTTCCACGTGCAGAGCTACAACAATGTATTGCCTCAGCGCTAGAATACTCAACCCAGCGCTCTCACCCACCCATGGAGACAACTGGTATGGCGGCTTCCTGGTTCGCTTACGCCTCATCAGAAAGTTCTCCAAGGCACAACATGCAGCAACCATCTTAGCTTGTTTATCCCTGCAGTACAACGGCATCTCATACAAGATATGCCACCTACCTTTCATCACCTCAAACCGCCGATTCAACTGTTACTCAAGAGGAGCAAATAATCAAATGGGCGATCTCTGGAGAATCACGATGGAAGCATGGGCGACAAATGAGAGCCCCCCCCCCCCCCGTTTGCACGATGATCTTTGGTGTCTGATGTAATCGCTTCTAGTAGCCTTGTGTTTGGTTGATGGCTATTGCTCAGGAAGGTTCTTATGTTTTCTGTTAACTGTTTATTGTACCCGGATTGTATCTGGTTCCTCTCTTTTGGTCTGGCGTTGCTGAATGCACGCTAAGTAGTTCATATTTCCTCTCTCCCTTTTCTCTTCCTCAGCTAGTCTGTCTAAAACGCTGTCCAACTCTGTGTATTTTCGTTTATCATGAATGGAAATGGGGCTTCGCCTCCGGTTCGAAAAAAATAATATTTCGTAGCTTCGAAAGTGCATGGTTAAATCTTTCCTCTAAACTCAATGATGCACTATCAACTCCTTGAAAGTCTGAGCGATGGTACTTTGTATTCCTGTAAGGAGGCAAGAACCCGGTCATCTCCATGTATCCAACATCTGCCAAATAGTACCTACCTGTCCAAGCACAACACAACCATTAGGTTTAAATACAATGTTGCAAACTCAGTATTACTTATGTCTTACGAGTCCATTACCTGGCGGCGGATGCGGGAAGTTTGCCTTCTTCCTGCACGCTTCAAGCACTGCCATGTCATGACATGCCCTAGCCATTCCACTACCCACAAATACCTACTTGCCTGACATGTCCACTATCACACATACGTTCAGGCTTGGATCCTGTTTCCTATTCGTGCAATCACCTTTCCAATTCTTCCTAGCCCTGATTTTCACATATGTTCCGTCGATTGCCCCAATGCAGCCATCAAACCATGGATAATATTTGGATAGGTTACCATCCACTCCCTGATAGTAAGGATCATCGGGAACTATAACAATGTTAGCCCACCGAAACACAACCTCAAGCACCTCTGTAACCTTATTACTTAGAGTCGCTGTTGATCTTTCTAGTCTGTCTTTACCTTCCCTAACAGCACTTTGATGTGATGCAGTCCACAAAAAAATAACCAGTGCTTCCATGGAGGAGCACCTTCTTGTTGCAGGCAGGCCGAAGTTGAGTAGGATGTTATGCAACAACATGAATTCGTTGGGGTACAGGTGGAAGTTGATGCGGCACCTTTCTGGATCTGCTAGTGATTGTTGCACCCACTCCTCGCCTTCAAGTTTGCATCCACGCCAATGCGGAGTTCGCAGATGCCGCAACTTGGTAAGCAACCACTCCATCCTATTCAGGAGCACACCTGCCTTTTTCAGGGTTGCAACGGACTGCTCCACTTTAGAATCGCATGACTCTTCATCAGAGTACTCCGATTCATCATCGCTTTCTCATCTCGCACACATCAAAGTACCTCCCCTCGCCGGGGATTAAAACAAAGAAAATGTGAAAGCTGGATCAATAATAGAGGAAGAAGCACAAACGTACCTTTGATAGCCAATGTCCGATCAAAGTGTCCAACCTTATTATGCTTTTACACCGCATGTGAAATTATCGTATGACGAGACAGATTAACTTTTAAGGCAAACTACATAATGCCATTACAACCAAACCCGAAAACTTTACATGCACGATATGGTTCCAAATGCATTTATTACAAAACTTAGAGTTCCAGCTAGTTCAAACCATGTTACAACAATGAATAATTTAAACACATACTTCAAACCATACATGATACACACCACACCGACATTGGACTATCTTTATTTCAAACACTCATAGCTCACAAGCTCCTGTTACACAGATACAATCACAAACTGGCCACACTGATTTACTTGCACTTCGAAGCACAGTTCAACTCCCATGCAGCTCTCACCCAGGCTTCACGACCCTCTTTAGTTTTGAGCGTAAAAAAAGTCTTACGATGATCCTTAAGCGTGCACAGGGGCTAATGTATGAATGTAGTCCGGATCGGACTCGCTCTTTCCATCTTCGGTCGAGAATCTTTGTAATGACATCTATGTCATTGCTCGACTAGATTTGGACACGCTCCTCTTATGCTCTCTTAAGACGTCGCTAATCTGTTGCGGCCGGTTCAAGCCCGCGGACTCCTCTACAGACTTGGCGACCTTACCCTTCCACCCCTGGCTGTTCATAGAAGTATCTACGTTCAAAGATCCTACCACAGGGTTGGCGGTTAGGCGTGCCCCGAGGTGATATAGGGCTTGGGCTGCGTGGTGTAGCGAGGGCTCCAACCAGCCTACGGCCGGAGTCATGTGCGGAGGGGAGCCATATGGTGCAAACTGTGCAAGCTGTGAGGGGTACAGGCCACCAGGGGATCCATGTATTCCTACATAGTGTGATTGGTACACAACATGTTGTGACCCATGCATTGGTAGCTGTGACGCATACGCACCTGCCGGTAAGCCCTGCACTATGCCTTGGGATGGGTGCATAGGAGGAGGTGTACCCAAGCCTGTGGGTGAAATCAAAAACGCTGCAGGGGATGTAGGGGGACGTGGAGGAATTGGTGTCTGAGTTGGAGGGGTTTGGGTAGGATCATGTCCACCGCATGATATCAAATTACCCCTATCACGGGGCTCTGCACTCAGCAGTATTTCGAGCTTGTCCACGCATTGGGGACATTTGTACTCGCCCAAGTCATTGTCGTAGGAGTCCTGCACGTGTGTCAACGATGTTAGTAAATTATTGGGGGCGTGTACTACTTGCTAGTAATGGGAGGCGTGAGTGCGTAGTTAGTACGTCTGTGCCATCACCGTCAAAATCTGGACCCGTGGTTTCATCAGTATCTAGACTGCGACCTAAACCAGTCCTTTTAAATCTCCCGTCCCTCCACCTAAAGTACTGCCTTTTCAGCTCCCCCCACTTGTTCTGAAGTTGTTTTCTGCTGTAGTTATGATTCGTGATCCGGTTGTACGCACGATGGACATGGTACCACCCAAGGTTGGTCAGGGTTTTGTTGTCCCAGTGGTGTGCATTTTTTGCTGAATCATTAGATCCAACAGAATGGCGGTGTACTTAGTCGGCCAGGTAGCACGGGGTTTAGACATCTGTAGTATTGTAGTACGAGGTGTTACGGGAATGCACTACAACTTGGTACAAATAAAACCTTCATGTGGTTCTAGGTGAAAACTAACTAGGTGGGCAAAACCGACTTGCCTTGGTGCCACGCCACAGGCGTTTGTGTCGAAGATTGTAAGGAGGTGGGTCAACAGGGGACCATGACGACGATGAAGATTCTGCCAGGATGGGCACATGGCCAGAACAAAATCAGATTTCGTATATAACTGCATAAGAAAACAATGTTATAATCACCTAGTTAGTACATCTGAGAGCATGACAAGCACAGTTGGTGGTGTATTGAGACTGTGTGCAGTAATAGAAAGCTTGTAAGTGGCTAAACCAATCATGGATGCGAATGAGTAAAACAGGAAAATATAACTATGCATTGAAACAGAAGCACATGACCTTGTACGAGTGCGTAGTTACATGAGGAGGAAGGCGTCGGCAGAAAACACTGCACCAAGAAGATCAACATTCATGGATCTAACAGTACATGATACCGACAGCGGTACGGGACGGACAAGGTTTGGGGGAAGCGGAGGCGTACCTTTAGGGTGAGGTGGTTGTAGGCTGGACACGGAGGCAGATGGCGGGGTGGAAGGGTTGGCGTCGAATCCTACCAGATACTGAAGGGATAGCAGCAGATCCGGCTCTCCCCAAAGCAGATCCGGCTCACGGCGCCATGGCTTTCGAGTCGGCGAAGAGGGACGTCGGCGGGCAGGCGTGTCCGGCCGGGGGACAGGAGGATACAACGAGGGCGACATCCGAGCGCTCCTGAACGGCGAAATTGCAGATCCGTGCGATGTGGAGCGAACATGAGCACTGAGCATTGCAGATCCGGAATCAAAATGGAAATGGAGGGACGGATTACCTGGTTTGGCGGCTGTTGCGGAGAAGAACGGGTCAGGCCGCTATGACTTCGATAGAGTGAAGAACGGAGCAGCCGATACGGAGCCGCGGGCTAGAGATGAACCGGGGGGCCGGGGTGGTCACGCATGGTAGCGGAGTGTCGGCCGAATGCGGTGCGACGGCGGCGGAGAGCCGCGCGAGAGATAGTGGCGCGAGGAGAGGAAACCCTAGCCAATGCGGAACAAATGGGCGATAGCGGCGCGAGCGAGGAGCGGGTGTGCGGCGTATATGGATGGAATCAGCCGTTCGGCTGGGCTGGGCTGGCAGGCCGATTCCAGACGGTTTCAGCCATCCCAGCCAGCCCAGGCTGAATTTCAGCCCATTTGAACAAGCTGAACATCATTCAACTACATTTGTTATACTCCATTTCTCTACCTTAGAACTATATGAAAAGCCAATTTACGTGCAGTTATACATGCAGTGCTTAAATGCGTGCTAAAAGCCACTACTATATTTTTTTTGCTATTACCACTACATATGTGTTGCTATGGAGCTGCTTTAACTTATATTTCGAGTATTTACTTGTTGTGTACTGATGTCTTCATGATCATTTGTTAAGTAATTATTGTTTTATTATATGAAGTGTTTTATATTAACCAATTGTTTTCCTGCCCCTTGCAGTTTCTAATAATATACTGATCCTAGCGTAGTCAGGGGGCCTGCAATTTTTCCAGACAGTTGTTAAGGTCTGGCACTGGGATTGTAGCTTTGTCTTGTATGTGTGTACGATTTGCCCTAGTCAAGTTGGCCATAATTCCCACTTTGTGAGTTTCTTTCCTGATTAACTATGCAGTTTATTGTGTTCGTTGCTTGGATAAGAAGTATCGAAAAAGATGTAATATATGAAATGATATTATCTGTACTATTGACGATTTTGTAACTTTTGCCCTGTTATTGTGGTTTCACACCTACTTCTCGTCGGTGCGTGCACTAGTGACACTAATTCCTTCTAGATTTTGAATTGCAACTTTCCAACGAATAAAGGCTTTTGAAAAGGGATTTTAACAAATTTTTTCTTTTTAACCAAATTTTGCAAACTTTTTCTACAAACTTAACTTAAACTTTGGGACACTAATTATACCTAAGTTGTACTAGTGACCAACATTAAGTGTATAAACACTAATCAAGCATGGTCAAACATATTTATTGTGGAGATTAAATTTAACACATGCACATGAAATAACACTTAAAAACCCTCTGTACTATGTGGCACATAAAAAAAAACCCTCTGCTGTACTATGTGGCACATTGAAAAATAAAAAAAACAAGCACGTGGGCGTCTGGCTGCACAGCACACACGCCTCAATGAGACAAAGGTGCAGCTGTGGCAGGAGCTTTGATTTGGATTCCCACCCCCGCGATGGTCCAAGAGACCAACATGGAGTCGTCAAGGTTTTCAGCATGACATGCATTTGGGCACACTGCACAGCACACGGCACACGATTCAATAAAGAAAAAGCTACACAATTCAATAAAGAAGGCTTCAGCAGGGCTCTAATACCGGTCCAAAAGTTCCTTAATTCACAGCCACAACCGTCCAAAATCCGTAATCCAGCTGAAGATTCCACAATCGAAATTAACAGGAGGCGCCTTTCATAACAGCCGAAAGATTAACTAGGCGCCTTTCAAAACAGCCGAAAGATTAACTATGATCAACTTGGTTCATAAAAAATATGTAACAATTATGAACTAACTATACTTACAAACTTGACTATTTTTACTTTTACTTGATATTGATCTTACCTTTATTTTCAGATGATCATAATTAATTAATATGATTCTTCGGGTATCTAAGTTAGTAACGATTGACACTCGTTCTGTTCACTTGTCTTATCAGCCATTCAAATAATATTTTTTCTCATAATAAATCTGTCATTTCGTGTTATTAGTCTGGCTTATAAATCTAGCTGAACAGGTCTATCGCTAGATATCATATAGTAATAGCATTATCGCTAGATATCATATTATAGTAATATATTATACAGTTGCACCAGTATTTATTCAATAATAGCTATAAATGGCCAAAGGGTGCTAGATCAGTTGGTCTGTCACTCCAGCGGCACCTCTTAAGTCTTGAGTTCGAATCCTATTTGGAACGAATTTCAAGCCGAGTTATTACTATGGGGGACTCTCCTACAGTCTTTTCATAAAAAAAACAATAGCTACAAATGGTCTAAAAAAATTCATATTTAGTTTTAGTGCTTAATGTATTTATCTGAAACTATATTCTTTTCTACATATTATATCTAGACCAAAAAAATGAAACACTCATTGTAGGCTATGGGGCCACAATAAATTGTACTATTGTACAAATTGTAATAGTATAAATATTTTCACAATGATTTAATACATCATATAATATTTTAATAGTATATAAATGATACCTATGATTTAATACATTATATAAAACTACAAGAAATTTCCTACGTTGCGAAGGCTAGCTTTGTGTGGTCACTTAAATGTCTTTATGGTTAGGATACAGTCAGTCTTACAGTCAGGGCTCCTTGCTGTTTCCCACGAAAAATGGCTAAATGCATCTCATGGGTTCTCAACAAGTGCATCTAGTTTACTCCTTGCTCTGGAGGTATCGCTGTCAGCCAAAATGAAAGGTTCTCTTCTAGCTTTTACTCAAAGATAGACTAAGCACCTGTGAGCTTCTCAAGAGGAACAATGATCTTTAGAGAGTATACAGCTGTTTGCTCTGTCATCTGGGCTCTAAGGAATCTTTGCTCCACCTCTTCTTCCTTGCCCCTTGCTATGTCTGCTGGAACTCTTTGGTCCTCTCCCCGCTAGCTCATCCAAGATCATCGTTTCCAAATATTTTCCATATTCAAGGCACAACTCCCCAGAGGCCCTTCTTCATGGAAATTATTGTGGCAATATGCTAGGCAATTTGAACTATTGGGAATGACATGATCTTTAGGGATATTCAGCATCGATAAGTTTGTGACAAGAAATTTTCAAAAGAGAGCTAGCTCTTGTTAACCTATGAACTAGGAATAGGCACCAACCATCCTTCGATGCATGGCTAGCCTCCTTTGTGTAATTTTACTTATTTTCTTTGTTTTCTAAACTCCTGCCATGGACTTTGTACCCTTTATTGTTTTTAATAAATTTCAGGTGGGACACCTCCTGTTTTTGGAAAAATCGTTGATTGTTATAAAGCTACAACCACAGCGAGTGATGTCATCTTCAAACAGTGTATATAAAATTTGAAACCATACCATTAATCATGTACGCTCATTATCCTCTCATGCTCTCTCCTCTCACAATGCCATTATTATTACTCGGTCAATTAAGGACAAGCCAAACTAGTCTTCTGGCCTAGTCAAAATAACTTATCCTTTTTTGGCTTCAAAAACACCTATCCGCCAATTTAAAAATAATGCCTCCACAAAATCACATTTCATCTCTCATCTCCTTTGATTTTTATACGTACTGCCTCGCGTCAATCTCAATATACTAGCTAGCCATGTGTTTCAACCGGTTCAAGCAATCCAACACATCCATTCCTATAAAAAAAAGAGAAAATATCCACCACATTCATAGCTCACTAGATTTCCTACTGCTTTGAGTATCTTGATGTGAAGAGCCATGCAGGGTGCCTAATCTATTGGCCGTAGATACGGGTACTTTTTTAAAAATCAGATTATATTCAGTATTATTTAGTGTTTTATTTATTTCCCAAAATGTTATGATCCATAGTTTTATTAGTTTGAGTTCTAATATGTAATCTGTAATCATACTTCAAACTTTCTGCAGCGATGCACAGGATATCACCTAGTTTATGTAATAATAGCACATCTATTTTAATGTGTCTTGAAACCGTAATTTTACCATCATTAGACATAAGACATGTGTTATTATAGAAATATGATTTTGCATTGGATTCTGGATTAAAAATAGGTGGGCGGCAAGAGGGAAATGTGGTCGGGGAAGAGTGAGGTTCGGTGGGATAGAACAATAAAGTAAGAGGGGAATTTTTGTCTTCTTTTAATATTAGATATATGTATAGATTAGTCATATTAGGCAGTGTGTGTACATCGTGGGAGTATCTGTACTGTGTAATTAACGAAAAGAAGATAATATAGATTTGTTATGGATAAAAGGAATGTTGCCTTTATTTTTTTTCTTAGTCTCCTCTACCGGTTAGTACCTGACTACCTGTGGTCGTCCATAAAGAACGCAATTCTTATTTTAGAAGAATGAAACTATTTAAAGTTTAACTAAAGTTATTTGGAAAATGATGGTGTGTAAATTATTTATAAAGTATTTTTTATAATAAATTTAATTAGAGACATAAATATTAATAATATTCATTACAGCGCCTTAGGTCAATATAGCTACCCTCTCTAATATATTAGATCTATACTAATGGAAACATAAAACCAACAACAAATATGTTTGCTTTTAATTTGACCACTTGGAAAAACACTAACGAAAATTTTGGAGCACTTGTGGCTATTGCGAATAAATAATAGTGCAATTTTGTGAAGTACTGTACCTTCATATAATATCTCATCATAGTGCTGCTTGTCTGTTGTCAGTTACCATCAGTGTAATTTTGAATTCGCTCCGAGGAGATTATGGATTTTGTACCGTTCTGTAGTATCGTGGTGTGTGCTGTCCTAACTCCAAAGCAGCAGTCTCCAGCCGCCATCAACATTGTACTCAGATAGTACTAAACGACATCATTTCGCTGCCAAGTGTGTCAGATAAACGACGGCGGGCGCTCGCTGATCCGTCCGTTCAGCTGCATGCAGTGCAGGCAAGCGTGGGCAGCTTTGCTTTGGGGTGCAATGCACTGCATCTGCATGGGAATCTCTCTATAGGATTGTGCTGGCGATCCTAAAACAGGTTTCGATGGCACTTACGACTCACGAGGTAGCCTTGAACCACGTTCCCTGTACGTACTCCTCCAAGCCGGCTCGCTGTTTAAACTTTTAGCGCATGCATCATGGGATTCATGGCATGATGCAGCAGCTGATCGGAGCAGGTGATCGATCGGCTGGCGTGCATGCTGCATGGTGATGAAGCCGCTGTGCCTGTAGCTCTATGGCCGCGCCGGTGCGTGAGAGAGTGACCACACCCGTGACACGGACAGTACTGATGGAGCTGTGTCGCGCGGTGGCCATGTCGCCCGCCAGGGCCTCTCACCGTCGTCGATCACACCAGAGATTCCTCACACCTGTGGACCGGGCCTCCCCGGCCCCTCAGTACATAACTTTAATAAAGATGATGGGATTTGACGGATGTGAGAACCGAGAAGCATGCATCTACCGAGAGTTAAGTATAAAACTAATTATGTAGATTGATTTTTTATTTAAGAGACGAATCTGTTTTGACATATGCTAATGATAGATTAGTTAGCTTAATAATAGGTGCTGCTTAATTAGAATTCATCTGCATAATTAATTTTGTAGATAGTAGTTCTCTTAATTAGTATGCAAATATCTAACGTAATAAGAACTAAATTTTAGTTAAAGGATGTAAAGCTTCTGCTTTGTTTCAAAATTTATTATGTAGTGTCAGATAAACGGTAGCTGTTACAAAACTAAGTAAATTCGAAGTCATACTATTAACAAAGTTTCACGAAAAAGAAAAGAAATACCATATCTAACCTTGGGTTAATTTTAGAGTAATGACTTCCTTCCAGATGGCCGTAATTTTGACTGATCGCACGCACACGTGCTCAGCTCAGCGTCTCAGCCTGCCTCTCTTTCGTTCCCCCATCCCCATCCATTTCTCGTCTCTCTCTTCCCTCCCGGAAAGCTGCCATCACTCTAGGGTGGCGCGGGCGGGCCGCGCCCCTGCCCAGGGCTCTCTCCTCATTGTCACCGGAGAGTGGCGACGGCGGCCGGTGGTCGTGATGAGGGTGGCGGCAGGGCGTTCCTCTTGCCGCGCGCAGCTTTCAATCCGGAAAAGGGCGCCGCCGCAACCACCATCGAGTCCGGCGTTCGCGACCCGATCTGCCATCTCCATGCATGGATCCACTTTCCCTTTGGCCCGGATCCGCCCCTTCGGTGGTGGC
Organism: Chrysopogon serrulatus; assembly: GCA_015844335.1. NCBI lineage: Eukaryota > Viridiplantae > Streptophyta > Magnoliopsida > Poales > Poaceae > Chrysopogon > Chrysopogon serrulatus. The sequence goes on along the minus strand of JADLZL010004788.1, from coordinate 626,505 downwards.
TAGTGCTGACATGGGGTTGGGCTTCCTCTAGGTCGTTCGATCCCTTGCCCCACCTCCCCTCGCCGGTGATCCCGCCCGGTACGGCATAGGTGGATACCCTGCCCCTGCCCCAGTCCACCAAGCCGCCCGAGGTGATGCACCGATGTGGGCTCGACTTCCTCTAGCGACGCACGGGCATCGCCAACCAGAACGACAACGGCGGGGCCTGTCCGCTCCTTGCCATCTGTGAGCTAATAATCAATTTGTATTAAAGATCAATTTGTACGTAATAAATTATACCACTATAAATAATAAATATAATTAGGACGTGCTATATTCCAAAGAAAGAAACAGAGAAGAAACAATACCGTATCCCCATGTTAGATCTAGTTTTTCTTAATTGGTTCACACATCGTAAAAGGTAAGAATAAATCTATCATCTAACTAAGCGTAGTTTAGCTGGTTGGGTTCTTTGTGGTGGAATTTGTTTAGGTTCAAGTCCTAGACTTAACATGGATGCTTGCATTTTTCTAGGTTTATTTCAGAATTTAATGGTACTATTCATTCAGTGGTAGGTGAATTTATTCTAGAATTTAACAAATGCTATCCATTCAAAGGGTAGGCGACATGTACCTCGACAAATGGGCGCCTATAGCCTGTGGACTTCATCAATCACATGTTTCGAAGGTGCTCATAGGGGTATGCTCATATTAATTAAGTTAAGCATTCCTAAAAATTCAAACACTCTAGTTTGCATTTTTTTTTTAATTTTGTGGTGGATTCAACCAATGAGAAAAAATACTGTAAACCTATCCTGAACATGCAAAGTACAGGAGCTGAACCGCATGTAAGCTAACTAATTGAAACTAACTAAATTATAATACAATGCATGACTTGATTGCAACTAAAAAGCTTATTTAATTAACATATAGTAAAAGATGACGAGTAAAATCTGCTGAAGTTGAGGACCTGGCACTGGTATATCTATCAACAATCTGACATGTTATACTTTTTGTAACATGTTAGTTGTATTGGTATATTATAGACATTATATTGCTAATAGCCTAAAATTAAAAGAACATAAAACTATGATTAATGAAGAACTACTATATGTAGAGTACAATATGTAAAACATGCATGAGACAGCGGTGGGGCGGGGTGGGCTCGAGCCTCCCTACCATTGTCGGGCATGTGAATTTTTACTATAGTTCTCTTAGAATTTTAGTAGTAAATATAGAGGATAGGAGGGGGGTAATGACAAAAAATTATATTGAAAATGATCTCTTTTACTAATTTAATTCCTCCTACCGCGAGACAAATTAATTAAGTATAATTAATCCATCATTACCATATGTTTACTGTAGCACAATATTATCAAATTATGGCTAATTAGGCTTAACAAATTTATCTTGAAAAATATTCGAAAACTATACAATTAGTTATTTTTTAAACTATATTTAATACTTTATATATATGTCCAAATATTCGATGCGATAGGGACTAGAGTCTATGTGTTAAGAACCGAACAGGAGAGGTTAACCGTGCACTATGATTTGAAATATATAGCGAAGAAAAGTAAATCAAATAGATGTTCAGGGGTGTTTAGTTGATAGGGTGAAAAATTTTGGGGTGTCACGTCGGATGCTTGATCATATATTGGAAGAGATTTTCGGACACTAATTAAAAAAAACTAATTTCATAACTACTCCCTCCGTCCCATGAATTATATCGTCCGAGAAGCGTGTTTGTGGGGGGGGCAGGGTATTCCAACGACAAAGTCCATGGGACAGAGGGAGTAGCCTAGAAATGACGAGACGAATCATTTGGTTACTATCGCACTTAAGAATAGTCATGTAGATTATTGTAGCACACATGGCTAATCAGGAATAATTAGGCTTAAAAAATACATCTCGTTGTTTAAATTGTGTAATTAGTTTTTTTTATTTAAACTACATTTAATACTCCATATGTCAAAAGATTGATGTGATAGTTGAAGGTGACCAGTGATGATTTTCGGCTGCACCATTTTAACAGTGATGATTTCGGCTGCACCATTTTACCAGTGCTTGCCTGCTGCTGCTGCTTGGAAGGTCAAATTCCATCAACTACAGACTAGAGAGGGAAGGAAGAGGAATCAGGAATCCCTGATGTCGTGGTGTGTGCCGTCACAACTCCCAAGCATGCCATAGCCGCCTCATCTGTGATCAACATCATCATCATCATCATCATGATGCATGCGCTTGCCTTCATCGGCCCGTGGGTCAGATAAACGACATCATCTCAGATAAACGCCCAGCGGCTAGCTGCCTCGGGCGCTCGCTGATCCGTCCGTCCGTGCAGCTGGAGTGCAGGCAAGAGTGGGCAGCTTTGCTTTGCCACCGTCCCAGGATGCAATGCACTGCATCTGCATGGGAATCTCTCTACAGGATTTGTTTCGATGGCGCTTACAATCAGGAGCTGGCAGCCTTGAACCACGTTCCCCCTACTCCAAGCTCGCCGTTCAACTTTCAGCGCATGCATGATGCAGCAGCGGATCGGAGTATGCATGGTTATGAAGCCGATGTAGCCATGGCCTCCTCTTTACCGCGCCGGTGAGGTGAGACGTCCAGATGCCAAGCTGTGTCGACGCAGCGGCCATGTCGCCCGCCAGCCGCCAGGGCCTCTCACCGTCGAGATTCTCTTGTACACCCGTGACCCCTCTCTCTCCGTAGTTTTACGGACAATTGTTTTCGACAGATGTGAGAAGAGAGAAAGCTTCTCGAGCAGCTCCTCATTAAGTTCACGCTAAGGGGGTGTGATGGATCCAGAAAGTTTTTATAACGTGTCGTATGAGTGATTCGGATACTAATTAAAAAATAAAGAACAAGTAAATAAACTATGAGATAAATTTTTTAAACCTAATTAATTCATCATTAGCGTATGTTTATTGTAGCATCACTTTATTAAATCATAGACTAATTACACTTAAAAAAAGATTCGTCTCACATTAATAAGTTGTTTTTAGTCTATATTTAATACTCTATGTATATGTCAAATATTTGATGTGATAGGTGTAAAATTTTAGAAGGAAACAAATTGAGCCTAATTTTTTTCCATGAAATACTAATAGGTGTATTAAATATAAATTAATTACAAAGTTATATAGATCGAGGCTAATTTGCTAGATGAATCTATTGAAAGTAAAATAGTTCACGATTTATCAATATTATGCCATAGTAAACATATGCTAATAATAAATTAATCAACTTTATGATAGGATCATCTGTGAGTCCATCTACATAATTAGTTTTATAAATAGCTTATCTCCTAATTAGTATTTGAATATCCAATGTGAAGATCCAGAGCTTCTAGTTCATTTCAAAATTTATCATGTCTAGTCTTAGATAAACTGTAGCTGCCATAAAACTATGTGGAACAAATTAGAGGTCATACTAGTAACAAAGTTTAGTAAAAAATATTAAAACGTGTCGCATCTAACTTCAGCTAAATTCTAGATAACATAATAAGTATGGGTAGCAAAATCGAAGCAACACTAGTAAACAAATTTAGTGAGAAAATAAATCTATAATATATAGACATGGTGTTAAGAATGTGTGTATTGTCATAGTTATAGTAGTAAATCAAATTCACTCCTACTTTAATTTGTCACTAATGTCTGGTGGACCATGCTTATGCTGCGCATTGTATCAGCAGCACAGGTGATGGCGTTTACACCAAGGTTACGACAGACGAAGCCGCTGTGGCAGAAGGCGACTTTTGATGAATTGGCTCTATCTACGGCAAGCCAAGCACGTCCCCGACTCACTCGATGTTCAACCTTTGGCAGGCATTTAGGTTTCGGTTTGTTTCAAAATTTATCACGTCTAGTTGTAGTAGATATCTGTAGCTGCCACAAAACTATGCGGAGCAAATTGGAAGTCTCATACTAGCTAGTAACAATATTTCACAAAAAATAATGAAATTTACCACGTATATATATCCTTAATTAGGCAAATTATAGCTGACATGAAAAGTATGAGTAGCAAAATTGAAGCAACACTAGTAACAAAGTTTAGTGAGAAAAGATGTCTATAATGTATATACACATGGTGCTAAGAACGTGTGTAGCGTCATAGTTATGGTAGTAATTCAAATTCACACCTACTGACCTACTTTATCCATCTTGAAATAAGTGCACATCTTATTTTTAATATTTTTTCTAATTTTGACTAATTTATGTAAAAATACTAATGCTTATGGTGCATAAAAGTATTATTAAATTAGTTGTACAATACATTTTTAATAAACATATTTGGAGATGGAGATTTAAATATTGGTATTATTTTTTTTACTTAGTCAGTCAAATTTAAATGACCAAACAAATCATGCACCTTAGATTTTGTTCCCCGGTCATCACTTCATCAGAGTGCCATAAGGGTCTCATGAGCTAGAGAACAGCCACGAGGTTCTCGTATTGGCATGATGCAGCAGCGGATTGGAGCAGGTGATGGCGTGCATGCTGGTGTGATGAAGACGCTGTAGCTATGGCCTCCTTTTTACCGCGCCGGTGCGTGAGGTGAGAGAGTGGCCGCGCGCAGAGGTCTCTGTATGCCCGTGAGTCGTCCAGATGCATGCCAAAGCTGTACCGCAGAGGTCTCTTTACACCAAGGTTACGACAGACGAAGCCGCTGTGGCAGACGCTGCAAGTTGAAGGCAACTTTTGATAAATTGGCTGTGGCTACTGCAAGCCAAGCACGTCCCCCGACTCAAGCACTGTTCAACCTTTGGCACATGCATTCTCGTCAAAAAGAAAAAAAGAAACTTTGGCACATCCATGAGCATGATCAGCGCGGAGAGAAGTGATAGCCTGGCGTGCATGCATGGTGATAACTGATAAAGCCGCCTTTTACCACGGTGGTGGCACCAGAGGTCGTTGTACGTCGTTTTGGAGCTGCGGCGGTCATGCATGTCGCCCGCCAGGGCCGGCCTGTCCGCAGAGGTTCGCACTAGAAATTCCTCTACACCCGTGACCTCTGTGTGTCCATAGTCAGTGGCGGATCCAAGATGAGCATGAAGCTAAATAATAAATATTAAAGACTAAAAATACAGATTAGTGGTGGATTAGATTGTAAAATCAGGTTGCCAGGAGGGGCTGCAGCGGTGCAGCCCCCAGCCCCTCACCCCCACCCCCAACCTAATTGGCCAATGTCCGTAGTTTTAGAGATGACGGGATTTGATGCATGTAAGAACCGAGAAGCATCGGTGCTAGAGGACTAAATTTAGTTTACGTCTCTCTGAGAATAATTAGTAGTATTAAAATAAAACTAATTATACATATATATATTGAGGATAATTTATGAGACAAATTTATTGACCATAAATAGTCAATTATTTGATAATATGGTGCTATAGTAAATATGTGCTAGTGATGATGGATTAATTAGCTTAATAGGTTCCGGTTCATTTCAAAATTTATCACATCTAGTTTTAGTAGATGACTGTAGCTGCCACAAAACTATGCGGAGCAAATTTGAAGTCACACTAGCTAATAACAATGTTTCGCAAAAAATAATGAAATTTACCACGTCTATATATCCTTAGGCAAATTGTAGCTGACATGAACAGTATTGGTAGCAGATTTAAAGCAGCACTAGGATCAAAGTTCAGTGAGAAAATAGGTCTATATATAGACATGGTGCTAAGAAACGTGTGTAGCGTCATAGTATTATGGTACTAATTCAAATTCACACCTACTTTATCTGTCTTAAAATAAGTACACATCTTATTTATCTAAAAGTTAATTTTAACTAATTATATGTAAAAAATACTAATGCATGTGATATATAAAAGTATTATTAGATTACTTGAAGAATACATTTTTAATAAACATATTTGGAGATGCAGATTTAAATATTGGTATTATCTTTTACTTAGTCAAATTTAAAAGACCAGACAAATCATGCACCTTGGAGAACAACCACGACAGTTTCACGTATTAGCACCTTTATTAGCTCTCATCACATTCCGCTGGCCGCTCTCTCTCACTTCGTCGACGACTTCCCTCCCAGCTCGTTTTTTCGAAAGTTTTTCACAAGTACGCCCCTACTCGTTTCAATTCAGAAAATGGATCCTAACCTCGGAGCCATCGCTATTGGCACCGATCTAACACATCTCGGCGCCAAGGTAATTGGCGCCTTGATCCTCGGCATGGCAGCCACCTTGGCGCTGACGTGTCAGGGGGTTCGGCACCAACGATCTTGGCTCCGAGCTCGGAGCTGTAGATCTTGGCGCCGAGCTCGGAGCCAGCGTCGTTGGCTCCGAGCTCGGAGCCATAGATCTTGGCGCCGACGTCTTGACTTATAACCCGCCCCAAAAATTAGAAAAAAAGTGGGGTGGCGGGTGGGGGTGAGTAAATTAAATAGCTATTTGTCCTTTGCCATTTGGATGTGCAGATCATCTATCACTCACAGTCTTGCCTTTAATATATAGGTTAACTCATATGTGCAAAGCATCTATCACTCACATTCTTATCCTAATTAAAATATTATTTAATCATACTTATTAAAATCATGGTACAATTTTCCTTATAGGACTTGCATGTTTCGCTGATAGTTTAAGTTTCTCTACATAGATTGGAACATGTACACCCGTAATTGTCCCTTATATCAGTTTTATTAGTACTTGCCCATTTATAGTACCACATGTTAGGGCTTCTTTTCTTCTAAGTAGTAGTACATTTTTTACATCCCACTTGATTGTCTCACAGATTTTTTTTTCTTGAATCCATTAACATAGCTTCATGGAGCCTTCTACACCCTCAAACGTAGTACATTTTTGTGTGATTTGCCCTCATATTACATTTGTACCAAATTAAGCCTAGTGTTGATTACTTAATGTACTATGAAGCTATGTCTTGCAGGGCTTGGTTCACTAGCTCTTACTGGTATTTAAACCACAAGTTTGTATTATGTCTTGCTGTTTGAAGACATATCAAGATTGAATTGACTGCTACATTTTTAGATTTAAGATTTGTTATTTTTGCAGACATATCAAGATTGAATTGACTATGAACCTCAAAATGTATAACACATAATTACTCTATGCGTTTCAAATTATACGTCATTTGATTTTTTTGTACATCCATATTACTATGTATCCAGATATGATAATATATGTATGTACATATATAGCAAAATGTATGAACCAAAAAAGTTAAAATATCTTATAATTTCGAACGAAGGAAATTTTATTTAAAATACATAGTTGATATTTGATTGAGTCTCGAATTAATATAAAGAAACTCTAGAAAAATGAAACTTGTAGGAGATAGGATATAAGAACCGCCGGACCCATTGCTTGTGGCTGTGGTGGCGACAGGTATCCCGTCAGTTATCCTCGTGGCAGCAGTGGCGGCGACGGCGGCCACAGCGACGGCAGTGCCAACGGACGAGAAGTATCCCGTGGTGAGCACTTGGAGCAGCGCTCGTGGTGGACGAATCGTGTATGAGTCAAGACTTGGCGCCGACGACCATCAAAAGCGGCGGCGACCGGCCGTCGGACGGTGGTGGCTTGGAGCCGTGGTGAGCGCTTGGAGCCGAGCGCAGATTCTCAGTCGCGACGAGCCAAGCCATAGCTACGCATAGGAATGTCAAGAGGCCGAGCGAGCCGGTGAATGCTCATCCACGCGTCATCTTCTGGTTGGTCGTCCGCACGGTGCTGGGTGAGGACCATCCGCACCCAATTTTTTCCGCAAGCCTATGTAAGGGAGATGCGGAGATGACCACCGGATCTGCTAGCATGAGTGGGGATTTGGCGAGATCTGGACCGAACAAGCGGGAAATACTGGTTCGTGGTAGGGAGAGCTAGAGGATTGGAGAAAAGCTTCATGGGGAAGAAGATAGCTCGAGACGGGAGGAAGAGAACAGATGGTAGTGGTGCGGCGTGGCGGCGAGGCAAGTTGGAGCGGCGACGCGGCGTGCCGTCACGACATCGTGCGGCGGCGCCGGCAGTCGGCGTTGTCGCTTTGGAGAAGAAAAGCCCGTGAAGCAAAAGTGGGAGATGGTGTCGGGTGGTCTTTGTGAGAAGCTGATGGAAAGCAGAACACTGGCAGTCGGCGTACTATGCAGTACTCTGACAGAATACGTTACTCAAAATCTCTGCTCCTAAAAAAACTCTAAACGCACCACTCCTAGGCTCACCTCAATACCGGACACACCCGTCTGCAACACCCCTCTCTCTCTCTCTGCCTGCCCACACTCTCTTTTTCTCTCGGTCGAATGGCTGCATGTTGAAATAGTGACTGCACACAAGCTTTGCCTTTTGCAGCCCAAAAGAATCGCTTTTGCAATGGAGCACAGCAAAATGCTAGCGGCTGCATGTTGCATGCATTCACACTCTCCCTCTCACTCTTTTGGCCAATATTGATATACAATGCATCTAGATAAACAATGAATTATATTGACAAACATTACATGTATTGTATGTTGAACCATATATTAATGAGTATTCCATTGAATTGTACTTGTGAAACTTCAAGGTGATGTGTATAAATTTATAATTTTTTGTGATGTCTTGTCTTAGCATTGGAAGAAAATTCAAAACAAACTTTAATTCCTAAAAAGTGCAAGCCTATCTTTTGCATATGGTAGATACGAAGTAGTACAATATGTGCCTGCACATATATTATCGTGGTATTATGTGTTCCCGTTGCAACGCACGGGCATCTACCTAGTTTTATATAAAAGATAAATACAAGTGAATACACTGGGCTACAGAATCTTGCGCGAATCACAAAGCTCTATCTAGCGGCTGCATGCATGAGGGCATGTGCGCCTCACACGTACGCGCGCCGCGGCGGTGCCACCTGTTGCTGGCGCTACTCTCTGCAAGCGCCAATGCCCTTCCCCTCGGGTCCCCGCATGGCCAGTTCGAGATCCCCCCGCGCGCGCATGGACGCCGGTGCCGGCTGCTCCTCCCCGCATGGGCCCCGAATCCCCCAGGCGTGGAGACGAAGAAAGCGCCGACGGGGCAGACGTACACGACGATGGCGGCGGCGACGACGACGGTGAGCAACATCTGGATGGACATGACGCTGTAGACCAGATGAAGGCCCACCACAGGCGTAGGTCCTCCAGCATCATTGGGTCCAGCGGCGCGCGCCGCGCCTTCCCCGTCACCGCATCGCCGGCGTACCACTCAAGACCTTTGGCCGGGCGGTGGCTGGAAGTACAGCGCCAGATCGCTCCGTCGTCCGTCATCGCACCCCCCGCTGCGGCCTTGCGCCGGACGCACACGGGTTTGCGGCGCTGGTAGCCCAAATGGGTTCCACTACCGGATTTTCCTTCTTTGCCGAAAGTGCCTCGGGCACTCGGCAAAGCCTATATTACACTCGGCAAAAGGCTTACCGAGTGTTGCTCTCGGCAAAGGCCACTTCGGCAAAGAATCCGTCAAAGAAAGAGGTCTTTGCCGAAAGTGTTTTTTTTCGACACTCAAAATAATAGCAAAAATTTTTTTTTAATCGGGGGGGCCCCACCGACCAAAGCACCCATTCTTCTCTATCTAGTAGGATTTTTTGTAGCATTTTTCGAGACTTTGTGTCGAGTGGGATTCGAACTCACGACCTCTCCCCTCACGCTGCGTAACCTCGCCTACCACCGCACTACACACTCACTTGTGTTTATACTCTATTTGGATTCCCTAAATATTATACAAAATCGAGTAAAAATTGCTTATTTGAGGCTCTAAACGAATTCAAATAAAAAACTTGTCAACTACAAAGTTTTATAACTTTTCGAGATCTACAATTTTTATTTAAGAAGTTTCTCCATCCGAGGTTGTTTATAAAATTTAAATTTTAAATTTGAGTGGATTCAGATACTGAGTTTCGCGTGACAAGATAAATTCAAATGAAAAAGTTGCCAACTACAAAGTTTCATAACTTTTCGAGATCTATAACTTTCATTTTCGGTGTTTCCCCATCCGAGATACTTTAAAAAAATTCAAATTTCAAATTTGAGAAATGTGATCTGTACTTTTCGTTAACAAAATTAATTTAAATTAAAAAGTATTCAACTACAAAGTTGTATGATTTTACAACACCTACATCTTTTATTTTGGTTATTTGATCATTTGACATAGTGGTAAGAACATTATTCACAAATCTTATATATCTCCTCTTGTAGTTTCGTAAACTACGAGAGATGTAAGATTTGTGAATAGATTTAATTTTACTTTGTCAAATTAAGAAATGGTCAAAATAAAAGTTGTAGATCTTGAAAAGTTATACAACCTTGTAGTTAAAATTTTTTTCATTTAAATTAATTTACTGCTCCAAAATATACTCTGAAATATGTCTTTGCCGAAACAAAAAGACCTTCTTTGCCGAAAGCTAAAAAAAAAACACTCGGCAAAGAGGCCTCTTTGCCGAGTGCCAAAAAAAGCACTTTCGGCAAAGAACTCTTTGCCGAAAGTGCTTTTTTTCAAGCACTCGGCAAAGAAGCCTCTTTGCCGAGTGCTTTTTTTTGCCGAGTTTTTTTTTTTTGGCTCTCGGCAAAGAGCTCTTTGCCGAGTGCCCAAAAAAAAACACTCGGCAAAGAAATTAACACTGCAAAGAGCCGGATTCGGTAGTGTTTACGGCGTGGCCCGCGCCGTTTGCATCCCTAGAAGTAGGAACTCTTAATTTATGATTCCTTCATTGTGCTTGGAGCATAGGATGATTTAATTTTTTATCCGTATTGTTTGCCTCCGCTTCGACTTTGGGATTTTGATGCTTGGACTTTGATTAATTGATACCCTGCTAATCTGCACACGGGAGTTGGGGATCTAATTGGGGAATTGTGGTTATAGCTTACTGATGCCGTGAGCATCTAAGTCCGCCAATACTCCCTCTGTGTCTCACTCCTGGGCAGATGAATTTTCTTGTTGATTGCGCATTTGTGCTGAAGGCTGGAGTTTCTGCAATGCTGGGACAAAACAAACACGGGAAAAAAAACCATAAAGAAGTTCTCAGATTTCCCAGAACGCAATGCCTACATGATATGAATTCATTCACATGTGTAGATCAGAAGACAGTAGCACACGGGAAAAAAACCAAGAACTCATCAGCTTTTTGCGAAGAACGTGGCCACGCTGCAGGGGGTCCAACGCGCGGGAGGGCGTGATGGCTGGCTTGGCAGCCCTGCTGTCCTCGAGCGGGCCTACGATGGGCGGTGCGCACATCCTGGTGACCAACGCCGGGGTGCTGGACGACATGTAGCCGGCCGTGACCGACACCACCACCGAGTTCTTCAACTGCGTGCTTGCCGTGAACCTGCGCGGCACGTTCCACAGCGTCAGTGGGCGGATCTTCCCCGCCGTGGCCACCATCTCCATTAGCACGGCGGCTGAGGCTCTCGACCACCTCGGAAGAGCCTCGATGTATAGTAGCACGCGGCATCTGCGGCGAGGCGAAGCGAACGTTCTTGATGGCGCGCAAGCTGCTGCACGCGAGCGCCGCCGCTCACGCCCAGGTCGTCGTGGGTGAGCACTCGTCCGCCGCGGGCGAGCTGGTTCCGACAGAGGAGACGGGAACTTAACGCCCGTATGCGTCGTATGGGTTGCTGTACCCATATATGTCTGACAGTGGGCCTATCTACGCGGAAGATGTACAAAATGGTATGGATGAGGGAGGGATGAAATTATAATGGCATTTCTCCAAATAAGTGAATTGTAATGATGTTTCTCCAAACTTGCAAAATTGCAATGGTGTGGATCAGAAAAACCCTTATATATTTGCCTTTCCAATGAACAGAAAGAAGTTTATTGTTGAATTTATAACTAAAGCTTTTCCCAGATTGTGATACTCTTGACGGTTGATGATGGAAGCCCTAGAGAACACATTAGGGGATGGAACATTTTCCTTGTGGACTGGAAATCTGTTCATTCATTGGAGTAATTAGGTATGAAGTGGTGTGCTGGACTACTGCTCGAAGGACATTGACGAAGACGACAGGAAGGAGGTTCAGCCTGTTCATGATTGGAGGCTGCTAGGATGACGCGGTCGCACTTGACGGGGCACGTCCAACGCCGAGGACGGTGGCCACGAGATGTTCACGCTGCGGCTGCTGGAGCACGTGCTGCCTTTTTGTTGAAATGAGCCAGCATGTTGTTTTAGCTTACTAAGAGATCAATAGCTTATTGTTTGGTATTTACAGACTATAACAGGTTGTTATTTGGTTGGATTTGCTAAGGAGTAGGACATTTTGTCTTTTCATATCAAATCAATTATGCATCATTATTAAAAAAAAGTTTAGTTGTCCATCTTCGTCTGTTTCATAATTTCCAGGCGAGGGCGAGCATCGGCTACAGGAACCACCGCCGGCAGCTTCAGGCGGCACCCCCGTGATCCGGACCGTCGACTCGGCATTGGCAGGCACGCCGACCAGCGAGGGCCGCCCATCGTCGGCAAGCCGTCGTGGCGCCCGGCCCGCCCGTCGGCTGGTTACGGAGGACGCCCGGCGCGGCATGCCACGATGGCAGCTTGACACTGGGACGCGAACGCCGCCACTTCCCCCACCGGGGTTTGAGCCGCAGCAGGCGGGAAACCCTACCCCCCGCGACGCCTAGGTTGCAGACCGCAGGGGGGGGTGAAGCCCACCCGACACCGCCCTTGCCGAGATCTCATCGAGCCTGAGAACCCTAGCCAGAGCGCCCTAGGCTTCGAAGCCGCTCCGCCAACGCCATCGCCAGAGAAAGCGGGCTCCCTGAGCGTAGGTCAGGCCTCCCCGGGAGGGGCCTCCAACAGGAGCCCGCGGGGTCGAGGACCTCCACTAGTCTTCGCCCGAGGAACTTCCGGCCGGCGTATCCTACGCAAGAACGCCGCCTCGGCCGCCGCCAATCTCCCGTGCAACGCCGCAGCCAGGCTTGCCTACACGGAGCCGGAGAATCGCCGCAGAACCCCCTGCTAGGGTGCCGCCTTCAAGCCCGGGAGTACCTCGTCATGAAGCGCATGGGCTACTTGGAGGGCGCAGATAAAACCAACACGGCAGCGAAGAAGGCATACGACAGCATTTTCGTTGACAAGCTCTCCGCATCGCACGTCGAAGCCATCATGGTGCTCTTCCCCGACCCGTCCAGAACCGATACGGCGGAGGGGTTACGGGGGCTCGCACGCCTAAGCAACCTCGTGTCTAGGACGGCAACCTACGTTGTTTAATTCGCGAGTAATAGCTTCTAGGCTCGGCGCTTAGGGGAGAGAGCAATTTATATAACATGTAATCCCCTAGCGCACTGTTTGAATTTTGTACTAAAAAAGTCCTTTCTTAAATGCAATGATGCGCAAATCTTTTGCGTATTCGAGAAAAAAAATTATCACTTATGTGGCTTGTAGCTCTTTAAATATAACTTATGATATGAAATCTAAGAGGTAGGTTTCACTTATTATCTATGCATTCGTTCTAGTAGGAACACTGCTCCTCTTTTCCAATCATGCGCCCTATTTTTGGATTGTTGTTGTTATCTGCTAATGCCTACTGAATAATTCCGCAAGCGCACGGATACGTTGTAGCACTTCACCGGATAAGTATACCCAGTTTTAATATCGAACCCGAAGGAAGATGTGTGAGGGTCTTCTAAACTACACTTAACCAACTGAGTAGCAAACAAGGCTGTAGAAGGTGGGGATATAGAGGGGACAACTAAGGCTTCTAGTTCAGGCTCAAGCAAATTATGATCAAAATGTTTTACTAGGGAGTTAGATAGAACAAGCACAGACAGAGCTATACTCAGCTACCAACTATTCTCCTGCTAGGCCTACTGACGGGATAGTGGAATAAGTAAGATTCAACAGAGCTATAAGTCACCTCTGCAAGCTACCACCAAATCCGGACAATAGGGTACATCTACGAGCAACGAAGTCTAAGCAACACGCTTACACTACGAATACTACTCTAACCCAAGAGCTACAAGGATTAAAGTACTCAAAAGAGTCATAAACTAGCAAAACGGAATAAACAATGTTACTTACTTGAACACAGAAGTTGACTCCAAAGTAGTCTCAGATACAAGCCATAGAGGTAGCACCGACAGGCCGATACTCCTCCAAAACTTTCTCTTTAAACTCTATCTCTCCATCTCTGAAGAATTAGCTTCTAGAGGTATAGAACTAACTCTCTCTTGGAATGCTAACTCGAGAGGTCATCCATTCAAGGGACACCTCCGAGAATCCTACTTAGGGTTTCTAGCTAAAGCTCTTCTCTTCTTCTCTTGGATTCCCTCCATGGGGGGGTGTGCCTCTCCTTTTATAGCCCTGGCAAATCAACGTGAGCCCTCGGATCAAACCAACCTTGACGGATGGTGGAGATCATTCCTCAAAGGTGATGGAATAAACCGGGCGAACCGGGGCGCAACCGGGGCCTGCCCTCTGCATCGGCCTCTAGGGCCGAGACCGGCCGGTTCAGCCCCGGCCACCCCGGCCCCTAGCTCGGTGTGGTACCTTCTTGTCTCTTCCGGGATGTTCCTATGTTGCCGTGGCGTCCATTCTTGCATTCTATGTTGTAGTGTAGCTTAAAAGTGTGTCTTTTCCGGTATTTACCTGCAAAACCACTGATTCACCAAAACTCGTGGAATTCGTTAGTTAAAGCCCTACTCTAGGTAGATGGATTGTTTTTATATCATTTTAGAAGATTAGTTGACGGTTGAATTTGAACGTTAAGGACCGTCAACAACACCCCCACACTTAGGCTTTTACTCGTCCCCGAGAAAAGGTTGGATCAGACATAGCTTAGGACAAAGAGATCAACATATGCTTATTCCTGGTAATTCCTGCACTGTGAGATTCAAAGTGCCTACCAAATAACTTTGGAAAGTTGAAAAGTAGAATAGTCAAACAGATTACCTTTATCTCACTGCTAAGTTCATTGGAGATTTTTAAAAGATTTTTGAAATAAATACATAGCTTACCTGCTCCTCAATGTGGTACTCTCAAGTCACTCATTATATGTGGTATTTGTGGATCTCATGTAGGCATGAATGAATGACTGCCTTTCCTTGCAACCAACCTCTAATAGGCTTATGTGGAGTTCGAAGGTTTGGCAAGGAATAATATACTTACTTCACACGTCACTGAGCTAGCGTAAGATTCCCAAGAAGAGAAGTGTCATACTCTTAGATCAAGATGTGCATGTGTGTGGAATATATGGTGGCTATCCTGTTTTACTTATGCTCATACTTTTGAAGCATATATCTCTCTTGCTTGAATTGGAGTGCTCGGAGACAATGGGCTATCTTGAATTTTTCTTTTCTTTCTTTTTTTAGAGAGCTAGGCATCTTTATGCCTTTTTGATCTTTTTAACATCTGGACCCTTGTCCATTTTCTTATTTTAACTCTCTTTTTCTTTTTGCTTAGCCCATGTCATCCTGCACGAAAACTTTGTGCAAGACAGAGATTCTGATAATGTCAGAGCATAGATGAATACAATCCTACCAAAAATCTTTTTGGGTGCGTACTCTCAGTGTAAGAGCAGCACATTTTCTATGTGGATGGAAAAAGCTGCGCCTACCCTTAGTGTAGGGATAGTGCATATATGGAGTGTACGTGGATCCTGATCTTGAGAGCATGATAAGTCTCTACAACACGGGTCTCAAAAGCTGACAGAGCTCAGTGTAAAATAAGTAACTTATGTAGCAAGTTATGATCATGTATGGCTCTATAGGTATTTTAAAACCACAGAGGAGTAGCTTAGCTATTGTTTTTGTGTTTTTGGAATAAAAGCTCCAATAACCCGATAGAGAAATTCAGGTTTTCATGTTTTACTATCTCATACTTGTCAACAACTTAAGAAGCATGGGTTCCTATATAGTTCCCAACAACTGCAAGTGTACAGGAGATGAATTTATGCGATTCTTGCCTTAACTTATGACCAAGCTACTCATCATTGAGGTGTAATCATGTTTCATTAAAGGGTATTCAATTAAGCTCAGTAATAAATGAGAGTGCTTTAGAGTGCGTACCTGGCTCTTGTTGATGTTCTTCTGTGCTCTTTATTGGTTGTCTCCCCACACTTGTTTCCTGTTTCCTTTTATGCACAACAAGGTGGAGACAAAAACAAACATATATATAGAGAGAGATGATGACTCTAAAACTTGACTCTTTATTATCAAATGAGGCACATTTATTACACAATGAAAGAATTAACTAATCAAACTTATCGAACTAACTAATCAAACTGACTAATGGACTAACTATCACGTGTGCCTATCATCTCTATCTCTATTCCTTCTTCTCTAGCTCCTCAACTTTAGCCTTGAGCGCCTTATTCTTGAGACGCATCTCCTCCTGCTTCACTTCTAGATTTGTTATGCGCTGCACAGCCGTGGTTAGGGTGTTGAGAACCTCCGACAGCGTACGGCTCTGCAAGTCTATCCTAGTCTCTAGCGTGGCTAGGTTGAGTTGAGGTTGACGCGGGACTGGTGCAGTCCTTGCTTTCTTCTTTGGCGGCTCTGGGTTGGTTCTTGGTGGTGGATTGAACTTGACATTGTTTGGATCCACTCGTACACCATCCAGAGTTACTCGCTCCTTCTCCGTGGTGTACTTCGCTCCAGTCACCACCCTAAACTTGGTGGTGACACCCAACAGCCTCTCCCCCTCTCTTGCAGGTAATAACTTGGTGCCCTGGGGAGAGAGATGCTAAGCTGACCGAGCGGGCGAGGCTTATCTCTGAGAAGCAGCCGACGAGCTGGAGGCGCGATGGTTGGCCTCCTGATGGCCTGGGCGAAGCGTGCCTCCTCCAGTGGAGCTCCTTGAGGTCGAGCTTGGACGACCTCCTTTGATGGCACCGGGACGATCGTCTTTGGTGGCACCACCGCCAGCTGCTTCGGCGGGATGATCGCCAGTGGGAGGACCTCCTTCGGCTCTTCGACGGTGTAGGGAAGGCTTGGGTTTGCCATTTGGTGGAAGATGGAGAGATTGGAGAGCTTCCTTGCTAGGGCTAAGAGACGAAAGCTCTTGGGATGAGAGGAGAATAACCCCAGGGGCTTGTTTATATAGTCCTGGTTCCTTGGGGTGGGGGTCATTCCATTCTAATCTATCCCGAGCATCTCTCGTGATAAGGCAACGGCGGATACGGATCACGGCCGAATACTCGGAACCCTAACGGAACAAGCTTCGTAACGAGAGGCGGCGGACCCCGAGGTGGTGCCTGGGCAGACCGATCGGTCTGGGGTGGGACCGGCCGGTCCCACCCTGGCCCGGTTCCCGGTGCCCTTCCGCGGGGTGCAATCTTGGCACATTTTCTCTCCAAATTTTCTCCCGTCGCAGCCCGATTCACGATGGGGTTTTATATTTTAATAAATTAGGAAAAAGTTAAGAAATAAATTTCATCCAATTCCTCGGGTGGTCTCGAAGGTTCTAGAAAAATTTTGAGATGTTGGCCATTTCCCTTGAATAACGTACCTTCGTTGTTTTGAAGTGTCACTTTGCTCCATGTGATGATGAATTTACCACCGTGAATGGTCCTTCCCATTTGCTTCGTAGCTTTCCATGTCCGAATAATCTTACCCTGGAGTTAAATAGTAGCACTTTATCTCCAGGATTGAAGCTCTTTTTCTTGATTCGTTTATCATGCTACCTTTTGATTCTCTCTTTATAGATCTTCGAGTTATGATATGCTTTTTCTCGCCATTCATCTAATTCTAAGAGTTGCATCTTTCTTTTTGTTCCTGCAGCTTTAAGATCCATATTCCATCTCTTGATTGCCCAATGAGCTTTGAACTCGAGCTCTATTGGCAAATGACAGGTCTTGCCGTAGATAAGCTGGTAGGGTGACATGCCAAGAGGTGTCTTGTATGCAGTTCGGTATACCCATAGTGCATTGGGTAGCTTCTCCTTCCAAGCGGTTCCCATCTCATTAACTGTCTTCTGTAGGATATTCTTGATTTGCTTATTGAAAGTCTCTGCTTGGCCACTTGTTTGAGGATGGTAAGGAGTAGCTATGTGATGTTGAATCCCTTGCTTCATTAAGTAGTTGCGAAAGTCTTTGTCAATGAAGTGAGTTCCTCCATCACTAATCACCATTCTTGGAACACCGAATCTTGGAAATATTGTTTCTTGAAACATCTTCTTGGAATTCACAGAATTGGCGGCTTTGCATGGCTGTGCTTCTACCCATTTTGAGACATAATCAACTGCCACTAGAATGTACTCATAGTTGCCTGATTTCAGGAATGATCCCATGTAATCGATTCCCCGGACATCAAAGAGCTCAATCTGAAGATTGTCGGTGAGAGGCATAGCATCTCTTGAGTTGATATTGCCGTGTCTCTGACATGCTCCACATCTTTAGACGAAGTTCTTGGTGTCTTCGTACATGGTTGGCCAAAAGAATCCACTTTGCCAGATCTTTGCATGGGTTCGGAATGCTCCATAATGACCTCCATATGGTGATGAGTGATATTTTTCAATGATCTGTAATCCTTCCTCAGTGGGTACACATCTTCGGAGTAGTCTATGAGCACATACTCGAAAGAGATAAGGATCATCCCATATATGTAGATGACTTTCATAAATAATCTTTCTTACTTCCCCGCCCTCGGTGGTACATATCCCGCAACCATAAAATTGACAATATTCGCGTACCGTGGATCCGACACGGAGATGGCGTAGAGCGTGTCGTCTCGAAGAGAGTCATTGATTGGTAGTTCCTGCATATTCTTAAACCGCATTCTAGACAAGTGATCGGTAACAGGGTTTTCTACTCCTCTTTTATCATTTATTTCTAAGTCAAATTCTTAGAGTAGTAGAATCCATCTTATGAGTCGAGGTTTAGCATCTTTGTTAGTGAGCGTATTTAAGAGCAAAGATGATCAGTATAAACAATTACCTTTGCTCCTATTAAGTAAGATCTAAACTTATCTATAGCAAAAACAACAGCCAGAAGCTCTTTTTCAGTAGTTGCATAATTAAGTTGAGGTCCTGTCAAAGTTTTGCTAGCATATGAAATTGCATGATGTTTCTTGTCTTTGGTTTGTCCCAAAACTGCCCCTACAGCATAATCACTTGCATCACACATCAATTCAAAAGGCAGCGACCAATCAGGGGGTTGAATGATTGGTGATGAGATAAGCGCTTTCTTTAGGGTTTCAAAAGCTTTCAAACAAGCGTCATCAAATTCAAAGGGAGCATCCTTAGCTAGCAGGTTTGTTAGAGGTCTAGCAATATATGAAAAGTTATGTATGAACCGTCTATAAAAGCCTGCATGACCTAGGAAGCTTCGAATTCCCTTGACATTAATGGGAGGAGGAGGTAGTTGTTCAATTACTTCACTTTTAGCTTTGTCTACCTCTATCCCTCTCTCAGACACCAAATGTCCAAGCACTATTCCTTCTCTAACCATGAAATGACATTTTTCCCAATTAAGGACCAAGTGCTTTTCCTTACATCTTTGTAAAACCTTATCTAAGTTTTCAAGGCATTTATCAAAAGTTTTTTCATACACCGAAAAGTCATCCATGAAAACTTCCATTATCATTTCAATCATATCAGAAAATATAGACATCATGCATCTTTGAAATAAAGCTGGAGCATTACATAGTCCAAAAGACATTCTACGGTAAGCATAGGTTCCGTATGGATATGTAAACGTGGTTTTGCTATGGTCATCTGGGTGGATCGGTATTTGATGATATCCTAAATACCCATCAAGAAAATAGAAGAAAGAATGATTTGCCAATCTTTCCAACATCTCATCAATGAAGGGAAGTGAAAACTGATCTTTCTTTGTGTTGTTTAGCTTTCGGTAATCAATACACATCCGCCATCCCGTGATAGTTTTTTGTGGAATTAATTCGTTCTTGTCGTAACTGTCATGCCTCCCTTTTTAGGCACAACTTGCACAGGGCTAATCCACTCACTGTATGGCACAGGATATATGACCCTGGCATGTAACAGTTTCAAAACTTCTTTCTTAACAACCTCTCTCATCGCATTGTTCAATCTATGTTGTGGTTCTCTAGAGGGTGTTATCTAAGGATCTGTAGGAATACGATGGGTGCAAAGAACAGGACTGATTCATTTAAGATCTTGGAGTGAATAGCCAAAAGCAGATCTATGCTTTTCTAGGACTGTGATCAATCGGAAAGTTTCCTCCTCAGAGAGTTTATCGCTTATTATTACAGGAGATTCTCGATCGTTATTTAGAAAAACATATTTAAGTCTAGAAGGCAGGGGTTTGAGTTCTATGGGAGGCTTAGGTGGTTCCTCGGACTCATCTAGAGGGTCAGGTTCTAGCATACTATCTCCTTCCTTTTCTAGTGGTTCGGGATCATCCTCGAAGTCTGGTTCGAAAGATGATTCAAGAGTTATCTCTAAGACTTCTTCCATAGGATTAGGCTCAGGAAGTGGCTCAGTCTCACTGTTGAGAACACGAGTTATGGATATAGGTAGTTTAAAGTTCTTCCCAAGGCTAATATTCAAATTCCCTTCTTGTCCTTCTTGCAAAAGTTTCTCTATAGGCTGTCCAATCAATACATCAAACTTTATGACATCAAAGACATAGAAGCTCAAATAAACTCTTATCCCTTTGACATAAGGCTATCCGCACTGGGTCCGGGAACCGCGTCCGGGAAGCGCTGCGTCGGACGGATTCCGAATGAAACGTCTGCACCGGCGTCCGGGAAAGGCCCGCGCCGTCCGGAATCAAGCGCTCCGCACGCCAAGTTTGGCGCGATAGCGCGTCCGGGACGCGCCTCCGGGCGCGGGCCCCACGCGCAGCGTCGTCGCCCCGGCTGCAAAGGGAGGGAGGAGAGAAGGGAGGGGAAGCGGGCGCCGCCGAAGCTTCGTCGTCGTCGCGCCGCCAGCCGCCGCGGACGGCGAGGGAGTCCCGCCACGCGGCGGACGAGCTAGAGGTCGCCACGCCGCCCGCCGCCGCCGAGGTCGTGCGCGCCCACCGGCCAGCAGCGGGCTGGCTTCGCTGCGCCACCGCCGCCGCGCGCGCTTCGCTGCCGCGCCGGCTCAAGCGCCGCGGCCAGCAGCGCCCGCCGGGGAGCGCCTTCGCCATCGCAGCGTGCCGTGGGAGCTTCGCCCGCTGCAGCTGCTCGCGCTCGAGCGCTGAAGCGGGCTGAAGCCGCCACGCCGCTGAAGCGCCGCTGAAGCTCGCGGCCGTAGCTGCAGCGCCGCTCCATCGGGTCGTGGCCCGCGAGTTGCCTGTTACAAGCCGCTTTATCGCCTCGCCTACCATTTACGGCGCCTGCCGGGCGCGCCGTCGTCAAGCCGGCTGGCTGCGCGTTCCGCCCGCCGCGCTGCGGGAGGCGCCGCCCGCTCGCCCAAGGCTGCACCGGCAGCAAAGGCCCCGCCGCCTCCGCCGCGTGGAATCGGAGCGGGGAGGCCGCGAAGCGTGCCCACCCGCCGCTCCCCTGCCTGCCGCTCCCTCGCCGGGCGTGCTGCGCGCACGTGCCCGCCACCACCTCGGCCCGGCCGCTCGCGCTGCGGCGCCCGCGCCGCCCTCGCCTTCGCCACCGCTCGCCGACAACCACCACCAAAGATGCAGCAGAGAGAGCAGAGGAGTTGGCGGGCGGCGACTTGGATGGCCGGGCGCACCAGGAGAAGAAGAAAAGGGATAAAGGAGAGAGAAGAGGGAGGAGAAAGAGAATGGGGGAGGGAGGCGTCGGTGAGAGAATAAAAAGGAATAAAAAACTGACACGTGGGGTCTGTTTGATGTAGAGTAGAGATATAGAGGATGTATGAGTGCGGGAGAAAGTGAAATAGAGTAGGAAATCTGGATGACTAGGACGGAATATTCCTTTTAGAGGATAGATTTAAAGGATGACGAGTGCGGATAGCCTAAATAGGTAAGACATAGAGAATCCTAAAACTTAGAATAAGATGGCCTAAATGACTTTTCATAAACTTTGTTGTTGGGGTTAAGGGCATGTCTCTTTGAAGATCTTGAGCAAATATTGCAGACATGATGTTAACGCCCACAACAGGGTTGTATAATGCTTCAAAAGATCCCTTGTGGATTCGGCAAAGTATGGTAGTTGATGTAAAATCAACTCGGATGACATCAGAGGAAAGCTCTAATTCTTCCAACCAATCATTGCTTATAATCGACACAAGCTCTTTAGCATTTTGCTTAAAGAAAGCCACCTCAGAAGGATTTAAGACTCCGTCACTAGGTGACGACTTCTTTGACTTCTGTGGTCTCCTAACAGCATAATAGTTTGAGGTGTTTCCATAATCAGCAAATATATCATCCTCGATCTTGAGCATGAATTTTGAAAGTGGAATTTCATCCTTCTCTAGTGGTTCAAGCTCGCTGATAGTTGCAGGTTGGGATGTGGTAGGTGTGGATTACTGATCAACTATCAAATCTTCTTCCTCTACTTGCTTCTTTAAAGATGCTTCATTTTCGTGGATTTTCGTAAGGACGTTTCTTGCAACATCAGGAGTGATATGCAAGAATGATCCTCCAGAAGCAAGGTTGAGAAACTTTGTGGTTTTTCTATTCAAACCCTTATAGAAATGTTGAAGTAGAACGGGGTCCGGTATGGATAGACTAGGTCCGTAATGAGTTAAGCGCTTAAAAACGTTCCTAGGCTTCAATTAAGGTCTCCTTCTTCTCTTGTCTAAAGGATAGAACGTCTAAGCGGAGCTCTACTACCCTAGAAATAGGATAGAATTGAAGGCAGAATTCAGCACATAATGCTTCCCAGTCACCTTTAACACTCTCAACATGGAGATCATACCAATGTCTAGCTTCTCCAGTCAAAGAGAAAGGAAAAAGCTTCCATCGGATAGTCTCATCGGACATGTCCTTAATGCGCAAACACGCACAGGTTTGTTTGAATTCATTGAGGTGAGAATAAGGGCTACCATTGTCTTCTCCTGAGAAAGATTGGTTTCTGACCATGTCTATTAAACATGGGCGTAGCTTATAGTCAGAGGCTAAGATTGGCTTTGTGGACGGCTCTGGCTCTAAGCGTAGGCTCATGAAGTTATATTTATAGATAGGCGTGGAATTAAGTTGATCCATTGAAGGATAGAAAAGGTAAAGAGAAATGGAAAAGGTAAAGAGTGATAGTATACAAAGAAAAGATAAGATTATAATATTGGTTAAGATAAGTTTAGAGTGATCTCAAAATGACGTCTTCCCCAAAGAATGGCGCCTGTAAATACTTGTTGGTATCTGTTAATGCCTACTTGAATAATTCCACAAGCGCACGGATACGTTGTAGCACTTCACCGGATAAGTATACCCGTTTTAATATCGAACCCCAAGGAAGATGTGTGAAGGTCTTCTAAACTACACTTAACCAACCGAGTAGCAAACAAGGTCAGAAGGTAGGGATATAGAGGGGACAACTAAGGCTTCTAGTTCAGCTCAAGCAAATTATGATCAAAATATTTTACTAGGGAGTTGGATAGAACAAGCACGCATGTAGCTATACTCAGCTACCAACTATTCTCCTGCTAGGCCTATTGACGGGATAGTGGAATAAGTAAGATTCAACAGAGCTATAAGTCACCTCTGCGAGCTACCACCAAATCCGGACAATAGGGTACATCTACGAGCAACGGAGTCTAAGCACCACGCTTACACTACGAATACTACTCTAACCCAAGAGCTACAAGGATTAAAGTACTCAAAAGAGTCGTAAACTAGCAAAACAGAATAAACAATGTTACTTACTTGAACACAGAACTTGACTCCAAAGTAGTCTTAGATACAAGCCGTAGAGGTAGCACCGACAGGCCGATACTCCTCCAAAACTTTCTCTTTAAACTCTATCTCTCTATCTCTGAAGAACTAGCTTCTAGAGGTATAGAACTAGCTCTCTCTTGGAATGCTAACTCGAGAGGTCATCCATTCAAGGGACACCTCCGAGAATCCTACTTAGGGTTTCTAGCTAAAGCTCTTCTCTTCTTCTCTTGGATTCCCTCCATGGGGGGTGTGCCTCTCCTTTTATAGCCCTGGCGACTCAACGTGAGCCCTCGGATCAAACTGACCTTGACGGATGGTGGAGATCGTTCCTCAAAGGCGGTAGAATAAACCGGGCGAACCGGGGTGCAACCGGGGCTGCCCCTGCACCGGCCCGCCCAGGCCGACCGGCCGGTCTGGCTCGGCCGCCCCGGCCCCGGCTCGGTGTGGTGCCTTCTCGTCTCTTTCGGAATGTTCCCGTGTTTACCGTGGCGTCCATTCTTACATTCTATGTTACAATTGTAGCTCAAAAGTGTGTCTTTTCCGGTATTTACCTGCAAAACCACTGATTCACCAAAACTCGTGGAATTCGTTAGTTAAAGCCCTACTCTAGGTAGATGGATTGTTTTTATATCATTTTGAAAGATTAGTTGACGGTTGAATTTGAACGTTAAGGACCATCAACAATTGTCAAAGGTGATCTTATTCTGACTCTGATCAAGTTCATTAATCTTTCTTAGGTAAGTAATCCTGACTTGGGCACCATTCCTTTGCTGGAGAATCAAATTTCCCTTTTCATGATGTGAAGAATGGGAAATCAAAAGCGGGAGAGATCGATCAAACAAATTGATTTGGTTGGAGCAGCTGGCACTTGCTTGCTTACTCGAGGGTGGAACAGAGAGATAGCAAGTTCTCTGGGGTGGAGCTCGCAGCTACTGTTTGAGGGGAGGAACAGTAAGGGAAAGTTAGTAGGAGTATGCATTGTCGGTCTGATGCCATTGCTGCATCTCATTTATGACTATTCTTTGCTGTAATGGATTTTTTTTCAATGGAATGTCTGTTTACTGAAATCAGTTTCATCTATATACCTTCTGATATCTGCAAACTATTATTAGTTATTTAATTTTTGTAGCTCAATGGTGATAAACCTGAGCATACGAGCACATTTTTGCCCAGTTTTAGCTGCAAGAATTGTACTGATGTAAGTCTTCAATTGTACTCTAATCAGATGAGATCCTTTAATTAGGAGCATGTGCCTTCATTTGCTATAAAAGTTCGAGGATCTATTGTTTAGTACAATTCTAATTGATCTAAGCATATTTTGTAATTTTTGTTGGTTCCAAACTTCCTATCACAAAGGGAAAAAACATATATTTCGATGAGATCCTTTAATTAGGAGCATGTGCCTTCATTTGCTATAAAAGTTCGAGGATCTATTGTTTAGTACAATTCTAATTGATCTAAGCATATTTTGTAATTTTTGTTGGTTCCAAACTTCCTATCACAAAGGGAAAAAAATATATTTTCGACACGCATGTGATATTGGAGATTTTTCTTCCTGCTAATATAAAAATCTTATCTTGGATGCATAATAAAAAATGTCTATAAAGTAGAGTATGTGAGCCTATGATGCTGCGCTCTTTTAACTGTGTTAATTCCATAAACTTTGTTTTTGGATTAAACATGACTTTAACATCGATATTTGGTATCACAATATTATTATCTTACCCTGTAATCATTGTATTTACTATAAAAATTTAGTTGTCCCGTAGCAAAGCACCGGCATGCTACCTAGTTCATATAAGAGATCTTTAGGTAAAAAAAAGAGCAACAAACGATAATGCTTCCGACACCATTCATGATGGAGACAAGGACTCTGTCATTCACAGGGAGTCACCACATCAACCACCGGAATGAAAAGGAATCCGAGGGGGCTAAGCATGTAATGCTAACGTAAGTGTTGATTATTTTCACTTTGCACTTTCAGTATTTAATCGTACTCGCTTAATACCTAGATTAGAATGTTGACATTCAGGAAATGAGGGCATGGTGGGGTGGGACCCTCCTTCTCCTTTTTCTTCTTCTCTCACCTCCATTCATTGATTCCATGCATGCAAAGGACAATGTTTGAGCAGTAGATGTGATTTCTCCTCTCAATCTTTTCCCATTCACCAAGACACGATCATGACACAACCACCTGGTGCGCATGTGAGAGTAAAGTGGCAGGATTCCTCCTAGTGGGAAGAGCGATGGAACCGGACGGCAAATACTTTTAGGGGAAAAAAGGCGGAAAATTTAGCGCTGCCATTTTTGTTTCCGCTGGGAGCGGCAGGAGCACACAGTCGCATATAGGATGATGGGGAGAGCATTTGTACATGCATGCTAAAAATACTGCTCCAACTGCCAGCAAAGGCACCAAGTACTGTAGTAGAAGCTGCGAAATAAATAGGACTCGGAGAGCATCCGTCCATATATATTGATCGGCTGCCAGTAATTTTAATGTATTTTATTTGGGATTCTTTTTTCAAAAATACGAAGCCCACCGAATTAGAAGAAAATTCAAAAAATTCGAACCGGTATCCACTTAAATTTTGGATGAAATTTAGGCAGATTTAACAAAATTTCCCCACGAACAGGCGTGGCCTTCTCTCCTAATTTACCATCAATCCATAACTCAAATTTCTTGCACAAGCATCCAAGGTACATGCATAGGAGAGCAGAAGGTGCTAACCGAGAAAGAGGAGAGCTGATGGACATTTCTGGCAGGTCGGCTGATGGCCCCCCTCTCGGACCTCTCTGATCACACTTCCATGCATAACTCATACATAAGAAGACAAGGTGCGTGCTGTGTATAGCTGAGATTTTTTAGATGAGGGAACCAAAGTTCCAGCGTGATACCATCAAGGGATGGTACAAAGCTGAGTTGATATCTCCTTTTAAGCTTTTATTCCCTATCCACCATATCCTTCTCTCGTGCTTCTCACACTATTGTCCTTTTCTAGTTATCACACACATAGACATGCAATACTTTTCACATTATATATTCTGGTGTCCATGCCTCTCTCCTTCACACACTACACACCGAAAGCCTCTCTCATTCATTGCACTAGCCATCCTCACTCCGGGAGCTCACGGCCTTCAGTGGTAAGCAGGAGAGGAAGTATTAATTAATCATTAACCTCTCTCGATTAGACTCTTGTTTTTTATCATGATGAAGGTGGTGATGAATTCGTTGGGCCTTGGGAAGAACACGCATATCCGATTTAATTCGAATAGTGAACGCTCCGAGAACTCGGCAAGAAAGAGCAAGCATGTCCGATTTAATTTGGATAGTGAACGCTCCGAGAACTTGGCAAGCCATCGGTCAAGCAACGCCATGTCCATTGATCAACGAAGCCGCGGGAGTGCATCATCGTCACGTGGAGCGGCCGCCAACGACCCGCACTGAACTTGAGTTTAGAGCAAAATGATTAGCGTCTAATCATTTTGCTCTAAACTCAAGTTCAGTTCTAGCATTGCTACCCACTGGATTTTAGATTCATGGTTAAAGCAAAAATATACTAACAGTTCAAATTATCAGTGATCATCTAGTAGAAAATGACAAGAGTACTTCAATTTTAACCTTCCATTGAGCAGTGATGAGAGTGCTATTTATTCAAATCTAAAGCAAATATAAAGCAAACATATAGCTCATAAATTTTATTTATACCAAACTAACAATACCAATATTTTTCTTTTTATTTTAATTGCTGAAAATTAGAGTACATAAACTAAAATTTATTGTACAGGGTCTTACCTTGGCGGGGGCTCCTCCCCCCAAGCTGGCTGATGATGCTACTCACGGCAAATGCCGCCAGCCCATCTGTTCGAAGACTGCATCCCAACGGCGATCATTGCGGTGGGCTAGCTGGTGCGTGGAAGTTCGCTCCTCGTCTGCCACCTGGCGGTACTGCTGAAACTCAAATCGGTGTGCCTGCAATTCTTGGCGAGTCTGCCGCTGTTGTAGTCGGACTCCCTCTATCTGTTGCTGGAGGAATCCTATCTCACGTGCCCAAGCATCACCACCTACAGTAGAATGTCTACGCGGTCGGTCGTGAGGTGGATATGCCTCAGAAGAAGAGAGCTGATCATCTCTGCGCCGACTAGAGCCGCGCCGACCAGAGCCTCCCATGGAATGGCCTTGAAGAGTCGATGGACCTGCAGAGTGAGTAGGCATATATGTCTCTCCATAATAAGGCTGGGGTATCTCGCATGGGTCTGTTCCTGCTGATGTCTGTGGTGGCTGAAGTGGCTGCTGCCAGTGTGATCCTCCTGCTTCTTGAGAACCTGGTGGGTAACCGGCCATGAGCCCCAAGTGTGCTGTGGCGAAACAACGTTGGTTCGAAGCATCTTGTACATCCTGCTCAGCCCGTAGACGGTTTGCTGCATCCTCTAATGCTGCCTGGGCTCTGGTCCTCCGTCTGGTAACCTGTGGCACCCGGGCTTGCTATACACCTGCAAGTCTAGAAACACGCTGCTCCTCTGTCTCCAACTCATGAAGGATTAGCGACTGTGCATTGTATAGCCAGTGGCACGTGTTGGGCAAATCAATCTCAGTCACACAACCATCATATTGCATATGCAGGGAACCATTAGAGGGATCAACTCTAAGCATGCGAGCTTTCACAAATTGATCGGTGTCTAGGATAGGCCTATCAGTGGGTATGTAAGTAATCATTGCTTTGTCTAGTAGGCCTAATTTCGTAGCAATTCTAGTGACAATTGAAGGGCACTCCACATTGCCTAAGCGTGAAAATATTCCAGCAGTGTATTGTATTATGGGTTTAACAGGAGAAACTCAGATTTTATTTACCATAGCAAACAACAATTTTAGTTCTTTGTTTCTAATACTGCGTAAATCCTTCCTAGGAAAGAGGGTCATGGTTAGCCAGCCGTGCATAAATCGCAAAGTGGGATTATGGATGCTGCTAGTTCTAAGCTGGCCTTCACATTCCCGGGTAGAGATTTGCTTCCAAAAATTTTCTTTCTCATAACCCACTATAGCAGCATCTATATCAATGTTGTAGTCTTCACTAATCCCTAGTAATCTGCTTAAACTTCTCCATGTCAAATTAAATTGCTCACCGAAAAGTCTAAACGAGACATTGCTATCGTTCAGTTCTAGGGTGCATAAAAATTCCATTGTTAACTCCCTACAACCTTTCTCAGTAAAGCGATAAAAATCCTCCCACCCTATGGTACTGAAAATGACACAAAATTCAGTGTTCATGCCTATGCTGATGAGAAGGTCATCATCGTACGCGCGCATGTAGATGAAGGTGCGTTCCCTTAGCTTGGCGAAAGCTTGTCTTTCGAGGTCGTTGAGCCAGACGATTTGTTCCTCGGAGGTGAGGACTCGAATGATGTGCGGGTCGTTGGCGGCCGCTCCACGTGTCGATGATGCACTCCCGCGGCTTCGTTGATCAATGGACATGGCGTTGCTTGACCGATGACTTGCCGAGTTCTCGGAGCGTTCACTATCCAAATTAAATCGGATATGCGTGTTCTTTCCAAGGCCCAACGAATTCATCACCACCTTCTTCATGATAAAAAATAAGAGTCTAATCGAGAGAGGTTAATGATTAATTAATACTTCCTCTCCTGCTTACCACTGAAGGCCGTGAGCTCCCGGAGTGAGAATGGCTAGTGCAATGAATGAGAGAGGCTTTCGGTGTGTAGTGTGTGAAGGAGAGAGGCATTATAATGTGAAAAGTATTGCATGTGTATGTGTGTGATAACTAGAAAAGGACAATAGTGTGAGAAGCACGAGAGAAGGACATGGTGGATGGGGAACAAAAGCTTAAAAGAAGATATCAACTCAGCTGTGTACCATCCCTTGATGGTATCATGCTGGAACCTTGGTTCCTTCATCTAAAAAAACTCAGCTGCACACAGCACGCACCTTGTCTTCTTATGCATGAGTTGTGCATGGAACTGTGATCAGAGAGGTCCGAGAGGAGGCCATCAGCCGACCTGCCAGAAATGTCCATCAGCTCTCCTCTTTCGCGGTTAGCATTACATGCTTAGCCCCCCTCAGATTCCTCTTCATTCCGGTGGTTGATGTGGTGACTCCCTGTGGTGACATTCAGAAATTTATGAGAATGAAATTGATCAGACCTTGTACAACAATCAATTCTTTACATTATGAAAGGGCTGGGACTAGTTTATCGCAACTGACAAGTCCAAGTGCAAAGGACACAGCAACTACAGCTCCAGACCTGTTAGGTTAGGTCAGGGAGCACGATTCAATCAACCAGGAATGAACGAACAGAAACATAGACAAGAAGAATGGACAACACAAACTAGTACCCCACATCGATCAAAACTTGAGGATTGAAGCAAGATGCCACAAACTCGCAACCAAAAATGCACTTATCAATGTCCAGCGATGTAAAAAATGAGACCACTCAATTTAATACTATTAAGCATCTGGGATCGACAAAACGAACATGGCAGGGCTCACACCTAGATGGGCACATGGAAGCCTGAGGTGATTGTCATTATCCCTAAGCGATCAGTTTCATCGAGTAATAAACAGAAAATAATAAAGCTATCAGTTATTCAGTTTCCAGCTGTGCAAAATAACTAATTTAACGCTTGACTGAAGAGGTAACGCGTTTGCATTTTTCTTTCTGTTTTCCAATCCATGAATAAATGCACTTATATCACGTAAAAAATAAAAGGAAATCTGTCGAAATTTAAACTAAGAAAATGTTATCCCCATTCATTTGTAGGGGGTACCAAGAAAAAAAATGTTATCCTCGTTCCACCACCCATGGGGATATGGGGCAGACTGATGCCATTCCTAGCCCATGCGCGCGAAGGATCCAGATAACTTTGCTTTTAGTATCAAGGTGGCCACAACTGGTTCTGCCGATATTTCAGATGAACGCAAAGTTGTTGGAGGTTTGCCGTTTCCACAGCAAAACTAAGGAATGGACACGGATGAGTTTAAATGGATTGCAGCCAGATCGGTGTTGAAAGGGTGTACCAGCACTCACTCTTGACACACGGCTGAGCATTTGAACACAGCACAGAAGCAGCCATGGATGGCTTCTGGTCCTGGAAGCAGAGAGATCGACAGTAATCAAGAGAAGCGAGACTCCGAGAGAAAGCGGGAGGAAGGAAGAAGCGGAAAAGCCCCGCATCACAATTCACAAATCCACAACAAACAATCGACAAAGAGGCGAGGAGGAGGAGGAGTAGGAGGGGCGGGCGGACATTACCTGAGCTCGCAGATCGACAACGCGCGGTTCTCGAGCGCAGGAATGGAGCGGAGGAGGCAGAGCGCAGCAGCGGTTTCCTGTTCCTCGCACGCGGAACTGCGGAATGGTGGGGGACGAGGGGGGACGAGGACGAGCAAGCGCTAAAGCCCAGAACCCGCCGGAGGCGTGGGCGAGTGTTGGCGCGCAAGTTACCGAAATGCCCCTGGCACCTCTTCACCAGCTGGAAGCCGTTTTAATTTTTAGGTCATTAATTAACGGGTAGGGGCCGCGCCCGACGTCCGGACGCCGGCGTGCGTCTGACGCCGACGCCGTCGCCCCCGCCCCCGGCGAGCTCCTCCCCGGCCTCCTTCCCGCGCCCTCGCCCCGCCGCCGGTCCGCTGCGCCCGCCCGGCGCTAGGGTTCGCCGGAGCTCCCGCGAACCCTTGCGCCAAGCGGCGGCTCTCCTCTTCCTCTCCCCTCTGCCGGCGTTCGCCCCGCCGCCTACCCATACCCACCGCCCATCCAGCCCCGCCTAGCTTCGGCGGCGGCGCGCGCCACTGAAGCTCATCAAGGCCAACCCGCCACCACCGCCGTGGTCGACAACTGCCGCCCGGGCGGGCGGCCGGAATCTACACCGGAGGGAGTGCTTGAGCCCTAACCCGGGCGGGGGGCGTCGCGCGGGCGGCGGCGGCGCGGGCGTGGGCGGCGCTGGCGCCGCCACGGGCAGTGCTGGGGGCCGGACATGTCCGACCCCCAGCATTACCGTTAATTAACCAGCCAGCGGGAGGAGGCAAAAGGGTTTAACGGCCGTAATTTAATTGCTGGGGAGAGGGAAGGGTGCTCCCATGGTGGGCCCCACGGGGGCCACCGGGCTGGGCCGGACCGCCGGTTCTGCTCGCGGCCGCAGCCGCGGGACACCGGAATGCGGGAAAGCCTGGGATCGCGGTGCACGGGGGCCACGGGCAAGCATAGGATCCTCTATTTCTTCGCCCCTGCCAAGCGGGTCTTCCGCTGTTTTTGTTTTTGTGTATTTGATTTGAAAAAAAAACACACACACACTTGCCTTTTTTCCCTCCCTTTTTCCTGGTGAACAGAGAAAACAACCACAAATGATGAGGGCCGTCTTTTGCGAATGGCACGACAGTCAAGCACTCGTTCAGTAGTTTATATACATAAGGCCAGTCTCAATGGAAGGTTTCACCTCCCAGTTTCCAAGACGTGAAACTTCCCATGAAACAGGTCTCTCTCATTGCAAAATTTTATTGCACAGTTTCACGTGGTTATTTTAGCATCTCATGGGTCCCACCAATCTCTTTCCTATCTATTCTCACGACGTCCTTTTTCCCCATCGAAGACATCCAGAGCCACTCCCGCGTCAGAGTCGCGCCGAGCCCGCGGCCAGCACAACCCGCTCATGGCGAGCCTTGTGCTCACGGCGGCCAGTGGAGCCACAGTCGGGTCGCGCTCGTCGGAGCTCACTTCGCACTCACGGACAGCAGAGCCTGCTTGTGGCGGAGCGGCGCCCATGGCCAGCGGGGTTCCAGCGTGTGGCTTGCTCTCGCGGTGGCCGGTAGCGCCATGTCCACGCCATCGGGGCTCGCCGCTTCAGCGTCGCCGCGCGTCGCGACCAGCACAGAGCCCCCGCAATGGCCTGCGAGGCTCCCGCGCCGCCGAGCGGAGCGCCACGCTCGCGCTGCGTGGCCGCCGGAGCCGCTGGGCCGACGGGGCTCGCGCCCACGGCAGCACTTCGCCAGGCGGAGCGTGCGCACGGACCACTTCGTGCTCGCCAAGCTTCGCGGCCGGGCGGAGCCTGCACGTGGCCGCCGGTGCCGCTGCTGACGGGGCTCGCGACACGGTGACGCTCGGGCGGAGCGTGCGCACATCGCGCCGCAGCCTGGGCGGAGCTTGCTCGTGGCTGTTGGAGCCGCGCCGACGGGGCTCGTACACTGCGCGCGCGCCGCCGGGCGGAGCATGCGCACGGCGCGCCGCGCCGAGGCGTGGCGGAGCTCGCTGCGGCCGCGCCGCCGGCGGCCAGCAGAGCCCTCCCCCAGCCGCCCACCCAACGGAGCTCGCGCATGGCGACGGAGCCGCGCGCCGCGCTGTGCAGACGCCCTCGGCGAGGCGAGCTCACGCGGTTGAGCCCACACCCGCGGGGCGGCGGAGCTCGTGTCCGCACCGGGCGATGCTCGCCCGCGGCCAGTGGGACTCGCGGGCGGAGTTTGCCGCCCCATCCAGCAGCGGCGGCATCTCGGTTCCAGGCGAGGCTCGTGACAGAGCTCGTGATCAAGGGCGGAGATGGCGCCGTGACCCCAACCGCTGGATGAAACGAATCTAGTGCCTCAGTGGGCATTTCACACAGTTTCACAAGTTTTGGAAACAGCGCCGAGAGGTGTCGTGGGGATGAAACGAATTGTTTCTCTTTCCTCCCAGCCGCATGCAAAGATTCTCTTTTTTGGCCGATGCGGCAGCTAATTTAATGTGCATGAAACATTTCATGAAACTCCATTGAGACTGGCCTCGACAGTCCTTGTCTCCATCATGAATGGTGTCGGAGGCATTATCATTTGTTGCTCTTTTTTTTTATCTAAAGATCTCTTAAATCAAGTCTTTCTTATGAACTAGGTAGCGTGCCGGTGCTTTGCTACGGGACAACTAAATTTTTATAGTAAATACAATGATTGCAGGGTAAGATAATAATATTGTGATACCAAATATCGATGTTAAAGTCATGTTTAATCAAAAAACAAAGTTTATGGAATTAACACAGTTAAAGAGAGCGCAGCATCATAGGCTCACATACTCTACTTTATAGACATTTTTATTATGCATCCAAGATAAGATTTTTATATTAGCAGGAAGAAAAATCTCCAATATCACATGCGTGTCGAAATATATGTTTTTCCCTTTGTGATAGGAAGTTTGGAACCAACAAAAATTACAAAATATGCTTAGATCAATTAGAATTGTACTAAACAATAGATCCTCGAACTTTTATAGCAAATGAAGGCACATGCTCCTAATTAAAGGATCTCATCTGATTAGAGTACAATTGAAGACTTACATCAGTACAATTCTTGCAGCTAAAACTGGGCAAAATGTGCTCGTATGCTCAGGTTTATCACCATTGAGCTACAAAAATTAAATAACTAATAATAGTTTGCAGATATCAGAAGGTATATGGATGAAACTGATTTCAGTAAACAGACATTCCAGTGAAAAAAAATCCATTACAGCAAAGAATAGTCATAAATGAGATGCAGCAATGGCAGCAGACCGACAACGCATACTCCTACTAACTTTCCCTTACTGTTCCTCCCTCAATCAGTAGCTGCGAGCTCCACCCCAGAGAACTTGCTATCTCTCTGTTCCACCCTCGAGTAAGCAAGCAAGTGCCAGCTGCTCCAACCAAATCAATTTGTTTGATCGATCTCTCCCGCTTTTGATTTCCCATTCTTCACATCATGAAAAGGGAAATTTGATTCTCCAGCAAAGGAATGGTGCCCAAGTCAGGATTACTTACCTAAGAAAGATTAATGAACTTGATCAGAGTCAGAATAAGATCACCTTTGACAATCCAAAAATAGGGTGCATGATTGGAAAAAAGGAGCAGTGTTCCTACTGGAATGAATGCATAGATAATAAGTGAAACCTACCTCTTAGATTTCATATCAAAAGTTATATTTGAAGAGCTACAAGCCACATAAGTGATAATTTTTTTCTCGAATACGCAAAAGATTTGCGCATCATTGCATTTAAGAAAGGAGTTTTTTAGTACAATATTCAAACAAAGGCGCTTAGGGGATTACATGTTATATAATTTGCTCTCCCCTAAGCGCCGAGCCTAGAAGCTATTATTACTCGCGAATTAAACAACGTAGGTTGCCGCCCCAGACACGAGGTCGCTTAGGGCGTGCGAGCCCCCCGCCCCCCCCGCCGTATCGGGTTCTGACGGGTCGTGAAGAGCACCCCGATGGCTTCGGGTGCGGGCGGGAGAGAGCTTGTCAACGAAAATGCTGTCGTGATGCCTTCTTCGCCGCCAGTTTGGCTTTGTCCGCGCCCTCGCCAATGCGCTTCATGACGAGGTGTTGCGCGGGCGATTCTCCGCCCCGTAGGCAACCCGGCTCGCGGGCGTTGCCTAGAGATTGGCGGCAGCAGGGGCGAGGCGTTCTTGCGTAGGATACGCCACCGAACTTCCTCGTGAAGACTAGTGGAGGTCCTTCCGACCCGTGGAGGCGCTCCCCGTTGGAGGCCCCTCCCGTGGAGGCCCCGACCTACGCCGGGAGCCCACTTGCTCCGGCGATGGCGTTGGTGGAGCGGCTTCGAAGCCTGGGGCGCTCTGGCTAGGGTTCTCAGGCACGATGAGATCAGGCAAGGGCGGTGTCTGCTGGGCTTCACCCACTCCCCGGGTCGCAACCTAGGCGTCGCGGGGGGGGTAGGGTTTCCGGCCGCTGCGGCTCAAACCCCGGTGGGGAAGTGGCGCACGTTCGCATCCCCAGTGTCAAGCTGCCATCGTGGCATGCCGCGCCGGAGCGTCCTCCGTAACCAGCCGTGCACGGGGATGGGGCGCCGCGACAGCTTGCCCACGATGGGCGGCCCCTCGCTGGCCGGCGTGCCTGCCAATGCCGAGTCGACGGTCCGGATCACGGGGGTGCCGCCTGAAGCTGCCGGCAGTGGTTCCTGTAGCCGATGCTCGCCCTCGCCTGGAAATTATGAAACAGACGAAGATGGACAACTAAACTTTTTTTTTAATAATGATGCATAATTGATTTGATATGAAAAGACAAAATGTCCTACTCCTTAGCAAATCTAACCAAATAACAACCTGTTATAGTCTGTAAATACCAAACATAATAAGCTATTGATCTCTTAGTAAGCTAAAACAACATGCTGGCTCATTTCAACAACAAGGCAGCACGTGCTCCAGCAGCCGCAGCGTGAACATCTCGTGGCCACCGTCCTCGGCGTTGGACGTGCCCCGTCAAGTGCGACCGCGTCATCCTAGCAGCCTCCAATCATGAACAGGCTGAACCTCCTTCCTGTCGTCTTCGTCAATGTCCTTCGAGCAGTAGTCCAGCACACCACTTCATACCTAATTACTCCAATGAATGAACAGATTTCCAGTCCACAAGGAAAATGTTCCATCCCCTAATGTGTTCTCTAGGGCTTCCATCATCAACCGTCAAGAGTATCACAATCTGGGAAAAGCTTTAGTTATAAATTCAACAATAAACTTCTTTCTGTTCATTGGAAAGGCAAATATATAAGGGTTTTTCTGATCCACACCATTGCAATTTTGCAAGTTGGGAGAAACATCATTACAATTCACTTATTTGGAGAAATGCCATTATAATTTCATCCCTCCCTCATCCATACTATTTTGTACATCTTCCGCGTAGATAGGCCCACTGTCAGACATATATGGGTACAGCAACCCATACGACGCATACGGACGTTAAGTTCCCGTCTCCTCTGTCGGAACCAGCTCGCCCGCGGCGGACGAGTGCTCACCCACGACGACCTGGGCGTGAGCGGCGGCACTCGCGTGCAGCAGCTTGCGCGCCATCAAGAACGTTCGCTTCGCCTCGCCGCATATGCGGTGCGCTACTATACATCGAGGCTCTTCCGAGGTGGTCGAGAGCCTCAGCCGCCGTGCTAATGGAGATGGTGGCCACGGCGGGGAAGATCCGCCGTTCATGGCAAGCACGCAGTTGAAGAACTCGGTGGTGGTGTCGGTCACGGCGGGCTACATGTCGTCCAGCACCCCGGCGTTGGTCACCAGGATGTGCGCACCGCCCGCCGTAGGCCCGCTCGAGGACAGCAGGGCTGCCAAGCCTGCCATCACGCCCTCCCGCGCGCTGGACCCCCTGCAGCGTGGCCATGTTCTTCGCGAAAAGCTGATGAGTTCTTGGTTTTTTTTCCGTGTGCTACTGTCTTCTGATCTACACAGGTGAATGAATTCATATCATGTAGGCATTGCGTTCTGGGAAATCTGAGAACTTCTTTATGGTTTTTTTCCCATGTTTGTTTTGTCCCAGCATTGCAGAAACTCCAGCCTTCAGCACAAATGCGCAATCAACAAGAAAATTCACCAGCCTAGGAGTGAGACACAGAGGCAGCATTGGCGGACTTAGATGCTCACGGCATCAATAAGCTATAACCACAATTCCCCAATTAGATCCCCAACTCCCGTGTGCAGATTAGTAGGGTATCAATTAATCAAAGTCCAAGCATCAAAATCCCAAAGTCGAAGCGGAGGCAAACAATACGGATAAAAAATTAAATCATCCTATGCTCCAAGCACAACGAAGGAATAGTAAATTAAGAGTTCCTACTTATAGGGATGCAAACCGCGCGGGCCACGCCAGGAACCCGCTGGGCTACCCGCGCCGCAAACCCGCGTACGTCCGCGCCGCAACAGGGTGCAGTTGCGGTGGTCGATGGAGCGATACGGCGCTGTACTTCCAGCCACCGCCGGCCAAAGGTCTTGAGTGGTACGCCGGCGATGCGGTGATGGGGAAGGCGCAGCGCGGCCGCTGGACCCAATGATGCTGGAGGACCTACGCCTGTGGTGGGCCTTCATCTGGTCTACAACGTCATGTCCATCCAGATGTTGCTCACCGTCGTCGTCACCGCCGCCATCGTCGTGTACGTCTGCCCCGTCGCGCTTTCTTCGTCTCCACGCCTGGGGGATTCGGGGCCCATGCGGGGAGGAGCAGCCGGCACCGGCGTCCATGCGCGCGCGGGGGGATCTCGAACTGGCCATGCGGGGACCCGAGGGGAAGGGCATTGGCGCTTGCAGAGAGTAGCGCCAGCAACAGGTGGCGCCGCCGCGGCGCGCGTACGTGTGAGGCGCACATGCCCTCATGCATGCAGCCGCTAGATAGAGCTTTGTGATTCGCGCAAGATTCTGTAGCCCAGTGTATTCACTTGTATTTATCTTTTATATAAAACTAGGTAGATGCCCGTGCGTTGCAACGGGAACACATAATACCACGATAATATATGTACAGGCACATATTGTACTACTACCTCAAATAGATAATGCCCTCGTGATGTCTGAAACATTAATATTACATAGGCCTTCAAGAATGATAGATAGTTAAAATATAAATTCAAATTTTCGTTGTATTACTTCATATCTACAAAAGATAGGCTTGCACTTTTTAGGAATTAAAGTTTGTTTTGAATTTTCTTCCAATGCTAAGACAAGACATCACAAAAAATTATAAATTTATACACATCACCTTGAAGTTTCACAAGTACAATTCAATGGAATACTCATTAATATATGGTTCAACATACAATACATGTAATGTTTGTCAATATAATTCATTGTTTATCTAGATGCATTGTATATCAATATTGGCCAAAAGAGTGAGAGGGAGAGTGTGAATGCATGCAACATGCAGCCGCTAGCATTTTGCTGTGCTCCATTGGAAAAACGATTCTTTTGGGCTGCAAAAGGCAAAGCTGTAAAAAGAGAGTGTGTGTGCGGTCACTATTTCAACATGCAGCCATTCGACCGAGAGAAAAAGAGAGTGTGGGCAGGCAGAGAGGGAGAGAGGGGTGTTCCAGACGGGTGTGTCCGGTATTGAGGTGAGCCTAGGAGTGGTGCGTTTAGAGTTTTTTTTAGGAGTAGAGATTTTGAGTAACGTATTCTGTCAGAGTACTGCATAGTACGCCGACTGCCAGTGTTCAGCTTTCCATCAGCTTCTCACAAAGACCACCAGGCACCATCTCCCACTTTTGCTTCACGGGCTTTTCTTCTCCAAAGCGACAACGCCGACTGCCGGCGCCGCCGCACGATGTCGTGACGGCACGCCGCGCCGCCGCTCCAACTTGCCTCGCCGCCACGCCGCACCACTACCATCTGTTCTCTTCCTCCCGTCTCGAGCTATCTTCTTCCCATGAAGCTTTTCTCCAATCCTCTTGGTCTTCCTACCACGAACCAGGATTTCCCGCTTGTTCTGTCCAGATCTCGCCAAATCCCCACTCATGCTAGCAGATCCGGTGGTCATCTCCACATCTCCCTTACATAGGCTTGCGGAAAAAATTGGGTGCGGATGGTCCTCACCCAGCACCGTGCGGACGACCAACCAGAAGATGACGCGTGGATGAGCATTCACCGGCTCGCTCGGCCTCTTGACATTCCTATGCGTAGCTATGGCTTGGCTCGTCGCGACTGAGAATCTGCGCTCGGCTCCAAGCGCTCACCACGGCTCCAAGCCACCACCGTCCGACACCGCCGGTCGCCGCCGCTTTTGATGGTCGTCGCCGCCGAGTCTTGACTCATACACGATTCGTCCACCACGAGCGCTGCTCCAAGTGCTCACCACGATTCGTCCATCAGCGCTCACGGTAGCTGTCATTGCGCGCTCGCCCCAAGGTTGCCGCCACACCACCCCCCCCCCCCCCCCCACACGCTTGCTTGTGGTCGTTGCCGCCAAACGGTCGCCCGTGTCGCTGAAGCTCCGTGCCTTCCCGCGCGCCATGAGGACACCTCCTACTCCCGTGAGAACGGCCATGCGCACACCGTGCTGTCCTGGGCCTCGCTACTGGTTTTGTGCGGCGGCTGTGGTTGGGGCTCCCTGCTTGGCGGTGGCCATAGCGCTCAGCATTAGCAGAGCAGAGCAAGAGAGAGGACGAGCCAAGGAACACGAGAGAGCACGCTCGAGAGGAATTATTAGCGCTCTCGGCTTCCAGTAGGCAATAGCTTCATGAGGGTGGCAGTGCACGCGTCGGACGATGGTGGGCACGGTGGCTTGTGCAATGTGCATGGCTGCCGGAGTCGCTGACACGGCTGCCAGATATACGGCCACCATGCGAGCAGGCATGCGCATGCGCAGGCGAGGCATGCACCGCTGAGCGAAAAAAATTAATAGACTTAGATGAGAAGTGAGAAAAAAAGTTAAGAACTCATGGTGGAATCCACTCTATTTTAATTGAGTTCATTCTAGTTAGTTACCTAGCTTGCCCGAGCTTTTGTGTAGTACTTCAACTTGTCATTAGTTTCTAATATCTTTTTCCCTGGTTGCCTATATCACACAATAAATGAAAAAATAATAATACAAAGCGAGATAATTTGAATTTTGCATGAATGCATAGTTTAATGTGAGAACTGAGGCCGGTGCGCTGGAAGGACAGTAGACATGAAGTATATGCTGTTCTTTTTTCTTGGTAGATATATGTTGTGGATCTATTATTCCTACCTTTTGTAAGACTAGGTAGCATGCCCGTGCGTTGCTACGGGACAACAATTTTTATTTTGAAACACATGAATCACATGATAAGATAATAATACTATAAAATTAAATACTGTTGCTATTGTGACATTTAATCCTATAGACAAAGATGACGAAATTAACACAGATACGGAATAACAGTGACGTAGCTCACATACTCTACGATATAGACCTTTCAGTGATACGTCTAAGATAATGTTTTATATCGGTAGGAAGATATCTCTGATATCCATTTTTTCGTGTGCCAATAAATCTACAAATAAGTTCCATCACATCGCTACACCATCCTATACATATGTTCGTGTATATATGTAAATAGATTAGTATTTGTAACATGACTAACAATGCATATTGGTGAAATGACATTTGTAAATATATATTATCAGTAGTAGTTAAGAATTAAAGAATTCATCAACTGAATATTATCAAGGACTTGGCAATTTGCATAAACAAGATAAGCAAGGAAAAATCTTCAAGATTCCATATTGTCTAAATAATGTAGGCTTAATTGTTCTCCCAAAAGGTTTAAGTGTCCAAACTGATCTTGTCCTATAATTCATACTATGGAAATTTTCTTTTAATTGAATGGTCCCAAACCAACATGTACTAAAATTAGTGCTCTGATTTATGAATATGCAAGGAATATTGCATCATCAATTGGTAATTTATTTTCCAGTTCTGACTCAAAAGGAACCACACATAGTTTGAAGCGCACCAATAAAGTTAAACTCGGATCGCAAGCTACAGTATTTCCTCTCAATCCCTACTTTTGAACATTCTATTTGCAACTAAGCCACAACTTCCTGTTCAAATTTCTCTTCTTTGCATGAGGTTCTGTTGCCATAACCTCCAGTTTAGTTATTGATTAAATCTAGGTTTGTGGAAAAAAAAAAGAGACAAACCCTGGGTTCTTCTACTATTGCATCTGCCAACTACTATATATTAGCAATACAAGAATCAGTGAGAATACAAGAATCCATGACAATCAGGACATTATATGATGAAATTAGTAATGAATCCTTTGCATTGAAGTAAATAACATCTTAGTAAGAAAGTTTATAATTTCAGTGTTAATTTTGTAGGCAGCCTAAAGCATGAGAGGGATACATGAAGGCAAAGAGATGCAATCAAAGCTTGTGAACATGTGTCTTGCTAATGCAGATCAACATAAGCCTCAGCTTCTAATTCAAATGCCTAACCAAATATGTAAATTTGTAACTGCTTGTATATACTCCAACTCTAATTAGGTACCACACAAATTTGTTATAAATTGAATACAAAATTGAATTGAATTGTTTATTATACTCCAATTCCGATCAGGTACCACTCAATGCAACCTTATATGTAATCAATCTAAAGGCTCACTGGAAACAAAAATATACTTGTGAGAGGCATTACCAAACAATTAGGAGCAAGAGATTTCACAATTATTCAAAACAATGAAATGATACAGACATGGTGCACTGCATGTACCATATTTTAAAAGCTGATAAGCACATTATAATAGCTTTTGTTTTGTTAAGCATATTATAGGCACATCGGATATGCTCTGTTATACAAACCTCAATTGTCTTGTCGGATCTTGAATAGTAGGCCGATCCGCAGCAGGGGCAGGTGTTGTGGATGGTCTGCGATGCCTGATCTTGCCACGTCCGGCATACGGTGTCCACGATGGTCCCTCTCGGTTGTCCTGGTGAACTGATGACTGGTGGCGTGCCCCGGAGCGCGACGATTGTAAGGGAGGAGCACGACGATCGCCGTGGTCTTCCTATAGCAATTGCAGGCTCCTTGAGGCGAGCGAAATCAGGGCGGTGGCTTCCTCCCTAGCCGTGTCTTCGTCTTCGGGGAGCTTGAGGACGGATTGTAAGGGCAAGTCGGCGGGGCGGGATGAATCGGCCACTACTACGAGCAACGTGCCTTTGATCACTTAGGCAAAATGAGCAATAGCTCCCGAAAAAATGGCGCCCGGGACTAAAAGCACCTTTAGTTCCGGTTGGTAACACCAACCGGGACTAAAAGTCCCCGACCCCAAACGGCTATGGTGTCGAGGGGATCCGAGGGGGGACTTTTAGTCCCGGTTGGTGTTACCAACCGGGACTAAAGGTCCATCTTTAGTCCCGATGCCTGACACCAGTAGGGACTAAAGGTTTTGTCCCTGCAGTGACACCACCGGGACTAAAGATTGGACTTTAGTCCCGGTTGGTATTAGGGACCGGGATTAAATCCTTCCCCCCATATTTGAATCCTTCTTCCTCCCCTGGCCGAGCTGCCCGAGCTCACTTTCTTCTTTGTTCTTCATGTTCTTCATGTGTTCTTGATTGATTTGTGCTCACATCTCCGGCTATTGATTAATTTCATCACTTCTACGCCATTTACTTGTTTAGAGGTTACTAACTTTATCTTCTCAAGTTTTAGCTACAGGTTATCTCATTTTGTGGTGTTATACATGTGGTTTTTTATTTTTTGATTT
This sequence comes from Chrysopogon serrulatus, assembly GCA_015844335.1. Lineage (NCBI taxonomy): Eukaryota > Viridiplantae > Streptophyta > Magnoliopsida > Poales > Poaceae > Chrysopogon > Chrysopogon serrulatus. The sequence continues at coordinate 583,922 of JADLZL010004788.1, read as the reverse complement.
CTACACTATTTTAAACTCCAATCACTTCATCGTTTAAATATTTTAATGTAGATAACTACAATTAGGACCCTAAAAATTAGTATACACCATTTATTACTATTATGTCTACCATATTTTTTGGTTTAGTTAGAAAAATACTAAATTTATGGTTTCTCATTATAATTAGATTTTTCAAAAATAACATTTGATAATACTTTAGTTTATAATTTGTGATCTGGTTAGTTAGTTAATTATAACTAAGTATAAATAATACATTTGAAGGATTATTTAATTATAACTAAGTATGAATATAAAATTTGTTTAGGAAAAATAAGAATGGAGAATTTTAGGTTATGTGTTAGTTAGTTACTTTTTTTGAAATGAGTGTTAGTTAGTTACTTAGAATACTTTATTTTTGCAATTTGTGATCGGGTTTATTAGTTAATTTAAACTAGTATGCATGCCACATTTCATCATTAGTTAGAAAAATAAATAACTTTGGTGTTTTTTAGTTTTGCTTGTTTAGAAAAAAATAGAAATAGAGAATTTTAGGTTATAATACTTTAATTTGCAATTTGTGACCGGGTTAATTAGTTAATTATAACTAGTAGGCCTACCAAATTTCTTGATTATTTAGAGAAATAGATAACTTTGGTGTTTTTTTAATTTTGCTTGTTTAGAAAATGAAGAAATAGAGAATTTTAGGTTATTTATTACTTTCATTTCTTTATAAAAATTAGAAACTTATCATACATTAATTTACAATTTGTGACCGGGTTAATTAGTTAATTATAACTAGTATGCCTACCAAATTTCTTGATTATTTAGAGAAATAGAGAATTTTGGTTTTTTTTTTATTTTGCTTGTTGAGAAAAATTAGAAATAGAGAATTTTAGGTTATTTGTTACTTTTATTTACGTAGTAAAATTAGAAACTTATCATACTTTATGTTGCAATGCGAACAATGACACGTGGTTGGATGTACAATGCCGATCGCCGCTCAAAAGAATTCATTGATGGTGTGCATTATTTCTTAAGAGTGGCCGAGGAAAACAAGCGGGATGGATTCATCGTTGCCCATGTGCCTTGTGTCAAATTTGAAGGAATATTCTAGCTCTAGAAATATTCACTCACATTTGTTGAAGTCGGGTTTCATGCCAAACTATATTTGTTGGACCAAGCATGGAGAAACCGGGATAATGATGGAAGAATGTGAAGAAGAACAAGAACAAGCTGAGCCTGACGACCTTATTGCTCAATTCGGTGGCTTCGATGATACAAAGAATGGGAGAAGTCAAGAAGAGGGAGGTGCTCTGGTGAAGGTGATGCTCTTGGTGATGCCATTCGTGATGCACGAAAAGAATGTGAAAGTGAAAAAGAGAAGGCAAAGTTTGACCGCATGCTAGAAGATCACAAGAAATTACTATACCCATCCGCCCAAGATGGGCAAAAAAATTGGGTACAACACTTTGAGTCATTGAAATGGAAGGCAAGAATGGTGTATCCGATAAGGCATTTAGACGATTCTTGAAGATCCAAAAAAAGATGCTTCCGAACCCTAATGAATTGCCCACCACTACGTGCGAAGCAAAACAGGTCATCGTCCTTTGGGATTAGAAATCCGGAAGATACATGCATGTCCTAACGACGCATCTGTACCGTGACAAGGACTACGAAAATTTAGAAGAATGTCCCCGTATGTAAAGCATCACGGTATAAGATCGAAAGAGATGACCACAGCGATGTTGAGGGGAAGAACGTCCTAGCAAGAAAATCCCCAAAAGGTTATGTGGTATGCTCCTATAATACCTCGTCGAAACGTCTTTTTTTCGAAACAAGGACCATGCAAAGTTGTTGCGGTGGCACAAAGAAGACCGTAAGGTAGACAACATGTTGAGACACCTGGCGATGGGTCTCGGTGGAGAGCAATAGATAGGAAATTTCGAGTTTGCAAAAAAGACGCAAGAAATTTGAGGTTCGCTTTAAGTAAATGCGGACCATGCGAATCCTTTTGGTGAGCAGAGCAATAGTCATAGCACTTGGCCTGTTACACTATGTATCTACAACCTTCCTCCATGGTTATTGTGGCAGAACCGCCTGAACTAATACGCTCCCAGAGGTACTCGCCTTCCATTAGGCACTAAGTACCTAAGTGAGCCCACTAATTCACGCAGTTCTGTCGAGCACACCCAACGGGAGAACTTCGAAGTTCCACAATTTCACCAGGGATGCACATTGAGTCTGGAACTTACATCACTTAGTTCATTTCATACAACAAGGGTTCACAAATTTATTCATTACAATACCAGAGTTCAGAGTGCGGAATTAAAACAGCGGAATAGAAATAAACATCTAGCGGAAAGCGATACAAGGATTCATGCATGCCCCCACCCGATGAATCCCCCACACAAGAGCTACTCCTCAAGCTGAACTGCAACAAAGGGAGATAAACCCCGAGTACACAATGTACTCGCAAGACTTACCCGAATGGGAAATATATAAATCCGACTCTCAAGGATATGCAATAGGCTTTATGGTGAGTGGTTTTTGTTTATTTGCGAGAAAAGCATTACTAAGCATAAGTCCTTATTCCCATATTATTAGCCGGATTTTTGTAGACTAGCTATCCAAGCTATGTAAGCACCTATACTACTCTCAAGCAAGTGGTAAGCAATCAGGGTCTCTTTTCATCCATCTTTCATCTTCCATTTCTTACTATGTTGCCAGAATAAAGTCCTCGCCGTACCGTTCATTGAACGGCGATTCGCGAATCAATGTGCCCAGTAGGGTGCCCCGAGAGACACACTCCCCTGTATCCTCGACACGACGCGAACAACTTGCTTTCCCCGCCCGGGGCTCCGGGTCCCCTGTCCGTACTTGGACTCCAAACTCCCGACATTACATGCCTTTCCATGTAATACGGTGCAAGGACCTCCACTATCCCCGCCCCCAAACGGCCCGGTCCCGGGCGAGCGGAACCCAAGACAAGAGAGAGCAAGCCTTCCGAGCTCCCATAAACACGTATGTGTTCGGGACAAGGAGGTCTGTGGCTTAACCTTCAACCCTTAGCAACGATCGGTCCTTAACCGACGTGGACAGAGAAACCGTGTAACCAAGTTAAGCCTGTGGCCGCAGGACATAACCTGTCACACACCACCAAGAATCACACCATATCTCTGCCCGGTCAACATATTCCTTTTCCACCATTTATCATGTGAGTAAAGCATCCTCCTACTTGTGAGTAACGGCAGGTTACTCACGCTACCGACAATCTAAGCATAGCATCTACTCGAGCCTATCATACTAGTAAGACTCATAGGTAGATATATATATGCAGGTGGTTTCCATAACAATTCCTGGAACGTAAATGCAAACATGTAGATATTTAAAGATTCATAAAATATAGGTTATGCACCGGGGCTTGCCTTGGGTAGGCGGGTCAAGCGAGTCGATGCGCCCTTTGCTCACGAAACTCCCAGGACTCTGGAACACCTCCGGTCTGGAATCTCCTCCACGTACTCTTCTATCACCTCCTCGAACTTCGGCGTCGTCGGGAAGGTACAACACGGACTCGTTCTCTACATGCATGCGATGCTGATGCAATAAGCAACGGCAACAACAACTCTTAAAAAGAAACACCACAAACTATTCTTACAGACTAACTCTAATGGCTAACATGACTAACTAGTTAACACACCCATAAAGCATTATTTCATGACAAGCTTAATTGGTTGATACCTTTTCTAATCATTTAGCACATACACTAACTAGGGTTTATCATCTACCTTATTAATCTAGCTACTACAGAGCTATAACAAATACGAGCTACATGACAACCTACTGAAACTCTTTGCATGAAACTCCGAGCAAGAACTATTATTTAAATGCCTTGATAAATTACTTTCTAAATTAATCTATTAAAGACAAGGCATTTAAAAGTAATTAATTACTCTCTGGGCTACAACAGAGCTGCATAAACTAATTACACCAACAGATAGATCATGATTTTAGGAGACTAACAAAATTGGTTTCATCATTTTTGGATTTTTCTACTATTTTATATGATTTTCCAAACATCAGCTCGAAATTAAAAAGGAAAAGCTATTCTTATTCAGCCGGAAAAAAAAAAAGAAATGCTTTTTCAGCCCAGTATGACCCATCACGGGCTCGGCCCACGCGCGCAGCGCGGCCGCGGCAGGGGAGGCCAGCGCGCGCTGGCGCTTTTTGCACAAGACACCCCGGGCTTCTAAGAAACTACGAAGCACCTGCGAACACTATTGTACAAGACACATACCTTGCAACTAACACCCCTACTTCTCTCCCTTTACATCGGGAGGTCCCTGACGGCGGTCGCGCGACGCGACGCAGAGCACGGCGACCAGCAGCTCGGCCGGCCACCGGAGACCCTGCCGGCGACCGCGAGGCGCGGCGCTACCTAAGCCTAGGACTCGCACAAGCCTAGGGCACCTAAGCGCGGCTCGGGACACGGCGCCTTAGCCCGGCACGGGCGGAGGGCGCGATGCGCGGTCCGCGGCGGCTTTACGGCCGCTCCGGCGAGCCCAGAGCAAAGAACCCGCTCAACCATCTAGCATTAATCGACCAAGAGATTACCCCGAACCTTGCTGCGGTGACGATTTAGTCGGAGAAGCGCCGAGGAGGGTTGGCCGCGAGCGAGCAGAGCTTCGTCGGCGCCGCAGCGATGGACACGGCCGCGTCACCCACGCCAAACACCTCGGCAGGCGACTCCGGGGTGGTGCGCATGCTGAAGAGGAGCTCACGGCGAAACCGGTGGTGTAGTTTAATTGGGTTCTATGGTTGTGGGTGATTGGCAATTTGGAAGCGCGCTTTCCTGGCTCACCGGCACCGACGACGACGAGAACTCCAAATTGGAGCTCGTCGTGGCTTTATCTGCGAAGGGGTGAGCATGGTAGCTGCAGCGTGGACTGGCGAACAGTGGGGTGTGTACCCGACGGCTTGGCATGCTTCCATTTTGCCTAACTTGGCGGCCCGACGCCCACGTCGGCCGAGAGGGAGGGACGGGTGGCCGGGCGGCACAAATAGAGAGGGCGGCCTCTCGGCGTCGCTTCAGCGGTCAGCTTCAACGACGAGGGCAAAGCGACACGGCACACCGGGCGCAGGAAGAGGACAACGGCGCAGAGCAGCAAGGCGACGCGGGCAAAGACGGGCGGCGTCCGTCGCCGGGGAGAGTGGTGGCGGCTAGGCTGCGCGTCGGGACGGAGGGCAGCGGCGCGGCGGCGACTTGGCCGACAGGTTGCAGCAGCAGCGCCAGCGAGACACGGCGGCTAGTGATGCCAAACCGTCGGCCTCGACGCTGGCCGGACACACGCCCCACACGCGGTGACCGCGCCACGCGTCCCAATCGGCCAGTACAGAGCGCCCGCACGCTTTTTAAACGAACACCGGCCCGACCTACAACGTTTCGACACCAACCAACTTTACCACGCCAAAGAGGGTATATCTAGCTATTGACTGAGCCCAAAACAAGGCAGCACTTTGCTTAGCTCTAATTTGCGGAACGTAACGCGAACATGGCACTGTCAAACTGCTTCCCGACTTAACCAAACAGGCTGAGCTGAAGCTGAAACTTTAATCACTTTGCATTTACGAGCTGACCGAAAAATCTTTTATCGAAATCGTTTTGCAGTGAAACAAGTTACATTAGTTCCTAGAAGATTTGTACTTCAACTTTGATTAAGAAACATATGCAAGTTATATATTATTATTGCTCAATAAAAATTGACCTATATGCTTAAGTGATATAAAAAGAGCACTTGATCTAGCTTGTTGTTTAGCTTTTATTTGACAACCGTTAGCATTTCTAGGTTGCAAACAATCATCCAAACATTGCAACACATGCATCAACATGAAATGACGATGCTCATGAAATAATTTCGAAAATAGTTTAGCGTAACACCGAGGGTGTTACAGCTCTTCCCAACAAAAATCTCGTCCTCGAGATTTCATGTGTGTGCCTAGTGTGAGAAATGTAGAATATTTTAAACATTTTAGTTAGATTACCTTGGCACATTAGGTAGGAGATGAGGATAATTTTCCAAAAGATAATCCTCTTGCTCCCACGTCGCTTCTTCCTCGGAATGATTTTGCCACTTGAACCTTATAGAACTTTACGATCTTGTTTCGGTAACTCTTTCCTTCTCATCTAGAACTTTGATAGGGTGCTCAATATACGTGAGATCAGGCTGAAGAGATAATCCTTCAATCTCCACTATTTCTGTGGGAACTCTTAAACACTTCTTTAGCTGGGAGACATGGAAAACATTGTGGACCATGGATAAGATGTCCGGAAGCTGGATGCGATAAGCAACAGGACCGCACCGCTCCAAGATCTTGTAAGGTCCAACATATCGGGGAGCCAACTTTCCTTGAACTCCAAACCGATGCACACCTCTCATCGGAGACACCTTGATATAGACATAATCACCTTCTTCAAACTCTAATGGCCTCCTTCTCTTATCTGCATAACTTTTCTGACGAGCTTGGGTCACTTTTAAATGATTTTGAATCACATGAACTTGTTCTCTTGCCTTCTTGATAAGATCGGGCCCAAAATGACCACGATCTCCCACTTCAACCCTGTTAAGTGGTGTTCTACATTTCTTGCCATAAGAGCTTCAAAAGGTGCCATCTTAATGCTCTCTTTGATAACTGTTGTTATACGAAAAAACAAAGAAAAAGGCAAGCATTCGTCCCACTTCTCGGGAAAAGAAATGACACAAGCCCTCAACATATCTTCTAAGATTTGATTAACCCTCTCCGTCGACCATCGATTACGTGGGTGATAGGTTTTGTACTAGCAAGAAGGCTGCGTGCCCAAACATTTACGTAGCTGCCTCGTCGAGAATTGAGAGACAAACACCGACCCTCGATCGAAAATGATGGTCAATGGCACTCCATGCAAACATACGATCTTCTCGAAATACAGACTTAGCATAATCGGTAGGCTGTATGCTTTGTCTTCACCGGGAGGAAATGAGCAGATTTAGTGAGGCGATCTACAATGACCCAGATAGAGTCATGTCCCTTGGCGGTGCAGGCGGACCGCCCGATAAAATCCATAGAAATATCTTCCCACTTCCAAGCGAGGGATGGACCAGAGAGGCTGCAAGTAACCAGGGGGTACGGAGATGATCGGCCTTAACCCTCCCGCAAGTGTCACACTCCGCAATATACCGGTAATTTCTTGCTTCATATTGGGCCACCAATACAAGGTGCGCAAATCATGGTACATCTTGTTACTTCTGGATGAATGGATAATTTGGAATTATGTGCTTCATCTAAAATTGTTCTTCTCAACTCTTCACTAGCGGGAACCACCAAACGGTCTTTGAATCTAACCACTCCCATCTCATCAATGCTGAAATGAGGACCACGATCCTCAGCTATCAACTTCTTGATATGTGGGATTTCTTCAGCATCTTGCCTTTGCTCCATACTGATCCTCTCGCGCAAGCTAGAGGTCAAGGAAATGTGAGCTAAAATCTCACGGTGAGAATGAGGCAAGGACTCTTCAACTCTATGTGGCTTCCTACTCAGAGCATCAGCTACCACATTGGCCTTTCCAGGATGATAGTGAACTTCTAGATTATAATCTTTGATTAACTCAAGCCATCTTCGTTGCCTCATATTTAACTCAGGTTGAGTGAAAATATATTTGAGGCTCTTGTGGTCGGTATAGATGTGCACCTTATTTCCCAATAAATAATGCCTCCAAATCTTTAAGGAATGCACAACTGCAGCAAGTTCTAAATCATGGGTAGGATAATTTACTTCATGCTTCTTCAACTGACGAGAGGCATAAGCTATCACCCTTCCATCTTGCATAAGCACACAACCGAAGTCCCGTCTTGGATGCATCGCGAAGACACATCAAAAGGTTTCTCAATATACGGTTGAGCAAGGATGGGGGGCTGAGGTGAGTAACTTCTTCAGTGTCTGAAAAGCTCCCTCACAAGCGAAGTCCACACAAACTTGCAATCCTTTCGAAGCGGATTGGTCATGGGTTGGGCTAGCTTAGAGAAGTGCGGAATGAAAGCGCCGATAATAACCGGCTAAACCCAAGAATTGACGAACTTGATGGGGGTGACTCGGGAGGCGCCAATTTAAGACATCCCGCACCTTGCTAGGATCTACAGAGATACCTTCGAGGAGTCAAGACATGCCCCAAAAACTGCACTTCATCTAACCAAAATGCACACTTGCTGAACTTGGCATACAACCGGTGCTCACGCAGTCGAGTCAACACCACTCGAAGATCTTTGCGCATGCTCTTGCTCATTCTTGGAATATATCGGGGATATCATCAATGAAGACCACCACAAACTTATCTAATTCGGCATAAAGACCGAATTCATGAGATACATGAAGAAAGCGAGGAGCATTGGTGAGGCCAAAAGACATGACTAGGTACTCATAAAGACCGTACCTAGTAGAGAAGGCTGTTTTGGAGATATCTTCGGGTCGGATTTTGATTTGATGGTACCGAGCGGAGATCAATTTTGGAGAACACTTTAGCACCGACTAACCGATCAAACAAGAGATCGATGCGAGGCAAGGGATACTTGTTCTTAATGGTTACCGCATTAAGAGGGCGATAATCTACACACATACGAAGAGTACCATCCTTCTTCTTCACAAAGATGGCCGGACAACCCCAAGGTGATGAGCTAGGGCGGATAAAACGATCCCTCGGCAACTCATCTAACGCTTTTCATCTCGGCTAACTCTGGTGGGGCCATACGGTAGGGCGCCCGCGACACGGGAGCAGTCCCGGGCTCCAAATCTATGGTGAACTCTATCTCCCTATCGGTGGCAACCCCCGGAAGCTTATCGAGGGAAACTCACATACCACTTGGAATAGAAGCAAGATCAGCGAGAGGCTTCAACATGGGCAACCACCGATGAGACTGGGCTGGTGGTATGAGAAGAGTCATTCTATCCTCGAGAAGAAGGGAGCTTCATCTCAAGCGCTCTCCGCTCAAGGTTTAGGACTACTCTATTTTGCTTGCATCCGGTTCATCCCAAGAATCACATCTAACCCTTGACCGGGCAATATCGAAAACCGGGACACGATAGGGGTGGGTAGCTAGCATTACACTGATCGTCTCGGTCCAGGGTATTAATGCAATGATGTGCTCCCGGTGTCAATATCTTATAGGCAACGGCACATTTCCACCGGTGGGAATACTGTTCCTTAGTGCATACCCCATGCTCATGAATGAATGTGATGCACCGAATCAAACAACACGAATCTTTGGATGTGAGTTGATGGAGAACATACCAGCCATCACGGGCTCTCCACGTGGAAGCTCCTGCGCCTCGGTGTAGTTAACATGTCCCGAAAGTGGGTGGCGGCATCTTCTTCTTAATGAAAGTCCTCTTGACTAAACGGGAGTTAGGAAAGACGAGAAGGCTGGTTCTGCGGACAATTCGAATAAAGTGACCTTCCTTGCTACACTTGAAACATGCATTGGGTGACAACGCCTTCTGGCTCCACGACCACGACGAGGTAGATCTTCGCGTCCCCGAGGCTGGCTTTGAGGCTAGCTGCGTCTGGGCCGGATTCTTGAGTGGGTGTACGGTACTAAGACTGGTACACTTGGGCCAGGCTGTGAGGCCCATATGACTGCTATCCTCCGGGAGAGTGGTGAGGTGCCCTCTGAACCATCTGGACTTTCCGATGGTGCTGGTGACTAGAAGAACCCGTAGGCTGCTCTCTTCTGCTCCACTCGGCTGTGTCTCACGGCGCAACCCTTCCATGGTAATGGCGGCATTCATCAGTTCCCCAAAAGTGCGGTAATTTCCGATTATACACTTCTCTTGCATCGGGCCCGTAAGACCACGGTTGAAACAATCCATTTTCTTCTCATCGGTGTCCACCCGGTTGCCAGCATACTGGGACAGATAGTTGAACTTATGAACATAGTCCATCACGGACATGTTCCCTTGCTTCGAATCTATGAACTCCTTGAGCTTCCTGTTCGGATGGCCAACGGGAACAAAGTCTTGACAAAGCGATGCAGAACTCATCCCAAGTCACTGGTGACCCGGACGCTGCATGGCGGTAAAAGTGTCCCACCAAGCGCCGCGGATCCTGCCGCAGCTGCTGCGGCGGCGAAGTGCACCCTACGGTCATCTGTGATCTGGCGGCGGCAAGAACTTACGCTCCGGACCCACGAAGCCAATGCTCCGCATCCGAGGCTCTGCGGGGCGGGGGTGAAAGTAGGTGGCTGCGTTACCACAAAGTCCTTGTAGGTGCAGGGGCTTCTCCTCCTCCGGACCACCGCCTCCAAACCTACCATTTCCACCTCCATTCCCACCGTTGCCGTGGCGGGGAAGTCCTCAATAGCTGTGCCATCGGTTCCAAGGCACGGGCTGAGTCTCGGCGGCGGTGCCATCTCCGCCATCATCTCCGCGAAGGTCGGGGAGGCGGCGGTGGTGGTGGTGGTGGTGACGACCACTGGGCTGCCCCGTCTCCACCGGCACCACGGCCACCACCACTGAACCTCCTCGTGGACCTCATGGCCTGCCCGTCTCCACCACTTGTAGCTGCCACGCTCAGAGGGAACCCTCATCTGCAAGCAGACCATCCGAAAATCAGTAACCGGATCTTCCAACTCGGAGCAAGAGACTGAGAAAACTGATAAGGCTAGATCAACATCTTTTAGGGTCTAGACTTAGACTTGGATGAGAGCAATTATTTTTAGTAATTATTAATTATTGAGGTTCACGTGAGGGGAAGCCTAAGCATAAGAAGTTAATTACTTTTAAGGATGCATGCTCGACCTATTCGTTCACTCAAGCCAGAAATATAGTGGCACGCAAAACTTTGGCACATCGCACACTCACTTGCCGGATACTAATCGATTCTTACGTCGCGCAAGTTAGTGTACCTGCAGAAAATGATTAGTTAAACAGTGCCACTATCCTAGATACATAACCATAGCTATGGGCCTGCACTTCTAAACGCAAAGAACCACGTCCTATCTTTTGAAAAGACTTTTGTGGGTCAAGTTTTAACTTTTTAAAATAGGTTCTTAAGCTCCGAATACTCAATTATGCTCTGATACCACCTGTGGCAGAACCGCCTGAACTAATACGCTCCCAGAGGTACTCACCTTCCATTAGGCACTAAGTACCTAAGTGAGCCCACTAATTCACGCAGATTCTGTCGAGCACACCCAACGGGAGAACTCGAAGTTCCACAATTTCACCAGGATGCACATTGAGTACGGAACTTACATCACTTAGTTCATTTCATACAACAAGGGTTCACAAATTTATTCATTACAATACCAGAGTTCAGAGTGCGGAATTAAAACAGCGGAATAGAAATAAACATCTAGCGGAAAGCGATACAAGGATTCCGTCTGTGCCCACCAGATGAATCCCCCACACAAGAGCTACTCCTCAAGCTGAACCTGCAACAAGGGAGATAAACCCTGAGTACACAATGTACTCGCAAGACTTACCCGAATGGGAAATATATAAATCCCGACTCTCAAGGATATGCAATAGGCTTTATGGCTGAGTGGTTTTGTTTATTTGCGAGAAAAAGCATTACTAAGCATAAGTCCTTATTCCCATATTATTAGCCGGATTTTTTAGACTAGCTATCAAGCTATGTAAGCACCTATACTACTCTCAAGCAAGTGGTAAGCAATCAGGGTCTCTTTTCATCCATCTTTCATCTTCCATTTCTTACTATGTTGCCAGAATAAAGTCCTCGCCGTACCGTTCATTGAACGGCGATTCGCGAATCAATGTGCCCAGCTGGGTGCCCCGAGAGACACACTCCCCGCCTGTATCCTCGACACAGACGCGAACAACTTGCTTTCCCTGCCCGGGGCTCCGGTCCCCGTCCGTACTTGGACTCCAAACTCCCGACATTACATGCCTTTCCATGTAATACGGTGCAAGGACCTCCACCATCCCGCCCCCCAAACAGCCGGTCCGACGAGCGGAACCCAAGACAAGAGAGAGCAAGCCTTCCGAGCTCCCATAAACACGTATGTGTTCGGGACAAGGAGATCGTGGCTTAACCTTCAACCCTTAGCAACGATCGGTCCTTAACCGACGCGGACGAGAAACCGTGTAACCAAGTTAAGCCTGTGGGTCCGCAGGACATAACCCGTCACACACCACCAAGAATCACACCATATCTCTGCCCGGTCAACATATTCCTTTTCCACCATTTATCATGTGAGTAAAGCATCCTCCTACTTGTGAGTAACGGCAGGTTACTCACGCTACCGACAACCTAAGCATAGCATCTACTCGAGCCTATCATACTAGTAAGACTCATAGGTAGATATATATATGCGGGTGGTTTCCATAACAATTCTGGAACGTAAATGCAAACATGTAGATATTTAAAGATTCATAAAATATAGGTTATGCACCGGGGCTTGCCTTGGGTAGGCGGGTCAAGCGAGTCGATGCTGCCATTTGCTCCTGAAACTCCTGGGACTCCTGGAACACCTCCGGTCCTGAAATCTCCTCCACGTACTCTTCTATCACCTCCTCGAACTTCGGCGTCGTCGGGAAGGTACAACACGGACTCGTTCTCTACATGCATGCGATGCCGATGCAATAAGCAACGGCAACAACAACTCTTAAAAAGAAACACCACAAACTATTCTTACAGACTAACTCTAATGGCTAACATGACTAACTAGTTAACACACCCATAAAGCATTATTTCATGACAAGCTTAATTGGTTGATACCTTTTCTAATCATTTAGCACATACACTAACTAGGGTTTATCATCTACCTTATTAATCTAGCTACTACAGAGCTATAACAAATACCAGAGCTACATGACAACCTCATGAAACTCTTGCATGAAACTCCGAGCAAGAACTATTATTTAAATGCCTTGATAAATTACTTTCTAAATTAATCTATTAAAGACAAGGCATTTAAAAGTAATTAATTACTCTACGGGCTACAACAGAAGCTGCATAAACTAATTACACCAACAGATAGATCATGATTTTAGGAGACTAACAAAATTGGTTTCATCATTTTTGGATTTTTCTACTATTTTATATGATTTTCCAAACATCAGCTCGAAATTAAAAAAGGAAAAGCTATTCTTATTCAGCCGGAAAAAAAAAGAAATGCTTTTCAGCCCAGTATGACCCATCACGGGCTCGGCCCACGCCGCAGCGCTTGCCCGCGAGCCAGCGCGCGGGCGCTTTTTGCACAAGACACCCCGGGCTTCTAAGAAACTATGAAGCACTGCGCGACACTATTGTACAAGACACATACCTTGCAACTAACACCCGCTACTTCTCTCCTTTACATCGGGAGGTCCCCGACGGCGGCGCGGCGACGCGACGCAAAGCACGGCGACCAGCGGCTCGGCCGGCCAGCCGGAGACCCTGCCGGTGACCGCGAGACGCGGCGCTACCTAAGCCTAGGACTCGCACAAGCCTAGGGCACCTAAGCGCGCGGCTCGGGACACGGCGCTTGCATAGCCGGCCACGGCGGAGGGCGCGGCTAGCGCGGTCAGCGGCGGCACGGCCGCTCCGACGAGCCAGGCAGCAACCCGCTCAACCATCTAGCATTAATCGACCAAAGATTACCCCGAACCTTGCTGCGGTGGCGATTTAGTCGGAGAAGCGCCGAGGAGGTTGGCCGCGAGCGAGCAGAGAGCTCGTCGGCGCCTGGCGATGGACACGACCGCGTCACCCGACCAAACACCTCGGCCAGCGACTCGGGGTGGTGCGCATCTTGAAGAAGAGGAGCTCACGGCGAAACCGGTGGTGTAGTTTAATTGGGTTCTATGGTTGTGGGTGATTGGCAATTTGGAAGCGCTTTCCTGGCTCACCGGCACCGGCGGCGGCGAGAACTCAAATTGGAGCTCGTCGTGGCTTTATCTGCGAAGGGGTGAGCATGGTAGCTGCAGGCGTGGACTGGCGAAACAGTGGGGTGTGTACCCGACGGCTTGGCATGCTTCCATTTTTGCCTAACTTGGCGTGACCCGACGCCCACGTCGACCGAGAGGGAGGACGGGAGGACGGGCGGCACAGAAGGGCGGCCTCTCGGCGTCGCTTCCAGCGGTCGGCGCTACAACGACGAGGGCAAAGCGACACGGCACACCGGCGCAGGAAGAGGACAACGGCGCAGAGCAGCAAGGCGACGCGGCAAGACGGGCGGCGCCCCCATCGCCGGGGAGAGTGGTGGCGGCTAGCCGCGCGTCGGACGACGGAGGACGACGCGACGCGAGCGACGACTTGGCCGACAGGTTGCAGCAGCAGCGCAAGACAGAGACACGGCGGCTAGTGATGCCAGCCGCCGGCCTCGACGCTGACACTGCACACACGCGGTGACCGCGCCCACGCGTCCCAACTGGCCAGAACAGAGCGCCTGCACGCTTTTTAAAACGAACACCGAAGCCGACCTACAACGTTTCGACACCAACCAACTTTACCACGCCAAAGAGGGTATATCTAGCTATTGACCGAGCCCAAAACAAGACAAAGATTTGCTTAGCTCTAATTTGCGAACGTAACGCGAACATGGCACTGTCAAACCGCTTCAAACCAAACAGGCTGAGCTGAAGCTGAAACTTTAATCACTTTGCATTTCTGAGCTGACCGAAAAATCTTTTATCGAAATCGTTTTGCAAAAGAAACAAGTTACATTAGTTCCTAGAAGATTTGTACTTCAACTTTGATTAAGAAACATATGCAAGTTATATATTATTATTGCTCAATAAAAATTGACCTATATGCTTAAGTGATATAAAAAGAGCACTTGATCTAGCTTGTTGTTTAGCTTTTATTTGACAACTTCGTTAGCATTTCTAGGTTGCAAACAATCATCCAAACATTGCAACACATGCATCAACATGAAATGACGATGCTCATGAAATAATTTCGAAAATAGTTTAGCGCGTAACACCGAGGGTGTTACAGTTATGCATGAAGCGAAAGTTCATTATGATGCCGGTGCTCATCCAAGGCCCGAAGCAACCGGGCAATGACATTGATGTCTATCTAAGGCCATTAATTGAAGAACTCCTACTTTTATGGAGCAAAACAGGTGTTCGTGTGTGGGATGAGTACAAACAGGAGCACTTCGACCTGCGAGCACTGTTGTTTGTGACAATCAATGATTGGCCTGCTCTAAGTAATCTTTCTGGGCAGTCAAACAAGGGATATAATGCATGCACACACTGTTTTGATGACCTTGATAGTATATATTTGAAAAAATGCAGAAAGGTCGTGTACCTTGGGTATCGTCGATTTCTTTCTATGAATCACCCAGTTAGAAAGAAAGGCAAGCATTTTAAAGGTAAGGCGGACCACCGATGCAAGCCTCGCAACAAAAACCGGAGAAGATGTATTTGAGATGGTTAAGGATGTGAAAGTAGTTTTTGGTAAGGGACAGGGGCAGCCAACCGGTTCCAAAAGATGCGGCGGGTTATGCACCCATGTGGAAGAAGAAGTCAATATTTTGGGAGCTACCCTATTGGCAAGTCCTAGAGGTCCGTAATGCGATCGGCGTCATGCACCTGACAAAAGAATCTTTGTGTGAACCTTCTAGGATTCATGGGTGTGTATGGGAAGCCTAAGGATTCACTTGAAGCACGACAAGACTTGCGGTGCATGGAAGAGCGAGACAACTTTGCATCCGGAGAAGACAGATGATGGACACCAATATTTAAGACACACTAGCTACACTCTTAGCAATGAAGAGAAAGAAATCATGTTTGAATGCTTAAGCAACATGAAGGTCCCATCTGGATTCTCCTCTAATATAAAAGGTATAATAAATGTGCCCGAGAAGAAATTTCTGAACTTAAAGTCGCATGACCGCCATATGCTTATGACGCAATTGCTTCCGGTTGCATTAAGAGGAATTCTACCTCCACATATACGTCGGCCACCGTTAAGCTATGTGTATTCCTCAATGCAATTTCTCGAGAAGGCAATCAATCCACTTTGGAACTTGCCGCTCTACGTAATGATGTGGTTCAATGTCTTGTCGACTTTGAGTTAGTGTTCCCTCCATCCTTCTTTGATATCATGACACACCTCCTAGTTCATCCGGTCAAGGAGATCAATATTCTTGGTCCCGTGTTCCTGCATAATATGTTTCCCTTCGAGAGGTTTATGGGAGTTCTAAAGAAATATGTTCACCAAATAAGTGCTCGGCCGAGAAGGAAGCATCGCAGAGGGCTATGGGACGAGGAGGTCATTGAGTTACGTGTTGAATTCATTCCCCGAACTTGACCCAATTGGTGTTCCCCGAATCACGACACGAGGGGGACGGGCGGAAAGGGAACGATAGGAAAGAAAACATACATCGGTACGGGGGGACGATTATTTCAATAAAGCACACTACACGTTCTTCAAAACTCATCCGTGGTGGAGCCGTATGTCAAAGAAACACATGGACTTTCTACGATCCCAGTTCCCGAGAGAAGAATGAAGCTTGGCTTATGCGTCGGCACATGGACATTTTCGGTGATTGGTTACGAAAAGAATGTCGGGGTAATGACAAGATTGATGAGCAAATCTGTATTTGTTGGCTAGGCAACCATCATGGCACATCCTCATGTTCAAAGGGTACGAGATAAATGAAAATACATTTTACACCCTAGGCCAAGATAAAAAAAGCACGAACCAAAAACAAAGGGTTCGCGTAGAGCGCCACCGACCGAATGGAAACAGACAAACATATTATGGCCGCATAGAGGAGATTTGGGAACTAGACTACGCACCTAATTTTAAAGTCCCTTTGTTCCGGTGCCAATGGGTCAAGAATACCGGGAGGCGGGGTAACAGATTGACAAAGACTATGGAATGACAACGGTGGTCCTCAACAATGTTGGTTACAAAGGTGAACCATTCGTCCCTTGCTGGCTGATGTGAATCGGGTGTTCTATGTGAAAGACATGTCTACAAAACAAAAGAGAGGGAAAAATGACAACAAATCAACGAATGAGCCAAAAAGCCATATAGTTCTCTCGGGGAAAAGAAACATTGTGGGAATTGAGGACAAGTCGATATTTCGGAAGATTATGAAAGGGATGACCGAATCACACCTTTCAATGTGACCAAAGATCCGAGCATCATGATAAATGCCGAGGACACTCCATGGTTACGTCAAGATCATGACCAAGGAACATACGTCAAAAAAGAAGATCACTACTGTGTCCGCCTAATAAGTAGAGTGTATTAGAGTATGTGTATGTGACACTTGTAACTTCAGATGTTTGTATCAGTTTTTTATTTTATATCATTTCAAATAATAAAATGACTTGAAGTATTTGTTGCTAAGCATGTGCACAGTAAGAACTTATGGGAGATTTTATGTTTCCAATTTTCCAAATAAGTAATTACACAAAAGAAAATAGAACTGTTATTTTTCAAGAAATTAATACCCATTGTTTTATTTACTATGCATTTAACAAAAATAATCTATTTAGAAATAGCATAGATAAACAACATTAATCTAATATAAACAACTGGATTGAAAAAATAATTTGATTTAATGGTGAATATCATGTATATCGTGATTTTGAAGATAAATAGTGATACATGAACAAAATTTACGTTAAAATAATGCAAAAACAAATTTCCTATTGAAAACAACTACTTTGAAGTTTTTTAATTAAGTCAAACATTTTTGCATTAACAAAATACTAATTGTTTTTTATATTTATGTTTGAAATTATAAGGTGAGAAAATAATTTATGTTCGAAAAATTTCTACAAAGCAATTAGGCAAAATAAAATGCAAACTGTTATTTTTAAAAAAAATTATACCTAGTATTTAATTTACTATACAATAAACAAGATTTAACATATTTATTGTAGGTTATTAAAAAGAAAAAACAAAAGGTAACTACAGCAGTTTAGAGATTTAGGGCAAAACCTTTAGTACCGGTCTTAAGACCAACCGAGACTAAAGACACCTTTAGTCCCGGCCTCCTTTAGTCCCTTTTAGGGCCTCGCCACCAACCGACTAAAGGTGTTTTAGTCCCGGTGCAGGCTACCAACCGGGACTAAAAGTCCCGGTAGGTATTTAAAGCACAGTGTGCCCTTCTTCTTCCTCTAGCCACCAGATCGACGTCGCCGCCGCCGCCGCTGTCCTCGAGCTAACCCTAGCCGTCGCCGTCCCTGCCGTTGACCTCGCCCTCCTCGAGGCTCGCCCCGCGCCGCGCCTTCCTCCCACCGGCGTCGACCCCGCCATCTCCATCACGTACAATGCCGTCTTCGGACGAGGGTGCAGCGCCGGCCGCCGCCTCCTCGCCGTCCGTCGAGCCGCCGCGCGCCAGCGTCCTCCCTCGGCCCGCCCCGAGCCCGCGCGCCGTCGCGTCCTCCTCGGCCCGCCCGAGCCGCGCCCCGCCGCGTCCTCCTCGACCCGCCCGAGCCGCGCCCGCCCGCGTCCTCCTCAACCCGCCCCCCGCAGCCGCGCCGCCGCGTCCCTCGAACCGCCCGAGCCGCCCCCCCGCCCCGCGTCCTCCTCGGCCCGCCCCGAGCCGCGCCGGCCGCTTCTTCTCCGGCCAGCGAGGGGAGCGCGTCGCCGCCGCCTTCTTCTCCGGCCAGAGCTGCGGGGAGCCGCGCCGCCTGCTACTTTCTTCTCCGGCCAGACCAGGGAGCCGCGCCGCCTGCTGCGTCGTCGTCTTCTCCGGCCCGCGCCGCCGCGTTCTTCTCCGGCCAAGTGCACGCCAGCAGGCCAGCAGGGAAGCCGCGCCTTCTCCGGCGAGCACGCTTGCAGCGGTGGCGCCGCCACACGGCGAGGACTACATAATGCTTTATTGTGTGTTGTGCGCGTCGGCCATCGAGTCGATCGCGTTTGTGTTGTGCGCGTCGGCCATCGAGCCGAGGGTTTGTGTTGTGCGCGTCGGCCATCGCGCCGAGGACGATGCATGTATATGTGTTGTGGCCGGCCATCGAGCCGAGAGGAACTCCATGCACAATTTGGCGAGAGGAAGAGAGCACCTACACGCGACCAATGATATTCGTGAGCAAATCGAAACAATTCGTTTTATTCGAAACCCTAACGACGTTCTAACGACCGAACGAACGAAGATACGCCCTAGCGATGACCTAGCGACGACCGGACGAACAAAGGCACGACCAAGCGACGACCTAGCGACGAACCAAGACACGACCTAATACGACCTAGCGATGAACCAAGGCACGACCTAGCGACGAACCAAGACACGACCTAGTGACGACCTAGCGACGATCCAATAATTATAATATAATTAACTTCATTAATGGTAGCTCATAATATAATTATGTCATGTGATAGTAACTTCATTATGTCATGTGATAGTAACTTCATTATGTCTAGTAACTTTATTATGTCATGTGATAGTAACTTCTTTAGTAACTTCATTATGTCATGTGATAGTAACTTCATTATGTCATATGATAGTAACTTCATTATGCCTAGTTCATGTAATATCTAAGGCTTAGCGACTTAGCGACTTAGCGACCTAACGACGGCCGGGACGAACAAGACACGCCGACCTAGCGGCGACTTAGCGATTTAGCGACTTATCGACGACCTAGCGACGTCCGGTCGAACAAGACACGATAACCTAGTGATGACTTAGTGACTTATCGACTTAGTGACCTAGCGACGACCGGACGAACAAGACACGACGACCTAGCGGCGACTTAGCAATTTAGCGACTTATCGACGACTTAGCGGCGTCCGGACGAACAACACACGACGACTTAGCGAGTTAGCGGCGGCCGGACGAACAACACACGGCGACTTAGCGACTTAGCGGCGTCCGGTCGATGACCGGACGAACCTTATATATATGATGTCAAGTAACTTATATATATATGATGTCAAGTAACTTTATTATGTAACTTCATTATGTAATTTCATGTAAAGTGACTATGTCAAGTAACTTTATTAATGGTACATTTAATTAACTTTATTAACTTCCTCATGTAATATCTAAGGTTTTTGTAATATTGTAATATTTTAAATGTACATTTAATTAACTTTACTAACTTTATTAATGGTATATTTAATTAACTTTATTAACTTTCTCATGTCATGTGACTTTATTGTGTAACTTTATGTTAAGTAACTTTATTAATGGTACTTTTATTTAACTTTATTAACTTTCTCATGTCTTGTGACTTTATTATGTAACTTTATGTCAAGTAACTTTATTAATAGTACTTTTATTTAACTTTATTAACTTTCTCATGTCATGTGACTTTATTATGTAACTTTATGTTAAGTAACTTTATTAATGGTACTTTTATTTAACTTTATTAACTTTCTCATGTCATGTGACTTTATTATGTAACATTATGTGAAGTAACTTTATTAATGGTACTTTTATTTAACTTTATTAACTTTATTGTGACTCTACATGACAAATTGAATTCTAACATCTTTTAATTAACAACTTTTGCAGAAATGGCCGATCCGAATGATAACATGGATGAGGCAATGATGGACATAATCAACAGCGGCAACCAAAATCCCCAAGTCCAAGGTGATGACAATGAACAAATAGATTATGGGAGTCGATTACTTACCGATTATGAAGAACTTGTGGGAGACAATCCCGATGAGGTCTATCTACAATCTAGTCTATATGTATATACATGAAATTAAAAAAGAATGGCTTTTGTATTAATATATTTATACTTGTTTGTGTAGCCCTCGGATCGGCGACAACTACCGGGAGTAGTAGAAAAGTGCGAGGCCCGAAGAAGCCGTTAGAGGGTCGGTACATTATGTCGGAATTCGACGAGGGTACAGGCCAAGTACTTAGGGAACATTCAAAGAAATTTGTTGCGCCTTTGGGATACCTAGTAAGGGACAGGGCTCCCCGATCGGTGCTCGAGAATGGAGGCAACGGAAAGATGACCCTACTATTAGTTATGTCTCGGATCGTGACAAGGAATTGCTATGGCTAGATATCCTTCAACATTTCACGCTCGATACACGGATGAAGCTTTGAAGGAGAAGGTTCAAATCTGGGCTATGTAGAAGATGGCCAAACAATTTCAGGCTTGGAAGAAGAAACTCTACAAGACTTTTGTTGCACATAACCGGACACCGGATTTCACCAACAAGGCCTACGTCAAGTTGAGGCCTTTTTGGGATGAGTTCGTACAATTTAAGAACTCAGATGAGGGTCAGGCACGGATTATCCGTAATCAGGAAAATGCTAGACACAAGCAATACCACCATCACTTGGGTTCAGGTGGCTACCGGACTGCTATTCCCAAGTGGCAGAAGCTGGAACAGGAGATTGTTGACAAGGGGATGGAACCAGAATCACTGCACTGGCCTGAGCGCGTCAAGTATTGGTTCTTCGGTCATGGGGGAACCCTGGACCTAGAGATCGGAAAGGTAGTGTACAGCGAGAAGCTGCAGACAGCGGGACAGAGAATGGCCTATGCCCGAGAATTAGTTGAAAGTGGTGCCTGGCAGCC
Organism: Chrysopogon serrulatus; assembly: GCA_015844335.1. NCBI lineage: Eukaryota > Viridiplantae > Streptophyta > Magnoliopsida > Poales > Poaceae > Chrysopogon > Chrysopogon serrulatus. The sequence goes on along the minus strand of JADLZL010004788.1, from coordinate 562,460 downwards.
AAATAGAGAGAAGGATGAGCTTACATACGCCCTGGAGACTGCTGAACACGGTGGGCGAACAAGAGGCTATGGGGAGATATCGTGGGAGCATGGCTTCCCTAAAGATAGACCCACTTATAGAAGCCGCCAAAGAAAGAAGGAAGAGGAGGCAGAGCGATTGCGTAGGTTGGAGGCAATGGTGATGGAGTCACGCGAAGCGGCTCGTGAAGCGATACAGCGAGAGAAAGCACTTGAAGAGAGAATGAACGAGGAAATCAAAAGGTAAGTGCGAGGAAGCGATAAGTTCTATGCAAAGGCAAACCGCATCGAGCACGGAGTCAACATTAGCCCCCCGGTCGGTTGAAAAGCGCTTGCGCTTCCACGGAGGTGCCAACTATTCAAGACGACGTGGGGCTGCGCTTTTCCGGTGGATGACGCCACCGAAGCTAAGACAACATGTGAGCTGCATATTCCACAGGGGGTTGCCACAGTCATGGTTGCTGTAGGTGTTGTAACTCATATCTGTTGTAACTCATATCGACCCTACGAAGACACCAAGAATCCATAGGGCGATAGTTCCAGCTGGATATGCTAGTGTCTCGGTGGATAGAGTTGTCAAAGGCTTCAAAAATGTGCAGCTTAAGACAGAAGGAGGTGATGGAGAGAAGACTCTAGGACAAGCAGAGAAGACTTTCATTTGTTGGCGCAAGCGCTACATCATTATTCCCGGGGCATCACCTAGTAGTCTACCACCACCTCCTCGTCATGAACCTAACCCTAGGTGCGGATGAAACTTGACAATACATTTATTCACTAACTTTATTCCCTTAGTTAGCAGTTTACTCATGTACCTCTTTGGTTTCACAGGTGGTCACCAATATGTCATAGTGCTGCGGGTGATGATGAGGCAGTGCAAGACACGGTTGCATCGCCTCGGGCTGCAACACCACCACCACCTCGGGCTGCAACACCACCACCTCGGGCTCCAACCCCGCTACCTCGGGCTCCAACCCCGCCTCCTCGGGCTCCAACCCCACCACCTCGAGCTCAAACGCCGCCACCTCGGGCTCAAACGCCGCCTCCTCGGGCTCCAACACCGACACCGGCTGCCCCCTCCGCCTCCACGTCGGGCCCCCCACCCCCCACCGGCCGCCCCATCGCCTCCACACGTGGGCTGCGGCGCCAAAACCGGTGGACCCACCATTGAAGAAGCGGTCGGCCACACAATCAAAAGTGTCGGCCGCCCCGCCAAAAAGAAGAAAGCCTCCAAAAAAAAACAACCTATCATTCCTAAGAAGTCTGTCCTATGAGAAGACTGCTGCAGAAATAGAGGCTTCGGTAAAGTCGATGTGGACAGTTTCTTCAAGAATCTCAAGGATGAAAGAGAATCCAAGCGAAACCCCCGAGAAGCCCTACCTCTTACTAAAGCCGAACTTCTACGGCAAAGGGTTCAAGCTCAACAAAAAAAGAGGCGTCAAGCTCGAAAAAGAATCATCATCTTTATCCGACTATGATCGCACTCTAACCAAATCAATAGAAGAAGGGAAAAAAAAAAAGAGAAAAGAGCACGCAAGGGTGTAGCACAGCTCGGGGGAACAATCAAAGCAATCGGTGCCCCCCGCTAGTCGTTGGGAATGAATATGGTTCAAACATCGACGTGCTAGACCAGCCAGATACCTCCGTGTTTGAACTATGAGGATCTTGAAATTTTTTTTGCGGACACCGGTCTTACCTTATCCCAAATGATAGCTGGGGCAGCAATTGAAAGTGCAAAAGAAATTGATCATTGGCGTAAGACATATGAATATGGCAAGAGTTTGTTCAACGCCGCGGCCCCTCAAAGAAACTTGGCACGCAGATGTACTTGCTAAACCGGTGGTACCTAGCGGCGTGTGGCGTAAGAGCGGAGATGACTATATTTGCGTCCGAATTAGAAACCATCATTACTTCCGTGGTGATGATGTTATTTATGTTCAATTTAATGAGCTACACCCGCTATGCCACATGGACGCCTCGGATAAAGCTCTAATCACCGCTTTTTTGTCGTAAGTGATACTTTCTTTTAATAATGTCACAAACATACTTATCATGTATATGTATAACTAATTACGTAAACCGGCTATACATATGCGTAAACATGATGAGGGACCTCGAGCTAGAAATGACAAGGAGATTGGATTTGCGATCCTTATGTTGTATTCAAAGACCCCAAGACTCCGTATGCCTTATGGAGAGTTCAAACGGAGAGAAATCTACGGAGGTACTTGATCAATCAAAAGGATAAAAAGATATATACTCTTTCCCTATAACTTTAAGTAAGTATCGTTATCGTGTGTACATTCTATTAAACCAATTAATCGGATCAAGATGAAGATATATAATTAATTTGCCTACACACAAATGCAGCTATCATTGGATACTAATTGTGATTGATCTCTGGGCAATGTCATTTGCAAATCTATGACTCGTTGAGAAAACCACTAGAAGATTACCAAGAAATGATAGATATTATTCAAGGGTAACCGATATCTAAATATTAATTTCAGTTCTTTAACTCGGTAATAGATAATTAATAATGATCGTTTATTGCTAGTGTTTGGGCTGGGTTCGTGCATAAAACACCGTCCGATTTGAAAGCGCCACTTTCAAAGCCTATCCTACTTCATGAATTCTACGGTAGCCACCGGGCAAAAATTTGTGTGGCTACTATGTCTGCGAATTTCTGACGGTCTATGAAAAAAGAACAAATCTTGAGCACGCAAAAGTATGTAACATGTATATATAATAAGTTCATTTCATTTATTTGTTGCTATTTAATAAATCTTATTCATACCTATAACTTTTTTTCTTTAATGTCTACCAAGGAGACGTGGTTGAGGCAGAAGGTGTTGGATGAAGTCCGCCTAAAAAGGAATTCGGGAGACAATCGCGGGTTTCTTAACGACCAAGTCCTGAATCCCGCCCGGCGAGTACTACTTCAACCCCCGACGAGCCACCAAAACCAAACCAAGATGATCATTTGTACGACTCTTGAGTGGCGGAGAACAATTAAGTTGTAAATATTTTATCCGTGATGGATATGTGTAAATATTATATTATGGACCTATAGACATGTATAATATATAAATAGTGTTATATAGTATATTTATATGTAATGCTTTGTCAATTATATAAATTATAGGTGCTTGCGTCTACATAAACAAGCAAATAAACAATACGCATTCGAAAAATAATAATAATAATATAATTGTAAACCAGAAATAGAAAACCAAAAGAAAAGAAAAGGAAAAAAAAAAAAACTTAGTCCCGGTTGGTAACACCAACCGGAACTAAAAAAGGGCGCCAGTGGCGCACCCCAAGCACACCCTTTAGTCCCGGTTGGTGTTACCAACCGGCCATGAAAAACCGGGGACTAAAAGGTTGGACATTTAGTCCCGAAACCTTAGTCTCGGCTCCGGGCCGAGACTAAAGGCCGTTTAGGCCCGAGACTACAGCCCTGTTCTGTAGTAGTGGGCGGACGCGACGTCAGGAAAACCACGTCCACCACTTGCTCCGTTCTCGCCACCATCGTGTTCTCCGCCGTCACATCAACGTGAGTGCCAACACATGCATCTCGGTATAGCTGCAGCTCACCTTGATCAGAACAGTCAAGAACAGCAAGAAGCGCTGCTTTTCGTCATCGTAGAGCTCGTCGACACGATCAGAAGTGGAGTGGCCGTCCTCGTCGATGCTGCCCTCCAGATGCCAGCAAGCAATGGCGACACGAGCAGGCAGCCGATGCACTGCGCGAACACGTCCGGGAGGCAGGGCGACAGGTGCTGTGAACCGTGATGCAGTTGCGACTGACTGAGCGAGATGAGGCGAGCGATGCAGTCGCATGATGAATGGAGGAAAGAGCAGCGCGATTTGCCAGCGACGAGCGCATGATTGCCGGACTGAGATGATCTCATGACGTATTTTTGCATGCGAAGTGACGAGCGGTTTCCATGTTTCGGGTGATTAAATAATTGCATGAGATCTCATAACGTGATTAAATAATTACTATCCCAACGTGATTGCCAGCGGCGAGCGCGTGATTGCCGGTTTCCATATTTTCAATTCAACAATTGCATGCAAAGCGACGAGCGGGAGAAGGCGCGTGCGGGTATCGCAAGCCGGCAGGCCGACGACCCGAAATCACTAATCGCACGACTAATTGTCCACTGTTTATTCTTTTTAGGTTGTACTAGCAGATGCCCGTGCGTTGCTACGGGTGCTTTAAAATGTTTAATGCGAGTCAATGTAATAAGATTAAGGAAAAATAGTAGGTTACGAGCCTCAAACTTTTCAATGCTATAAGAGTGAAAAAAATAGTGTTTTAAAAAACACAGACAAATAGATTTTAACTTGGCTTCGCAATATACTATCTCGAGCCACATTCAAATAAATAAACATCAAATTATTTGAACATTGACATTAATTATAAAAAATACTAACTTTTAACAGAATAAGTATCATTCAAATGATTACAATAATTACAGAATATATTTCATAATAAACAATTTAACATATTTAGAGACATACATGTCAATACTATATACTATAAATTTGACCAGTATAATTGGCATAAATCTTAGTTGCATCTTTTTTTAGACGGAGGGAGTACTTTGGGTTCCACTGCAATAATTTTCAAAGCTCGCTTACTTGAGCGCCTCATATTATGATCGATCCATCTTCAAACAATTTAGATACAGCTTGGTGAATTGAATGATATCACTTCTATGCATTTAAGAAGGCCAAAGTTTTCACATAGTAGGCCAACGTCAATTGAATTGAATGTTATCGCTCCTAAGCAAATTCAACAAGAATGAACAATCATGTAGCTTACGGTATCCCTTAGTGTACACACAGCGTGGAAGATTAATGCATAAAAGAAATACTCCATAACCGGAACTACTGTTATCATAAATAATATCTTGATGAATGTCAGGGGTAAATAAAGGCACCAACCAGGGAACCACCGAATGCGAACATGCGACTACAATCCCAGCAAAAGTATGTGCATAGAAATACTCCATAACCGGAACTACTGCTCAAAGGAATAGCTAATAATTGCTTGAAAGATTGATTCACTATTGCATCAAATGGCAATGTCACAAATTAAAGTATCTAAGTTGCTGCCATGAACGAATTGCACTGAACCGAAAATACTCTGAACTCTGAAAAACGATGATTACAGCTGAACTACTCTGCTCCTATCAACAGACATGCACACAGACTGCTACAACCAATACAACTTAACCTTAGGCAAGTGAAATTAACTGAAGAAATAAACAAAAATTCTATGCAACCTAAAGGTAAACAGATCATAAACAAACAGTTTATTGTTGCTACTGCAAAATGACAGGATGAACCTAAGCTAACTGCTTGTGCTTGCTGCTGCTACTGAACAGAGCAGGAACAAACTCAGCTGCTCACTACTTATCCCTGAGCTGCTAACATGCAGGAATTTGAACTGATGGTCTGAAGAGAGTAGTAAGATGTCTTGTACTTGACAATACCATGGTACCTGAGTCGCAAAAGAAAAATGCATTAGCATAGGCAATGGAGTACCAGTCAGATGAATCACATACACTTCAATATTGTATTTTGCAACGTCATTTGCCCTCATCTGTCCGAGATAATTTTGCAAAGCTATCTAAGCAAGAGATCAAAATAGTAGTTATTGACTTGTGCTACTACAAAATTTGTCAATTTCTTTAGTGTTTTATCTGAAGGAGACTGTCCTTGTTCCAATATTTCAGAGATGTCTATGTAGTAATGCTTTTCTTTAAAGTACCTATTTATCAAATGTGCGATGTGGCATTTTTTTTTTTGGTTAGAATGATAAATCACCAAACATTCTCTAGCATTAGTTAAGTCTTTGGTTTTTATCTATATAAGTTGTGAAGTAACACAATTTCTGATAATTCAATCACACATCCATGATGTATAATAGTTAAGCCATAAGTGCCAATGGCTGACAAATGACAATGACAAAGGTCTGTCAATAATTGCTCCTGCTAACATGCGTGTGATGAAACAAAGAGTCAGCTATGCAGTTACCTTAAAGATGTTTGATTAGATTCATACATGTGTTATCCTAGTTGAAAAACAACTCTGAAGAAAACCAGGAAAGAATATCCGGCAACAGCTGAACAAAAGAAAAGGAAAATTCAGATTCCATCATGCAAGTAATGCAATCGATCATGTTATTCATGTAAGTAATGCAATCGATCTAGACAGCACAAAAACATTGTATCAGTTACCTAATCTCCTCTGGATAAAATAACTCCTGATTCCTTCATGCCTAGCTACGGGGGCCAAATCGGGAGAGCACATGTGCAAATTCTGTAGAAAACATGAACTTTTTAGTTAGCATACAGAATCAACATAGAAATCCCATCTTCTCCATTTTCTGCAAAAGCTTTGTTGCTACCCTTTCAACATTGACGCACAAGATAGATAATTAATTAACACATGTCCATGATGGCAGCATTGGCTTCCCAAGCAGAACCAAAATTTGTTACAACCGAAGAGATTACTGTGGTAAGCCTCATCTTATATATTATTCCAGTTTCATAATCCTAATTCCCAACCAAAAGGGAAAAGATCTCCCAGCTGCTTCATCGTATACACTTGGTCCTTAATTGTTTAAACATTGAAAATTCTTAACTGAAAGATTGAAGTTTTGCCGTAGCTTCAATACTGTAAATAAACTTCTATAATTCCATTAATCTAAAGTTTTTAATCCACATCCAATAATCACTCCCATTAATTAACACAATAACAAATTAATCCAAGAGCAAACTAAAAAAAATCCTCCAAGAATAGATCAATTTTCACAAGTCGCAAGAGCAATAGCAATCACGTAATCAAGCCACTGCTCCAATCACCGCTCTGCATTCACCGCAACGCACAGGAGAAAAGATAATAACAAGAGACAGGTACATAGACAGAGATCTGATATTTCCAGAAAACATCAGGAACTGGATGAACTTACCCATCCCTGAGCTGCTTCTCGACGGAGTTGACGCTGGTGGCGAGCGCGAGCAGGAAGGGCTTGGAGGGGAGATTGCACTCGGGAGCGAGCTCCAGCACGACGTAGCAGGTGTCGTTGGTGAAGAGCGCACTGGCGAGCGCGGCGGGGTGGTCGCTGGCGCCCAGCGCGCGCCCGCGGCCGCAGCCGCCACGACGACCATCTCCGCGTCGGCGTGCGAGGATGGCGGGGGCGGGGACGGCAACGACGACGCCGCCTCCTTCTTCGACCTCGAGTTCGCCGTGCCCGGCGACGAGAGCGCGGCCTCGGACGCCGAGGAGGAGCGGGTCGAGTTCAACTTCGCCGTCGCCGCCGCCGCCGCCGCGGGCGGCGAAGACGGCGTGGCGACAGGAGCTGCCGAGGCGGTGACCGTCGACGCGATGGCGCCAGCGGCGGAGTCGGAGGCCGAGGCCGAGGCCGCGCCGGTCCCGCCACCGGCATCGCTGCTCCGCCCGGCCACCAGGTTCCGCGTCCTGCTGCTCAAGCTGAGGAAGCCCAAGCCCCCCGCACCGCGGACGGGGCCGGCGTTGCGTAGCCGCCGAGGCAGCAGGCGCCGAGCCGATTCCTGATAAAGTTCCGCGTGGAGGACATGCCGCTGGCGTCGCTCTTCACGCGCGACAACAGCTCGCGCACCTCGGACGCCGGCGCGGACCGGGCCGCGGTGGCGGACCAGCCCCAGCAGCAACAGGAGGTGGCAGCGTCGTCATCGATCACCGTGGAGGAGCGTCGGTTCGCGAAGGAGGTGGTCCTGCGGTACCTGAGCAAGATCATGCCGCTGTACGTGAAGGTGTCGTGGCGGTACGGCGAGCGCCTCCGGTTCGGCGGCACGGCGAGCGAGGACGAAGAGACGGACGTGGAGCCCGACCCATCCCCGGCGCCATCCCCATCCCCGTCGCCGTCCACGTCGCCGTCCCCAGGCTCCGTCGTCGGCGGCGGCCCCGGCGCCCCGGTGGTGGTGGCCTGCGGCGTGCGCGCGCGCCCGCCAGCGTGCCCGCGGGGGCTGAAGCAGGTGTGCAAGCGGCTCGGGAAGAGCCGGTCGGCGTCGTCCGCGGTGGCCGCGGCGGCGTCGCCGGGCGGCCACGCCCCGCGGCGGCTGGGACGGGGACGGTGAAGGGCGAGGGCGAGGTTGATGGAGAGTTGGGAGTTGTGGTAAGGCCTCGTACGCTCAGATGCGGGGGAGTCGGTGGGGTGTGTATGGTTGGGGCAGGTGGAGGAGTCGGGGCGGGGCCATACGTTGGTGGCGGGGTGAAGGGAGTGTGTGGACGATTCCACTATCATCTTTTTAGAGTGAGATGTAGAGATGTCAACCAATTAAAGTAAACTAAATCAATGGCAGTATCGTCTAGATTGTAATCATTTGCTTCTTTCTTTGGTTTAAAAACCTGCCTACATGACATCATACTTAACCATAATAAAAACATGGGATATAGTATCATAATATAAGATAGATTAATGCAAATTATTCATAGCGTATCCTTTTATCTAACTATGTTTATGTTCTTTCTACTACAGAATCTTCTTCTGATTGGATGGTATAGGAAAATAAGGTAAGAAAATATTATATGAAAAAAAAACATTCAACTACACATTTATTGTACTCCATTTTTTTTATCTTAGAACCATATGAAAAACAAGTTTATATGTAGTTATACATGCAATGCTTAAATGCGTGCTAAAAGTCACTACTATATTTTTCCGTATTACCACTGCATATGTGCTGCTACGGAGTTGCTTTAACTTTTATATTTAGAGTGGTTACTTGTGTTCCTCAAGTTTATTAGCTTGTTAGGTAGGGTCTTAAGTTATATTGCTATGTATATAAATAATGATGTAACACCCAAGGTGTTTGACTCACACTAATGCACTTGCATCACATGTCATGAGCATAATTTCATGAACATAAATATATGAAGCATCACATCATTTCTATGTATATGCACTTGTCACTTTATGCTTGTTTATGCTTGCTAATACAATGTTATGACATGTGTGGTTGTTGTTTGAGCTCTATAGTAGCTTAATTGTGCTTAGGACACTTAGTGGAACAATGTTGTTGTTGTTCTTTTTGTTGCAAGCTAATGTCAATGCGTTGTTTACTTCATGTAGGAACTTGTGATTTGTCCAAGTTCAAGTGTTGACCAAGTCCAAGTGTCCGTCTAAGTCCGAGTGTCATCAGAGTTATGATGTCGTCCAAGTTCAAGTGTGTCAGAGCTAGAGTGTTGCTTCTAATTATCATTTGTCATGTATCAGTTGTGTACTTGTACCTTGTGGTGTGGCCTGAACTCTTAACTCGTGCCTTAATGGCCTGAACTCTTAATTAGTGCCTTAATGGCCTGAACTCGCCCATGGTATGCATTCTTGATGCATTCTTTCGTTTGCAGGTTGCATTCATGTTTTTAGTTACGATTCTTGTTTGACGATTCATAGGGTTGTACGTTCCCCGTTTTCCAGATAATATGCTAGTTTTCCCTTAATGATCCTAGTATTCGTGCTAAGATCCTTGTTTTCCCTCTAAGGATTATTGTCTCTATTTTCTACGATGAGGGTTGCACAGCTAGGATGAGTGAAGCCCAAATCGGGCTTCGCTGTCGAGCCAGGATGACACCGGGCTTCGCTGTCGAGCCAGGATGACACGGGGATCGATGACAATCAAATCCATGTTTCATGTTTTCTCTTTTTAGAATCTTGGGGCAGAGTTTTTTTTCATTATTTTTTCTGGAGAAGATGCAAACAGGATGACCACTGCAATGTACGTAGGAAAACATGTTGTTACCTGATGTTGCTATTACTTGAGTCGCTGCTGCTTAGTTAGAGATGGCACACAATCCCCTGGACTTTGAGGCTGTCTTTCTTAGACTATCCGCACTCGTCGTCCTCTGTACTCATCCTCTAGAAAGAATATTCTAGTCTGGTCATCAAAATTCTCACCTCTATACTACTTACTCCCGCACTCATCCATCCTCTATATCTCTACTCTATACGGTGGGACCCACACGTCAGTTTTGTTTTCCCCTTTTCCCCTCACGCGATGCCCTCCCTCCCTGTCCATTCTTTCTCTCCCGGCCGGGACAAGCAGCCGCGGCATCGCCGGGCGCCGCCGATGCTGTCAGCAGGTTCTTGAACTCGTCAACTCTGAGGAGATGAGCAAAAGCAGGAAAAAGCCTCCGGACCGCCAACAGCCACGGCCACTCCAAAACGTGGTGTTGTAGTGGTACGACGTTGTTTGTGCGCTTTTGTTTTTTTTCTGTTCTTTGGCGTTAAGAGCCATAACACTTCTTAGTTAATTAACGATGAGTCGTTTGGACTAGTCTGGTTGACAAATTAACTCTGTTATTTGTGAAGAGTATATATATTTTCTAAGAATTTATCAGCAATGTATATATTTTCTTTGGCATTAACCCATTTACATGCAATGCAATGCAAAATGAGGCGGCCAATGTGTAACTTACCATTCTTTCTGTTTTTTTAGATAAACTTACCATTCTTTATGTTGTATGTGTTAGTTATATATTAAGTTTTCGATTGCATCTAGCTCATCACGAAGTTATTTTAATTTAGATAATAGTTCTAATTACCTAGCTTGCCCAAGCTTTTGTACTTCAGTACTTGAACATGTCATTAATTAGTTTATAGCAACTTTTTCCAGTTGTTGAGTATATCACACAACAAATAAAAATAATAAAAAATGAAATAATCTGAGTTTTGCATGAAGAATTGGAGCAACCGGCTGCAATCGAGAGTGCACTAGGACAATAATAGATATGAAATATCATGCCGTTCTTTTTTTTGTTGGTATATATATGAGCGTACGTGGATCTTTTATTACTACCTTTTGTGAGATGTTGCATCATAATCAACCATAATAAGAACACGTGCTATAGTGCTACAATTTAAGATAGATTAATACAAACTATTCATAGTACATCCTTTATCTAACTATGTTTATTTTTTTTTTATTCACAGAATCTTTTTCTGATTGGATGGTATAGGAAATAAAATAAGGTAAGAAAATATGTTATGAGAACATTATACAATGTATATGTTTAGTGTGCTCCACATTCAACCATAGAACTACATATAAATAGTAGTTTATGTGTAGTTATGCATGTACCACTGCATATGTGCAGATGGAGTAGTGCTTAAATACACATTAAAACTCACTACAGTATTTTCACCACTACCACTGCATATGTGCTGCTCCGAAGTTCCTTTAAACTATATTTTGAGTGGTTACATGTGTTTTCCAAGTTTATTAGATTGTTATATAGGGTCTCAAGCTATATTGTATAGAAATAGCGACACACTTTTTTATACACTAAATTGTTGTCTTGTTGCATACTTCCTCCATCCTTAAATAGATAATGTTTTCGTTCTCCAAGAAACAATTGATGATAATTTTAACAAATAATAAATATCATTAATAGTATCATCGGAAAGATCTTTAGATCTAGTTTTTTAACAAATTTATTTAAAGATACAAATATTGTACGTGTTTTCTATAATTCAAGTTAAATTTATGACACGAACACCCAGGTGGGGTCCCTGACTTAGGTGGCTCCATAGCCGGTGGGGGGCTGGTGCCCCTGCCGAAGCTGGAGCCGTCATCCCTGCTCTGATTACCCACCAAGCTCGTCATGCCACCACCGCCACGATAGGGGAGCCTCCCCAACCTACCCACTCGGCACCCTAGATCCATGTTCGCCGAAGCATAGCTGCCAATGCCGTCTTGGCTACCGCCGACAACCTCTACAGAGACAGATCAAGATCCCCACGAGACGGAGCACGTGCTAGGTCTAGTCGCTGGGACATCATGCCATGGGAAATCACAGCGCCAATCTTAGGGGGCTGGGTGCAATTTGAGAGCAAGGTGGAATTGGACGACTTCAGCAACGTACCCAACCCATCTGCACCTGTTTCGTGATGCTGGCAGCTTCGCTCCTAACAATCCTCTGGATGAAGCTCTTCAGCCCGCTCCACCGCAGGTTGGTGAGGGGCTTAGAGGAGACCCTCCCAACGTCTACCTCGCCCCTCCGGCTAGTCCCCACCCGCACCAAGAAGTTATAGAGGCAATTCAAGCTCATGATGCTACTTAGCCTGACTTCCAAGGGCCTGATATGGGTCCTTATCTTCTCCCTGTGCTCCCACTCTACCAAGCAAATGTTAATGTTCATAATCAAGGCAACAATGATGATCAAGGCCAGCTTCATGCTAGTCATTCCTCTCCTAGACTGTTGCACATGTATCGTGTCTAGGCTCAGGCACCAGCCTACAGGGCACGCCCAACGCCAAGACACACCTAGCCTGGAACTATAGGGGCTCAATCGGGAGTCTTTGCAGTTCTACCATGGCACATCTATCCTGCCTCCTAGTCTCAAATAAAGCACATGTATGCTTTATTTCAGAAACCTGTAATTCCAGCATCTCTAAAACTGCTATTAAGAATCATTTTATCTCAATGACGCTTTTGTTGTTCCCTCTCAAGGACAATCTGGTGGCCTTTTGCTGATGTGGAATGATGAGGTCTCGCCAACCACAATCATCACTACATCTTTGCTTTATGAATAAATAAATCAAGCCACCAGGAGTATGGTTTAGTTTGCATCTATGGTGGCCCTCACCATATTACCACTAATGTAATTTGGGATCAGGTGTTGAACTTTGTAGTTCTTAATAGTAATCTACCTATGTTCTATATGGGGGACCTTAATGAACTGATGCATGTTAATGAAAAGCTAGGCCCTACCTGTGCTGATGTAAATCGTATTCATTCTGTGTGTATGTTAAGCAATGTGGTTTTATTGATCTCGCCTACAGTGGCCTAGCTTATACTTGGACTAACAAACGTTCCTCCTCTGTTTTGACTTATGAAAGGCTTGATCGATATTTAGGCAATGCAGAATGGTGCTTGGTGTATCCTGCAACAATCATCTATCACCGGATTTTTTTTATTTTTATTCCCTTTCTTAAAGTAATTTTAATCCTAATCCCAAGAGAAAACATATTGCATGGCGTGACCAAAGCACTTTGTCACGCCAGTGCATGTGGCGTGATAACGACCGCCACGCTGGCGCAAGTGCCAGCCGGATGTCGACGTGTTATGTGCAGGGCCCATGTCATCGCACCACCATGTCAGGCGTGACAGCGCTGTCACGCTAGGCGGGCTGGCGCGACTGCTGGTAGGGTTTCGTGGATGATGGCCCATTTGCTTAGGGCCCATCACGCCAGCCCGTCTGGCATGACAAGCGGATTTAGGGTTCGGAGTAGGCCCATTTTTTCCTTCTCTCTCACTCTCCTCCCATTATCTCTCTTTCCCTCTTGAAGCTCTTTTGAGCAACTATCTTCTTCCTCTCTCTCCTCTTTTTCTCTCATTTTCTCCTTTTAGTTGACATAGATTGTTTAAGTGTAATTGGTTGCAAGCATTTGGTCTTTGAGGTAATACTCCCCTATCCTAACATGTTTTTTGTTTTACACTGCTTTGGTTTATACTTCTGTTCTTTGCACTGCTGTGGTTTTGACTGCTATGGTTTTGACTGCTGTGGTTTACACATGCTCTTCTTAGGCTGATACTTGTTACATTTATGTTTTGGTTGTATGCCTGTGTATTGTGAAATTTGTTAGGGTTAGAGTTCATATGTACACTGTTTTAGGGTTTGAATTCATCTATGGTTTGTAGTGCTGGTATCATATAAGTAGGTTTTTTTAATTACGGTTAGGCTAATGATGGAATTCGTTAATTAGTTTGTTATTAGAAGTAAGTTGGTATTGAGTATATTGTGAGAATGGATGATTTGCATTTCAATTTGTTTGGTTGCTAATTTCAAACTAGCGTATGCCCGTGCGTTGCTACGGCAATGACTTAAAAAATTTCAATGTAATTCAACACGATAAAAATAAAAAAATAGTTGGTTAGAGTCTCAATTTTCATTACAGTAAGAATATAAAAAAATAGTAGATTGAAATCAAGACAAATAAATTTTAACTTAGGATTAGCAACATACTGTTATGAACCACACTCAAATAAATAAGCGTCAAATTTAGTAACATTAAAATAAGTGCATGATAGATCAGTCCTCCATAACTATCTCTTTCATTGTCTTATGCCTGTTATGCGGCTAAGATATTCTCGTAGAGATACAGGGGATCATGCAACGCCGTGAATTCCCATCATACGCCAATAGATCAATCACAAAGTTCTTTTGTAATCTTTGGCCATCCGATTGCACAAGACAAACATAAATAATAAGTTGCAATTATATATATATATATATATATATATATATATATATATATATGTATGTATGTATGTATGTATGTATGTATGTATGTAGATGACCACAAACATAAATTATTGTGCTCACCGTGGAGATTGGCATGAGCTGTCCATTGTTCCATGCGGACATGAATTGTAGAATGATGAAAGCATTTAAATTTCTATATCATAAAAAAAAATGGTCAATTATTAACCCTTGACAGTCAATTTCTATATATAGCATGGTTCAAATGAAGTTACATATCTTCTATGATTGGAATGCCACTTGGGAGTATGTGTTTCCACGGAAAGACATCGACAAAGATGTGCAGCTCTTTCACTCCCGTTGCAAGTCTATAACTGTTGGAAATACTGATAATTTTATGCATATAGCGCTTGTATGGCATATCCTTACACCAATCGGGGAATTGGAGTAGGATCAAGCACAGTTAGAGTTTTTTCCACACGGTCCAACACAAAAGGTTAATGCCTCCTCTTACCCATGGCATAAGAAGGCTGCGGAATGGTAGGAATTAGAATTTCAAAAAAGGTTTCACAAAGAATCATAGAGAAATATCCTTACAAATCTGCAGCGTGAGGCATCATATTTCATATACGGCCACGTTTCTAATGATTTAGCCAACTCTTGAACATTAAGCTTCTCTGACCTTGGAATTTGTGCAGATTCGTACGTAGTCTACAGAAAACATATATGCTTGAACACATGAGAAAGACTTCTTATTATGGATATACTACTTAAGAAAATACGCAAGAGCATACTTATATAATTTAAAAACAATTTATTCACACAGAATCTCAGGTCCACGTAATGCTTTGAAACTACCACATTAGCACTCGTCAACCTTTTGTTCTCATGGTATGCAAGAAGCCGTGCACCCATGTTGAAACATTCTCTAGGCATCGGTTGATTCATCCTTAGTGATGCTTGGAGTTGACGGACAGTTAGAGAGATATTGTAAGGTTGGAAGCTCCGTACCCAATTGGTCCTATAAGATAACAAGTTATGACCTAGAATATGATCAATTGAATAATATATATTACCATTGAAAAAAAATAAATAAATCATAAGAAGCTTACTCCAATGTCTCAGCATCATCAATGGTCATGATATAGTCACACAACATGCCTATCAAATCTTCCTTGGTCATTGGCATGTCAAACGTGGAAAGGCCACTCAATAAAAATGGGTCCATAGCTCTATCAGGAGAGGATGCTGCAGAAGTTTGATGATAATCTTTCCTCTTGCATGGACTATTAGGACTCTGTAGTATTTCAATATCAGATGGGCTTCCAATCACTTCATCATCAACTTTGACTAACAAACATCCCTTTCTCTTGTTTAACTCTGAGGACAATAAAATAGCAGCCAACTTTGTCCTCAACTGGGTCATATCTTCCTACAAATATGATGAATTATCATTTTATAATACATATCATTAAATGCATATATAACAACACATACAGTAACCCTGTGTGATATACCTGAGTTATGCTGTTAGACAAACCTTCCCCGGTCCAGTATTCAACATACTTTAATAAAAAAAAAGACCGCATGCCATATCAAAAAGAGCATCATACACATATCCAATAAATACAATAAAAATCTATTAAATTCAATATCTAGCACAAACCTGTCCATCTGCATTTTCTGCTCGAAATGTATCTCTTAGTTGGCCAAGAAGAAACCTGGATGTTCGGCCACTTGTGATCTTTAAGATCCTTGTGCTGCGATATAATGTCTATTTGTTTCTGCATTCCCTTGATCTGCAAACATATATACAGAGCAGTATCTTTAGTTTCCTAAAATATTATCTATTTATAAACTAACAAATAATTAGCATTTTGTAGCAACAGAATACACTCACGGTAAGAATTAGGTCTTGACGACCAAATATGGTGCCCATTGAATCAAGCACTTGTATCTCGTGCTCTTTGGCATTAACCACAGCAAGATACCAAATGGGTGTGTTCAATGTTTATTGGAATAAACACCTAAATAAGTATTGTACATATTACATCAGATAAGTATATATTTTCGTATACAGCAATAATAATACAATTGATTTTTACCATATCATGGTCCAGGTACGATAAAACCCTTTGCTCAATGGTGCTAATTCCATTCTTGTCATGCGTGGGATACATGTCCTTCATACTAATTTTATCATCACCATCCCTCTTGAGGATACTGGAGATAAGAGAATTCTCTAGGAGGACCTTACCACAAGCCCTCAACTTCAGATGATCTTGATGCCTTAATAAGGTAATGTATGCATTTATGACCTGCACAGGTTAAGAGGAACTATAAATATTTAGAAAAAAAATTATTTCATATGTTAGATTAGAAGTAATGCTACGAACTGGTCAATTAAAAATGCTATGACTTGATCATTTAAAAAAATGCATTCGGCTGAAAAAGGCATTCCATGTTCATCCTGTCTATGAAAGCATCATCAATGAGCACAACTTGTTCCTTTCCAGGTTTGTAGGGGATTTTTTTTAATAGGCTCAATAATGTCAAGATCAGCCTGGTTGCAAACATAATCTGTAAAAGAAACAGTTGTGTAAGGAAGATGACAAATGTAGCCATTGAAAAAAATATACATATAAATTGGGAATTGAAGTTATACATAAATTGGCAAATGGAACATATGGAAAAGGGAAACAATTCCAATACCTTCCGGGACAGCCACAATAGACACTGATTTTTCAGATTTGCTATCCAGTGATGTCGCTTCAGATTCACATCAGCCACAATAGACACTGATTTTTCAGATTTGCTATCCAGTGATGTCGCTTCAGATTCACATAATGGAAATCCATTATCATTTTTTTGTATTATTAAGCATCTCTTCTTGGTTACCATCACATTTTTGCTGCAAAATACTACTTGTCCCAAAATATAGTGAGTTCATGACATCATAACAAACCATGGAAGTTTATCTTTCAAGATCAGCTAAGTATGGTTTACCTTTCTGGAATAATACTGGTGGTACTGTTACTAATGTGGCTCTTTTTCCTCCTCTTCTCTTTTGCAAAATTCTGGCCATAAAAGCACGGAAGTAGATTAATTGTCAATACTTTACATATTGCTGAGGTCTCAACAGGTCAAGGAGACAAGAAAATAGTATTCATTAATAGAAGTAAACTCATGAACATTATAGTAAGCCATTCTGTCAACAGTGAATTTTGACTTATTGAGAGCTATAGTAATCTCTGCAGGTGATGATTTGTGACTATATGCTCTTTTCCGTTTTTCATATTTGATTTTTTTTGTCACTTTTAACTTATTCTTTCATACATACTGTGTGATTTTAAGGTCTGCTTAACTTTACTTCTACTAGTAGGATGCCCCGCGCGTTGCCGCGGGTATAATATGGTTTGCTAATATGAATAGCTTGAATGAATACATAATAGCATGTATTAGTTCGATGTGTTAGTGGATGATGATGTGGACACTTTGTATGGCGATTTAGTGGCATGTGCTAGTGGGATGTTCTAATGGTTTTGAAGCATTTCACCCGAGATCTCACTCAACCGAACCCTCTCTCTGGCCGAGGGAGTGACCGACTTTCGGTGGAGCCTCGTTAGAGGGTCATCGTAAATCTTATTGTTTTCGAAGCATTTCATCCGAGGTCTCATTCAACCGAACCCTCTCCCCCTACTATACCTGAGGGTCATCCCCCTCCCAAAAGTTCTAGGAGTTTTCCTTCACAAAATCATGCATGTTTCGGAGGACCATATATAATCTATGTGATACTCCCTCCGTTCCATAATATCTGTCACTTCGCTTCCCGAGAAACAAATGCCGGCAATTTTTATAAATATTAAATATCATCGATTAGTATCATAATTAGTATGGTCGGAAAGATCTTTGGATCTAGTTTTTTAACAAATTATTTGGAGATATAAATATTACACGTATTTTCTACAAATCAAGTCAAACCTGTGGCACGCACCCCATGGCGACACTTATTTTGAAACGGAGGGAGTATGCAGTTTTTGCTAGATTTTTGCTTAGAAACGGGTTTTTAGGATCGGCCAATACGGGAGGCTAATCTCATCCACTCGAACCCCTCACCCCTACTTTACCTGAGGGTCATCCCCATCCCAAAAGTTCTTAGAGTTTTCCTTCACAAAATTATGCATATTTCGGAGGACCATATGTAATCTATGTGATATACAGTTTTTGCTTAGAAACGGTTTAAACATTTGCAAAAAAGTTATCGAAATATATCTATGTGGGGTCTTGTTTTGAAGAGTTTATTGCGAGGAATACCATGGTGCAATTAGATTTCAATTACGATACTTAGTTTAGGTGCTACGACTTTTTTTCTATTTCAAAGGAAATAGCTAGTGGGGAGATTAATGAGGTTTATTGGGCAGATGATGTCACCTAGTGGGCAGATGACATCACTTTTGAGGCGTGGACCAATCAGGAGGGAGAGAATTAGCTTTACACGGTTTAGGCTTATAAGAGTTATAGATTAGATAGACGTGGGTGTTTGTTTTATGGCTGCTAGGTATGAGTATCATCAGATTAAGGACAGAAAAATATTTACAAGAACACTCACACAACAGCAAACTAAACAAACTTTTACATACAGGTTGAAAACAATGAAATGCAGGAAATTAGATGACTAAATTTCAGTTGTAAGAGATTAGTCATCCTTCCTATTTTCAGAACACCTTGTTGCATAATTTATAGTTTTTAGACTATCTTGTCAGTGTATACTATCAAGAAACAATACTAAGTTGCAGGTCATCAGGTTATTTAAAATGCAGCATAGGAGATTAAAGGATAAGGAAAGCCTTCTTAAGCTGCTGCAGTTTACCATCGCTGTTTCTGTTTAACCACTTTTGATAACTAATTCCTACTTTCCTGCCTTTTTCACTAATTTCTATTTCTACTTTCCTGGCTTTTTTTCATGTATTTACCAGCTGTGTCATGACAAGCTAAAAGGATAACTCAACTATGCATGGACTGACAATTTTGATTTCAACAACCCGGTAAAACAATGCCTAACAATGTATACAATACTAATAGACTGATCATTCGAGTATGATAGATGATTCATTTCTAGCAAACCTTGCTGCCTGAGGAGGGCAAATCTTCTTCTGCGCCAAGCTCCAGCAGCTGCGCGGCCTCTGCAGTTTCCACACCATCACGCTCGTCGCTGCGCCGAACGGTGACCTCCCCGGGGCCAGCGCAGGCGGGTGACCCGACATTCGACTGTTGCTGTTGTGGGTCGCCGCCGATTCCTCCATGGTGCGCTGCTGCAATGCCACAAGTGGCTGCAGTCAGACGTGCGCAGTTCCACCCCGCGGCGTCCACCTCCTCGCAACCGAAAGGAGCTGCTGCGGCGTAGCGGTGGAAGCGATAGGACTGAGAGGGGAGGGGTGACGGTGGCTACAGCTGCGTGTGGCGGAAGGGAAAACAGAGCGAAAACAAAGTGTATGTAACACCTTAAGTGTTAAGCATCCATTAGGCACCAAATTAATTAACTTGATCATCATTAAGCATGGCATAAGCATCATCAAGCATAAACCCTAGTTGCATTGTCATTTCATGTGCTTTGCATTTTTATTATGCTTGTTTGCTTGATTGATTAATTTAGTTAATTAATTGCCTTGCAAATGACTTTGTCAAGTTTGGATCCACTTGCCCAGCATTTTGGAAATGATTTAACAAATTTTATTGCAAAAGATTTGGTGTATTTTGGAGCAAAAGAAAATAAATTGGAAAATTTCCTTTTTTAAGGCTAAATTCAAAATGAAATTTACAATTCAAAATTTATTTGGAATTTGGACCTGAGCCCTAAATGAAAGTTGTTCAATTTTTAATTCCCTACAACTTTCATTTTTGGCACTTTTCCTGAAAATGCCTTTAAATTTGTCGAAATGGTGCTTTTTGCTCGGTTTAAAAATAAATTTAAAAAAAAAAGAAAATGATCACCACGAGCCGCCAGGGCCGTTTCGCCCAACGCGGTCCACCGGCCCGCTCCACTCCAGCGCCAGCGCCCCGCTCGGGCGTGGCCGACCCGTCGGCCGCGCGCACCACGCCGCGCCATGCGCCCGGCCGACCGCCGCGCGGCCGGGCGTTCCCGGCAGCGGGCCCCCCGCCACGACCGGCCGTCGCCCAAATTGGAAACCCCCCGCCCGCTCTCTCCCCCCACTCGCTTACTCGCTCGCGCCTCGCTCGCTCTCTGCCTCTCCATCTCGCCCGCGCGTAGCAGCGGCAAAGCAAGACGGCACCGCCCCCGGCGGCGGCCGTTCCGCCGCCGTCGAACACGCCAAGGCACGCCGACGCCACAAGACCACCTCCACCTTCGCCCGCTACACCTCGCTGCACCTCTTGGCACCACCGTCGCCCCGCTGGTAAGCCGCGAGCAGTCGCCGCTGCCAGCGCCATGGCGGGCTCGCCGGGAGCCTCGCGGTCCCTTGCGTTCCCCTTCACCAGCTCCACCTCTCGCTCTACGGCGCTTGCCGCACGGAGTCGCCGCGGCTTCGGATCGAACTCCGGTGAGCTCGGAGGGCCGATTAGGGCCCCTAGCTACCTCGCCACCGCCTCGCCGTCGTTGTCACCGCCGCCCGAGCCACCCCTTCACGCGGCGGAGCTCTAGGCTGCCCAATAGGGGCAACCAAACCCGCGGCTAGCTTCGTCGTGAGCTTGTGAAGCTCGCGCGCCTCACCTTTGCCACGCCGCCGCCGGAATAGTCGCCGGCGAGGCATGCCGAGCCGCTCCGCGCCAGCTGCTCGTCGCCAACACGCTTCCGGCCACCACTCGCGCAACCAACCCCCACCTCCGGTGCGCCTCGGCGTGAGGATCACGCCGGTGCCACCACGGCGCCGCCGTTAGCCTCGCCGCCGCCGGCGAGCTAGGGCGGTCAACGGCCGGCTCGCCTCTGGCCGGCCGACCGGTGGGGCCGTTGACCCACCGGGCCCGCGTGTCAGCGGCTCCTGGTCCACTGGACCGGGTGTACCTAGCGTTTTAGAGCCGGTTTTCTTTTAAAAAGATTTCTCAGAAAATGCTTTAATTAGTTTTAAATTCATAACTGGTGCAAATGGAGTCCAAATTAGATGAAACTTATTTTGCTAGGTTTCTTATGAATAGATCTATCTAGAAAAAATATGTGATGCAATTTTTGTGATACTTTTCTGTATAGATTTATTTAATTGCTTAAAAGGCTGAAATTTGTGTAAATGCATAGTAATTTGTAGATTGCTTTGAAAAATGTGATACTTATTTTGTTAGACTTGTTGTGTGATGTAGTTTCTGGGAAAAATGAATACCATGCAGCTACTGTGTAAAAATATTGAGATGTGATTTAATTGTGTTTTAGGGCTGATTCTTAAATGATTTTTAGTAAATTAAATATGAGGAATTATGCCTTGATAATTTTTGATGACTGCTCTTGTGCTAAGAAGTTCTAGATAAAAATATGAAATCTGTTGTTTGACACTTTTTACAGTACAAAGTTGTTAAATGTGCATTTCTGTCCTGTTGCTTTATCTTTTTGTGTAGGCTGTTTCACTTGATAAAAAGTGATGAAATTTTTATCATGGCTCTGTGTTAGCATAATGTAGCTCCTGTAATTTTTATAGAATTTTCTGGACTGTTTAGACAGAGGTCACAGTTCAAGCCCTTAAATTCACATGAAATGATAAGCTTTGATTTAATTGCTTTAGTAGGTGCTATATTTGCTTTTGAGCACTTTTAGTTATGTTTTGTTTGCTAGTCCTATTATGCAGCACCATAACTGAAGTGTGATGTTTAGTTAAGAGTAGTGTTACCTCTTTTTATTCATGTGTTGTGAGTGTGTGTATGCCTATGCACACTTCTCTTCTTCATACACTTATCTAAGTGTTTAGAGAAGAGATATTCACATACTCAGTAAAGTGAAGTAGTGTATACTAGAGAGGAGATATGCACCTACTCTGTCAAATAACTTGTTAATCATCTTCATTCATAAGCATCGCACATATGCATTCTTTATATTTATACCGTGCATCGCATCATACAGGTTCGCAGGAGGACCCCCAACTTTTCGGAGATCGAGGAGAGTCACCGGGGGAGTTCCAATAGGAGGTCCCACCCCGAAGAGGACGAGGAAGAAGACCTGCCCGAGTGTCCGAATCACCGCCGCATGACTTCGAAGAAGGCAAGCACCGGAGCATCTACTTACCTATGCTTTCTAACAGTCTAATTATGCTTTATGATTATTGCATTAAGTATAGGAGTTGTGTGAAACCGTTGATGCATTATATCCTTGCTTTACCATTGAATTATCCTACCTTGATACACCCCCTTTAGTCTAGGGCGAGTAAACCGCTTAGCTTGCTTAGACGGTAGAAGTCGGGTGATTTCACGTCATCCGCAAGTATAGGTGGTTACTTGATTGATGGAAAAGCTTATGTTGATATCATCCGGTTGATGGTTATGGTAGAGATAATTAGAGACCGGACGGAGTCTTGTGGGGTCGTTGGACCATAGTGATTCCGTGCAGTGTCGATTAAGGACCGTACCGTTGATGTACCGCAAGTCATATTGAACGCATGCCTCACACTTAGGCGGCGGGATAAGTCGTTCCGACCGCGAAGCCTAACACTATCCAGGCCGGCTCTCGATTCGTTCACACCGTATTGGAGATGGATGGGGGACCACGGGGCGCGAAGAGTAAGTCTCGAGTCCAAATTTAGGCTTTGGTTAATGCGGTCGGGCGGCCCCGGGTGCAGTGGTTCCGCTCGAAACCGCGTTTTCTTCCCGGATATATGCCACGGTGACACAGCCCAGCTCACTTGGCTCGTGGCGTGGTTTGTGTGAGGAATACCCCCGAGCTCGGTAGTAATCGATTCGAATCGCCATCGTTCTGGACCGGTGAACACTTGACTTGAGCTGCACCATCGTAGTAATGATTATGGAATGTGGGTAATAATAATGGTGATGATGATGATGAGTTAAGCTAAATGATTATGGTTACTACTTGCTTGCTTATCATGACTAATATACTATAATGATGCATAGTTTAGGTCCTCACCTAGCATAAATAGGAATGGTTAAGCTGAGCTACCACTATAAGTGTTGTTACCGCTTTTATGCAAAAAGAGTCAAGCTATCCCCTGATGAAGCCTGTCATACTCCTTGGAGTCTTTTATTTTGAGTCAGACGGGTAAGTCTAGCTGAGTACCTTCTCGTACTTTCGGGGTTTTTCCCGCTTGTTGTTTGTGCGCACGGACATACCTTCCACGGGTGCTTGTGCTACTGTCTTTTCCCATGGACTAGAAGACCTTGGGCAAGGTTAATCTTTAATATTCTCCCTAACCGCTTTTGATGGATAAGAGTCTAGGCGGCCTTTGTATTAATCTTTAAAAATGTGTGAGTTGGGTTGAGCTTTTCGAAACTACTTTTCTTTTCGCAACTTCGGTTTGAAGAACTTGGTTTGTAATAACTTTATTTCCGCACTCGATGTTATCGAACTATTTGTGAAATATTGTAACATGCGAATGGTGAGGCTAAACTTGTGCGATCTTGGATGATGATGTTTGGTTTGAAATCCTTCGAGATTTCCGGACTACCGGGTTTATAACGGCTTAAGTGTGGCAATTGCTTGTTTAGCGAGTAATTTTTCACTTATGCTTTTATAAATTGGTCGGTTACATTAAAAGCCGGTATCGAGCAAGGTTTAGCGGTTCTTGTTCACTTGTGTATTTAAACAAAAGGTTTTGGTTTCAAAAACGATTGGTCATATCCTTTATGCCCAGTTAAGGACTCTAGGTGGCTATTTAAGTACTAACTTAGGGGCTTGCATCATATTTTACTTTTACTGTTGCCCATGCAGCAAGGTAATTGTATGGGTGCCATTTGCTTGAATGGTAATGTATGGTTCAAAATGCCTCTACGCCTCGGTAAGTGGGAGTTGTGAGAGCATGGTTGTCCAACCGGCAATCTAGGGGAGTGCTAGTGTGATACCGGAAGTATTTACATGTCAAAACCATGTACTTACCAAGATGTTTAATTGTGGGTTGTGCCGTTTGTTGAGACGATGCCGTCATGAGGACGAGGATCGGGTAGTTGTACTACATGTGCGTGTATTTAGGAATGCACGTATGTGTGAGTATTTAATTTTTACATTCCTGCAATGCATTATATTCATACTGTTGGGATGGGCTGAAGTGGATTTTCTGCAGCTACATGACAGAGCTTCGTGTAGAACGCCTAGTTATACGCATTGAGAGAACGTGTATGCCACCGTATATCCGCTAGAATTTATTTTGCTAAGTTTGTGAGAACGTAAGATTCATGCATACATCATGTTTGTTCATCTCATGTCATTACATTTACCTTCCCTTGTAAATTGGTTACTTCCGTTAATTAAAATTGGATAATTAATTACTTGACTCACTCGGGATAAATTTCTAAACAGATGGCCCGTACCAAGCGGTATCGCTTTCGCAAGTCCACTGGAGGCCGTGTACCGCGTGGACAGCTCGCACCTCGCACCACTATCCGGGAGTCTCACTTCCTGGAGGAGTTTGGGATGCCCACGTGTTGACGGTCCTTAACGCCTATTTTATACCATCAATTATTGCTCAATATAACATGATATCAACCATAAAGCATAGTTGTAGGGTTCGATTCTAACGAGTTCCACGAGTTGTGTTGTTCTTGATCATTTTGCAGGTATATCCAATTTTACATAGAATAAAAGTATCTCAAATGATGAATTGGACTACACCATTGCAACGGGCTCGTCGAGACGATCGAAACGGACATATCATTTGCTATATTCGGAGTTCAGAATCAAAAGATATCAATTCTACACCGAAACCAACACTAGAAGACTCTAGAAGACACGGGAAGGCGATCAACCGAAGGTGGGGCCCACCTGCTACAGGGGTGGGGCCGCCCGGCCCCACCCCGGGGCCGGCCAGCGCCCTCCGGAGCCCATTTGTGGCCCGCTTTAACGGACGGCCTCTTACCGCCTTAGGGTTTGCATCTCCACTATTGCCGAAGTCGAATTAGTCCTACATCGCCTGTCTAGAAGAGGTAGAGGCTTTTCTAGAATATAAATAAAGAGGTAGACCCCCCCCCCCGAGGGGGCACCACATTATGGAGATGTAGGGCGTCCCTCGAATGGATGACCTCTCATCTCTAGAGAATTAGGGCTAGACTTTCCAATATAGTTCTAGTTGAGAGTTAGGGAGAGCGGTGCTACGCCCGGGGTTTCGGAGGAGTCTTCGCGAGGAGTCGTCGAGTTTTGGTATATCTTTGTATCTATTCTTGTAAGACTTATGCTTTAATATATTTATCTTCTCTATTTACTTTATGCCTTTATATTATGTTTAGTATAGTTGTTATACTTTAGCATGGGATCTCCGCTTTGTATTAGGTGTTCTAGTTAGCGTGCGTGACTAGAGTAGTAATCGTTAAGCGTGAGGCGTGGTGTCTAGGCTAGTGTTTACCCGAGTTTGCGCCCAATTCTTACGGTTAGTTGTGGTAGCCATCGAGGTGACAGCTTTGTTGGTCTTCGTATTCCACCACGTCGGAGTTGGTGTTTCATAGAGCTTTTGGCGCCCTTACCCGGCTACCTTCTTCCCAGTCTTATTCGAGAGTTGGATAGGTACTTGTTGCTCCAAAGTGTTATTGTGTGATTACTTTATCTACCATAAATCGGTTATTATAGAACCTTGGTAATAGAGAAGTATTTAGGAACCTTGAACTCTCCGTTGTCCTCTCACTTTAGCTATCTATTTACTTATCATAGAATTCTCCTATATGTGTGTCATATATACATAATTCCTATCATCTATCATTTACCCCCTACTTTAGTCTAGTTGGTGTATAAAGTTAGTAGATACATGATGGTGAACTATCAATGTCTTATTCCATTGTTTCCCAAAGGGTAAAATATAAATAACTATACCTGGAATACTCCCGATAAAATGCTACAATGGTTTTACGTGCGGCGCTGCGAATCCTTCATAATTTAATTGTGCATAAGAAATACCAACAAGCATTTTTTGGCGCCGTTGCGGGGATAGGGTTTTACCTCTATTTCTAGTAGCGACGTTAGAAATGTCAACAAGCATTTTTTAGGCGCCATTGCCGGGGAAATAATTGGCGTAAAGATTTTGATAATGATCTTGATATCTGCTAATCTAGTATGTCGCTAGCTTTAGTAGGATTACCCTCTGTTTTGTTGAGTTGTGGAATAAGCGAGAATATCAATCTGTTTCAATCTTACGGCGAAATTCCACAAGAACAAGACATAGGAGATCTTGAAGAACTTCGGGGTGCCTAAACATGCATGATCCATCAACAATAAAGCCCCCGCCATCTTACGGTATGTATAAAGGTTTATATATATTTCACTAACCATGTGTAGATTGGAGAAAAAATCATCGTCACAAGGCGTCAAAGTTCATCATATGTGACGAATAAAGACGCTGCACAACTCACTTTGTGAGTCATGGTAGTTATGATTAAGAATGGTGAGAAAGTCTTGCTCATAGGCTTTAAATTTGATGAGTAGTTATCCTGTTGCATTCCACTTTGCATGTTTACTTTGAATAATCCATGCATCTACCCCATCTCATATTAAATCTATAGCATGTTCAGTTCCTTGCACATATGCATATCACTTTCATATGTACTTAAAATGAAAAAAAAAACAAATATTCTCACCATACTTGATCATGCTTTCATCTCTATTTGAGTAAACCTCTAAGTGCTTTCATGCTATCTTTGTTTACTATAGTATGCTTTGGTTTGAAAGTACTCGCCATACTTCTATAGGCTTTTAAATTAAGCGTGGTGCTTAGGTTAAAATACCTTCCTTAATTAAAACTAGACATGGAGTTTGGTTTGATTATTGAACTAGAAATTATTGAAGTAGATATTGGATATTTTGTTTGACTAACCCCTATAGAAAACTCTTAAACTCAATTCGGGTAATTCAAGAGATGAACTCACATCAAGAGATGAATCAAGGCATGTGATGATGTCTAATAACTTTGCACAAAAGGAAGACACAGCTCATTCTCTATGGAAGAACTGTAAGTATCAAAGTTTATACATTTAATCCTTTGTTGCAAGTTACTTTAAAAAGTGCAGCTACCAACAAAATTTGTTAAAAGAAATCTATGCTAAAGTAATCCTAAAAGCCCATTCTTTTATTAGCATAGAAGAAATCCACATAAAATTATGGACTATAACCCATATGCCAAACTTGTTGCAATCCTTCGGGTATATGTCCACTAATATTTATGCAGGGAAGAAAGAATAAATGTCTGATCATGGTTTGAAATGAAAAGAAAGGAGGACAAGTGTATAGAAAGGACCAAGATGAAAAAAAAAGAAAGATGAAAAACACTTCAATACCTCGTACACTTCGCCATGATAGTGGACCAATCACCCTACAAGACATAAGGTACGTTTATCCAAGCTTCATGCAACTTTAAACTACATTCAACATCTTATACCATATTGCTAATTGTCTTGGTTATCTATACCTTATGTCATGCTTAATTTGCTAAAACTTAAAATAAATAAAATACTCTTTTGGTTCACCTATATATTCTTGGTTCTATCTCTAGTCTTTTGAACTTCCTTACTCTATTATAAGTATGCTTTAAAATATCACTTAAACATTCTAACATCAAACCATATTTTTAAAAGAATTTGGTTGTGTATATAGACTATCGATCCTCTCTTGTATAAAAATATTTAAATCATATTAGGAGATTTCATAGAATCAAATCAAGGTTAGAAGTATTCTTCAAAATTATATTTTTGCCTTAACCTTGTTGGAAAAATTTGAAGTAATGGTGAGTCATTTAAAAAAAACAAACTATAGATTAATCTTTAACTATTTAGCAAACACTATCCACGCTTTAAAATAGATAGTATATTCCTTTGGGTATGTGTTGTCTACTAATCCCTTGCAGAGAAGAAATAATGAGAGAAGCAAAAGTCTAAAGGAGTGAGAAAGAAGTGTAACATAGGAAACAAGATGCTAATGATCAACTCAAAATGCAAGGAACCGCATGGTGCCATCATGCTCCAGTAATAAAGGTAACATATTAAAGATAAGTGGTCATCATTTTCTCTTGATCGTGGAGTACACACCATAGCACTATTCTCTTGATCTCAATCTTAACCATATAAGCTCAAATATGATATATCCTATTTTTAAAAAATGATAGTCATCATGTCAATCTTGATAATTTATAAAGATGAACAATACTTCCATAGGTTAAGTAACTCCACTCCTTTATCTCATAAGATTAAATGCCATATTTATACGTTTGATATTCTCACCCAAGATATAAATGCACAATGTAAATAGACATCAATCCTATTGTGCCTAAGGTTAGAGAATGAATAAATTTTTGGTTCTATTGGTGTTTTTCCACCAATAAAGCCCATGCACTTGATCTCTACCTTGTCTTTATGAGTAGAACACGCATCAAGCAAAGTGTGGGAAGATTTCCTAAATTCTACAAGTGGAAGTTCTAAACTAGTAACATGGATACACATAAGATTGGCTTTGAGATGCTAACAAAAAGAAAGGAAGAAGGTGGCACCACCATTAGAAATGCCACTAGTGGAGACACCACCTCAAACCTCATCCTTAAAAGCAAACCGAAGTACTCGATCAATGAACTACTGCAAGGAGGAGTCTAGTTTGAAGGACTCAAAACATCGAACCCTCGCCGTGAGGTAACATCGGTAGTTATTCATATTTACTTTGAACATTGCATATTTTATTTTCTCTTAACCACATTTACTCTTCTACATTAGTATTACATAGGAAATAATAAAAATAAATAGATATGCATTAGGTTGCATTCATGTATCTTAAAAAAAACTTTAAGCCCCATATGAAACCTTTGTAGCGTAAAAGTTATAGGAATTCTCACTGTGGTGGCCTACAAAATAAAAATACATATCATACATTTGTACTTTCTGCATATAAACCTATAAAATCTAAAAATATTAATTGAGCATCCTGCCCCAATACTGTTATCATAAACATACTTTAAAACCTCCACAACATCCAATCCTCTAAAACGGCTAACCACTAACGTTTTATCCTAATACCGTTCCACGAGTTCTGGTGTTTTGTGAGAGCTTTTACTGCAGATGACTCCAAGAGCTAGCTCACTCGAGAAATCTTTATCTTCATCACTTGAAGCACATCTCTCCCGACACACAAATGACCTCTGTGTGAAGGAAGTAACTTCTTGAGTGATGAGATTGAAGTATTCCCGGCAACACTTGCTCTTACAAACATGAGCTCCTCTATGAGGACCACTCGGCTTTAATGCTCAACTACGACAACATCCAGCTTGGGGGGGAGAGCATCCTCTAGTTATCGGTAAGTATACCTATGCGATTATCGAGTCTATCTTATAGTCATAAAATACTAAAAATATGTGGGCACATGAAGGTCCACGTCTATAGTCTTTTGTGAGTCTATTAGTCTAAAAAGAAATAAAAAGATGGATAATTATTAAAATCAAATAAAGATACTTTAGCTATTTAGAGTGTGATCATAGATTCTGTCTAGTCTATTAAGAGTCAAATAAAAACTAAAGAACAATAAAATTTTGTCTTGGAGATGATGAATAGTTGCTCTGTTGTAATTCCTCTCAAGTGCCAAGTTTTCAACCTTAAATTCTCTCGAGTTTTAGATATGACTTGTTTTAATATAAGAACTTACTTGAACCTGAAATTTGTGGAGGCATATGCTTAAGCTAAGTCTAGGTGATATAGGGATATGATATGAGAAAGACTGAGCTACTATTTTTCTTATTCCTAACGATACTAAGTTCTGGAGATTTATCTTTTGAAAACTCTGAAAAATCTTACATGATGAGCTCTTGTATGACAAAGTTTGAATTCCTACCAAAAGCAATACATGATATACATTTAGATTAGGAAAACCTTTGCTCATTCATGCTGCTTGCTTTGCATTGAGTTCAGTCAACCTTTGTTGTATACCTTATGAGAGCCTTGTCATGCTTTTTAATCAAGATCACTTACACACTCTGCCTACATATGCATTGCTCCTACTCTAGAGTACGCGCAATCATTTTTCACTTTTATATAGATCCACCTTAAAAATGTTTTTCCTCCTACACTGGGAGTAAAAACAACCAAAAATATACCCTATAGGACAACCCCTTATTTAATGCTCTACGTTCTTATTGTTGTCTCTCCAATCATTTATTGTATTTAAAGGATGCATGTGGCTATGTAAAATAAAAAAGTATTAAAAAAAAAAAGAAAAAAAAAAAGAAAAAAAAGAATAAAGATAGCCCATGTTTTCCTATGAAAAGTTCTAAGTTCAAGAGAGATTTATTTCAAGGAGCAAAAGTAGAATTAGGATTAGCCACTAAATACCATATATACACCTATCCACCATACTCCATACACATGCACATCTTGGTTTGATTGTATGACTTGACTCTCTTTGGATGCATTGTTTGACTTTACAATATATGAATTGCAAGTATGCTCGTCCTTGTTTAATGCCACTCCTATGAGCTCCACTATAATAATTAGTTGTAGGAGGGCATGACAACATAAATGCCTCAGTGAGATCCATAAATACCACATATTAAGAGATTTGAGGGTGTCATACAATTAAGCTCTGAGTTTTATTTTGAAAACTTGTAAAAACTCTAGAATATTAGTTTAGTGAGGAATTTGAGACATAGTGCTTGACTTGATTGTTCTATCTTTCAATTACTCAAGACCCACGCAAAAAGTTGAAAAGCTCCATAGCTAATGGTAAAATGGGTAAGTTTCAAAGTTAGAGCAGTTTTGTCTAATTCAAAGGAGAATTTCAGTTTGAAAGCATGTGTACTTTTGAGAAGTGAAAGCATTGTAGCAACTCCTGATCCAAGTTTAGTAGTTAGACTTTGCTAAGGGACTAGCAAAGGGTAAGCTTGGGGAAACTTGTTGACGGTCCTTAACGCCTATTTTATACCATCAATTATTGCTCAATATAACATGATATCAACCATAAAGCATAGTTGTAGGGTTCGATTCTAACGAGTTCCACGAGTTGTGTTGTTCTTGATCATTTTGCAGGTATATCCAATTTTACACAGAATAAAAGTATCTTAAATGATGAATTGGACTACACCATTGCGACGGGCTTGTCGAGACGATCGAAACGGACATATCATTTGCTATATTCGGAGTTCGAGAATCAAAAGGTATCAATTCTACACCGAAACCAACACTAGAAGACTCTAGAAGACACGGGAAGGCGATCAACCGAAGGTGGGGCCCACCTTTCTACAGGGTGGGGCCGCCCGGCCCCACCCCGTCGGCGGCCCTCCCGAGCCCATTTGTGGCCCGCTTTGGACGGACGGCCTCTTACCGCCTTAGGGTTTTGCATCTCCACTATTGCCGAAGTCGAATTAGTCCCACATCGCCTTTGTCTAGAAGAGGTGGAGGCTTTTCTAGAATATAAATAAAGAGGTAGACCCCCTCCCCGAGGGGCACCACATTATGGAGATGTAGAGGCGTCCCTCGAATGGATGACCTCTCATCTCTAGAGAATTAGGGCTAGACTTTTCAATGTAGTTCTAGTTGAGAGTTAGGGAGGCCGGGTTTTTGAGGAGTCTTCGCAGGAGTCGTCGGGAGTTCGTATATATCTTTGTTATCTATTCTTGTAAGACTTATGCTTTAATATATTTATCTTCTCTATTTACTTTATGCCTTTATATTATGTTTAGTATAGTTGTTATACTTTAGCATGGGATCTCCGCTTTGTATTAGGTGTTCTAGTTAGCGTCATTGACTAGAGTAGTAATCGTTAGCGTAGACGTGGTGTCTAGGCTAGTGTTTACCTGAGTTTGCGCCCAATTCTTACGGTTAGTTTTGGTAGCCATCAGAGGTGACAGCTTTGTTGGTCTTCGTATTCCACCACGTCGGAGTTGGTGTTTCGTAGAGCTTTTGGCAGCCTTACCCAGCTGCCTTCTTCCCAGTCTTATTCGAGAGTTGGATAGGTACTGTTGCTCCAAAGTGTTATTGTGTGATTACTTTATCTACCATAAATCAGTTATTATAGAACCTTGGTAATAGAGAAGTATTTAGGAACCTTGAACTCTCCCGTTGTCCTCTCACTTTAGCTATCTATTTACTTATCATAGAATTCTCCTATGTGTGTGTCATATATACATAATTCCTATCATCTATCATTTACCCCCTACTTTAGTCTAGTTGGTGTATTAAGTTAGTAGATACATGATGGTGAACTATCAATGTCTTATTCCATTGTTTCCCAGTGGTAAAATATAAATAACGATACCTGGAATACTCCCGGTAAAATGCTACAATGGTTTTCTGTGCGCTTGCGGAATCCTTCATAATTTAATTGTGCATAAGAAATACCAACAAGCATTTTTGGCGCCGTTGCCGGGGATAGGGTTTTACCTCTATTTCTAGTAGCGACGTTAGAAATGTCAACACCACGCTTCTTTGGCGTGTGTTGGCCCACGTGGGGTATACGGAGGAGCAGCGACCCGTGTACTCCTGGGTGACCGAGGAGCCGAGCATTGAGGACAACATGGTTGCTGTGGAGGTTACCGTTCCACCACTCCACGAGGACTCAGAGTGGGAGGGGTGGCGCCTGCGTGCCTACGGAGTCACACCGGAGGAGGGGGCTAGCAGAGCCGCCTTCTTCGTTTTGCGCACCATCATGGAGCGTTTCCCGCTGAGCTTGGCTCAGGCCTTGGCGGGAGTGTTTCCTCGTGGTGACCCTGCTGACACGTTCTGGGAGCAGTCCCCCAGCATGGCACGCTGGCCAGGGATTCATGAGATTGAGGACAGTGACAACGCGGCAATGAGTGCCATGTTTGCTATGATGCAGTCTTTGGATGCTACTCAGTCCTGCATGTACAAGATGAATGACTGGAACAAGGCCCTATGGAAGAAGGAGCAGAAAAGGAAGAAGAGGCACTCGGACCGTGTCAGAGACCTGAGGCACCAGATAGAGCTTGTCACAGCTACCAGAGACGACGCTGAGGCCCGTGAGAGGGAGGCCAACAGGGAGATCGCTACCTTGCGCACACATGTTGCACGCTATGAGCAATATGAGAGGAACAGCGACAGGATGATGGCACAACTGGTGACAGAGAGGAATGAAGCCCGGAACGACGCCCACCAGCTGGGGCACTGGCTCTTTGACCGTGAGCAGTACATTGACCAGTTGCACGAGGACTACCACGTGCTGTACAACCAGGTTCATCCTCACCATGAGCCTGGAGCTGCTGAGTTAGAGCCTGGAGTCATCGACGCCGACGGAGGCGGGAGGACGCCTTTCCACCTACACCCGAGCCTGCACGGCGGCGATGTTGTTCTTGCCGCCGAAGTCGGCGTTGGTAGCGAGCACGAGTAGACTAGTAGTCTCATCGCTAGTCGTAGTTGCGCTTTTGTTCTTTTGTTGTTGGCATGTAACCTTGGTGAGATGTGACTCATGTAGGTTGGATCTTCATGTGTTGTGGTGCTATCCGAACGCCTAAAGTCCAGTGTATGTATGCTGGCAATTTTGGGATGCTGTATGCCATAGATGATGCTATTTCAGTAATCTATTTAGTGATGTTATGAATTGTGGAAATGAATCGTTATGCCTGTGTGTTGTTGAATGGATTTATTTCTTCAAATAATTCATTGACATGATTATTACATTCGCTTACAATGTTGTAACATCACCTAATAATTACTTGTTGCCGAAATATGCAGATGGTTGGGACCCGCTGCACTGCCAGTGGCAATATGGTGGATGAAGGCACCGCAGGTGGCAATGGAGGCAACGGAGGGAATGGTAGTGGTGGAGGAAACGGAGGAAACGGGGGTAATGGGGCAAACCCCAGGATGGACCTACCACCACCATCTCCACCACCGTTGACCGCTGAGCAACTTTTTCAACAGTTCCTCGGCAGTCAGCGCAACATGGAAGCTACGTTGCGCGATATCGCGGCCAACACTAGCCGTGGAGGCCATCGCGATCATCATGTCAACCAGTATAGCACTTTCAAAGACTTCCTCGATACTGACCCACCCAAGTTCCTGTAAGCCAAGGAACCACTTGAGGCTCTTGAGTGGATCAACACAATGGAAGACAAGTTTCGCCTACTCCGCATGACCGAGTCATTGAAGGTTGAGTATGGTGCACATCACCGCAGTGGTCCTTTGGAATTTGTTGGTCCCATCAACGTACCACCTTTACGCCGAATGCTCCCATCACACAGCACAGTTCACTCGGATGTTTCGCAGCACCTACGCACCTCCCGGGTTGATGGCTATGAAAGTGTCGAGTTTATGAAGCTTACCCAAGGCAACAAGAGCATGAATGAGTATCTTCGGGGAGTTTAACAACTTTGTCTCGCTATGCTCCATCATATGTGGACACGGAGGAGAAGAAGATAGCTAGCTTCAAGAGGAGTCTTAATACCAAGATGGCCAAAACCATGGGCATCAGTTCGAGGGCTACCTTCAATGAGTTCATCAGTGACTCCTTGACTCAGAAGAATAACAACAACCTGCATGCTGCTTCCAAGAACCGCAAGAGAAACTTTGAGGGGGGATCTTCTCGCCTCAGGCCTCCAATGGCTAACCGTCCCACGATACCGCCCTCCCCGCCGGGAATTCAAGGTTACGTGCACCCGCTCCAAGGAGGAATCCTACAGCTCCACCACCTCCGAAGAACCGGAGGGTTACCGTCCCACTGCACCTCAAGCTCAAGCCAAGACTGGTGGTTCCACGGCAGCTGCTCCCGCAGTGAAAGGCCCGTGCTTCAACTGCAATCAGATGGGTCATTTCACTAAGTACTGTCCCTACCCGAAGAAGCAGACGACCTATCTTGCACGTGCACACCACACCACTTGGGACGAGATTCCCGAAGGAGAACCGATTCATCGCGGTGCGTTTCTTGTCAACAATCATCCTGCAGGTTGTTTTATTTGATTACGGATCATCGTATTCTTTTATGAGTCAAGCATATGCACGGTCACATGAGTTAGAACTTAAGCAATTAGATTATGGGTACCGCATCAGCTCCGCTGGCGCTGATGTCTTATCTAATCAGATGCTTGAGCAAGCAATCTTTGAAATTAGAGATAATTTATATAGAGTTAATTTGGTAGTACTGCATGGTTTAACTATGGATGTGATCTTGGGGATGAATTAGATGAAAAATAAGCAAGTTGTGATTGATACTGGGAATAGAACAATTACCCTCAAGGACCCTAAGGGTGATAGCACTTTTCAAGTGTTATTGCCTCGAGTTGCAGATATGACGAAGTTGACATATGCTATCCGAGCTTCTTCTCTTGCTGAGATTCCAGTGGTTTGTGAGTTTCCTGATGTTTTCCTGAAGATTTGCCTGGGTTACCGCCTGACAGAGATATTGAGTTTGCAATTGATCTAGTACCTGGTACAGCTCCAATATGCAAGAGACCTTATCGTATGCCTCCCAATGAGCTAGCAGAATTGAAGAAACAGTTGTATGAGCTGAATAAGTTGGGTTTTATCAGGCCGAGTACTTCTGAATGGGGTTGTCCAGCTTTGTTTGTGAAGAAGAAAGATCACACTTTGAGGCTATGTGTCGACTATCGGCCGCTTAATGCCGTAACAGTCAAGAACAAGTATCCGCTGCCAAGAATTGATATTCTGTTTGATCAATTGTCTAAAGCAAAAGTGTTTTTAAAGATTGATTTGAGGTCAGGGTATCATCGGATCAAGATTCGTCCGTCAGATGTGCATAAGACTTCTTTCGTCACTAGATACGGGTTGTACGAGTATCTTGTTATGTCTTTTGGCCTAACAAATGCTCCTGCATACTTTATGTATCTTATGAATTCAGTCTTTATGCGAATTGGATAAGTTTGTGATTGTATTCTTGGATGATATTACGGTTTTACTCTGCAAATGAAGAAGAACATGCCCAAAGATTTGAGAGTCGTGCTCACCAGACTTAGAGAGCATAAGCTGTATGCCAAGTTTAAAAAGTGCAAGTTTTGGCTGAAGGAAGTTACTTTCCTTGGTCACATCATATCCGAGAATGGTATTTCAGTTAACCCAGATAAGGTATAGGAGGTCATGGACTGGCAGGCACCCACGTCAGTTCACGAGATTCGGAGTTTTCTTGGAATGGCAGGGTATTATCGCCGTTTCATTCCAGATTTCTCTAAGATAGCCAAGCCGATGACGAGTCTGCTACAAAAAGATCACAAGTTTG
This sequence comes from Chrysopogon serrulatus, assembly GCA_015844335.1. Lineage (NCBI taxonomy): Eukaryota > Viridiplantae > Streptophyta > Magnoliopsida > Poales > Poaceae > Chrysopogon > Chrysopogon serrulatus. The sequence continues at coordinate 525,895 of JADLZL010004788.1, read as the reverse complement.
TCTGGATAGAGGAGTGTGAAGCGACTTTTCATACCTTGCGAGTTGATAACCACTGCTGCTCTGTCTTGGCACAAATTGGACATCGAGAAGCCGTTTGATGTGTCTTTGCGATGCATCGAAGACTGGTTTGGGTTGTGTGTTGATACAAGATGGCAGAGTGATTGCTTATGCTTCGCGTCAGTTGAGAAAGCATGAAGTCAACTATCCCACGCATGATTTGGAGTTAGCTGCAGTTGTGCATGCATTAAAGATATGGAGACATTATCTATTGGGAAATGTTTGCCATATCTACACTGATCACAAGAGTCTCAAGTACATCTTTACTCAACCTAAGCTCAACATGAGGCAGCGAAGATGGTTAGAGTTAATCAAGGACTACGACTTGCAAGTGCACTATCATCCTGGCAAGGCAAATATAGTTGCAGACGCTTTGAGTCACAAGTCACATCACCATGCCATAAAGCCATTGTTTGGAGAGAAGTTCAATCTGATGCATCCTGCAGTCCTGCATGATATCCAAGTTCGGTGTTCTCTCGACCAACAGATTATTGAAGGTCAAAAGACCGATCCTGGCATCTATCACCTCAAAGAAAAGATGAAGAAGGAATCAATTCCGCATTTCAGACTCGATGATAATGGTGTACTTTGGTTCGACGACCGTCTTGTCGTACCGAAGGACTGTGAACTCAAGAACAAAATGATGGATGAAGCTCACCTTTCTAAGCTATCCATTCACCCTGGAAGCAACAAGATGTATCATGACCTGAGACCTCGATACTGGTGGACCAAGATGAAGAAAGAGATAGCAGCTTATGTGGCTCGATGCGATACCTGCTGTCGTGTCAAGGCCATCCACATGAAGCCTTCAGGTTTACTGAATCCTCTACCAGTTTCTGCATGGAAATGGGATGATATTAGTATGGATTTTATCACAGGTTTGCCAACTTCACAGAAAGGAAATGATTCAATCTGGGTGATCATCGATCGGTTAACCAAGTCAGCTCACTTCTTACCTGTCAAGACTACCTTTAGACCACCTCACTATGCTGACCTCTACATCTTTGAGATTGTCCGTTTGCATGGGGTACCCAAGACCATAGTATCTGATCGAGGACCGCAGTTCACTGCTCACTTTTGGAATCATTTGCATGAAGGTATGGGAACTAAGTTACTACACAGCACTGCTTATCATCCTCAGACTTCAGGTCAGACTGAAAGACTTAATCAAGTTCTTGAAGACATGTTGAGAGCATGTGTGCTATCTGCAAAAGATCGTGGGAATCTTGGCTACCTTTGGCCGAGTTCTCCTACAATAACAGTTATCAAGAAAGTATCAAGATGGCACCTTTTGAAGCTTTGTATGGCAGAAAATGTAGAACTCCATTGAATTGGGTCGAAGCGGGAGAAAGGAGATACTACGGTATTGACTTTGTTCCTGAAGCTGAAGAGAAGGTTCGAACCATCCAAGAGCATATGAAAGCTGCACAGTCCCGACAAAAGAGTTATGCTGACAATAGAAGAAGACCTTTGATGTTTGAAGTAGGTGACTATGTTTACCTAAGAGTTTCACCGATAAAAGGTACACAAAGGTTTGGAGCCAAGAGGAAGCTTGCCCCAAGATATGTGGGTCCATACAAGATTCTCGAGAGAAGAGGTGAAGTTGCTTATAAATTGCAGTTACCAGAGTCGATGAGTGCTATCTTTCCGATCTTTCACGTCTCTCAGTTGAAGAAGTGTTTGCGTGTGCCCGAAGAAAGAGTTGACGAGCAAGAGCTAAGGCTGGCATCTGACTTGGTCTATAAAGAAGAGCATGTGAGAATTATGGATAGCAAGGAAAGAGTCACTCGGAATCGTTTTTGTGCGTACTTACAAGGTCGTGTGGAGCTACCATGATGATAGAGATGCATCATGGGAAACAGAGGATTACCCGAAAGAAGTTTATCCCGAATTCCATAAAACCTAGTTAGTAAACCCAAATCTCGGGACGAGATTTCTTTAAGGGGGTAGGGCTGTAACACCTTAAGTGTTAAGCATGTATTAGGCACCAAATTAATTAACTTGATCATCATTAAGCATGGCATAAGCATCATCAAGCATAAACCCTAGTTGCATTGTCATTTCATGTGCTTTGCATTTTTATTATGCTTGTTTGCTTGATTGATTAATTTAGTTAATTAATTGCCTTGCAAATGACTTTGTCAAGTTTGGATCCACTTGCCCAGTATTTTGGAAATGATTTAACAAATTTTATTGCAAAAGATTTGGTGTATTTTGGAGCAAAAGAAAATAAATTGGAAAATTTCCTTTTTAAGGCTAAATTCAAAATGAAATTCACAATTCAAAATTTATTTTGAATTTGGACCTGAGCCCCTAAATGAAAGTTGTTCAATTTTTAATTCTCTACAACTTTCATTTTTGGCACTTTTCCTGAAAATGCTTTTAAATTTGTCAAAATGGTGCTTTTTGCTTGGTGTAAAAATAAATTTTAAAAAATGATCACCGCGAGCGGGGGGACGTTTTCGCCCAACGCAGCCCACCGGCCCGCTCCACCCCGCGCCAGCGCCCTCTGGCGTGGCCGACCAGCGTCGGCCGCGCGTGCCGCGCCGCGCCATGCGCCCGGCCGACCGCCCAGCGTGGCGGGCGTTCCCGGCGGGCCCCCGCCCGACGGCCGTCGCCCAAATTGAAACCCTGCCCGCTCTCTCGCCCCACACTTTCGGTTACTCGCTCTGCCTCGCTCGCTCTCTGCCTCTCCATCTCGCCCAGCCTAAGCAAGCGGCGCCCGCCGCCCGAAGCCGCCGCCGTTCCGCCGCCGAAAGCACGCGCGCCGCCCGTAGCGCACCATCTCCACCTTCGCCCGCTACACCTCGCTGCACCTCTTGATGACTGCTCTTGTGCTAAGAAGTTCTAGATAAAAATATAAAATCTATTGTTTGACACTTTTCACAGTACAAAGTTGTTAAATGTGCATTTCTGTCCTGTTGCTTTATCTTTTTGTGTAGGTTGTTGCACTTGATGAAAAGTGATGAAATTTTTATCATGGCTCTGTGTTAGCATAATGTAGCTTCTGTAATTTTTGTAGAATTTTCTGGACTGTTTAGACAGAGGTCACAGTTCAAGCCCTTAAATTCACATGAAATGATAAGCTTTGATTTAATTGCTTTAGTAGGTGCTATATTTGCTTTTGAGCACTTTTAGTTATGTTTTGTTTGCTGGTCCTGTTATGCAGCACCATAACTGAAGTGTGATGTTTAGTTAAGAGTAGTGTTACCTCTTTTTTTATTCATGTGTTGTGAGTGTGTGTGTATGCCTATGCACACCTCTCTTCTTCATACACTTATCTAAGTGTTTAGAGAAGAGATATGCACATACTCAGTAAAGTGAAGTAGTGTATACTAGAGAGAAGATATGCACCTACTCAGTCAAATAACTTGTTAATCATCTTCATTCATAAGCATCGCACCTATGCATTCTTTATATTTATACCGTGCATCGCATCATACAGGTTCGCAGGAGGACCCCCAACTTTCGGAGATCGAGGAGAGTCACCAGGGGGAGTTCCAACAGGAGGTCCCACCAGAAGAGGACGAGGGAAGACCTGCCCGAGTGTCCGAATCACCGCTTGCCTGACTTCGAACAAGGCAAGCACCGGAGCATCTACTTACCTATGCTTTCTAACAGTCTAATTATGCTTTATGACTGTTGCATTAAGTATAGGAGTTGTGTGAAACCGTTGATGCATTATATCCTTGCTTTACCATTGAATTATCCTACCTTGATACACCCTGCTAGTCTAGGGCGAGTAAACTGCTTAGCTTGCTTAGACGGTAGAAGTCGGGTGATTTCCTGTCATCCGCAAGTATAGGTGGTTACTTAATTGATGAAAAAGCTTATGTTGATATCATTTGGTTGATGGTTATGGTAGAGATAATTGGAGACCGGACGGAGTCTTGTGGGGTCGTTGGACCATAGTGATTCCGTCTGTGTCGATTAAGGACCGCACCGTTGATGTACCACAAGTCATGTTGAACGCATGTCTCACACTTAGTCGGCCGGATAAGTCGTTCCGACCGCGAAGCCTAACACTATCCAGCCGGCTCTCGATCCGTTCGCACCGTATTGGAGATGGATGGGGACCACGGAGGCGCCAAGAGTAAGTCTCGAGTCCCGGCTAGGCTGGTTAATGCAGTCGGGCGGCCCCTGGGTACGGTGGTTCGGCTCGAAACCGCGTTTTCTTCCCGGATATGTGCCACGGTGACCTGTAGCTCACTTGGCTCGTGAGCGTGGTTTGTGTGAGGAATACCCCCTGAGCTCAGTAGTAATCGATTCGAATCGCCATCGTTCCTGGACAGTGAACACTTGACTTGAGCTGCACCATTGTAGTAATGATTATAGAATGTGGGTAAAAATAATGGTGATGATGATGATGAGTTAAGCTAAATGATTATGGTTACTACTTGCTTGCTTATCATGACTAATATACTATAATGATGCATAGTTTAGGTCCTCACCTAACATAAATAGGAATGGTTAAGCTGAGCTACCACTATAAGTGTTGTTACCGCTTTTATGCAAAAAGAGTCAAGCTATCCCCTGATGAAGCCTGTCATACTCCTTGGAGTCTTTTATTTTGAATCAGACGGGTAAGTCTAGCTGAGTACCTTCTCGTACTCAGGGTTTTTCCCGCTTGTTGTTTGTGCAGACGGACATACCTTCCACGGGTACTGTGCTATCTGTCTTTTTCCAGTGGACTAGAAGACCTTGGGCAAGGTTAATCTTTAATATTCTCCCCAACTGCTTTTGATGGATAAGACTCTGGACTGGCACTGTATTAATCTTTAAAAATATGTGAGTTGGGTTGAGCTTTCGAAACTACTTTGCTTTCGCTACTCGGATTTGAAGAACTTGGTTTGTAATAACTTTATTTCCGCACTCTGATGTTATCGAACTATTTGTGAAATGTTGTAACATGCGAATGGTGACGCTAAACTTGTACGATCTTGGTTGATGATGTTTGGTTTGAAATCCTTCGAGATTTCCGGACTACCGGGTTTATAACGGCTTAAGTGTGGCAATTGCTTGTTTAGCGAGTGATTTTTCACTTATGCTTTTATAAATTGGTCGGTTCTGTTACAGTGTAGTGGGAGTAGAGCTGCCGAAGGGCCTCAACCAGCGGTGTGTGCGAATGAAGAGCTGCCGAAGGGCCCCGCTGACCAGCGGTTCGTCATCTCCTTGGAAAATGCGCTTCGCGTGCTGCGTCCTGACGTGCGGTGCCGTCCGTGCACGGGGGGTTGCTGAACGGACTGCGGCGGGCGCAGCGGCTCGGTGAGAGCTAGGGAGAGCCTTGTTTAGATTCCAACTTTTTTCTTTTTCTCTCCATCACATCTTCATCGCATCAAGTTTCTATCCGCATATATGGAGCATTAAATGTAAGTAAAAAAATAACTTATTATACAGTTTAGTTGTACATCATGAGACGAATCTTTTGAGCCTAGTTGGTCTACGATTGGACAATATTTGCCACATACAAACGAAACATGCTACAGTTGCAAAGTTGAAATTTTTTCAGCTTTTGAACCTGTGCAACTGCTTATTATACACACGAGTACTACTACTGATGCTTATTATACACACGAGTACTACTACTGAGCACCGGCTACACGCTGCCTGATGCCTGCTAGGCTGCTAGTGTTTCCGCGTGCGTGCAATGCATGGAGATGCTTGTGTACGTGTCGCTGGCATGATGGATCGCAGGGCGTCAGAGCTGCTGGTCGTGGACTCGTATCGCTGGCACGATGGATCGCAGGGCGTCGGCTACGGAGCAAGTCGTCGACTCGATAGTGCACGACACTGTGTTCGTGGTCGTGGGCCTGCTCGACGATGCCCGCAACGGCATGCTGCAGGCCGACGACCTCTTCTGCCGATTCTCTCAATCCTAGCCCGCAGCACGCGAGCCGGCGCAGGCGCCGGCGGTGGTACACGGTAATGCTGTAGACCGGCGAACTCCTCCGCCGATGCGCTCAAGCACGACCTGCAGCAGCCTCACAGGCGCCGGCGCGTGAGAGCATGACCCATGGGCTATTGAGAAGCAGAGCCTAGAGTAGCTGGAGCCTCTCCCGGATGGCACGACCGCACGAGCCGAGTAGCCTGGTGGTCTACTACTACTCTACTACTCTTGGGTGGGTGCTTGTGGAGTGGAGGGAGAGGCGCGCGCGGCCGCGTAGTACTCGTGTGGGCGTGGGCGTGGGCGTGGCCGGCCTTCGTGGACGTGCAGGGGCGGCCACCGGTGTGAAGCGGCTAGTACGAGACTGATTGGTTCGCGTCTAAAATTTGTCATGCCAAAGATTTGATAAGCTACAATTTTGGCTAGCATTTGGTTGGCTACTAAAATCTACCAAATTCTCACATTTAGCTTGCCAAATCTATGATAAGTTTTTTGCCTAACTTTTGGCTTACCAAATCTTTGGCATGGCAAAATTTGAAAGTGAACCAAGCAGGCCCTACGTGTACTTTTGGTGGCTGCCTAGGTATTGACATGGCGTGCTGCTTCGATTTGCAGCAGGCCACTCTTCCCGATTCGCTCGGATGGATGCTAGTAGATGTCATTCTCGATTCGACCTCTCATTGAGCCTATACTAAAATCTGCTAAATTCTCACATTTGGCTTGCCAAATCTACTCTTACAGCGTTCATTTGCTGGCGCGGCATGCATTGACGCGTTCGAGGTCATCCATGATACTTGATTGAACCTGACTGCATTACCCATCACAGGAGTTGTCCAGTGCAGGGACGTGGCAAATGGAAATGCTATTATTGAAGTTATTTTTATTAAGTTCTATAAATTCTTTAATAGAGCATGCGGTGCCATTAGTACTGTAGCAGTTATTATCGGAGAAATTTGCATAGTTGGAACTACAAACAACGCGCCCATAAACAATGTTGGACTCTTGATTTTAATGACATTTGGTATAACAATTTCAAGTAAATACTATTCACATCTATAACTTAAAATTAATTAATTTATTAAAAAAGTACATTCACAATGAATCTAATAGTATTATATTTGATATCATAAAGATTGATATTTTTTTATCTAAAAAATAAACTAAACTTAAAATACTAAATTATGTTACCATGCTAGAATTGTACATTTTTTACCGACGGGGAGTATTTCTTTCACAAACAGTATGCTATTTTTTTTTGCCAGCCAGCCGAGGGGCGGCGGCAGCCTGCTGGTCTGCTGGCCTGCCTCTCTTCGTTTCTGTGTCTCTCTGTTAAGCCAAACAAACTCACCCATTATAAATAATAATCCAAGCAAAATTCCTCCAGTTTTAGGTTAAATGATTACTCGTATTCAATTTGAATTTCTTGTCTTTCCTATAGCCTGCAGTCCTGCACACGTCCAGGCACGAGCGAGACTGGTCACTTGCACGCCCGGCCCGGCGCTCCATCTGCTACCAGGTTTCTGCACCACGTAGTATTTACTTTGCCTGGTATTCACATTACATGTACACGCTACGTGTGATGGGTGATACAGTCCGCCGGTCCGTCCAGTCAAATCAAACATCATTTGCTATACATGAAGCTACTACGTGCTCTCCTGAACGTAGGATTTGAGCATCCTACTCCTACCTCAGCTACGCAGTGGTGGTGGCAAACGCGTCGAACCGAGTTCACCTGCTGCAAATCTTGCTTTCTACTGCAAATCGTGTCTTCCAAGTTTTAGTTATTGTACTCTGATATGCAAATCCAAGTTTTAGTTCACATATTTTATTTTATCTGCAAATCGTGAACCTGCAAACTTTGTACTGCATCTTTGTTATTATACTCTGATATGCATGGTCCAAGTTCTAGATCACATGGTTTTTTCTAGGAAGACCATATAATACTTACTATTACATAAAGTTGATATATCTTTTGGTTCACATGCTCAATTCTTCTATCAGGACAAGATGAGTGGATCGCTGAAGCGTAAGAGAGTTGAAGCGCCACGCATCCCAACTTTTGAGGACGTGCATCCTCATACCACTTGGACTCTATGTGTCCGAGTGTTCCACAAATTCCACGTGGAGGGGCTTGCCTAGGGCACAAAGAGGCTTTACATGGTGTTATTGGATGAGAAGGTAATACATATCAACCCTTTTGGTTTCCCTCTTATAGGCATCAGTTGTTAATGTATTATATAGGATGATTAAATTAACTTTCAAGTATTCCTTTGTTGTTCATATGAGACAATAGGAATGTGAGTTTTCTTAGAAACCGAATCAGAAAAATGTTGGTGCATTACGGGTAGAAATATGTTTTATTTAAAAAACATTAGTAACATAATTTACTTTATATTACATTTTTCGTTAATTGTAGTTATATAAACACATGGTGCTACAGTATCAAAGAAAAAACAGCGCAACAATAGCCATTTGAGTTGGCCTCCTGACCATTTGGTAGACACATCCCTTGTCCTCTTACCATCTTAATTTCAGCTGGGCAATCAGATGGGAGGTTTGCAGCCTCTGCCATCCGCTTGTAGCCCGCTGCACCTCCAAATTAAACCTCTGAAAAACTCCATAACTGAACTCCGGCCTCACAGTAAGAGAGTTGGCCAGTTAGCATGATATCTTTTTTCAACCATGAGTTAGCATGATATCTGAGTCGAGAAACATACATTAGTCCAAAGAAACAAACCTCAAAGTTTGCTGGAAGTTTTTCAGTGGGTGTTTCCTAAAAACATATTCATGTAGATTTAAATTAACCTTGGATCATCACAAGATAATTTCTTTTTTGTAACAGGCTAAAAAATGGTTGCAGTGATATATGATCATGAAGTGGATCGCCTCGAGCCTTTACTTGTAGAGGGTCGAGTATATTTTGTGGGGCGGATGTCCGCACAACCAACTATGAGATCTCAGCAGTACAAGCGGGCAGATAATGATGTCGTGTGTCGTTTTACCTCAGTGACAACAGTTAATGAGGTCAGAAACATGGACGAGAGCCAGATCCCATTATTCCCACCTTTTATGCGTTTTAACAAAGTATAGGAGTTCTATATGGATAATGATACATATGTTGGTAAGTGCACCAATTTCCTTTTGTGTAGACTGTAAATGTTCTTTTCTAACCGAATATTTATTATTTTATTATTATTCAAATGTCAGATATTATTGGTATGCCATTGATGGTTAGTTCATTTGCACAAACTGATGGTGACTATAATCGAAAAGATCCCAACTATACATATGGTTCTACTGGATGGCACGTATGTATATATGTCATGGATTTTAATTTTTTCGTGTTTAGCATAATTCAAATTTCTTATGTTTTCTTGTGATCTTAATTGAATTTGTAGCCAGAATATCTGTAAGATAAGTGTGTTTGACAAGTTGGTGACTGATAATCTAATGAAATGGAAAAAGCTAGCAGAAGATCGTGAGATTGTTGTGTTGACAATGTTGCGTGGAAATAGTGTTGGTAAGTATGCCATGTTGGTTATGTATTATTTGGATGGTATTTATTAGGTTGCTCTTGTCTATGAAAAACTAATGTCAATGGCAATATTCTTTTTAAATTGGATTAGAGAGGCGGCTCGAGACTACGGAATTTAGTAGGATGCATTTTGAGCCAAAGATCGCAGCTGCGCATGAAGCCAGGAAAAGGTAATTATAACTTTCATTTATTGGAGTTATATTATTGTTTTAATTATATTTTCTACTAATTACATGTTAATTGTTACTATAGGATTAATGGAGAACCACCAGAGGTCCATTCACCTGGTCGCTGCAGGTTTGGCTGGCGCTGTTGCCATTCCTAGAAGCTGCTGCAACCTGCAGCAGATTCGAAGGCAGAAACTCTCCACGAATCAAATAAAAATGAAGAATGTAGCAGTCATGGAAAAAGCCAAGTCTTAGCATTTTGTTGGATTGGAACTGTCAATCAAACAAAAATGAAGAATGCAGCAGTCATGGAGTAGAAAAGCCAAGTCTTAGCATTTTGTTGGAACTGTCTTTTGCTGTGACGGTTGGATGGTGCTGTCTTTTGTTGGCGTGTAATGGTTCTTCTTTTTATGTGTCATCCCCAAAATACTGCTCCTCCGTGTTTACTTTCTTTGACATGAAATCTCGTAAATTTATGTAGCTGAGGTTAATTACATTTATTTCTCCTATCCCAATTACTGCTACTACTGATCAATCATGTAGTTACGAGCTCATTTACCTGCTAGAAGGGGACCATTGAGAAAAATCACTAAACCAACCCGTTAATCCCTCATCTTTCACTTGAGTAGTTGATTTTTACTAATGGATACCTGATTACTGTACCAAGATAGGACCTAATCACTTTGACCGGACTAAGAAAGAGTACCAAGAGGTAACTAAAATAAATTATTCCGGATACTTCTTGATTGCACATCTTTGACAATAGTAAATAATATGGCTAGAAATTTTTCTACTCCTACAAAAGTTCTAATAGAATTATCAATATACATCTTTGTACATGTTTTTTTGGAGCCTAAAAAACTTTTATACTACCCTTATGTGTTTTTCATCGCACGTACAGGGCTCCGACGTCTCGTCTTGCCGCTGCGATCCCTGACCCTCGATCCCGACGACCTCTAGTATCTTGCCGCCGCTTAGAGTCCTGGCTCCGCGATCCATGGATGGCTACCCACTTGACGCCATGGCCTGGCCGCGCCGACCCGTGGCGTGGCCACGTCGGCCCTAGGCGTGACCGAGACAGACGGCGAACAACGGCATGGCGATATTGGCGATCCTGGAGCCCGACGCCACTGCTAGATATTCCTGTTCGTGATGTGCTCATTAACAAATTTTATGCCAGCCAGCGGAGGGGCGGCGGCGGCGGCCTGCTGACCTGCCTATCAGCAGCCCGGCAGCAGCAGCCTGCTGGCCTGCCTGCACCCAGCCGAGGGGCGGGCGGCGGTGGCCTGCTGGCCTCCCCCAGCCAGCCAGCCGAGGGGCCGCGGCAGCAACCTGCTGCCCTGCCTGGCTGCCTGCCCAAGTGCCAACCGCCAAGGCACGGGTCTGTACGTCCGTCGACATTCTTCTCTAGTCACGGCAAAACATAGAAGGCAAAATGTCCGTTCGCAAAACAACAGGAGCCAATGATCTGTATTGAAATCCATCATTTCTAACACCATTCGAACAGCCTCCCCGTGCGCAAGTTGCACTATATTATTTTGCCCATCGTAGTTTTAACATTATTAATGGGCAGCATTTTTTTACTTTTGTGTTTCTATTCACCATAACTTATTCATCAATAATACTTTTTTCTGATAGTTATTTTTTATTTAAATTTTGTGTGCCCTTAGGCCGTAGCATTACACGGGTAGTACTAAATATGTGGACGAAGTTTTGTTTTAGAGAATTTTGGAGCAAGTTCAACATTATCTTTTGTTTATTCAATTCCCATCGGTGATATTGCTGATTAATAAAGTGTGACAGCAAGCTTCTTAAACGTGGCTAGAACTTTCTCTACTCCTAGAAGAGTTCTAAAGAAATCGTTGACCCACATCTCTGTCAGCCAAAAAATATCTGCTCCATGCATTTGATTTTTCGGCTCCCTACAATCGCCATGCGTCCCAGCAAGCTTTTGCGCTCTGTCTTACTCCAACGTCCCTGTCACCACTATTTTCTCTTAGAATTGACATTTCAAAAATAAAATATACAACAAATGTAATAAACATGGGACACTTCCTTAGTTATAGAGTTAACACCTCTTTGTAAACAATATTTTTTGTGTATGTACCACTTTTCGCTGTGATCTCTTTTTTTCCTTTCTTGACATCCTTCTCAATAGCTAGAATAGCCAAGATCCTGATGTTTGATCTAGCTGTGGCTCTAGATAGCGCTACATACAACTAGCCATGTGAGAACACTGGTTCAGGCAAGTACAGTCAGACATTTGGGATAGTTTGCCCCTGCACTTTGTTGACAGTCATGGCGAAGCTAAGCTGAATGGGAAACTGTTTTCTCTTAAAATGGAAAGAGAACATCTCGTCATCAAACGGGCATAAGGGTATGCGAGGCAAAAAAACACGCTTTCCAGCATGTTGCCCCAAAACGATTTCTGCATCTATTGTATTCTTTTGGAATTCACGCACGATCAACCTCGTACCATTGCAAAGCTCATTTGCGAGGTCGATGTTTCTAAGCAATATGACTGGACAACTAATCTTCAGCTTTAAAACATGTGGAGGTAGACCGTTTGGGGTCAAAGTGTTAAGGAACTCTGGAGGGTAGTAGCTGTTTGGATCATCTAATGCACTGTCAAAGCTATGGTACACCATCTCATCCCCTTAAAAACGACTTATGATCCTCATGTTAATCATATCCACATAGTCATTCCATGTAGATAATATTGCTCATGAGGTGATGTAGTTTCTCTTTGTCATGTTCTCATTGAGCCCTGGGAAAATGCAATCTATTAGAGTATCAAGATCACTATCCTTCGCAGTATGCGGCACACATATCCCATCAGGAAGACGGATGTCACCATCGCCATTGGACTCCTCTGAGCCACCACCAACACGTAAAAGGTATTCCGCAAACCACGGGTCACTTTGCGCCCTCATGTTGCGTACCAGTTTGAGGTGTCTCATGGATTTCCAAAGGTATGACATCTGTAACGAGGCACCGACAATCTGAGCCCTTGACCCCCTTCGAACAACAGGAAGGACTTGCCTGAAATCTCCACCAAACACCACAATCTTCCCCCCAAACGGTAGGTCAGGTTGGTCCATTATATCGCGGAGGCTATTGTCTAGCGCCTCGACAGCCTGCCTCTTTGTCATGGAAGCCTCATCCCAAATAATAAGAGATGCAGTCGGAGAAGCTTGGCGGTGCCACTTTGTTTAGTGAAACTGCAAAAGACCCATCATCAATTGTAAGAGGAATCTTGAAGCGTGAGTGGGCGTTCTTCCACCGGCATTATCGATGCTTTGCAACACCGGATGTAGTTGTTGCCACAAAGAATCTTGTTTTGACTACGTATTGTTGCAAGAAGAGCCTTATACAAATAAGTTTGACCCGTACCACCAGGTTCATCGACAAAGAACACCCTCCCATGTCTGGTATTAATAGTAGACATAATCTCATCATAGGCAGCCCGCTGCTCCTCATTGAGGGTTTCAGGAAGAGCGATGTCATCAACGCTAGCCTCAGTGCTTGCCTCCTCAGAAATCTCCCTAGGAATATCATTGGAGGTGTCATATGTGTCATCAATATCAGGAAGTGAGAATGCCTTTATGTCCTTCTGCATTGATTGTAATATTTTCCTAATATCCACAAGGACCATCTGCTCCACTGCAAAGTTGGATTGATTATTGCGTCGATAGTCCTCTGACATTGCGTCCTTGTGTTTATCCCAGAGTCCGGACACATCGCTTGGCTCACAAAATACCAATATTGTAGCAAACAGTCGTCGTAGTGCATATGGCATCATCCACTAAGTAGCTTCAGCAAGGCTCTCGTCCAGCGTGTTGTCTGATTCGATCAGTCCCCTTCTTTCTGCTACTTCATGGAAGGTTGGGAAGGTCACTCCATTAACGGTCTTTAGATCATCGAAGGATGTAGCACCAGCAACATGGTTTAGAAGAACCCTTAGATAATAGCGTTCCCCCTCAGCTGGATTGGCAGCAACGATTCTTCCGACCTGTCCTTCCCTATTTGTTTTCCTCTCATTCCATTCTTTGTCTTTTGCAACCCATGTATAGAACTCAGGAAAGTCTCGGTACAAGATACCACGAGCTTTCTCATCTGTCATGTTCTTTTCAAAATATGCTGTAAGCATTGACCATTCAACACCTGGACGGTTGAGCACTTGTCGAACACCCTCGCACTGGTGAAATGATACCATATGCATGTCTGGAAGATGGAGTTGCAAGGATTGCACAGAAGGGAATCTGTCGCTCAAATCAAACCCATATATCCTCCATAAGGCTTCCGGAGGGGTCACCCACCTAGCATCTCTATATAGTTTGATCTCATCAATGTTTCCTTCATTGTCCACCTTGTCTGCCTCTCTCATAGCCACAGACGCTCGACCATGACCCTTGTAAATGTACTTAAAACAGCCTTGATGCTCCCACATGCCTCGACATTGATGTGGCAATTGAACAACCGCAAGAGGTAAGGGTTGTAAGGCACGATCCATCTATTGTCTAGCTCGTGGTTGCAATTTTTTTCTTTCCTCCCATCTTCACGTCGCCTATAAACCGGGTAGGAATCCTTGCCCTGTATAGTGACCTCGCTGAAAGGTCGCGGGAATCGATTCTTACATGAATCACGACCCTTTGTGCATGGGCAATTGCGATTAAGCATTCCACAGGGCCCATGCATCATATGCTTGGTGACCATCTTGTATAGTTCTGGGTACTTCTTCTTGTCTGGAAGCTCTACTGAGATAAGGTCATATTGCTCTGGACACGTGATCTTGTACTTCCCTTGCATGATTATGTTGAGCACGGGGCATATGTCTGAAAAAATCACAAGGCTTTTTTTATTGCAGCACAGGTGCAGTTTCATATAGCTGTCTTTTAACATACTAAGCCTATCGACAGGAGTGGATACACAGAAGCGGTATTATACAGGTGTCAAAGTTGTCAGCAATGGAAACATTAATGAATAACAAATTCTCAAGCACGGATATTTTCTATTTTCTATATTTACACATATTCAGAGATGCACTTGTTGAGTGTGCTTGTAAGATACTTTGCCAACCAAATAATGAGCAGATTAACTAAGCAATTTCACATGGCAGCCTGGTAGATATGCGATCAAAGTGCCTAGTACCTAATTAGCATGACTGAAGCCCTATAATGACAAAATCTATAATTAGCCAGGATGTTCAAGCACACTCATCAAGTCCTTGGGGTGAGTTTTACATTGGTAAATAATAGGAACATGTGCAGAGTTGACGATGAAAATAACAAACCCATCCCCATATCATTTTATCATACACGATAGTCACCAGCTAAAGACAAATAAACTTTAACATTTGTTTCCTTTTTACTAAGTGGTCTTTCAGCACCTGCATTTGATATACAATATCAAAACTATGCGAAGTAATGGCTCTGGTAAATCAGTTAAGGGGGAAAACTATTTATTGAAAAAGTGCACTAAAATGAAATGCAGACTTCTGTAAATGTTCTTCTCAGTCTCAGCAGTTGCAAAGATCCTGCATAGGTGACAAACAATTGGCACACCCAAAGCATGTTTGAAAAACTCAGATCTTGACATTGTACAGAGGAAGCGAAGAGCACTACAAATAGCAACACATTCCAGGTTGCAGCAAATCCAAATTCAACCAAGCTGGAAAAGACGGTGCAGCAACTCACATTCGCATCATCGAAGCGTGAAGGGAAAAATTGCAGAATGTCACCTCCACCACGGCTTGACCTGCTTCTTCATGGAGGACGCCACTGATCCGGAGGAGTGAAAAACACTGAAACAGTAAGGAACTGGGAGAGGAGGAGAGGACGGAGGGGCTCACCTAAGCCTAGGGTTGGGCGCGGTGGTGCTGCTGCTCGACGGGATGCGGCCGCTCCTCGCCGGCCGCCTCGGTTCCGCAAAGGCCCAAGGCTTCACGGCGGGCGGTCACCAGGTTCCGGCATCCACGGTCAGACACTGGCTGGGACAAGAACAGCGCCGGCGGCGGTGCAGGGCGGGCGCGGGCGTCGGCGTCGGCGACACTGAAAGGCGGGCGGCGGCGCGCGTCATCGTCGCTTCACTCCTCGCGTCCTACAGCTTTGGCGAGAGGTAGAACAGGGGCAGTGTGGAGTAGGCGAGGCGCTCGCTCGTCCTTGGCCGGCTAGGAGCAAGGGGCAGGGAGGTGGCGGCGCCGACGCTGCCCTCGCTCGTCGCATCCTTGGGCGGCTAGGGCAAGGGGCAGGAGAGTAGTGGACAGGGAGGCGCTCGTGCCTCGGCGCTCCGCGGCCTTGGGCTAGGCCGAACGGGAGTCGATGCGGGTTTTTGTTTGAGGCACTCTGAATCAGGATTTTGAATCCATCGAGTGGGAGAAACGCCGAAGTCACGAAATCACCTAGCGCGGGAGGCAGGCTGAAGTCATTGCACGATTCCTGTTTCAGCTTGTTAGGAGTAGAGACTAGGTTTAATGGCGCATTTCTATTATACTTGTCACATTTATGTTTTGTGATGCTACCTTTAGTTTGTATGGAAGCACTCTGGTTATATGGTTCTAAGATTGTGATGTTTATATATATATGACTTTATAATAGGTTCGATGGAGGTTGGCAATGAGGATCCGATCGTGCACCATCTGCCGGTCCACGAGAACATAGATGTTCCATTCAAAGATGGCGATCCGGTCCCCAATTGTTTTGCGGGGCACACGTCTTTGTGAAGCAGTCGAGGCATCTAAGATCTTATGGGCATGCTTTTTTCTGTTGCCAATTTCGCCATCACCCCCTCTCAAATGCACCATATGGTACAAACGGATGCGACTTCTACCAGTGGGTGGATGATGATGCAATGTTAGATTGACACATCATGTTCTTTCCTTACGACCCATGGAAGAGTTGTCCACGGAAGAGTTGTCCATACGTTGATTTTAAGAGGTGGGTGCCTCCCCCTCCAATCCTCCTCCTATGAGTGGTATTGAGTAGTGTTTCGCACGAGCTGACCAGATGAAGAATCCTCCTCACTGCTACTGTGGCAGGTTGCGGTTCTCCAAGAACCAAGCAAGGAGGGACTGTTCACTCCATCCTTCCATTGTGGTCAACGTGACATTGTAAGTGTTCATTCGATTATTGTTTTTGTTGATCTCATATGCGCTTGTTGAAATTATAACACAATGCTTGCAACTTTTTTTTCATTTCAGCGGGGTTTCCCAGCTTGCGACTTTGAAAAGTACATCTATGGACCCAAATCACACTGGCCTTCTGAGGAGGAGGTTAAAGAGTTTATATTTACCAAGACATAGCCATGCTTGAAGATGCTGGACCGTAAGTGCAAATGTGGCATCAAGGCTTGCGAAGGAGTTGTTCCTTCGGAGCTAGGGTGGGGCCACTACTGTGGCAATGCTTTCGGAGGTCCTCTTTCTCTAAGCTTTGCTCATCTCCTTGTCACCTTGCAGCCATTTATTGATTGATTTGCATACCTCCTAGTCTCCTACTCCTCGAGTGCCTTGAGCATGTCTCTTGGTCCTCACTCCTCTTACAAGTAAATTACACATTAATTTTGATATTAACATGTAGTGCTAATGTTATGAAATTTCTTCGCATCAGTCCAATTGACATGTAAAGATAATATATATGTTTCCTCACAAACTCTAACAAAAGTTATAATGAAATAAAGAGATTGTTGTTCAAACTATTGAATTTCCATATGAATCTTACCTGAAATGAACTCTGAATAGTCTTGAATTATAACTGAGATAGTGGTTTAGATAATTCACTTAAACAACAATTGTCTTAGATTATTTGTCTATAAAACAATGAATGGCTCAGACAATATGAAATTTGTATATTTGCCTCGCTGAATAATTTTAATTTATGTATGGAACATCTATTTTGGGCTATTGCAACGGCTGGGCATAAACCTAGTTGAGTGTGAACATTGCAACCTAGGGGAATTCAGAGATATCACATTATCTACTATGGATTCAAATTTTAAATACTCAGATCCCTCTAGGACAATTAAAATTGAAGGCTGCAAAGAAAATTAAATATGCAAACTAAACATCCTAATATACCAAACTGAAATTCTAAATGAAACTAAAACTGCGAATAATTTCACACATAACAGTTGCTTTGCTGAAACAACAAGTTTATCTTATTTTTCAGTGTAAGCAGAGCTGATAATTAAATGAGAGCCTACTACAAGAGATCTAGATGTTGCTATTTTTCAACAAAATATGCATCCTAAGACTCTACAACATAGATAGGAATAAGTAAATTAAAATCTGAATAGGTTAGAGAACTTACTGGAATACGATTCCAAATTGTCGAACACTATCTCAATAAAAGCTGATACAACCGAGCGTCCAGCATGTTCCTGGCAATGGTTATACATAGGGTATATCAAATACCAACCACCTATTCCAACTCTCTAGATTGCTTAAACAAAGAGGAGGTATACATGGACAAGGGTACCCCTATATATCTTCACTTCTTAGGTTTTGAAATATAGTTAGGACAAGTCATATAGCTGGAGTATTAGGCATAAACAAATCAGGAGAATATTATTGCATAAGAGCAGAAAGATCATAATATAACAGTACCACATGTTTTAAATTACCATGAAACAATTGGATTTGCCAGATCCATTTGCACCAACTGTGGCAAACAATAAACTAAATGTTAGTTCATTAATTAAGAGCAAAAAATATGCATTAATTAAAGTTCTAGTTGAAGTATTGCAATGAGTTCAGCACAAAGATTAGAATATCATCATAGAGCAAATGAACCACCAGGCACATAGAAGAGATACATGGACTTAATCGCAACTGTTTCAAGGTCGTGGTTTTATGATACAATACAAGCATACCATATGCCATAGCTACGCTAATTTCCAAAACAAAACAACAAACCCAATTTAGCAAATAAAGGAAAACTGAATCTAGAAAATGCACCAAAATCTTGATCATACTAAAACAGTTAACCTACTATGCAAGGATTTATCTATTGCAGGTCCAATATAGACAGAGGTTACTGCATGAGTGACATTAAGTTGTCAATGCAGTTGTTAGGAAGCAAAAGATAAATCCAGTAACCTCTGTCTTCATTGAAGGTCTCCATTGAGATCTCCTCCCTGTAGCTCTTAAACCCTTCAATTACGACCTGCACAGACAGATGGCTAATAAGTCACATGTTTTCATTCCGTTGTGGCATCCACAAGCTTGCAAAATAGGAGTACAAATATAAACCATAGACTCAGGGAAACAATTGGTCACCACAAATCAATCACTTGGGATACTCTACGATTAACAAGATTTGACACCTACCACGTTCAAGCGATATAATTCATATTGTTCTATTGGCTGAGGATTAATCGCTCAGAGCAAGTTTTTCTGTTTTAGAAACAATGCAGATCTATTTTGAGGACCCAAAGCCTTTCCTCTACTTGGTGTCCTAGTATTTTTCTCCAGCTTCAGCTTTTCATGTGGCTTGCTTGAATCATCTTCCAGGCTTGATCGGAATGTTTAAGTGCTAATATATTAGTGTTGGTAAAGGCTAATGCCTTTTCCTCTTCTTGCTACTCTTCAGGTGCTTCTTTCAGTTTCCGCTCTTGCCATCAGTGTGCGTAAAGGCTAATGTCTTTTCCTCTTGCTGCTCTTTAGGTGCTTCTTTCGGGTTTGATTCTTGCCATGCGACTTGCTTGAACTGCCATCATCTTCCTTGTCTCTGTCAAACAACATGTTCATTCCAAGGTCAAAACCATTGGTTAAGCCTCCTAGCCTGTTGCCATAATTAGATATCAGTTGGTGGCATAAGACAAGCTAAATCCAAGGTCAAAACCATTGGTTAAGCCTCCTAGCCTGTTGCCATAATTAGATATCTCTTGGTGGCATAAGACAAGCTAAAAATCCCAAAGAGCAAACCGGGTGCCGAATAATGCCTGTAGCTGACCAAGCCAATTATGTATTTACACAGAAAATAAGCAGCAGCAAAAGATCAACCATCTAAACATACTTGTCTCCTTATGCGCTTCTCGATCTGCTTATCGCGTTTGGTTAGAGGAGCCCGAGCTCCTCTTGCTCCTCTGTCACATGTACCTCTCAAATTACCTGCTTTCATCACCCACCGTTTCCTTCCAATGTAAATTCTAGAAAGACTATTTAACATGAAAATAAATAGCACATAGCTTACTCTGTGTCCAGGTCAGCCTGCTAATAATAAATAAATTCAAAGCAAAAGCTCTTTCAGTCTGTCGGTGGCATCATCGATTATATATTTCTTTAATATAAAGAACTTCTGAACTTGTTCAGCTCGGCGAGATCAGCATTGAAAGCCTGCGAAAATATTAGGGGAATTTGTGTTCTTACCCTTATTTAGGAGTCCAATTGTGATTTTGTCCTTATTTTTTTAACTTTATATTTTTACCCTTGTTTTCTTTAAATGAACGGTCCATTTACCCCTGTTTTAGACGTCCGTCAAATGGACATTGATTAAACGAATTAAAAAAAGGGAAATGCTAGATTTCGAGCGTGCAGGAATTTAGCGCTCGGCGCGCACACCTCATCCACCGCCTGATGCTGATTACTGCTTTCCTTGGCCGTTGATTCGCTCGCGCCCACGCCACTGGAGGGTCTTGCTGGAGAAGGAGAGCTGCCACCTGAGAAGAAGCGTCGTTGCCGGAGAAGAAGCCAACACCAGTGGGGTATAGTTTGTCCAAATTCTAAGGAGGAGGAAGGGAAGACAAGGCGGTGGGGATGGTTGGCGGGCGGCTTAGGGTAGATGGCGGCAGGGGGCGGCCGGGCAGTCTAGGGTGGGGAGGCTCGCCGGGGAGCTCGTGGCACACCGTGGGAGATGGAAGGGGAGGGAAGAAGGTGGCCGCCCCGCGAGGCCGCTAGGGCTTCGTGGAGCTCCGGCCCAGCCCTAGCCCCGCAATGGGAGGTGGGTGGCTCTACGGGAGGTGGTGGAGGCGGGGGTAGGGGAACTCACCGGAGTCGATGCCGGAGCCCTGACGAGGGATGCGATGCCGAGGCGGGCGGGGCGACGAGGCGGCGAGAGGAAGAAGAAGAAGAATAGTGCGGAGGGAGCGGGAGAGAGAGTGTGTGCGGACGGATGCGTCTCCACGTGCAGGCGCTAGCATCGTCCTTAAAAAAATGAAATCTGAAAAGAAAAGACAAAAGGACCAGAATGCCCCTTGTCCTTTTCCTCATCCAAACAAACGCACGGGAGGCTCTCGCCCGTATCTCGCACTACTGCACGGACGATTTCCGGCGGCGGCATCTCGCAGGCTTCAGGCGGTCGTCCAGGGCTGCGGTTTCCGAATAGGCGCACGAGGAGGTTTCAGGCGGGCCTACCGGCCGCGGCTTTCGGCTTCCGCGCGTTGGGCGGCGGCGGCGCCTGGCCGTGGGACTCCGGCGGCGCCTGGCCGTGGGACTCCGGCGGCGCCGCTGTGGGTCCCCGGCGGCGCTCGGCCCACAGCTCGCTGCTGCACCCGCCCTGCAGCGTGAGCTTCGTCGTCGTTCTTCTTGGCGGTCGGCGCTCCTGGCCGCGTGGCTGGCTGCAGCGGCGCTGCGTCGCTGCTAGTCCCGTCTTCTTCCGAGTTTCCTGCTCAGCATTCGGCGGTCATGACTCATGACAGTTCAGCGCACGGGATCTCTCGAATCGACCAATATGAAAGAGCAAAGGTGATTTCAGCTAATAACCCTAACCCTTATGTACTGTTGGGGCAAACTGATTTAAAGTAATTACAAGTTGTGCTAAATATATTTGTCCAAATTTATCACTTGCAAAATTCATGTCTAATAATCCCAAATCAGGGGTAAAATCACAAATGTGCATACAAAATAGGGGCATGGATATTTTTGTCTTTCTACACAAAATTTAACACCGTACTGGTGCTTCATTTTGAAATCACAGGGATAAATTCACAAAGTCAAAAAAAATAGGGGCAAACTCACAATGTCAATATAAAATAGGAGTAATAAAAACATAAAAGCCCCAAAATAGTATATCCCAATGACATCTTTTTCAACCGAGGTCTACTATATAAATATAGGAAAAAGGTTAAGGAATTTGTGTCGAACTTGAGTTCATGTCAAACTTACCATGGATTTTTTCCCAATCTGAGTTTGTCCTGATCCGAGTGGCGTCTTCATTCTATTGGATTCAGATTCCAACTCTCCACGACCTAGCTGGTTGGATGTTCTATGGCAGCACCTTCGGCGCGGCGACGCCGTAGGAGTCGCGCCACCCTGCCTCTTTGGCCCTGCCGCCACCACCGAAGGCTTCCTAGCCAACTTCTTCTTGGCCGAGATGCCCACCCCGCGGTAGAGCCTCTGCCAGCACAACGCGCCAGCCACCGCATTTGCCATCGCCGGCCACCTCCTAACGACGGGATGGCGAGAGGAAGAAGGATGGGATAGGGACGGTCGGGCAAATGGCCGGCCAGGCAAACGGTTGTGGCCACGTTGAGTAGCCTAGGTTGCCTGTGGATCGGAGGCGGTCTGGGCACCGCCGCCACCGATCTCCCGACGGGCGAGGTCGCTATGTGAGGAACGACGGAAAAGCGAGAGGAAGAAGGACGGGATAGGGACGGGGCTGTTGTTGTTCTGATGAGTATAGATGGCCATCGGGCCGTGCCGCCCCGGCCTGGCACGGGGCGTGCCGGCCTGACATGGAGTCGTGCCTCTACGGGCCGCCGTGCCTGTCCTACCGTGCCTCGTCGTGCTTGGTGTCGAGGCATTGGCCCAAGGTACGGCCCGTGGGCCGTCGGGCCGGCCCGAAGCACGGCATGCCTCCGTGCCCTCCGTGCCGAGCCTCGGCCGCTGGCGTCGAGGGGTGGCCGGTAGGGGGAGACGGTGGCTAGGGAGGAGTAAGAGCGCCCAGGGGGAGACGGCGGGGCGATCGGCTGCCCACCTCCCCTCGAGGCACGTGAGTGCGCGACGCGCCACGACGCTACCGTGCTCAAGGCCGTGACGCCGCTACGCCAAGGGGAAGTATGGGAGGAGGTGGCCGCCGGCCGGGGAAGATTCGCCGCGGGATGCCGCCACAAGCACGGGAGGCCGAGGGAGGAGATCGCAAGCCAAGGCGCCAGAGTGACAGAGGCCAAAGAGAAACGCTTACCAGAAAGCCAAGGGGCCAGGCGGGAGGGAGAGAGTAGGCGAGTGAGATGGAAATTGGGCTGCACGTGAGAGTCAGTAGTGAGAAAGTTAGGTTTTAGTCTGGAGAGCGTGAGTAGTGGCTGCGTGCCCGAAAGTTAGGCTTTGGCGTGTGTACCTATTATGCGGTGTGCCCGGGAGCGGTGACCCGTCTTGCCGGGCCAAAATGCCGGGCCGCGGCCCACGGGCTGCATGGTCATATATACTGAGAGGCGAGCAGAAAAAAAAGAGTGGGCTGGTAGTTGGGCTACGAAAAGCATGGGTTGGATGAAAGGAATGGACCGGACCAAATCTGAGTGGAGAGAAATTTTTTCTTTTAAGTATTCCTCCGTCTCGACCTTTCCAGAGCTATAGTTGAGAGAGGGTGGAAGGAAGGCGACCACATACCGACGCAGATTTCCCCTATTCCCCTTCCACTTCGGTGACTAGTTCGGCGCTGGAGAGGATGGGGAACGAGGATTGTGGGGGCCGGTGTATATATTTCCTTCTTATTTAGGTGTTTTAGGCCCTCGCGGCGAGTCATTGGTGGAGGCGGCGACGCTGCTGCGGAATAAGCTTTGCCGACCTCTTCTTCGCCTCGTTGATCTGAGCTTTGCCAGCGGCGATGGGCTGGGCAGCTGCTCCCTTGCCAAATCTAGAGTTTCCTTTCAAGCTCTGGATCTTGTAGGTTTCCCCGGCTTCCTCAAGTCCGGCACCGGCGTTGATGCTCTCTCCGGTGAGGCCGTTGGAAGGCATGGCTACCACTATGCTGAAGATTCCGGGTGGTGGTTTACTTGCAACTGGTTGGGTTCTCCTCCCCTCTCTGTTGCTTCGTCGTCTATCGATTTGGGGATGCACGTGATGCTTGCGGTGTTTGTTCCCATTTTCTTTGGCGGCGAGATGGCCAGCAGCCATCTTTTACGGCCTGGGCGTTCGACAGTTCTATGGTGTGTTCTTGTGGGCATGCTACTCATGGTGCCAATGGAAAAATCTGAAGTTTCCTCGTCAGGAAGGGCTATGGCTTCAAGCTTCATTTTTGTGTGCACCTCATCCTTTCTCTGGTATGGTGGCTGCTCACCGAGGAGCTTCTCCGTTTGCCGACGGCGAAAGATGACCAGGAGACCCTTGTGTGGACCAAAGTGTAACTTTTTTTTTTATTTCAAGGGTGCGCGTTTGTAAGTTGCAATGTAAACCTTGTTTAATGTAATACAATCCCGGTTTTTCTAAAAAAAAGGATTAGGGATAGATAGATAGATTCTGTACATATTAATTATGCAGTATTGCCATGTGAATCAGCCGATCTGCAAACTTTGGTTATGGATGGGGATGGGAACGGTGGAGAGTGGGGGAGCAGAGTTAGTCTTGGCATAGGATGCGGTGGTGCTGGATGTGGCCGTGCGCGCGGCTACGAAACTTGAAGCCGATTGTGTTTTGTATTTGGCAAGAACAAAGATCGCCCCGCCTAAAATTTCAATTTCAAATAACTACATACCACATCGTAGAGTAGCTCTTGAGAGTCCGGAGGTTTCTTCTTCCTCCTCTTGTTCATCTCATCACCTCTCACCTTTGGTTGCATGTAAATCTCTTGCCTGCAAGGTAAGCTCACGGTATTATAGCAGAGGAAAAAGAAATCGAACATATGAAAATACAGTATTTAGTACGTGCACACCTCTGCTCACTTACCGGCTAGCCAAGGAGGACGACAAGACCTCTGCTCACTTACCGGCTAGCCAAGGAGGACGACAAGGCAGAAACAAATGTGCCAGCACCTTTCAGTTGAATTGATTCAAGCTGCGTCTTCTTGTGTATCGGTTCAAGCTGATGATGTGAAGCTCCGTGCCACCATCAAACAGAAATCTCGTGCAAGCTGCTATATTTTTCAGAGATACAGATACTTGATGATGTGAAGCTGCTGCATCGGTTCAAGTTGTGTCTTCATATTTATTTCTGCTTTTTTCTGACAAAAAATAGCAGGTTAATTAAATCAGTAGAATTGGAAGCTGTTTTTCAAAGCAACTGTTTTCATGTATTACAATTTCGTAATATTTTCTAGACCCTTTTTCAAATGGATGGAAACAAAGAGATCATTTATAAATATTTCATGGAGATAAAGATAGCATAATTTTTTTAGCAGTTTTAACCAAATAACTTTAGTTTTTCCAAAGCACAAGAGTGCAAGACTCACATTGGTTTATCTTTACGCTTTTTAGCTTTATGGTCTTAAAAAAATTGTGCTTCTTCTTGTTTGGTACAATTTGTTTTGAACTTAGTTGTATGACCCTAAAACAAAACTTCATTGCGTCAATTTTTGCCACTTGATAGTCAAGGGCAAAAAGACTATTTTGAAAAAAATAGAATACAGAGTTTTGTTTGTTTATTATATATTTAGAATAAGATTAAGCAAACAAATTCACACATAACAATATATAATAGGACACATAATCAAGTACACAAATATATTACAATAAAATAAGCTTATCGAATGCATAAAAAATCTCACAAATAAATCCAATTGATTTGTGAATTTTAATGCATTTGGCCAATTTATCAAATGCGAAATGTCCCTGTCGTATGCCGCCCCAGATGCATGCATGCACAGCATGCGGCATGCCAACACCAGTCATCATTTCTCTGCCTGCCTGATGCACGTTTCACTTGTATTTTGAGAAATTGGATTAAAAAGCTCTGATGTGTTTTATTGGATTCTCTATATGTTAAAATCTACTAATAGTCCGTTTAGATGGCATTCTAGAATTCTAAGATTTTAATAATTTACTTAGATTCTTAAAATTCCATAGAATCCAAACAGATAGAGCTTCTCCAAGTATGTAAATTACGATCTCTAAACTGGCTCTCCAAAACTATTTAAACACTCAAAAAAACATAGTGTCAACAGCAGAGTTCTTTAATTCAGACTCTATTTTGAAAAAAAGTCTCCACGACAGCACCAATTGACCAAATTTTTCTTACTTTTCTGTTCAAGCCTTTTTGTTTGTAGGTGGCAGCCCATCGTCTTCAAGAATTGCCCAGCTCTCTCCCGACCTTTCAGTTATCAGAACGTCGAACTCCAATCAAACTTGGGAATTCTGATGAACACTTCTTCCAAACTCAGACGCTTTACATCTGGTTTGTAAGACCAGTACGGCTCGGGCACTGGCCACCTGTTTGGGCGAGGACTCTCGTCAATAGATCCAACAGCCTTGGTCCCTTTAGTCCGAAAACGCCTCAGGCACATAATAATTCCATTCCTAGGCAGGAAAGGAGTTTCATCATCGTCATAAAAGTTCATGCCAACAAAGTTCCCACTGAAATCAACAAGGGGGCCTCCTATCCCAGCCTTAGTAATTTTACAAGTGGAGACCATAAGCACCTCACAATCAAGCTTGCTCTGTTTGCCAGTAATTACTCCATGTGTAGCTGTTAATTTCCCTTGAGCAAAGATACGCCCTATGGCTACTACCTTAGTACCAGACTTGAATTGCCTTCGTCGGCGTTGTTCAAGTTGTACTGCACAAAGATCAGTGAACTCCGTGATTTTGATAACAGCGACATTGTCCTCTAAACAACAACACTGCAGCACCCCTTTGACAGATTGCCCGTTTGGAAGGCGGACTTCAATCTGCAGGTCATCATTGATTTTGCTTTCATCATCAGAATACCTGACCAAACTTGCTGACGTCAGCACACTTGTGCATTGACTGTACTTTATAAGTATGCCTGAGCATGCAAACCGCCTTATTTTTCCACTGAATGCAGCCAGTGCGACTACACTCTGGGACAACTTCGACGCAAGCTCGACATTGAGCTCATTCATGAAGTCTTGACCACAAGGATCGAGGGGGCGAAATCCTTCTTCAAAAGAATTAACCAAACGCATGCCAAGACACGTTCTAGCTGGCAATGGATAACTGCGAGAACGTAAATCTTCATGTATCCGATCAAGGAGGTCCTGTGGATAGACCAGATCAGTTAGGTAATCCTTTACATTCGCATCCCCAGTTGTACAGTAGTTTCCCTGCCTATTTCCAACCTGAGATAGCCCAAAGCGCTTCAAGCATTCAAGAATTATATTCGTCGGAAGGAAGGGTATTTCTCCCTCATCACCATAGAAGTTCATGCCATGAAAGTTTCCATCCAAATCAATAAGGGGTCCTCCAATCCCAACCTTACTGATTTTACAAGTGGAGATAGTATTACACTCTTCCTGATCAGATATGTCCCTTCTTCTGTCCTTCACTAACCCACTTGCAGCCATCAATTTTTTGGTGTTGAAAACACGACCCACAGCTACTACCTTGCTACCTGGCCCAAGATGCACTTCATGGAAAAGGCGTGCTACACAAAGATAAGGGGTCTGGATATTGACAAGTAGAATATCGTAGTCAAGATCACAGTGTCCCACTGTTCCCAACCAATACTGGTTATGCACATTACGCACTTTAACCATCAGGTCAGGATCAATAACCTGGCTTTCATCATGACAAGATCTCACCAAACTAGCTGAAGTGAGCAAAGTTGTGACTGTTAGAATTGATCTCCACCCCTACTGGACCCAACGGCCCATTAGGTACCTTGATCTGCTCCCTGATCGGGGGAGCCCAACCCAGCAGCAGGTTGGTGGGCCCCTGTCACACTGCGCCAGTATAAGAGGAGGTGGGGGCCACAGACACAGGACACGAGGTTCGACGCCATCGTTCCCCACCATCAGTTCTAAGCCCTAGACCGATCAACAGGGAGCACAGTAGTGATCGGATGCCCTCCTCCGTTGCCACTGCCTCGTCGTCTTCACCACTGCAACAAGTAACCCTAACTATCTTTCTATCTATCTCTCGTTCTGCCGAATCATGTATTATGTCATGCAATCCATCTGTATCTACTTGAATCAGTGATGTTCCTTGCTAATCTACTGTTAGCAATCCTAATTAAGATATATTAGATTTAACAATGGTATCAGACGCCTAACTAACTAGTGGATTAGCTTAAGGACTTAGGGATCAGAAGAAGATCTAAGAACTCTCAGATCAGAAGAAAGAAACCCTAAGTTTATCAGTTCCGAATCGGGGGGAGGAATTAGAACTCACTCACCCTAACAAAGAGCAGGATTGGGAAGAGCTTCAACCGATTCCAACGAATTGGGAAGAAAACCCGAAACCCTAACCCCAAGCCAAAGAAGAAGATGAGGGCGGGGAGTCAACCTGCTAATGGTTTGGTTTTAAATGGTTTTAATGGGCTGGTTTTTAGATTGGTCTGCTTTGGTTTGGTAGAGAATGGATTCAGAATCCTGATGGACTGGTTTGGTTTAGACCGTCACTGAGCATCCATAGTTTCAGATTGAAACCGGTTTCTATTTGCATTTAGAATCCAAACAACGACAAGCAGCAACTGATCCCCATCTCCATCCTGGAAACACCCACTCCGGAGCTCTCCCATCCATGAGAAGCTATCTCCCTGCAAGGACAACATGGACGTCTTCTAGGACCTCCCGGATGCAGCGTACAGCCCTAACCTCTAAGCAAAACGCCGCCCCGTATCCAAATCATGCATGATCGCCGCATCCAATCCTGTGCGGATGCTGCGTCCGAATATTGCACGGACGCCGCGGTGCCATCGCTACCATGTCCGAATCCTGCGCGGACGTCGGTGCCACTGTCGCCATGGCCAGCAAGGCAGCAACCAAAGCGTCGCCGGGGCGTCCTCGACCACCACCGTGTGAGGCCCATGGCCGGCGCCGCCATCATGCAGACCTCCGTGGTCGCCAAGTGTGGCCGGCCGGAGCTAAAGTGGGTGGATGGGAATCTGCAGGCTCTAGCTGTACGGCACCTTCTGATTGAAACCAAAATATTGATCAGTTCGGTGGAAAACACATAATGGTTTGGGTTGGATTGGGCAGAACTCTGAAACAGTTGGCTTGGTTTGGTTTCTTAATCTGCTGGTAATCAAATGGAGTGGTGTGAGTTTGGCTCGGATTTGAGCCCATTAGCAGGGCGAGCGGGGAGGACAGAGGGAACCACTCGAACCTACCTGGGCCCTTTCTCTCGCCGCCCGGTCACCGTCGCCTGCCGCCACCATGGCCGGCGCGCGGGAAGA
The DNA here is from genome assembly GCA_015844335.1 of Chrysopogon serrulatus. Lineage (NCBI taxonomy): Eukaryota > Viridiplantae > Streptophyta > Magnoliopsida > Poales > Poaceae > Chrysopogon > Chrysopogon serrulatus. Next base: position 497,036 of record JADLZL010004788.1, on the reverse strand, counting down.
AGACCATGCCGCCGCTTGCCGCTGTGCGGGCGCGCGTGATAGCCAAGGGGCACCACCAGCGAGGCCGCTCGGGGCGGGCGCGCTCAGCCATGGGCGGCGCGCACGCCGGGCGGGGGTCCCGCGGTGGTGCCGCTTATCTCAGCCCCTCCCCATCGGGCGGCGGCGTCGCTGCTCGAAGAGAGAGAAGGGGAGGGACGAAATGAACTTAGGGTTTCAGTGGGCGCCGGGCGTCGGGTTTTGATGCCCCGAAAATCGTGCACAGCCGTCGGATCGTGGGCAGTGCCGATCGACGGCTGCCGGCTGCCGGACCCAAAATGAGCCCAGGCGGGCGGTGTCGGCAGGAGCCAAAATGCCGCCCAGCCCACATTAGGGCCTTGTCGCCGAATCGGCTGCCCTAGGCACCGCCAAAAGGCCGAGATGGGCCGACCGGTTTTAGCCGCCGGGCCAAAAGGTTATTGGGGCCCGTTTAAGAAAGAAATTTTTTCCCCTTTTTTCAGAATAAGAACTTAGAAACAAACAAAAAAAAAAAAAAAGGACCTTAACGGGCCGGCCCAGTTAGGCAACATGAGTGCGCCGGCCATTTGGGCCGTTTAAGATTTTGGGCTGAATTCAAGTGCTGGGCTAGTTTGCCCATATTGGCTCAAATAATTAAAGGAATTAGTTTTCTTTTTTCAGAAAATTCTTTTTACCATAAATATTTGTTCCAATGTTATAATTTTTTTTTTAGAGAGAATATTAGAAATATTTCTGGAAATCATCATTAGAATATTTTTTTAGTCATGTTTCCGCTGCTCAAGAATTGAATGTTCTATAATTAAATTCAAACCAACGGGCGAATTTAATTTCGAGGGCAAATTTTAAGTTTTTAAAAGATTTTATAATGTTGTTATTCTCTGACCAACGTCGAAGATATCAATACTATAATAGTTTTAGTCCATAAATTAATCTGCATAGTATATAATTAAGTCTCACAGTTAATTCTTTGTTAAATTTTGAACCAACGGGATAAATTTTTCAGAGAGATTAAAGATGCCTCTGAAAATTAGTATAAGTCTATTTAGTCATGTTTTCCGCTGCTAAGATATTAGTAGTCTTTCTAACTAAATTTGAACCAACGGGAGAATTTAATTAGAAGAGCAATTATAAAATTTAGAAATGCCTCCGATAATTAGTATAAGGCTATATTAGTTGTCTCTCCAAATTAAATTCGAACCAACGGGAGAATTTAATTAGAAGAGCAATTATTTAGTTTTAGAAAATTTTATAATATTGTTATCTTCTGACCAAGGTTGATGATATCAATATCATAATTATTTAGTCCATAAGTTTATATGCATTATTTCTATTTTCTACCCGATGGTGATGTAGAAATTAATGTAGAAGGGACCAATAGTATTTTAATACATGCAATTTTATGTTAAGATATTAGTTTCACATTAAGTTATCTCACCAACTTTGCTTGTTCATTTCAGATTTACTGAAAGAATTATGCACTAAGAAATTCACTAGTGGCAGTGTTAGAGAGCACATACTGAGCATGACAACCTTGGCAGATGAGCTTGCGTCAATGCATATGGTTCCTCCAGAGTCATTTGTCATTCAGATAATTTTAGCTTCTCTGCCAAGGGAGTTTGAGACATTTATCATCACCTGCAATATGATGACAGGTGTGGAGTCCATAGAAAAGCTCATTCACATGTGTGTGCAAGAGGAAGAAAGACTTAAGGCAACACAGAGGCACTAAATAATTGGCAAAGAATGGGATTTCATATGAGTACAAATAGAGCTGCTTCAGAGTTATCTTAGAATTATTAGGTGTTTCATTTTTACTTAGACTATCTAATGTACTACATATTCCCTATTTGCTAGAAATTTAGTAAGTATTTCTCAGTTAGATGATGATTGAATTGCTATTTTGAGATGGCAAATGTAAGACACTATTTCATAATAAGTATGTTGGTCTTGTCTTCTGACAAGATGAGCTTTGTCTATTATCAGTTTTGAGAATGTGAATGTAGTATCCAATGAGAATGAGAAAAGATTCCTCGTCTACAAATATAAGTAGAAAGCATAAGAATGTTCAATTTTGACTCTTCAAAATTGTGGCATTGCAGATTAAGCCACATTTCGAGGGGGAGAATAGATGGATTAGTAGTCAAAGATGAAATTCTTTCGCTATTAGAACTCTCAGAACTAGATCAATGTGTTGATTATTCTCAGAATTAGATCAACTCTTAGAATTAGATCAATGTGTTGACTATTCTCAGAATTAGATGAATGTGTTGATGTGTTGATTAAACTGTATTAAGACAATCAGAAGCATAAAGATTACAAAATCAGCACAATAACCATGCTAGGAGAGCCTCAGTCAGATGGAATAGTTGAAATAAGAAACCATAACTTAAAGAATATGATGAGCTACTCCACATTACCGATAAGAATATGGATGGAGGCGCTAAAACCGCCATTCATAATCTTAATCGAGTACTAGTAAGTCAGTGCCTAATACACCGTATAAGTTATGGACAGACATAGTACCCTCACTTAAGCAATTAAAGGTGTAAGGTTGTCCAACTAAGGCTAAAGTTCTTTAACCCAAAAATTAAGAAAATTAGAACCTAAGACAATCAGTTGCTATTTTATGGTTATCCAGAAAGATCGAAGGATTACTACTTTGTTGCCCTAACAGGCATACAAAGTTTGTACAAATAAGACATACTAAGATCTTAGTGGATCTTGTGATCAGGGGGAGCAAAGTAGCACAAAGGATCAGTTTAGAGGAGTAAAGGGTCTTCAAACCCTTACTCCGACATTCTAAGAACCATACTTTATGCTACCGGTTGCTGCTACACAAACGGTGTGAAACACCACAGTGTCAGCAACTGTTGTTAGTCTGTCCTTCAGGAGCCATTAGAACCATAAGTCGAGCATGAGAAAGACAACAATAGCCCCATATGGCGCAAAACAATAGGGATGTTAGAAGATCACAAAGAGTTAGAAGATTAGCTATATTAGATAATTAAGAGGTTTTATGAAACCAATGAGTATCATATGGAGGTTGATCCCACCACATATGACATGAGAAGCAATTATTTTAGAAGTTATAAATAATGAGATAAAATTTAGAATTGCGATAAGTTTTGGGACTTAGTGGATATTCCTAAAGGAACCAATACAGTAGGCTGTAATGAGTCTATAAAACAACACCAGTGACTCCCAAAGGAATGTTAAGAAAAACATAATATGCGACTCATGGTAAAAGTTTTTAAGCAATGAGACTCCCAATCTCATGTAATGATACTTTTAGAATTATAGTGGCGCTAGCAGCACAATAAGACTTAGAATTAAGTCAGATAGATGTAAAGACGACACTCCTTAATAAGGATCTACAATAAGATGTTTTCATGGCACAATCGAGAGGTTTTGTTGTGAAAAGAAAAGAAAATACGGGATGTCACCTAAAGAAGTTTGCTTATGGATTAGAATAAGCTTAAGACAGTGGCATTAATATTTTGATAAAACAATTAGAAAGTTTTGGGTTTTAAGGCAAATGTAGAGGACAATTACGTTTACGCAAAGTTTAAGAGTGCTAAGTTTATTTTATTAGTTCTATATGTAGATGATACTTTGCTAGCAAGCAAGGATGTCAGTCTACTAATAGAAACAAAGAAGTCTCTGTCCATACATTTTGATATGAAAGATTTCGGTGATGTCTCTTTTCTTCTGGGATTGAGATTCATCGTGATAGGAATAGAAGGGGTATTAGGGCTGTCATAGAAAGCATACATAGAGAAGATTCTCAAGAAATATAGTATGCATAAGTACAGTCCAACACCTGCACCTGTTGTCAAGGGCGATAAGTATGGAGAACATCAGCGTTGCAAGAATCAGATTGAGCTCGAGCAAATAAGATTAGTACCTTATGCTTCAGCTGTCAGAAGTTATCAATATGCTCAAATTTGTACTCGCCCTGACATAGTTTTGATTACCGGGTTATTTGGCAGAAATCAGAAGAATCCAGATGTAGAACACTGGAAGTTAGCTAAGATGGTTCTGCATTATTTGCAGGGCATAAAAGGTCTCATGATGAGTTATAAGTAAGATTAATTCAGATTATGTGGGGAGGAATAAGAATCCACGTCAGGCAACATATTTACCCTCGCAAGTGGAGCTAAGTCGTGAAAAAGCTCCAAACAAACCCTTGTCACGTCATTGAGGATGTGCGCTGAGTTTTAGCAAATCATGAGCCTAGGGGCAGGTGAACTGACTTAAAAGTTCTTACCCGGATAAGAGTGGTAGACAGCATCAAGAAAACCACTTTAGATATCTTTGCGATAACACACTCACAACAATAAGTCATGTGGTCTTTGCCAAACACATTGACACTAAGTAGTATATTGTGAAGAATAAAGTTCGGGATCATATCATAAGTCAAGAGCATATAAGTACAAAACAATATGTTAGCGGATCCACACACAAATGGCTTGCCACCCAACGTGTTTAGAAAACACGTAGCTAGCATGGGGTTAAGGTGAAGCCAATGATTCCTGAACACTTAGGGCCCTTTCAGTTAGAACTCTATTTCAAATTAGAGTGATGCACTATAGCCGTCAAATCCAACGGAAAATTTTCTGTGACGATGAAACGCGCTCTACGCATTTCTTTATAATGAGATAGAGCTGAGCACTAAGAATTTTAAGTTAAGTGTTTAAGTTAAGATTAAGATAAATTGTTAAGAGATCAAGGGGGAGAATGTTAGAATTGATCTCCACCCCTACTGGACCTAACGGCCCATTAGGGACCTTGATCTGCTCCCTGATCGGGGGAGCCCAACCCAGCAGCAGGTTGGTGGGCCCCCGTCTGCTAAGCCCGATATAAGAGGAGGTGGGGGCCACGGACACGAGGACACGAGGTTCGACGCCATCGTTCCCCACCATCGGTTCTAAGCCCTAGACCGATCAACGGGGAGCTTGCGCAGTAGTGATGGGATGCCCTCCTCCTCCGTCGCCACGCCTCATCGTCTTCACCACCGCAACAAGTAACCCTAACTATCTTTCTATCTATCTCTCGTTACTGCGAATCATGTATTATGTCATGCAATCCATCGTATCTACTTGAATCAGTGATGTTCCTTGCTAATCTACTTTGTTAGCAATCCTAATTAAGATATATTAGATTTAACAGTGACGAAACCAGAGGGTCATCCATTGCAGCGACGACCCAAGTCCCGCGGTTGAAACAATGCAATTCAACAAGAGGGTTCGTCGTGTGGGTGGAGCCACGCATGCACGCGCTGGAAACCACAACGGAGCTGCTACCCAGACGGCTCTTGAAGAGAAATTTCCAAGTCAACAAAAACAGGATCACAATTCAATCGAGGCGCATCGATCTATATATATGCTCCCACCGGCACTCGATCACCAATTAAGCAAACATCAATCAATGAATAATTAAGCAAACATCAAAATGATGAATACTCATCGTCACATAGTTATGCTACGCCTTCATCATCTCCATAAGCTTCCTCGTTGTTCCCGCTCTTCCGGCCCATACCGAAACTCTCCGAGGCTTTAAGTGGCACCATGATCCGCCCAGCGGCCACACTGCGACCACCACCGCCGCCGCCGCCATCAACTTCACGCGAGGCCGCTCTCGAGTCTCACCGCCGGCTGTTTCCTTTGCTTGCCTCTCGGGCCGACAAAGCGCCACCACTTGAACGCAGGTGACCCACGAGGATGGGCGGCGGCGGCGGCGCCTACGACATGGAGTTCGCCATCGGCACGCCGCCCCGCGAAGGCGGCGACCATCGCCCGACACAGCGGCGACGATGATCTGGGCCAAGTGCGGCGGCGGCGTGCATCCCCACCCCGGCACCTCCTCACGCACGGCCACGGGGGCTCTTCCTTCTCCCCTTGGTACCACCACAGGGCGTCATCCACGTTCACCTGCTCCCGTGCTCCGACCGTCTGCGCGCCGCCCTGCGGTCATACGATTCCCTCGCCGCGGTTACACGTACTCGTGCGGCCTCGGCGGCGGCGGCGGGCACCATTACACGGGGTTCCTCGCAGCGACACACCTTCGTCCTCGGCGGCGACGCGGCGCCGGGCGTCGGCTTCGTCTGCTCCACCGCGTGGGGGGCGACTACGGCTCCGGCCGCTCCGGCCTCGCGCCGGGCCGGGCCGAGCCTCTCTCCTCGTCTCAGCCTCAACGTCGGTGCCTTCATATGCGCCTCCCAGCGGCGCATGACGCATCCAAGACTAACCTCTCCCATTCGGCTCACTAGCCACCATGACGACGACAGCGGGCCTTCGCCCGGCGTGCAGTCCACCGCCTCCTCCCGTCCACCGCCTTCTACCGCGTGAACCGCGCGCCATAACGATCGGCTCGCGGCGACGCCTGGTGTCGACGCGGCGTCGTGTTCGACTCCGGCACACGACGCTGACGTTCCTCGCCGAGCCGGCGTACACGGCGCGCGGCCAAGGCGGCGTTCCTGTTCACGCGCGTTGCACCGGGATCGGGATACCGATACGCCCGATACGACATCTTTGCGATACGTTGATACGACATTTTTCAAAAACAAGGATACGCCGATACGGCAAGTATATAAATATATTAAAAAATATTAGTACATACCTACACTACCGGAATCGAAGGCATTGCCGAGTGCCTGAGGCTTTGCCGAGTGCTTTTCCTCGGGCACTCGGCAAAGACCCTCTTTGCCGAGAGCCACCCTCGGCAAAGAAAAAAACTCGGCAGCGGCGGGTTTGCCGAGAGCCGAGCACTCGGCAAAGAAATGCACTCGGCAAAATCTGGCCTTTGCCGAGAGCCTACACTCGGCAAAGAGGGGCTCTCGGCAAAGCAAGCCGTGAGGCAACGCCGTCCCTCTTTGCCGAGAGCCGGCCGTTTGGCACTCGGCAAAATTGGGGATTTGCCGAGTGCCCTAGGGGCAGCACTCGGCAAAGGTGCGTGTTTGCCGAGTGCATTTCTTGAGCACTCGGCAAACCGTAATTTTTTTTTCTTTTTTGCTCTCAATTTTTTATTTAGCCTTTTAAAATTATATTATACTATGTTTTCAAATGTGGCCTATTTTTCATGTGTTTTGCTATATTCCGGAAGTTTATTTCATTTCATTCCAATTTTTGGGAAAATCCAAATTTGAACTGCACGTGCATGCAATAATGGACTTTAGTGGCTAAAAATTTAATATTAGTATTATTTATGGTATGTTTGGGTTGTGCTAAGACTTTGACCTAAAATTATAAAGACCGTAGTCACGAAACATGATGACACACGTGCGTGAGCACTTTTTAATTCTTAAAAAAAGCAAATGAATTCAAAAAATCATGAAATTTGCCACGGTGTCATCATTTCATGCGCCGATGTTGTGTTAAAAATTTGATAATGTTTGAAGCAAGTTGTCACATACGTCGCGTTGGAATCCGTCAATCCCAGAAGAAGTTTCGGAAACATCTAAAGCAATCCGGATGAATCGGACTTCTAGCATTTCTGTGTTGATTTAGATCTCAATACTTTTTTTATGAGTGAAGTACAGTTTAAAAAGGCATTTTAAAAATTTGGCAATTTTTGAAATTGTTTACTATTTTTAAAATTTTTTCAACTTACCATTTGCCGAGAGCATTAGGGTTTGCTCTCGGCAAAAGGATATTTGCCGAGAGCCTCCAAGGGGAGCACTCGGCAAAGGAAATAGCCAGACTTTTAATTTTTTTAAATATTTATTTTTCTTTCTTTTTGCCGAGTGCCGGCCCACGTGGCACTCGGCAAAGGTTAATTTTTTTTTTTTTTCGGGGAAAAAATTTTGAAAAAAAAATCTTTCCGAGTGCCCGGCCCACAAATAAGACTCGGCAAAGGGTAATTTTTTAAAAATTTTTTCTTTTTTCTGGGAAAAAATTTTTGAAAAAAAATCTTTGCCGAGTGCGACCCACGGGGCACTCGGCAAAGTTAAATTTTTTAAAAAATTTTTTTTTTTTGAAAAAATATTTTGAAAAAAAAAATTCTTTCTTAGAATCTTGGGATCGCGGGCACTCGGCAAAGAAGAACACCCTATCGGCCGCACACACACCACAACACCACACCACATCGCACACACGCACGCGCCAGCGCTTGCCGCCCCTCGGTCGCGAGCCGAAACACCGCCCGCCCATGCCCCGCCGTCGTATCGCCGCCCGGCCCGACCCGCCGCCCGCCCGCCGCCGCAGCCCGCCCGACACGTGAGCCACCAGCCACCACCCGCCGCCCACGTATCGCGTACGCCCGCCCGCCTACCGCCCTACGGCCCGTAGCCGCACCCGCCCCACCCACCCGGCCCCGCCTCGCCCTCCGTGTGGGCGAGCAGCGGCCGGCCGCCGCGCCGGCCAGCCGCCCCCAACCCGGGCGGGAGGCCCGGCCCGGCCCGGCAAAGACCCACCCGCCCGGCCAACAGGAAGAAGGAGGGTGAGGCAGCACCGAGGGGGAGGAGGAGGCAGCAGGGAGGAGGAAGGGAGGAGGAAGAAAGGAGGAGAGGAGGCGGGAGGAAAAGGGAGGGGGAGGAGGGAGGGAGGAGGAAGAAGAGGGAGGAGGAAGAAGCGGGGAGGGAGGGAGAAAGAAGGGAAGAGCGGGAAGGAAGAGAGGAGGAGGTAGGGAGGAAGGAGGAAGAAGGAGGAGAAGGAAGGAAGAAGGGGCTCCTCGTCCGTGCCGCTCTCCGTTCGTGTCCGCACCGGTCTTCGTCGGAGTCGTCGTTGTCACCGTCGTTGCTCGAAGGTAAAGACCATGTCATGGGTTTAGCATATGTGGTTGTCGGCCATGGAGCCGTTGATGTGGTTGTCCGGCCATCGAGCCGTCGATGTGGTTGTCCGGCCATCGAGCCGTTATATATATGTGTCTTATTGCGGTGTGGGCATTGTCACCGTGCGGGGAGGTGCTGTCCAAATTTTGAACTAATACTATGTGTGTTCCTTCTATTTTGCGAGAGAAGACCCCCGTTGGAGCCGCTTGATTGATCCCGATCGTCTTCGGCCGCCGGTTCTGCACTTGCTCGCAGACGTCGCCTCACACGCACCCGACTTCGCCACGCCCGCTAGCTTTGATCGCACCGCCACCTAAGGTATAACCTCTGTTTCCGTATGAGGGTCATAGGTCACGTCACCAAGTTAGGTGTCTCCCCGTTCGAAAGAGATACGGGTTGTCGGTATACAGATCTTTGCATATCGAAAACCGTATACATTTTGAATTGTCCACGTTACTTGGACGGCCAGCGCATGCGTTGTTGGGAGCTAGTTTCCGTTGTGCGCTCCGATTGGAGGCGAGTTTCGGCATCACCTCCTGTTGTTCTCCGGAAACACGATCTCCCCCGAGGGGCGTGTACCTGGAGAACAGCGGGGGGAGGTGCTTTGCCGAAACTCCGTCTCCGATCGGAGCGGATACAAACGGAAACTAGCCCCAACAAACGCATACGCGGGTGGTTTTAGGACCTATCCTCACCTATTAGAGAGTAGGAGGCCGGTGTAGGTAAAATTGATTGTTATGTTTCTCGCTAATGTATATGTTAGAAGATGGATGATCGTGGATTTGGATGTACACGGGCCGCCCAAGTGATCGTGATTACACAAATGAATGGATTGAGAAAACATATATGTTCTTGGAGCAAACATTCGGGCGAGGTCGCTAAAGGAGCGAGTCGGGTTACGTGTCCCTGCAGTAGGTGTGCTAATCGGAAAAGGCAATGCAAGGATACCATGGGCAAGCACCTTGTCTTGTATGGGTTTACCCCCGGACTATACCCGATGGGTCCACCATGGTGAAGCCCATCGAATGAGAGAGGAGGTGGTGAGAGCACGCGTCGAGGAGTTTGATGCCGATGCCGGGGTAGCGCACATGTTAGATGACTTTCATCAAGCACGATTCGGTGATGGACGTACGGATGAGGAGGAGGAGCCGAGAGGCCACCGCGAAGGCGTTCTATGATATGTTTACTTCTGCACGGCAACCCCTTCACGGCCACACAAAGGTCTCTCGCTTAGACGCCGTTGGCCGTCTAATGGCGTTAAAGTCTCAGCTTAGCATGAGTCGAGACGCCTTCGACAGTATGCTGACAGTTGTTGGTAGCTTGCTTCCAGAGGCTCACACTCTCCCGAAGAGCACGTACGAGTCGCAGAGACTACTTTGTGCCCTTAAGATGCCGTATGATCAGATACATGCATGTCCGAATGGGTGCGTTCTATTCAGGAAAGAACACGCAGAAGCAAAGTACTGCCCGATGTGCGAATCCTCTAGGTATCTGGAGGTAGAGTCTGCCGATGGCCAGAAGAGGCAGCTTGACATCCCCGTGTCAGTCGTAAGGCACCTCCCTTTCATACCGAGGCTCCAACGGCTATACATGATCGAAGAATCCGCCAAACAGATGACATGGCACAAACATGGCAAACGATACAATCCTGACAAGATAGTGCATGTATCCGATGGTGAGGCGTGGACCCACTTTGATGGCATTCATCATGAGAAGGCGAAAGAGGCTCGTAATGTCCGTGTTGCGCTTGCGACAGACGGGTTCAATCCTTTTGGCATGATGGCTGCGCCCTACTTATGTTGGCCCGTGTTTGTGATCCCCCTCAACCTTCCTCCGGGTGTGTGCATGCAAGCACAACACATGTTATTAACGTTGATCATTCTCGGACACCCAGGGAATCATATGGGTGTGTACATGGAGCCCGTGATTGATGAATTGATCAGTGCCTGAAATGGGGTATGGACATATGACCGTGCTACAAAGAGGAACTTCAGGATGTATGTGTGGTACCTTTACTCCATGCATGATTTCATTGCGTGCGCCATGTTACGTGCCTGGTGTATTAATGGGAAGTTCCCTTGTCCAATCTGCAAGGAAGCTCGAGGTTCATTTATCCGAAAAAAGGGTACTAAGTTTTCGGGGTTCGACCTGCACCGCCAGTTCCTCCCGCTTGACCATCCATTCGGGGCGAGGCGAGAAAAAACTTTACCAAAGGACTCGTGGTGACGGACCCTCCACCCCGATGTTGACTCTGCCGAGGTTCGTGAAAGGATAGAAGCCCTTGAGCTCAACTCGAATGTGATGGCTTTGTGGGGTATGGTGCGCAACATATGTGGGACGCATAAGTTGGGCTTGACTCGGCTTCCCTATTTTGATGACCTCCTCCTTCCGCACCACATTGATGTAATGCACACGGAAAGGAATGTCGCCAAGCACTCGGGGAACAATCATGGATATTCCTGAAAAAAGTCGAAGGACAACCCTAAGACTAGATTGGATCTCGGCAATGTTGTGCGACAGACCAAAGTTAGAGATGAGGCCTCCTAGGCGTGGCAAGACATGGACAAGGCCCCCGACTGATTATATATTGAAAAGGCCACAAAGAAGGGAAGTTCTAGAATGGATACAGACTATAATGTTCCCTGATGGATACGCAGCTAATCTGAGGAGAGGAGTGAAGTTAGACACTCTACGAGTCTTAGGGATGAAGAGTCATGACTACCACATCGGGATTGAACGCCTTCTCCCGCGATGGTGCGAGGCTATTTCCCCAGCATGTTTGGCTAGTCATGGCGAGTTGAGCTATTTCTTCCGCCCGGCTATGTGCCAAGGAGATATCTCGTACCGTGATTGCGGACCTCGAAAAAATGGCACCCGTTTTGATCGTAAGCTAGAGAAGATATTTCCACCGGGCTTCTTCACTCCGATGCAAAGATCTGATTTTACACCTCCCATACGAGGCACGAATGGGGGCCCGTCTTGATACCATTGGTGCTATCCAAATCGAGAGAATTCTAAAGGTTCTTCGGAAGAAATGCGAAACAAAAAAACAAAATTGAGGCTTCCATGGCGAGACACATATCCTCGAGGAGGTGTCCAACTTCACAACAACTTATTATAGTGACAACCTTCCGAGCGCTCATAATCCTCAGCCTCGTCACAATGATGGTGGAAATGAGTCGAACCTCAGTCTTTTCTGAGGGCAACTCGGAGGCGCGAGTGGATCGACAAACAAGATCTTGCTATATGATGAGTGGCGCGCTATCATGTTCTATGTGTTGACCAACCTTGAGGAAGTGGAGCCATATATCACGTAAGTTGTAAAAGCACTTGTTCCATACACTATCATTATTTCTTGCATCTAACTCCTATGATCTCGTTGGTATAGGGAATTTCTTCATGAATACTGGCATCAATCGCGCCCTCCTAACCCGCAGGAAGCGGATGCTCTTCTTAGAAACGGTCTGGGAAATGGAAAACCTGCATTCATTTCATGGTTCAAGAAGAAGGTACCATCCCATTTAGCTCCTATTTAGTTACATCTTTCGAGTTGCGTGCCAACCTTTTGTACGTGGTCTTCGCTTGCAGGCCCAAATTGATACGACTATGACTCCCGAGTTGAGACAAGTTGCCGATGGCTTTGGCTTTAGGGTCAAGTTTATTGTACATGGTTATGATGTCAATGGATATCACTTCCACACAAGTTGCCGATGGCTTTGGCTTTAGGAGTAGGACGAGGCTGAGGACGAGGTGATAGCTCCCCAGACGGACGAGGAGCAGGGGAGGGGGGAGGAGGAGGGGGCGGTGGGTGCTGGTTCTACTTCTTCCGGTACCTCGTCGAGTGTGTACTTACGCGGTCCCGCGAGTCTCCTGCAGATACCGCACCCGACGAGGCGGCGGTGATTCGCCTCGAGGGCCAAAAGTAAGTAACTTCCATGGTATTACTATTTCATATGACATATTGGGAATTGAATTGTAAACTAATGCTATTGGTTAACCACTTTTCGAGAACCGGTTGATTGTGGTGCCGGGTGAGCACTCGCGCCCACCAAATAACGTCCCGGTCTTCTCTCAGAAGACGCACTACCCTCGGCCCGGTGACGTGCGCCGGGAATGAGGAGCCTCCCCGGGCGTTCGAGCACCCGCCGTTGCCCCGCATCCGAACATCGAAACAAGGCGGTGCGTGTCTTGCGGGAGTTACGGGTAAGTCTTTCATCCAACCCTAGCAATCTTAATGCATCAAATTTATTGCACTTATCTTCAAATAAGAATTGACCCTTTATGTTTGCGTGTAGACTTTTTACAAATGCGAGGTGGGATACGAGGACAGGGGCCCGGCATGTGTCACTAGGGCACGCAAGAAGCTCGTCCACCGACATTCACTACGAGGCGCGTCTCAAGCCATCGTCAATTACCATGGCATCATCCTTGGGGAGAAGGTCACCAAAACACAAGCGAGGACGATGACGCCGACTCGGGACCAAGTACCTCGCGGTATATAAATGATATGATCTTTCAATTTACACATGTCTACTTTGATCTACTTATATGTGAAATTGTGACGTGCGAACTTGCCCCCGGTGGTGCTCCGGCCACCAAGACTGGCTGGGAGCAGATCGTGGGCAGGTGTGGTGCGGTCCGGAGTGGGAGGAGACCCACAACGCTAAACGGGAGTGCCACTTGATGATGCCCGGCGTATCGCACCATCAAGGCGGCCGCAACCTCGCCGGATACGCAAGCGCCCGGGTAAGCTAAGTCGATGATTCTTCCCTCACTAACTCGTGATTCTAACTAGTGGTCGTTCCTTCACTAACTCCGTTTCTTGCGCCCTCGGGCCCATGGTGGCGCGCCTTGCCCCATCTTCAAGGCATTTGCTATGGCGCACAAGGGGCAAGGCGTCGTCCGATGTCTCGTACAACCCGGAGGACCCGCCCGAGGCGCACACCAACGCCGGTGTGCATGGCCCGCCTCGGCCGAGTACACGTCCGCGGCGAGGGCGGTACACGGCGAGGACTACGATCCGAGCACCCGTGACCTTGACCCGAGATCGTCATGAGGGTGGGCGGAGGAAAGAAGCATGGGCGGTGCTTGGATGGGCGACGGCGTCATCGACTTCGGCCTCGACTCCCACTCTCTCCCACCGCGAGCACGGACACGGGCGCAAGCGTGCCCATACGCCCACGGCCGCGGGCTTCCACAGCTCGCTTACGCCCACACTCGAGGTAATTACTGTTGTTGTAAGCTTCAGTCAATGACGTTTCAATTATTATAACTCCACCTTTGCATTCTGCCGGCCGGGATGGAAGCGAGAAAGGAGGGAGGCGTTGGAGCGGCACCGAGCGGTGCAGCCCGGCTCGAGGCCGAGAGGGCCGTGCGTGGCGACTGAGGCGAGGATGGCCCGGCTCATCGCCTTCGTCGGCCCGGATGGGGGCACGTTCGGGGATGGAGCTCCCACAACGATTCGGGCTCCGATAGTAGTGCCGCCTCGGCCTCGGGCTCGGGCTCGGCCTCCTCTCTTTGGGACTCCTGTAAGTATAAATGTGTATTGGTTTCGTTCTTTTCTTTGGTCATCACACGTACTAACCTGGGTCTCTTTTGTGCAGCCTCGGTCGGCGGGTTCGAACAACCCGACTTGGCCTACGACCTTGATGCGCCACGACCTTCACCGGGGGCGGGGTGGCCGAGGTTAGCGAGGTGGACGGTGAGTTGGCTCTCGTCGGTTTGTGAGTTGGCCCTTGACCGTCTGCTTCTCTATTTAATAATGCACTTGATCCTTATGAGGTTTCGAGACATTTGTGATCGGATTGTGATCAAATTTGTAATGTACTGTGATGTGATGTGATGTGATCGGATTGCGATCGGATTTGATAATGTGATGTGGTTGTGATATATGTGTTGTGGATGTGCTGTGGATGTGATTTATGTGATGTTTATGTGATATGTGTACTTGTGTATGTGATATATATACTGTGTGTGCTTTGTGATTTAACGGAAAAACAAATTGAAAAAAAATTGGTCACTTTGCCGAGTGCAATGACCAAGGCATTCGGCAAAGTGGCCGTATTTGCCGAGTGCTATGGTCACTCCACTCGGCAAAGAATTTTTTTAAAAAATCAGAATTACCTCTTTGCCGAGTGCCCACCTGGGAGGCACTCGGCAACGAAATTTCAAAAAAATTATTCTTTGCCGAGTGCCAAGTGGGGAGGCACTCGGCAAAGAATTTTTTTTTAAAAATCAGAATTACCTCTTTGCCGCCGAGTGCCCACATGGGAGGCACTCGGCAAAGAATTTTCAAAAAAAAAATTTATTCTTTGCCGAGTGCCACGTGTGGAGGCACTCGGCAAAGCCGCCGTCCGTTTTCTGCCGCCGTCAAGGCAACTTTGCTTTGCCGAGAGCCTCCGGTGGCACTTTGCCGAGTGCCCGAGAAAAGGCTCTTGGCAAAGAGCCCGTTGCCGATGGAGGCTTTGCCGAGAGCTCTTTGTCGAGAGCTACAC
The DNA here is from genome assembly GCA_015844335.1 of Chrysopogon serrulatus. Lineage (NCBI taxonomy): Eukaryota > Viridiplantae > Streptophyta > Magnoliopsida > Poales > Poaceae > Chrysopogon > Chrysopogon serrulatus. Next base: position 481,760 of record JADLZL010004788.1, on the reverse strand, counting down.
TCGGCAAAGCCTTTGCCGAGTGCTTTTGGGCCTTTGCCGAGTGCCTGGGGCACTCGGCAAAGAAGTGAATTCCTGTAGTGCTACTAAAAAAATCAGCATACACATACTCAGAACAATTTTTACTCTAGCTGAACAATTCTAACAAATAAAAATGGCAAAGCATAGACATTGCTAGTGCCATGAAGTATTTTTAAGGGGGTTTTCTTTTATTTTCTATTGAATAAAGGCACTCCTCACCATAATGGGCCACTCAAGGCATATTAGCCAAGCAACCCAGCCAGCCAGGACTTACCTGGTCTGCCTACAGGAGTATCGGCAGTGGCGATATGGTATCGACCAAGTATCGGTGTTTATTTTATTTATTTTTATTGCTGTATTTCCCGATACTTCGCCGATACCGTATCGGCGAGGTGTCGGTGTATCGGAGTATCCGATACGTATCACGATACCGGTACGGTAGTTCAGGGAAGTATCGGGGTAACGTAGGTTCCTGTTGCAGACGACGGGTCTTGACAGGGTAGAGGACAGGGACCTCGAGGCGTGCTTCCGGAAACCTGCTGCTGGCAATGGCGGCGGCTGGCTGCCCTCGAGCGCTTTCCCGGCGATGGTGCTGCACTTCGACGGCGGCGCTGACATGGCCTTGCCGGTGCACAACTACGTCGTGGAAATGGACGGCGGCGTAGTGTCTGTGCTGGGTCGTCCAGAGGTCTCCCAGCCTGTCTATCATCGGCAACGTCATGCAGTCCTGCTTGACGTCCGCAGTTCGGTTTTGTCGTTCCAGCTGGCCGACTGCGATAACTACCAAGCGAACGACATCGACGCATCAGGCTCGCCTCGTCCCTTGTATCAATTTTCTATCACTAGTAAATGCCCATGCGTTGCAACGAGATATATAATACTACAATAATATATATGAGCACATATTATATTACTACCTTAAATAGATAACGCAATCATGATACACGAAAGGTACGCTTGCCAGTTTTTAGAAATTAAAGTTTGTTTTGAATTTTCTTCTAATGCTAAGACCAAACATCACAAAAAATTGTAAACTTGTACACATCACCACAAAATTTTACAAGTTACAATCCAATAAAATACTCAATAGTATATGGTTTAAACATATAATGTATGTAACTTTACAGGATCAAGTTTCGATAGGATTTTCCCGATCAAATTGTAACATAATAAATCCAATCCTACTCGGCATTAGAGTCGTTAATTGCCAACCATATCAGGCATGGTGGCTAGGACATTTATGTCATTCTAAAGTTAAATGTCCAAAAATTTCTTCTATCCAATTAATAACATGTCAACAAGTCATACACTACTTATCTCTCTTATTTTTTTAGACTTCCTCTATTACCTGAAATACAGATGGATATGACAAATGTCAATAATAAACCTTTATTTCTCATACTTCCTCTATTACTTGAAATACAAATGGATATCACAAATGTCAATAATAAAGGATATAAATATAAGAAATATAACACATGAGAAGATGCCTCTTTGTGTCGGTGGTCGGCGTCGCGGTGGGTGAGAAGACAGTGGTTGGCATCATTGAGACAAATCTGTAGATTGAGAGAATGGATCTCGATGACCTTATCACGTCGACCGTGCGAGGGGTGATGTCGGCGACCGAGGGCCTCGCGACGGCGACGATGCCACAGGACCCTGACGGTTGAAGCCGAAGTTGGGCAGCTAGAGTTCACCTCTTCACACTCGTCCACCTTGTATCCGTCGGTCAGCATGAACGACGGCAGTGGTTGAGAGGATTGTGGCTGGCGTGGCGTGGGTTTTTCACGAGTGGATGACTCAAAGCGTGATAAGAGGCGATGATTGGTCGTGGGATTGAGATAGTGTTTGGATGCGAAGGCAAAAGTTTTGGATATGTTATATCTGATGTTATAATAGTGTTTAGATACTAAAAAATAAATTATAGAACTTCGCCAATAAACTGTTAGAATATTTTTTAAGCATAACCAATCCATCATTAGTATATGTTTACTGTAGCATAAACATTATCAACTCATAGATTAATTAGACATAAAAAGGTTCATCTCGTAATCTATATAATCAGTTATTTTTTATTTTATATTTAATATTCTATTTATGTGTCTAAAAGATTTGATAGGACAGAATGTTGAGGGAAACAAATAGTCCTGAATTAAATACATTTGTTATGTACTCGTAGCTGAGAGACGGACATGGGAGCATCGGGCCCACCTATCACGTGTTTACTTTCTCCGTCCCAAAAAATGTCGTTCTTGCTTCCCGAAAAATGGCTGCCAACAATTTTTATAAATACTAAATATTATCGATTAGTATCATAATTAGTATTATCAGAAAGATCTTTAGATCTAGTTTTTAATAAATTTATTTAGAGATATAAATATTGTACATATTTTCTACAAATCGAGTCAAATTTATAGCACAAATATCCAAAACGTCATTCTTCTTAGGACGGAGGGAGTATACGCATTGGTTTAGTTGACCAATGAGAGTAGTGCATGGACGGCTGCTCCGTTTCTGTGCCTTTCCTGTTTTCTGCCTCTCTCGTTTTTCACTTTTCAGCACAACATTTTCTGCATGCCGGCGTAGGGCCTAGGGTCTGCTGGAATACCACTTTATCAGAGAGTGAACACGGTAGATAACTCGTTGTCCTCCCTCCCATTGGCCACTGGTGTCTCTGTCCCTTTAACCATTAGGCACTGCAGTGGGTGCTCTGGCCGCGAGGTGAAAGGGAGTGGGAGGCGAGGTGAAAGGGAGTGTGAGCGATTACCTTCCGTAACTTTTAGTAGTAGAGATAGAGACTACTAGAAAGGCACGCGGCATTGCCGCTTAGGGCCTGTATTTCATCATCGTAGTATTGTAGTTATTGTAGACTTTGATTTATATGTAAAGCAATAATAATTGTGTACGGATAGGTATATAGTTTTTTTAAGCAATGTAGTTAAAACAAATCCGTTGTTTTTTCACGTAGTTGTCATGGTATGTATTTGGAGTAACTATATTATTTAAGTAAAATATTGTCCTAGGTATCGAAAGGAAAATTTCATTTTTTGACTATATTTGTTGTAGGAAAAGAAATGTTTCAAGTATTTTTTAAGAGAGAGGAGCATTACGTGAGTAAATAGGAGTTTTGTTTTACAGTAATGAATAGTTTTATTTCATACGTGGTATAGGTATAGTACATTTAAAATTTCATAGCAATTTGAATAAAGAAACTGATTCTATTAAATATTTTGTAGAGAATTGTAGATAAATCTATATCTGTATTTTTAGCAATAAAATTAGAATAGAACATGCATGCAATGTTATGTGTTTATATTGTAGTGCTCGTTGTGTAGAGTACAATAAACTTGGTTTGATATTTTTCTGATTTTTATTTGATTTGTTATGATTTTAACAAAATTTCAGCCGGTTTATACAAATAATAAATTCAGAAAAATAGAAAAACGGAGCTGGGCCGTATTCAGCCCACCAAGGCCCAATATCAGCCACAAAAGGGCCCAACCGGGGGATGTCCGGCCCATGGAAAGGCCCAGCCATGGGGGAGGCTAGGCTGGACCGCGGGTTCATTTGTGCAAAGATGGAGGGCTTTTTTGCAAGATTTTCTGTGAGAGGAGAGAGGACGGCAGGTTCTATTATAAAGAGCTCGAGGGTTTTTTTGCAAAATGACCAGGATTGGCTAGATCTGGGCCGTCCGACCGCCCGATCGGACGGCCGAGATTTGCGGGTGACGTGGCCACGTTGGCTGGCCACCTTTTGGTGCAAGAATCGTACGTAACGGATGCTTCTATATATGCTTCTATACCTATATTCTAACATTTTAACTAGCAAATATATATAGACGTGTATTGAAAAAAAAATACTTATACTCTTTACATTATCTTTAGCAGCTCAGCAATAATTCATCCTCGATAGGACGATATTTGGTGATCACCAACAGTACTTTTCTAACAGATCACTAATAATCTCTCCAATATACATGGAATCCATATTTTTTGTTACATTTTTATTTTCTCTCCTATTTCTTTCATTTTCCTTTTCTCTCACTCTAGTGTCGTCTTCTTCCATGCGTCTGACCCATCAAATGAAAATTGCATCGTTGACCACCACAATAGGTGGCCTACCGTACCGGCTAGCACTCTTAAGCTTCCAGTACTCCATCAGGGGACGATGCCGCTCCCCTTGCTCTACCTGGGCAGATTGACCTCATCCCCGCCACACATGCAAAGATTGAGTGGGAGGACAAGCTCCACCAGCGCCACCAGCCGCTCTGGCGGGAGGTCGAGATCCGAGGCACCATCCTCGCCAACTGTCGGGTGCACCTCCGCCCTGGCCATGGACCCCTTTGCTTCACCCAAATCGTAGCAACCCCCCCCCCCCCTCCCAGGATAATCCTCCATGATCACCGTCCACACCAGTTCATCCACAACCCACGAGCTCACAAGACACCTCCACTAGGCAACGGTGCAAGCTAGAGCACCCCCACCACTCATCGGTACGTGCGAGTTGGAGTCGCCCCATTGTCTGTGGCATGAGCTGGAGGCCGCTGGGAGCAACGGCGCCAGCTCACCGGAGACGCAAGGTCCACGCGGGCTACGAAAGAAAATCCCAATAGTTGGGATGCGGGTCAGTTTTAGGGAGCTGTATGTCTCCTTCTATTTGGGGAGTTCGGTTTTTTATAACCAATTAACACAGATGCGAGAGCTGTTGGAGCATGTTTTTTGAGCCAACTCTCCTAATACATGTTTTTGAACATTCAATGAACTCTATGAATAATAGAAAATCACATAAATATGTGATAAGTTGAACAAACAATACTGTGAATATGGTGGTTGGAATATTCCCTGGGTTCATCTTACTTGGAACAATCTATACTTCAACACTCAGACGACTCCTCAAGATAGAAGCCCAATTGGATCGTTCTGGTGGAAAGACATCTTGAAACTATTTGATAAATTCATATCTTTGACTATTTGTTCTCCAAACTGTGGCATTTCTACTCTGTTCTGGACTGACAATTGGTTAGGCCGAGTGCTGAAAGATCAAGCGCAACAGCTGTTTTCCTTTGCAAAAAAAGCCCAAATGTTCCCTGCACTACTTCTTACATAATAATGAGAGCAGCCTCTTCAAGCTTCCTTTGTCCCAGATAGCAATGGATCAATTATTAGAAATTCAGAACTGGTTGACAGAATTAGATTTGAATGATCATGAAATGGATAGATGGAGCTATTCCTGGGGCTCTGATCACTATAGCTCAAAGAAAGCCTATTCCAGAATGATTGGTCAAGCTGAAGTTTCACATTTATTCAAATGGCTCTAGAAATCATGCTGTTTGGGCCAGCATAAGTTTTTCTTTTGGCTCCTAACCTTAGGGACATATTGAATACAAGAAACCTACTGAGAAGGAAAAACATGGAACTTGATGATTATAGTTGTGTTCTATGCAACCTAGGTTGTGAAGAAACCAGCTACCATCTATTCTTCGAATGTCCCTTTAGCAGAAGTTGTTGGTCCACTATTCCAATCAACTAGGACTTGAATCTGAATCCTTTAGACATGGTGCTAAAAGCCAGAGAATCTTTTGCACAAATCATCTTCAGGGAGATAATCACAGGTCTGGAAAACCAGAAATGTAGTCATTTTTTGATAATGTTGATGCTAATCTAAACAGGTGGAAGATGATCTTCAAGGATGAACTCAGCAGGTGTGCACCAAAGCTAGCTCCACTAGAAATTCCGCTCTTATTAGTTGGAGAGATAATTTTATTTTGTGAGATTATTGTTTTTCCTGTTGGGCATATGTGCCTTGTATTTTTATTTTCTGTTCTTTTGTTTCTCCTTCTTGTACATAAACATTCTTTCATTCTATTGAAAAAAAATCAAAAATATAGGTAGGGGAGTTTCTCTGCCGAGTCGGTCAAAAAAGGAATATGGTGGTTGGATTAGAGATAGAAGAGCTGCTAGAGATGTTCTTATAGCCTCATAAATTGCAATTCGAGCATGTTTTTGAACGCTCAATGAACTCTATGAATAATAGAAAATCACATAAATATGTGATAAGTTTAACAAACAATACTGTGGAAACCATTTCCCATGCAGTCCATTACCACACTAGTGTCCAACAAACCGACCGTGAAACTGTTTCACACAGCTGATTCTAAAGTTGATGGTGAGCTTAGTGGATATCTGACCCAACTATAAAACTGTATATTTTAGTTTATTTCAACCACGAACCGGTAGTGAAAGGGGAGTCTATTTTCACCGACGGAGCGGAAGTTGAAATTTTTTTATCATAATCAGTATTGTCAAATCACCAAATTTAGAACTAACGGTGAAAACTGTTGCTTTTGAAAACTGTTGCTTCTTAAGTCAACCCGGTGGTGAAAATGTGAACAGTAAAAAAACCGTCCTCCTCCGGCCGACCTCTCAGTCTCTCACCATGAAGCTCATGGAGGGGGTGACGATTAAGAAAGCACACACCCCCGTCCTCTTCGGTTGGTAATTAGCTTCCCTTTCATTTAATTTGGAGGTCTCGTAATCACAGAGTTTGCTAACATAGTAGAGCTCGACATCCACCTGGAGATTGGAATAAGGCATGGCCACAAAGTAGAGCCCAACTCTTTGTTTTTTTGGGTTTTTTTTTTCGAGACAACTCTTTGTTTATTGGGGATGGTGAGGTTCCACAGAGTTGGAAACAACTCTAGAAAGTTATAATTCAACTCTCGATGTCCAGATCGAGCGGCGACAACGGATTCATCGGAAAGAAATTCTTGCAAGAGCTGACTAGGTGATCATGCACAAGACAACGGTAACATCCACCCCAGCAAGCCCATCTCTTGAAGGGTTTGTGCCTTTGTGGTGTTATATTTTCCTCCTTTATCAATATATATGGCCGGCAAAGCTAGTGCTGGTAGGTTGTTTCAAAGAAAAAAAAATGGATTTCCAGTTCAGCCAACGGCTCTTTGCTCAAGCTTCACGAATCAGAATCGATCGTCCCTCCTCAGGGCGTCATCGAGATAATAAAGAAGCAGTAAAGAACCACAATGAACCCCAAGAGGTTCAGTAAAAAATAAAGTAAATATCATGTATATGGCGTGTATTATACATGTGTCTTCTCAAACCAAGCCTAATAACAAAAAGAAAATGATTTAATGCTTTGTATCCTCCAGCACGTCGACCATGAACTGCATCACCGTCACCTGCGCCTGCAGCCGCGCGATGTAGCCGGCGGCGCGCATGAGCAGCTCGTCGACCTCGGCCTCGTCGTCGCCGCTGCCGCCGCTAGGCACGAGGCGCCTCAGCACTTCTATCTTCTTCCTCACCTCCATGTCGCGTCGCCTGCTGCTGCAGACCTTCGTCGTCCTCGCCTTGTTGCCTTCCGCGGCATCGTCCTTGCTCATCATCGGCTTCGTCGGCGAAGGCCTTCTGGGTGCCACGGCGGCAGAGGTGGTTGTCGGCGGCCTCGTTCTTCTCCTCGACGTCGATGTCGACGGGTTGCAACGGCGGCTGCCGGTGTGGGCACCCATGGCAAATCGTTGTTGTTGCAAACTGCAGCGGCTGTAGGCTGTAGCTGCTTGCAGTTGCAAGTTGCAAATATGTGATAATGAGAGGGAAATGAAGAATGAAATCCGATGAGAGAGAGAGAGAGAGAGATAAGGATGAGGGGATGCTAGAGAGAGGGGGCAAGGTGTGTTTATATAGATGCTATAGGAGCTATAGGCTGGAAGAGAAGATACGTGTGCGGGAATTAGGTGTCATGAATTGGCATGACAAAAGACGATCAGGAATAATTAACTTGTGCAGTGATCATCGTCCATATCTAGCTCTAGCATGTGGATACGATACAGTGCACATTGACAGGGAGAAATGCAGGCAGGGCATGCAGGCATGTTGTTGGGATGACACATGCAAGCATTGCATGCATTGCATTGCTTGAAGGTGAGGGCAGGCATGCATGCATGTTCTCCTAACTCATGGCCACATGCCACCACATGATTCCTTAAACAACCAACACACATACACCCACATACATCTCTTTTTTTTTTTTTTTTTTTTTTTTGAGGGAAGCCATTTGGCACTCTTTATTGATCATCAAACATAGTTATATCGTTCACCAAGGCTGCTAGGATACTTCTAGGGGGCTCATCAACCCAAATACATGACAGTTTTGATTTCATCGCCACACACACATACATCTATCTATCTATCTATCTTCCATCCAAGCACAAGCAGACACCTCTCACGCTCCACCAACCATGCACTATCCTTTATACACTTCATCAATTCCCTTTTCCTTTTTCCTCGTCAGAACACTCTGTAACGTATCTGTAGCACTATACCATCCCTGACACCCCATGCATGCATGTGTGATGTGTCGTGGGCCCCCCCACACACTCCACCAGTTCCTTTGCCAGCCTGCCACCTCAGCAAAAGTGCAGGAAAGAAAAGTCTCGCCTGCAAGAAAAGTCTCCCTGCATGATCATGTGTTCACGTACTGGTGCATCCGATCCCTAACTAGGTACTGTATATAAAATAAAATAAAATAAAATAAACAACATGGATTAGCAGCAGGCTCTTCTAATGTGCCAGCATGTTCCCCGGTGGGGAGCTGCTTATGATAGACGCAAATTAATGCTTCAATCAATTGGACTAATAGGATGCATTGCACATGTATGCATGATTTGTAGCCATGTTCCCCTCCTCCCCCTCATGACATATGTCAACGGGAACCATGCATACATGATGTGTGCATTATCCTCGATCACCCGTATGTATGTATCAACATGACACGTCAGAGCGCCAGCCGTCGATGGGCGGCACCGCGATCTCCGGTACACGATTAGTTGTTAGCACGCGCAAATTGGGCAATTTCCCTGAAGATCCCTGAGGGGCCAAGTGATTGTGTTGCATAGCTGATTCAGTTAATAGTATTAGCTAATCTTGCTGGTGGTGCAGCCATGTGCACATGACGGCAGTTGAGCAACCAGGTGTTGGTTAGCTAGTAAGCTAGCTAGGCATGTTATTAGACTAATCATCATATGCCCTATAGATCAAACAACGACGTACGGTCTGATGAGGAGACCGTATGGATGGATTGATCTTCATCACGTATTGCATTTAGGATAGGAGAGTAAAGTTGACCTGCAGAACCGTGTTCCCGTCTACGCGTTTATCGGTTGGTGTTTCAGCGTCGCACATGGTCGACCGGATGCTAAGTTTGGTTGAGTCAATGTAAGCTAATCGCATTTGTTTCCGTTAGGTTATTGCTTTGTGTGGTTGCTGCATTGTGTTCGTGCCATGGTGCAGGCTTGTTCATTCTCAAATCAAGTTATTTCTCCTTGCATTGCTTATCGGCACGCTCTACGGAGGTAAGACTCAACCGAAATAAATAAAAAAGAAAAATACCAAAACCGTTCTAGTAAGGTAGAACACACTGTTTAAAAAGTTAAGAGAGGTGATTTGTCCGGTTTTGAGGACTTTCTCAAAAGTTGAAAGAGAAAAAGTAGATTTTTTCTGCTATCGACTAGTCAGACAGTGACTTCTAGCGGTCCGAGCGTGTGGCCTAGGCCGCGCACAGCCCACAGACCCTGATGCTCCAGTCCAACACCGTTGCCGCCTCCTTCAATTCATGTCATGGTTCCACCCAATCGTTATTTAGCGCACATGCGCTCGTTCTATACTCCCTTCATCCCTTTTTAACGTAAACATGCTTTTCAAGAAACAAATACTAGCAATTTTAATAAATACTAAATATGATCGATTAGTATCATCGAAAAAGATCTTTGGATCTAGTTTTTTAACAAATTTATTCAAGATATAAATATTGCATATATTTTCTATAAATCGAGTCAAACTTGTGATACGAAAATTCACGACGACAATTAAAAAGGGACGGAGGGAGTACCTCTTAGGTAGGTGAGTTTCTCTTTTTTTCTATTTTTATTTTCTCTATGTTGTGTTATCTTTTTATTTTTTTATTTTTATTTTATTTACTTTGTTTGTTTTTATTTTATTTTCTATTTCTTTCTTACGTGGCCTTTTGTTATTTTTTGTCATCTTTTATTCTTTTTTATTTTTCTTTCTTTTCTTCTTTTATTTATTTTCACTTTATTTTCTTTTCTTTTTATTTATTTATTTTTTCATCCTTCTTTCATTTCTATTTTTTGGTCATCTTTTATTATTCTTTTTTCTTCCTTTTTATTTTTATTTTCATTTTTATTCTTTTTTATTTTTCTTTTGTTTCTTCTATTTATAATTTTATGTTTTGTTTTTTATTTATAGATAGTTCACGTAGTATACATATGATATTCTGTAATATATTTTGTGATATTTGTGAGTATAAATGTGATGTTATACGATATATTTTATGATATTCAGTGAGCATACATTTGATAAATGCTCACCATGAGATAAATGCTCGTTAAAGATATCTAATGTATCTATGTGCGGTTTTTGTTTTAAAGAGTTTATTGCAAGGAACATGATGGTGCAACTGGATTTTAATTGGGATACTTGGTTTAGGAACTATGCCTTTTTACTTCAGAAAATATGGAATATGCTGACGTCAATCACGTTGTTGTGTGTAAACATAGCTCTTCCGACGGTGGCACTGGCGCCCGGACGTCCGGACTCGACGTTTGTCCGGATGCCCGCATCTACTGCCCGCCCACGTGCCAAGTTTCTTCTGCTGGAAACGACGCAGGCGACGCACTCCATAGATGCATGCGGGATGGCACATCGCATGCATGCACTAGGACTGTATAGGAGTACTAGCTCCTGCTTGTCCGTCGGCACGCTACTGCTGCACATGTGGGCCCCACAGCGAATGCATGCCTGCCCGCTGGCCGGCACGCTGCTTCTTTGCACTGTCCGGAAGGCCGTTGCAGCATCGCTTGCCTTCCCGCATTGTTGTCCGATCGTCCGTGTGCTGCCGGCCTGGCCCTGCCTGTTGCTGCTGCTGTGCGCGCATGCACCTGCGCATGCATGTGGGGGCCGTCGCACCTGCTTGACTTGGGAGGCACCGATGCAGGACCACAAGCACGTAGGACCACAAGCCATCAGTTTTCTCTTTTCGTGTCTACTAGTAGTCATGCAACACTAACAATACAGTACATAAAAAAAATAAAACATTTATAAAGTTATATTTTCACTGCAACATATGTGTATATTCACTGCAATATATATAATATTTAAATAAAACACTTGCAACATATATTTAAATTAACTAAAATATTTAAATTATACACTTGTAACATACGTGTATAGTCAGACATATGTGTATAGTCACTGCAATACATATATAATATTTAAATAAAACACTTGCAACATACATTTAAATTAGTTGAAACATTTATATTATACACTTACAACATACATGTATAGTCAGTGTAATATATGCAACATTTAGATAAAACACTTGCAACATATATTAAATCAATTGAAACATTTAAATTATACACTTGCAACATGCATTTAAATCAGCTAAAACATTTAAATTATACACTTGCAACATACATTTAACTCAGCTGAAACATTTAAATTATACACGTGCAACATACGTGTATAGCTAACGTAATATATGCAAGATCTAAATAAAACACTTACAACATACATTTGAAACAGCTGAAACATTTAAACTATATAATTGCAACATGCATGTATAGTTATTGTAACAACATACAAATGCAACAATACAATATCTAAATGAAAACACATATCTAAAATACATGAAACATTACTAGTGAGCTACTCCCTCTGTCCCCAAAAAAATTTGTCGTTTTCGATTTTCGTGCCACAAGTTTGACTTAGTTTCTAAAAAAATTGCAACATTTGTATATCTAACTAAATTTATTAAAAAACTAGTTTTAAAGATCTTTCCAATGATATTAATTATAATACTAATCGATAATATTTAATATTTATAAAAAATTACCGACAGTTATTTTTTGAGAAGCAAAAATGACAGATATTTTGTGATGGATGGAGTACTCAGTGATGAAAAAAAATTAGATGTGGACTCGTGCTCCTCTCACAACCAGTCAAGACAACCAGCCCTTAAGCACCAAACCGGTCGCCCAAAGCATCAACGCGGCAGCACCATGGCACGGTAAGAAGCATGCCTAGGCGCTACGGAGTAGGCAATTGCAAGCTAATACTGGCAAGGCTTGGCACGGGATGGCTACTAGACAGCAGCAGTAAGCAGCATCCCTAGCTACTACTAGGCAGCAGAGGCTAGGCACGGGAGGGACCCTGTGGCCACGAGCCGGTGCGGCTAGAGGCCATAAACCAGCCAGCAGCACATGCAGTGCATGCGGACCCACTATAACTACGCATCTCTATTTTTTATTAGGCCGCCTGTCCGTAAGCCCAGAGAAAGGAGCCGCGTAAGCGTAACGGGCGGGCGACGCAGCGCGACGTGCTGTCGCGTGTCCGAACCGTTGGCTTCCGCGCACGCCCTGAGCGTAGCATTACCGCTCTTCCGAGTGTTTGTTGCAACGTGCCCGGGCTGCAAGGACGAAGGAAGCGAGCGCCGCTGGCCCAATGAGAAACTGAAATCAGCGAAATCGGCCCACTTCCGTGGCAACACGCACGATGCGAAAAAAATAATTTAGGTTGTCGGCGCGATGCTGGCTTCCACGGTTCCACCGCGCCGGGGAAGCGAATTCTGAGAGACCTGGTCTTTTACTCATCTGAAAGACCTCTGTCTTCACATGACACGTGCAAATCCTCATCGATCTCAAAGCACACTGCAGTCAGGATGCTAGCGACGCCGTTACTAACGACGGCAGGGAAGCGGCGGCTGCACCTGTATTCTGGCAAAAGCCACCTATAGAATTAAATGCTCCTTGCGGTGGAAGCTTGGCAAACCTTGCTTTGGAAGCTTGATGCAGCTCCTTCAGGGTAGCACTGGTGATCAAATCTAAAGAAACAAAAGAAACAAGGTTAGCCGAGCACTGCTTAGCTTGTCATATCTTGCTACTTGCCGGTCTTCACAGGTTTCCCGTTTGTCTCGATGTTGCAGCCGACTATTCATGGTGATCCATCCACGAGCTCTTACCCCAACCTTGATGATGGTGATAGAAATATCACCTCAACCTACGAGAAATCTCAAGAAATTGTTGTAGCAGATTTCGAGGTGAGTTTAACATTTCTGTGATAAAGTAATCATAGTTAGCTTGCTATAGAGGACAACCCTAGAAGTAGTAATTGATGTTGGGGGATATGGCTTTGGTGTAGGTTAACAGCAATTCTCTCTCGACTGAGCTTGTGCCAAAGGTCGGCATGACCTTTCCTTCAGAGGATGATGCCTACCTGTTTTACAATGCATATGCTAGAAAAGTTGGATTTAGTATCAAGAAGTGTCACTCTAAACATAGAGCCAATGGCACATTATCATCAAAGTACTTTGTCTGCAGTAATGAAGGTCACAAGAACACAAATCCAAATTATCAACCAAAGAAAGAACGTGCTTCAACAAGGACATGTTGCAATGCTCGTGTTCAATTCTATGTTTCAGAAGAAGGAATTTGGAAGATGCAGAAAGTCATACTCGCCCACAATCATAGCTTCGTGAGCCCTAACAAGACACACATGCTTAGATCGCAGCGGCGTATGACAAAAGCGGATGAGCATCTCATTAGCAAAATGCGGCAAGCCGGAGTTAAGCCAACTGAAATATATGACTTTTTTCAGCGGTGGTCTGGTGGAGCTGAGAATGTGCATTTCTTGAAAATGGATTGCAATAACTTCATTGGTCGAGAGCGTAAAAGATACTTGGAAGCCCAAGATGCACAAACAATGTTGGAATATTTAGAGAATAAGCAGGTTGAAGATCCTTCTTTCTATTATGCTGTTCAATTAGACAAAGAGGATGGTCGAATATGTAATTTCTTTTGGGCAGATGGTCAGGCCATTGCAGATTATGCTTGCTTCGGGGATGTCATGTGCGTTGACACTACATTTCAGACAAATAAACCTGAAATGCCTTTTGCTCCTATTCTTGGAACAAATCATCATAGGCAAACTATTATTTTTGGAGCTGCACTTTTATTTGACGAAAGTGCCGAGTCATTTGTTTGGGTTTTTAGTAATTTTTTGAAAGCAATGTCTGGAAAGCAACCTGTTACGATTTTTACAGATCAATGTGCTGCAATGGAAAAGGCAATTAAGCTTGTTTTTCCAAACTCAAGCCATCGCCTTTGCCTTTGGCACATATACCAGAATGCTGCAAGGCACCTCAGCCAAGTAATATCAGATAATGAGGACTTTCTGAAGGACTTCAAGCACTGTGTATATGAAGAAAGATCAATAGCACATTTTAACAAGAAGTGGCAAGAGTTATTGGCTACCTACGGCCTTGGACAGAATTCTTGGTTGCATAATTTATATGCACTACGTGAGAAATGGGCTACCGTCTACCGCCGTGATTCATTTTGTGCAGATATGACATCCACTCAAAGGAGTGAAGGTATGAATAATGTGTTTAAAAGAACATTCCGTAGGAAGCTGTCCATTTCAGAATTGTTGATAGAATTTGACAAGTGCGCTGCGCGCCTTCGTGGAAATGAGTTGTATGAAGATTACAAATCACGGAATTCAAGTCCGATTCTTTGTGTTAGCAACTTACCTTTGTTGAAGGCAGCTGCTGAATCATATACCAGAAATATGTAGACCGTCTTTGAGGAGGAATTCAAAAAGCAGTTTGTTCTTTCATGCACATTGATATCTCAAGAGGGGGCAGTAAGCTCATACAAGATAGCATCAATGGAGTGGAGTTGGGATGAAGCTACGGTTACTTTAAATTCAAATGATGTGGAAGTGTCTTGTTCATGCAAAAAGTATGACTGTTTAGGTAAGTGCATATGATTAAAATGTCATGCAAATTTGATTGTATGTATATGTCATAGACTCATATCATATAATAGTTCTTGCTATCTGCAGGTTTGTTATGCAAGCACATACTACGAGTCTTCAGCCAAAACAATATTATCATTTTGCCTCCTAGGTACATACTGAATCGATGGACAAAGTATGCAAAAAGGGACACCTTATCTACTAACAAGCAACATCGGTGCAATGACTTACCAGCTCAGAGTGCACTTCTCTCCCGGAAAATGATATCAGTTGCACTGAAATGTGCAGCTTCGCAAAAGGTTCTTCAGCACTTGGATGATGGTTTTGAAAAGCTGACTTTAGAAGTTGAACATTTGTTGAGCCAGGTAAACTTGAATGAAAAAGAGGCACCGCAATGTTTTCTCATGTGTTCCCAAGAGGTCGCTGAGGAGCGCATATCATTTAAAGTACCTCCACATAAAAAAGGTCCAACACTTAAAAGATCAAAAAGTGTACTTGAAGGAGGAAATAAAAATCCTCTGACAAACAAAAAAGGAGGAAAGAATAATGCTCCTAGAACTAAAAAGAAGAAAGGTATGCATAAACAACTCGTGTGTGACCTACTAATTTTCAGTATATAGCAATTTGATTGTTTGCACATGTCTACAGTAGATGAATCAAGGCAATCATTCAACATAAATCTACCTGGAACTTCACAGCAGCCTGTAAGATTAACTAAGTCTGGATTTCCTTTAGTAACAATTTATTTCAGTTTGTAATTCTGAGAATATACATTGGTACAGGGGCACTTCAACTCAGCTGCTACTGCAATTGCTACAACATTGGCAACAAGCAATATGATGATGTCATTTGGAGATAACTCCATGTTCATTCCACCAATCCAAGGAGAGTTTACAAATCTCTTACTTCAAGCTCATCATAGAGTGCCTACTTCTCGACGCTTAGAATTTGATAAATGAAATGATGATTCATGTGCTAATATCCGTGCACTTTGCAACTTGATGTAAGCAAGGAGCCATTAGGATGTCACCTTTTCATTGCTATCAATATACTGCTAGACAGTCAAATCATGTTATCATATTTTACTTGTGTCTGTATTTTTATTTTTGCTGGGAAGGGTCCTTTGTTTAGCATGCAGCATGCTCATCCATCAGGGTGTAAGGAATTAAAATGTACAGGTATTGCTAGAAGTAAAGAAATCAGTTTGGTAGAGATAAAATCGATTAGACCCCATCAACAATGTATGTGTTTCCCAGACATACCTGAGCTTTGAGAAGCGTATATTTAATAGTGTTGATTATCCCATCAATTCTCCAGTCTTGCAGAGATGTAATCGGTTCTGTCCCAGGAGTGTCAGCAAAATACTCTCTCTTAATTATACTTATATACAGCTGCAATCTTGGAGCATTTTAACAACGTCATCTCTGCAGTCAGGGTCTGAAACAATTTCGTTAAGTCCTCACACGCTATCCTCAGTAAAGCGCATATAGGGGGTTCTAAGGTTCCCATCAACACTAGCCTATACACATTTGGCTTTTTGAAAAACCTGCATGACCAGGAAATATATGACATGCATCTGATATAAGTAGCCATAATATATAGAAGAAATAAGGATCATACAATTGGTTTTAAACAAGTTCATTGGAGTATTCCCTAAAATGACACATCAATCAAAGCTAGGCAAGTTCCTTGTAGTTGATATTCCCCAAAATGACACATCAATGCTTTCTCTATTTTAAATAATCATGTCAGGAAATTTATCAACTGAAATGGTTAAGGTGTAAATCAATAGCTGCTGTTTGAAATGCAGTGAGATTGTGCACAAGTTCAGGTAGCTTTTAGGTTCAAAGATTAACAGGACTGAAGAACTCCATGGTAGACTTTCAGTTAGTGCATTGTACGTATCTGAAATTATAAATTGGCCAATGCAGCCATATCATAGCAAAGGGAAATGTGAGCATAGACTTGGTTAATCTGAACCAATCATTCACAGTTTAAATGAGACAACATAATGAATCAAGAAAATTTACAGTATGAATAAATGAATAAAGAGTACAACAAAACTAAATCCATCGTGAAGCCACCGTCGCCCATGAATGCAAGCCGGTGGTGGAGCTGCTGTTGGCCATACGTGAGGGATATACAGCTCGAGCAGCAGTCGCCTCCGGAGCGAAGCCATGGAGCTCC
This sequence comes from Chrysopogon serrulatus, assembly GCA_015844335.1. NCBI lineage: Eukaryota > Viridiplantae > Streptophyta > Magnoliopsida > Poales > Poaceae > Chrysopogon > Chrysopogon serrulatus. Next base: position 464,706 of record JADLZL010004788.1, on the reverse strand, counting down.
GTGACGCCCGAGCCCATGCTGCGATGGCTTGGCCCTGACACGGACCTACTGTTGCTGCTAGACGGACCCATTGCATATAGGCCGAGCTTGCCCGCGCGCCTTCGGCGGATGCCGGGGATGAGCTCGCCGGCGTGTGCCGCCCATGGGGACCGGGCCGAGCTCACAGCTTCGCAGTGCACGGCGACCGAAGATTAGCTTCTTCCCTCCCATCCCCAGCCTTTTCTCTGTCTCCTTTTCCTCTGTCCCGATATGGATTGCGGCATTGCTGTCAGTGGCGAACACCATTGACTCGAGCGGCTCTTGCTGCTGGAGGGGATCGAGCGAGCTGCCCGCCAGGCGGCGCGGCCGTGGACGCCAGTGCCGGCGTGAGGTGGTGACCTGGGGTGGACGGAGAGAGAATTTTGGGGACAGTCAAGAGAGTTCGCGATGTTGTTTTTCCCACAGAAAGGTTGCCTTCCGTGTGGTGGACGGAGAAGATAGATGACGGCGTCACTAACGGAGACGGGAGTCTGCTGTTACATGGTTGCATTGAGATTGTTACACAGACCACGTGTCAAGCAATGAATGGAGGTCTTTTAGATAAGTGAAAGACCAGGTCTCTCATAATTTGCTTCCCCGGGGGGGACGCTAGCACGCCCCGTATTGGCAAATTGGATAGTCGTGGTCATACATCTAGTTGACCTGCGAAGGAAAGAAAAAAACACATCTTACCGCCAACTATTTCTCCACAAAATGGAAAAATTGATACATTGTACTCATATATGCTTTTACTGCTGATCTACTAACCTATTTTTACTTATATTGAAGAGAATCATTGTTTTACCGTAAATATACACAAAAAATAATAGAAAATAAAGAGAATACGCTCTCCGACAAAATGTACTTCACAAAATAAAGAGAAAGCCCACCTAAAGATCCAATCTAGACCAACCACCAATAAAATCATGGTCCAAGGCCATCTAGCAACTGACCAACCAATGGTAGTGTTGAAGGAGCCCACTTCTGGTACGGGCACACCAGGGGCAGGGTGAGAGACGAGTGAGAGAGAATAGGATAAAGACATAGGGGTCTGAACCTTGAAGCTAGAGTAGGCTGCAGTTTGTGCCTTCGTGGACTGCCATTCCGTTGTTTTTAGCTACCGCTAAACAGACCATGAATTAGCGGCTAGCGCTAAAAGTTGCCGCTATAACTAAAATTTAAAACTTTGTTGTACATAACTCTCACACTACGCTAACTCACCAGCGCTTTAGGCTAGTGACAAATGGAAAAAAAAAGCTTAAAATAATTTATATTTCTAATATTTGATCTAAATCTTATTTAAAACGATATGTTTTGGGAGTACCACATATCTTTTAACGAACTTTTTTATCTAGAAAGTCAAAGTTCAAAAAGAATCTGACTTGGATTGAGAGGCAACGGAGTATATACACCAACTAAACGCGAGCGATTAGGACTCGGAGCCGAAACACAGGCGATAGAAGCAAATTTCGACTCGGAGTATTGCCATCCTCCTATATTACCGACATAGTTGGACCGCGGCCTCTCCCGAAATCCAGAGCTTCCCAAAACTGTAGTAGGGTCCGATGGAGAGGTCGAGCCCCAAGGATCTGGAAGAGATGAAAGCCGCGGAGACCGTGATAGCGCCGAAGGTAGAGGAGGCCGTCGCGGCGGAGGAAGCAGAGATGAGAACGGCGGAGGCCATCGCCGAGGAAGAGATGAGAGCCACCGACTTCGTTGTTGCGTACAAGCGTCTTCCGAAAAGGGAGATCGAGTTGGGATCGAGCTCGTAGCTCGAACGGTACTTGCTCCAGTTGGGGAGCGGCCGGTCGTGAGTTCGAGCCATGCTCGGCTCACGATTCCCACCGGGGTTTTCCCAAAAAATAAATTTTCAGTTCTGGACGTACACGTAGAGCCACAATGGTAGTGCGACGTGCCCATCGCTTGCGAAGCCCGTGGGACTTCGTCGATCTCCGGAAGGACGCGTGTTAGTATAGTTCGTAGGTCTAGCGTGCGCTCTAGAGTGTGTTAGTGTGCATGTGTGGGTGTGTGTGGGGTGTGTGTTTGAGCGTGTGTTCAGATACTACAGCTGTACCTTAGGAGTCCAGGTTTAAAAAAAAAAAAAAAAAAAGGAGATCGAGTTCATTCTGGCCAATGGTAGGGGAGGGGACCCTTCGAATCCACGGTTACCTACAAGGATATGATAGCCGACGGCTCCACCACCAAGGAGGATCTGGACCGTGAGGCCGCCGAGCACAAGGAGCTACAGGAGAGCTTCAGCAGGTTCCAGAACGAGGTCCGCCGTGAGTACGAGGCCACCGGATTCTTCAAGGTCGACGACGAGGGTGGAGAAAGAGAGAATAATCCACGAAGCATGGTCCACCATGTTTGATGATTTCGATCTGGAAGAGCTTGAGTTTGGTTACCAGTCAGATTTTGATGACCTCGAGGCTATGAATGGTGTCAATTCCAGTCCTACAGACAGTAGAGATGTGGAGGAGTTGCTCTGTAAACTGTAGTCTATTCTACCAGCAATGGTGGCACTCTAGTAATATGGATCTCCACAGATGATTTATCTTAATGTCTCCAATTATGGAATTTATCTTATATATCGAGTGATTGTATCTATCTTATATATAAAATAGCACTGTTCTGCTGTTATAATATCAGTAAAGACTTTCATGTCGCGATGTTTATTTTTCCATTGATTACCAAGGAGCTAATGCTCCATTAAGTGACCTTGGATAGCTGGATAAATTCTGCACTTTGTTTGCTGATTTTAATTGTACACAGATGTATGCCTAATTTATTTTTCTTAGAATTAGAGTTGTTGGGTTAGAGCTGAATATTTGGTGATCTTTCTTAAACTGAATCAGTGATCAAGCTAGGCAGTGATCCTTTTTCCCTGGTGTAAGCTAGGCAGTGATCCTTTTTCCCGGGTGTGTGGTGTTATAGTGCCATCACTTGTATTTGCACAGTGCATGGCCTCCCATTCTTTGCTGGTCATCTTATAATATATGCAAAACTGAGTAGCAAAAGGTGCCCTAGGGGAAATTTAGAACAATGGTACTGTGTCTTCCTTGCCAGATGAATGATACATGTCACTTGCTATTTTGGTCCTTTAATATTAGTATACACCTCAAATGGATTGAGTTTTTTTTTTTTAAAGTTGATAAAGTATCGTTATTATTAGTCTGTTGAATGTTAGTGTGAAGCAAGGTGTACAAGGGCTTATTATATTGCATAATATAAGAATGGATGGATGTATTAACCTTGCTTCAATCTGACTAACATTAACTAGCCTTGTCATGGGCATATTTGATTATCTTGGTTGATTGAATAAAATATCTGACTATCTTGGTCTTTCCTATTATATATTTGGTGGCACCTAATTAATGTGCACATCAAATTTTTAATTGGGATGTGTGGCCACCAATATTTTTTATTGTACAGGTAGGAATACATTTTGACTAGTGAAATTTCATTAGGATAATATATTCCAACTATAGAACAATTTGATAAATATAGCACTATTATATTGCTCATTTTGATGTTTGAGTGAAAGCAAAGTAGTGTGAGAGTTTTGTTCTAGCAGACGGGCCTTTGTTAGTAGTTTGTTGCTTGATCTCATGTACTTGTTCTGCTTTTCATAGAGGTTTAAATTTTAATTTATGAAGTTTTCTTTTGAGTTTATCTAAGTTATGTATAGACAAAAGAAAATTTTAGTCATGATCTAGTTTGAGAAAAAAAAAAAGGGTTAACATCTAATAATATTTATCATTAGGACCTTCTTGAAATAAAGTTGGCCAGTGTAACAAATCATAACTTGGAAGAGAGAACAAGCTTTGCAGCTAAGAGAGGGGTTAGTTCTTTTATCTCTATTAGATCTTTTATTTTTTTTCTTGGTGACAATTTCTTGGTGACAATAAATGCATTATTTCCTCCCCTGTTTACATGACCTACTTCAGTGTCTGATCTTTTGCAAGAGAGGTCAAAGATTGAAATGATGATAAAGTAGAATAACATCTTAAATATGAAAGAGTAAGCTTGCTGATTCAGTTCACTTGCAGATGAATGAAAGAACACAATCTGTAAATTATATCAAACTTTGGTGGCTTTCTCTGATCTCAAAAATTAGAAATGGTTCTTGTGTAATGTTTTCACTTTTCAGTACTTTTGATAAGTACGAACAGTCTACATCTGCATAAGCATGTTGTTTTTGTTTGCTTTTTAAGCTCAGTATTCCCTCAATTTTGTTCTCCTTCTTACTAATTCACTGTTCTTTTTTGTTCAGGCCTGTGCTTTGGATATTCTTGTTTCGCATGTGATTCAAAATGAAACTCTAGAAATTAAGGCTTTTTATCAACATTATGGTTACAAATCTCATATCTGAACCTTTTCAAACTGTTCCTAATGCATGCCAATATTTTCCCCTCACCTCTGTATTTGAGCAAATGATTATTTAAAGTTCTCTTGGTAGCTGAATGCCAGTTCTTCATATATCTTAGTTGTTAAAAATATTTAGATTCAGAACTCATTAGACTCAGGATTGAAGAAACTAACTTCTGTTTACAAGACATAATGGTTCATTATTGATAAGATGCAGCAGAGCAGAGCACATGGGAACTGAAACAACATTGGACACTTGCAGAGAAAAGAAAATTCCTAGTCCAGCAAGTAATATGGAGATAGTTTTGATGTTATTTATTTATGGTTTCACTGTTATTTTGTATCATATTTTTATGTCAGTTACACCTTAGGGGCGAGGGGCAGATGGCAGTGCTTGGAACTCTCTCTCTCTCTCTCTCTCTCTCTCTCTCTCTCTCTCTCTCTCTCTCTCCGGCCTTTCCATACCTCCATCTCCAAATCCGTCGGGTTTAGAAGGGAGTTATTGGGGAGGCAGGCAAGCCAGGTGCTGGGGATGGTCGTGCGGTGGCTTCAGGGTTCTAGAGATGGTAGAGGCGGTCGGGCTAGGTCGGGGTGGGGGCGCCCATGCCTAGAGCGTGCCCCCTGCACAAATGGAGAGGGTTAGGGGAAGAACGAGCCAGGGGAGTTCGTACAATGCCTAGGTCGGGGTGGGGGTGCTTGGAATTCCAGTGCCTTTTGTATCTGGATCTGGATGTGGGAACATGTGTTTTTTTTATTTCACAGATTGTTTTTTCTAAAAATGTTTTTTACTATTCCTAGGGCATGGATCGAGCCAGGAGTTCGTACGCTGCACTCACTATTCGTGCTGATGTTTTCTTTCACCCCAGAAACCTCTGTTTAATGGAACTGAGATGGAATATTCTCATTTAGTTGAGAGAGGCACTTGTCCGTACTGAGTGAGATTTATGTTTACAAGTCATCCAGTCAAATCTAGTTGCCTTGGGACCGACCAGACGATTAATCGTGATTAGTCATCGACCAGGCCGATTAGTTGAGCCTGGTCGACCCTAGTCATCCTACAAATTTCAAGATATACTAGCAAAAATGCCCGTGCGTTGCGGCGGGAAAAAAACTATCAAACGGTTTGACATTCACTTGCTGCACAGCTATAGTGGCTGCAACAACTTAAATTTGTATATATATGCTGCTTTTGATGTTATGAGTGGTCTACACTAATCACAGATGAACGGGCTTGTTAATTGGAAGCAAGGACAACAATATTACATATCTTTACTTTTTTTATCTTTTTTTTATAAAATTTTAAAGTTATACTTTATTTATACTGACCATGGCATATATTAGTAAATAATAATAATAATATGGTAATAATGTCTTATTAATTAAGTATTGAATTAAAATATATAACCATATTTTTTTCTTCGATTGTAGATAAAAAATATTTACATGTAAATATATCATAACTTTAGCATCCATACTATTCATGTGTTGATGGAGTTAGATATCAAGTTTCCTGACATCGTCTTTTGAGGATCCATAAAAATATGTAATCGAGATCAGTCGTCACTATGTCAGGAATTGGTCTCTCTGTTGATGAGTAAGAAGTATGAGTGACCCCAATCAATTTCCACATGTTGAGAGTTGAATGGGTATATCTAGATTATTTGGAGATTTACACTGGTATATATGGACATCTTGGTGAAACATTTAATTTAATTAGATTGGATGATAAACGGCTTAAGATTTCATTTTACAGTTTGATTAATTAGGCCATCGACTGATTTATGTCACAATAATAATTTATTTCTAATCAAATTACCTCAACAGCTTAGTAACGGGTTTGATACTGTTCATAACGGTTTTGATACTGTTCATAACGGCCACTGTTGAGGATCCGGTACTGTTCACAGCGGGGTGAAACTGTTCACTAGGATCCGGTACTACTGGGATCCGTTACTGTAGATGTTGTAGATCTACAGTACTGATTACCACGTTTATATCTATCTATCTATAGATCTATGGATGTAGAGCTACAGTACCGAACACCATGTTTATATATATCTATAGATTAGGTAGGGTAACATATCTGGTGCAAAACAGCCTCTCCGTACAACCGTGCAAACTTTTAATCTGGGGCACATGATGTTGATCAAGGGGTGCATAGGGATTGGAGAATTTTGCGCTTAACTGCCTGCTGATAAATCGCCCTTTCCACTCCCCCTTGCGCCCCCTTAGATCAACATCATTTGGCCCAGATTAGAAGTTTACACGGTTGCACGGAAAGATTAATTTACATCAGATATGTTTCCATTAGGTAATGGTCCAAGTTTTAAAGGCATGTGTTTGTTATTTTGTTTTATCTTTGTAAGAACAAGTAGAGCTGATATATCAAATAATGGCCGAAGTTTCAAAGGCCTGTAATATTGTTTTGTTATTTTCTTAAGAAAAAGTAGAGCTACGCGTCATTAAAGCAAAGAAAAATCGCTGAAAGGACGGGACGCCAAAATCCTGGGGCAGCACTTTCCTGCGGGGGCAGCACTTTCCTTTAATGACGTACGGACTACAAAACACTTTATTATAATCCTAACGAGAGACAAACGGAAAAGAAAAGGCAACGGAAACAAAAACAAAGACGGACAGAACACGGAATCGGATTATATCGGCTATACGAAAATTTGATTAGCTAGATTATGGCAGAAATAAAAATAAACTTAAACAGTAACCGAATCGATCTTTTGGTTGGACGAAAGTTTTTATGGCAGAAATTTTATTTTTTTATTACTAAAATAAGGTAATAGAAAATAGATATGCAACATATGAATGCTATAATTTAAATATGTAATGTATTTATGCCATGATACTTGATAATTATACATGATGATTAACATGATTAGGGCTTTGTTAATTTCATAACATCTGGGATGTTACAATTGTAATGACTAAAAAGGCAATATATCAAATCTAAATAGTTTTCATACTATTGCCATTGGCATCAAGAACCTCGTTGACCACACGCCTGAGGGCAAAATCATCCGAGATGATACCACCGTGACTAGTGTTGTGAATCAGAATGGACTTGAAGTAATCCTGCTCCGGTTGAGCCGATGTGTCCAACGCCAAAATACTCGCTATGTTGATGGCCCCATCACCATCGCCGTAAACCGCTTGAGGCTTCTCACTGAAATCGCCGTCCCAGTACACCAGCTTCTCCACCGTCGGCACGCCGATAGCATTGATGCAGGTCACCGGCACGCCCGGCGCACCGAAACTCAGCGTCACCGGCAGCACCCTCGTCACATAGCGCGCCACCTCATCGTCGGAGAACCTATTGGCCTCGAGATACTCCGGGATGTCATAGGCGGAGTAGTTCTTGGCACGCGTGACCACCAGCGGCGCGTGGCCGAACACCTTGGGGGACGGCAGGACCGAGAACGCGTTCGCGAAGCTCAATCTGGTCGACGGCAGGACTGTCGGCGGCGCCGACAACTTGAACTGCAGCGGGAACACGCCGCCGCCAGCGCCGCAGGAGACCATGACGAAGTGCTTGACGTACCTCCGGCGCCACGCCGGGGGGCTCCGGCTGAGGAAGACGTTGGCGTTGAGGCCGCCGAAGCTGTGCGTCACGAGGATGACCGGCATGTCGTTGTTGCTCTCGCTTGCCTTCTCCACGAGCACCCTCAGCTTGGACAGGAAGCGGGAGAACTCCCTGGACGCCTGACCGGGCGGCGCCGCCGCGTACCGGAAGTCGTACGGCGCGCCGAAGAGGTTCTCGCCTTCTCTGTATCCGACGCCTTCCAGTGCCTGAACGAGCTTTTCCATGCAGGTGTTCCTAACCAGCAATTGCAGCAGGGCAACAAGATAAGGTGGGAAAAAAAATCAATTTTTTTTTTCACTTGTGCTTAACTAAAAATAATAATGTTTGATTGTATCTTACTTGGTGGCTGGATCATCGGAGCCGAACCCCGTCGTGGTGCCGAAGGACACGACGCGGGTCTCGACGCCCGGCAAGTTGCGGTAGTCGCCGGCGACAGGGTCGTACACCAGCCGCATCAGTTCGCCGTAGCAAGGCACCATCGCAGGGTCCTCCTGCATCGCCGTGTAGTTCTTCCACAGCCGGAACCAGCCCTTGTTCCCCAGGATGCGTGCGCCGCAGCTCGGCGCCGTAGAGGGGTCAAACTCGTGGGTGAGCCGCGCGTCGAGCTGGCTGCAGCTGAATCCGGGCAGCAGGACGACCGGGTGGAGGAGGTCGGCAGGTCCGCACGCCAGCGAGCCGGCGAAGAAGAGGCAGGGCCAGGCGAGCAGGAAGACGAGGAGCAGCGGTTGCGCTGCGGCGGCCATTGAGAAAAGCTTCTTGCTCAGGCCTTGTTCGGTTCCTTCAAAGTTCCAACTTTTTCCACACTCTCTCCATCACATCAATTTTTTACCCATATATATGGAGTACTAAATGTAAGTAAAAAAAAAAATAACTAATTACACAGTTTTAGTTGTAAATCACGAGACGAATCTTTTAAGCCTCCAGTTGGACCACGATTGGACAATATTTACCACAAACAAACGAAACGCTACTATTTATTCGGGTTGCAATTTTTTTGCAACCGAACAAGGCGTCAGTTACAATAACATTATAACAAGGTAGTACAGTATACTACCTTGCGCGTATTGAGTTACTACTACTAGTAGCATTTTACTATAATAATTACGCGCTCCAACTGCAATAGGTGGTTGCGTGGTTGGTTGCAGTTGGTACATTGCTTTCAGTAATGATTGAAAATCGAAATACAATCGGAGCGTTCAAACACGATTTTCCTTCAAACAATTCCTCGTGGCCCGCGCGCTACCTAAACAGTCGAAATACAATAGGACCTTTCAAACACGACTTTTAAATTTTTCCTTCAACTAGATGAGTGCTCGTGCGTTGCAACGGGAAACACTTATATACGTGGTTGATATTCAATAGGTAACACTAAAAGTACATTGAAACAAAACTCCATTAAACTAAAGCATCATGCAAAACTAATGTGCGTATCCATTTAAATAATTAACTATATGTGACACATGCTCACAGCTTTTTTTCATATGACAATGAACAAATCAATTTGCTCATAACAATAAGAAGAAATGGCAGTGCCGTTCGCTGAACTAAGTGTGCAATGAAACATCTTAAAGTGAGTTATCTGATACAAAGTGCAGTGAAGCATCTAAAGTTCAGTTATCTGATACAAAGGTAATTTAAACTTTCTATTAGTAACTAACTAGATATGTATAAAATTGGTTAAATTAACCATGTCCAACTCCAGAACTATTTCAAAATTTCTTCAGCACAGTATTATGGTTGTTCCTGGTCCTTGTTCACAGCTCCAGAATGTTTATATCCCTCTCTTAGGTGTGCACAACCTCTTCTAGGCTCCAGGGAGTGTCTGATATATACAAAAATAAATGTGAGATGGAAACTTTTCTAATCAATTCACCCACTGAAAATAGATACCATTCATTCACTAATTATGTACAGAGATTAAACATTCAATCCATTGCATTAGAGAGAACATGGCAGCACACACAGGTGTGACTGTGGATATTAGAATATTGGTCGGTTGCCGCGCACACATCATCCCCTTCATGAGCATTCCATTCACAGATTCAAACCCATTTCCATGTCTACAAGTGTAACTTGTAATTACTCCCTCTGTACCAAATACAAATCAATAGGCGGTAGATTTCACACACCAAAAAGCGAAGAGAAGAGGGTGAGGAGCACAAGGGCTAGAAGCATTCAGATCAAAGCACACAGAACCGCAGGTATTAGATCCAATGCAAATTCATACAACATAAAGGGAAGAAAAGGGGTCAGCATACATGTTGGCTGCCTGACGAAGGGACCGATGAAGATGAACGCAGCTGGAGTGTGGCGGCTAAACTGAAGGTCAGACGGTTGGGCAGAGGAGATACAGAGACACACAAATCAGAAGTTTCAGAACGGAACTGAATTGAACTTTTGCTGGGACACTGGGACAGAGATGCCGACTCTACAGTTAAATCAAAGTTACATAACTAAGCTAAAATGGGCATGGTAAAAAATTGTTAAGACATTGCTGACGGGATCAGGCCCCAGCCAAATATGTTCTCGTGCTGATAGGTAATCTCAATAGTGTTGCTAGTAGTAGCAATAAAATGGTTCAGGGGACATAAAGCTCTCAATGTTCTCATGCTAAAAAAAATTAAAGTAGAGAACATATTCAGAAAGAATAAAATGTTTACTGCAATAAAGAAAAGATTTCAAATCTGAGCCAATTACTAATCCTTTTGAAATCAAGTGGTAATATATGCCTTACAATCTAATATGAAAAATGCATAAACTACAAGGACTGCAATATAAGTGTTTTTTTAGATTTATCAAATGTTTATTGGTAGTAACAAAAGCGGTTAGCATGCAGATATATATAAAGAGTAAATCTCCTTTAGGTTAAATGTCTCGTACTGCTGGTTAGATGATTAAAATTAAATGGATATACCTTGTTTCCCTTTCCTCAACATCCTGCTTTGCAAGAACTGTCCCACAAATGAGCTTCATATTTCCCACTCCATCTATGCCTGCACAAATTGATGATACTTTGGCAAATATCCATCCCATTATGCTTAGCACACAAGATGCATTTTATTAAGATACCAAAGTGACAAAACAATTGCACCGTTTTGTCTCCCCTTAGCAACTATTACAAATTACAACAGACACCACTTGGGCACACTATGGAAAATCCGACAGAAGCACCTGCAACATCCTTCACTTTAGTGTACCCTGCAACTGTCCTAGGATAGATACAATCACCAATAGGTCTTGAACTCTCTGATCCAGGCTTCTTGACAAGCTTCTCATCATCTACAGTCTTCAACCTCACTTTCTCTGTCGACCTGCTCACACTTGGACAACTTCTGACTAACACCATTGGATTGCTTGACCTTTCCAGTGCCTGCATCCTTGGTTCCTGGCATGGCTGCACCACGTGTCTCGCCATTCCAATGAGTGCTCATCCCCTCTACAACAACTTCTGGCAAATTTGAAAGAGTGGCCCTTCTCAATCTTACCCACTCCTATCCCTCCATCTGATATGGGGCGAAATAACACCTAGTAGCCAGTACTATGGCTACCTATTCAGCAACATGTCCAAAATCTATCAGAAACAAATGCAATGGAAAAACATTTACTATAAAACAAAAAGCACATCGTAGATCCATAGAAGCGAAGAACAAACCACGAAGTTACCTGTAATCCAAAATCGGAGAAACCAATCATGCGCTTGACTGCTGCTCCTCCTTAGTAATCGTTTGGCTGCTGGTCCCTCTTGGCTGTCGCTCTGAACCAGCGCTGACACTCACGGTCTCACGGCCGTAACGCCGCCCCCACTTGTAGGTGTTGCAGGTTCCGTGATGGGGCAAGTGGGCAAGGACAACAGGGTTCTCTGATGCAGGCAATAGTGGCGAGATCTGTTGTTCTTGATGACTTTCTTCGTCACCTTCTCTGTGTTCCGCACCCATTGATCCAGTAACGAGGAAGAGGCTGCTCCTAACCCATTGCGGATCTACAGTGAGCAAGACAGGCGAGACGGACCGCGGACGCCGATCCGGCCGATTTCCACCTCCACGCTCCAGCTCACCTCCCCATCCGGATTGTGCCAGCAGCATCAGGACGGACCGAAGGGAGCTATGCTAGGGGATGCGGCGTGGCGTGGCGGCTGAGCAGGACAAGGAGAGAGGGCCGGCGTGGCGTGGCGGAGCAGGGGGCGACCGGGTGAGACAGGGAGGGGCCGGCGCCATGCGGTGGCGGCGGCGGCGGCGGCGGCGGCGTGATGGCAAGTGCGAGGCAAGGAGGGCGGGGACGAGTGAGGAAGGCCGGAGGGCAGCGCGAGGTCAGATGGGCGACGTGCCCGTGCGCCTGGCGCCTGGCCCACATGTCGGCGCAAATAGGAGTCACTGAGGTGTGTAATACCGAGCGGCTTCACCACGGCCGGGTAGACGGGGGTCCTCACGTATTATTTTTTAGTTGTGGAGATGGAGATACATACTATATATATTATCTATACTGTGTATTTCAACAGCAGTACAGCATCCAATGCGACTCCTGTGCGTTTTGGTGGGGACAAGCTCTTCTATGCTAATCCAAACGGGCTAATTTGGCAGCCCAATGCCAAATCTAAGCCCATTTAATCAGGCCCGTTAAAAATATAGCTCCCAGCCTGGTCGTCCCCCCTCCTCCTAGTCGGACGACTAACGCGATTAAGCGACGATTAGTCAGACGACTGTCAAGCTAATCGTGTCGATGTCCTTAGTCGACCTCCAGGGACCAACCAGGATGATTAATCATGATTAGTCGGATGACTTGTAAACAGGGGGTTGAGAAAGATTTAAGTGCTAGTGGATCTGCAGTGAACTCGGCAGCTCGTGTTGTTTTCTTCTTGATGATTTTTCTTGATTCTTTGTAGTAATTGCAGGTTTCTAGGTTTCTTATTGTGTTGTCATTTATTTGTTTTTGATTTCTGGATAGGGAAAGAACATTACTGCTGATGTCATTGTCTCTATTGAGTCAAAGAATAGGGAAGGTGAGGCACATAGTTATTTAATTTTCATGAGAAAACCATGCAGCAAGTTTCTATTTCTGATTCTAATTGGATTGTGTTCTTTCATCCTAATGTCCATTTGTTTTATATCAGGTGTATAATGTCTAAACAATTTGTTGAAATGCATTCAGCAGAACATTGTTTGAACATACTCCTTGCTATCCAAATTTTAGGACCTGTTGCCTCAACTGGTTCTCTCAACAGAACATTTTTTTTACAAGAGGAGATAGTGACTCCAGTCTTCACCTTTTCACCTGGACCTTAAGCACAAAGATGTTCATCTGAAAACTATACTAGAACTCTAGAAGTGATCAGAGTCCTTTCAAAGTTGACAGAGGACCACAAAAGATGTAAGCACCATTTTCAATTTTTCATTCTCATTATTTATGTCAGTTAGGACCTGAATACCTTGCATTGTAATATTTGAAGTTCAGCATTGTGACAACTTGAAGCTTAGCATTGTGGTTTATTCCAGAAGCTCTGTACCTCTTATCAGTGATTCACCTGCTAGTGAACAACAAATTATTTCGAAACTAAGGAATTCCAAATTTTTGAATGTTGAATCTTCTGGCAGATCATCAAAAGAACGCATAGGCAATAATAAGGTTAGTCATAAATGTTATGTTAATTATATTTTTCCTGCGGTATGGCTAGTCACATTTTTAAAGCCCAATATTCAGCACTTGAAGAATACATTGAAGCTTTTAGTAGGCAAGTTTATCAGGCTACAGACGTAGGCGAAACGAGCCACTCTACACTTCAGTCATTCTTTGGTCCCTCTCCATTTAAACTGAAACTCAAGCACAAAAATATGCCTTTATAAACTATTTTGGAAGTGATCAGAGTGCTTTCAAAATTGACAGAAGAAGACTAAAAGAGGTAATCATATTTGTTCCTACAACTCTTCAATTTTTTGTCGTTTAGCAGTTGGTTTCATTGCATTGTAATAAGATTTAAAGTTAAGTATTTTGCACAACTTGAAGGTACTATAGGTACATACAAGCTTTTTACAGGGACACAGATTTCACTCCTGATATTATAACTGTTGTTGTGACTTATGAGGCTGCACAACTTAAAGGACGATGAATTCTTGGAAAAAGTGAAGTGAAGGAAATGTTCATTGGGGGCCATATAACGTACAAGTTGCTAATTGCAGGCTGGTAAGATATATCATTCTCATTCCTTCCTTTTTCACCTTAGAAATTTATTTGTTTTTGTTTTTGTTTTTTATCTTTTTTTTTTGTTACAAATTCTGGTTCCTGTCTACCTTCAATCTCACTAGTCCTTGACTTTGGAAAACACCACCAAACAACCAGCAATTTGCATGATGCTATGTTAACGCTGCTAACAAGATTTTTTGTTTTTGTTTTTTTATAATGTGATGTGCAGAACAATAAATGGCATATGAAGTATTTAAAGGACAAGGATGATAATCCTTCCATGTAAAGTTCTTCCCTACTCTTTCACATATTTGTTTTGTTTATTTTCTCTTATAAAGGATCATATATAATGTTAGTTTTGATAGGACCAAGTAAGCTATTTTTTATGCGTGTTTCTTCGATGGGGATACATGTACTTGAAGCATGGTGATGGTAAGATCCTTTATGTGTTGTAAAGTACATAATCTACCTATACCCTCAATCACGTATACCATCCGCCCTCTCTCACAATCCTGTAGACCAACAGTACCCCCTCACAAGCCACAGTTACCGCGACAGTGCCCCTCCCCCTCACATAACACTGTTCCAGGAACAGTGGTTATGAACAGTACACACTTTCGTTTTTCTTTTTTTTTTTTTTTTTTTTGCAAACCTTTTACCCTTCTTGCACATTTTCCCCCATATTTTCTATTTTCCAATCCATTTTTTCCCTCTCACCTCCTTCTCTTTTTTTCCTACTCCTTCCATCCTAAATAGCAAATACTCCCATTTCTAAAATAAGTCTTTCTCTCTCCTCCTTCCTTCTTAAAATTACTTTTAAAATATAGAAGCTCATCATAAAGAAATAATTTTCTCCAAAAACCCAAAATTACCGTTTCACAATTCGAACCTTCCTCCTAAATTAAAACAATATCATACTACAATTAATTCTTTCTTTCACCCTAAATCGCAAATATTCCTGTTTTTAAAACTTATTTCACTTATTTCTTTTACTCGCCTCCTTCCTTTTAAAATTTACTATTAAAATGCAACAACTCATCATAAAGGAATTTTCTTTGCTTTTTATAAAACAAGTTTTGACCCACAAATTAATTCATTTTTTTATCCCCCTCACCTCCTCCTCTTTTTCCCCTATTCCTTTCATCCTAAGAAACAAATACTCCTATTTTTAAAATTCCTTTCACTTATTTCTTTTACTCGCCTCCTTCCAACCGCCTCAAGACACACTCTTACTTCTTTACGTAATTTTGATTGACCCGCGGCAACGCGCGGAGTATTGACTAGTTTTCTCTGTTTATGTGAAACCTAATGAATTGTTTTTTTATGTTGCCGTCAATTCTTAGAAATGATTTTGCTTTGCTTATTCCAGCCAACTGCTCAAGAAGATGGAGAAGGCATTGCTGATTCTGATTCAGTCGCTCGCCGTCCTAGCCAGGGGTCAGAAGCAGCAGGAAGCAGCCATTAGTGTTTTTTTCCTTTTTTTTTTTTTTTGAGAATCGAACCAGCCATTAGCTGAAGAAGACTCGAACTCATCTACTAGCAGCCCAGTTAGGACCGCGGCTGATGAAGCCTTTGTTGCCACCAAGCTGTGTTGAGTCTGAGCCTGCCAGGAGAGCCCGGATGGAACTTTGATTCGCTTACCAATTTAAGTATCAGTTCTTTAGTTTCCATTTCTGATGATGTGTGGTTTGGTGATTGCCTTTTGCGTGTGTAATATTTCCTTAGAATGTACTGTACATTGCTTATAAAACTATATTTATGTAAAAAGTGAAATGTCATTCCAGTGTCACTGTTACTCTCAAATGTGTGTTCCTGTGTCCAAGAGATTGTCTCGAGTTCCCTTTGTTGCCTCAATAGTGATTTTGTGATTGTTGATTGCAGCTGCCGCTCTCGGTACTGTTTGTTGTCCTTTGCAATGCTAGTTTCAAGGACGACGTGAACTCAATAGTCAAATTTGACTTTACCGCGTTGTGGGATGGACGGCTTGTACTGTTGTACATTTGCACTCTGGCTGTCCTTGCCTGAATCTTGATGCCAGGAACATTCCCATGGCCATGATATCCCGTGCGGCCACATGTACAAACGATAAACCCACTCTCATTTTAAGATTTTACAAACCACACGCACCCTGTCAGGTCTTCACGGGTTAACAAAGTTATTGCAAATTTGCATGTGGCTATACGTTCGAGTTTGACAGGAGATTGACAGCGCCACAAGCCCACAACGTGTAAAACCAATGGTCTCAGAATCAGCTATGTTACTGGTTTGTCTTGGGTGGCCTCTTCCTGCAAAAATGCCAAAGAACTAGCAGTATCTAGATCCTGAGGTCGATGCATCATAACAGCAGCTCGAATTTCTTTCTTAAGACCATCCACAAAACGGTTTGTAATCACAGAGGGTTGGATATTAGGGTCATGAGCAAGGAGCTGATGAATTAAGTCACTGAATTGCTCAACATATTCAGAGACGTCTGTGGTTTGTTTGATGTGGCAGAAATGACGGAGTAAATGATTGTACTCGTCCTTATCAAACCTAGAACAGATAGCCTTAACAAATGCTTCCCAGGACAAGGTGTTATTGGTGTTTGACATAGTTTGAAACCAAAGAGCTGCGGATCCAGTTAGACGCATTGATGCTAAACGGACCCATAAGGCAGGATCAGTTTGATACACATCAAAATAAGTTTCACAACGTTTGACCCAAAGTCTAGGATTAGAACCATCAAACTTGTGAAATTTGACCTCAGGAAAAGGTGTAAAATGTGGGTATGGGGGATAATAGCGCCGATCACAATGTGGAACACCATCCATCATAACAGAAGTATAAGGAGGTTTTGGAATTTGTGTCGCACCTGTGACCGGGGCTGTTTCCGGGGCGATGGTGTAAATCGCCCCGAAATCAGCACCCCGGTGAGTAGTTCTCTTGCCGTGGTCTAACGACCCAGGTGTCGCCCTTGGCGGGTGAAGCTCCAGGTGGGCGGGGCTCGACACCTTGACGCTCGGTGAAGGCGAGAAGCTGGGAAACTCTCCAAGTGCTGCAACTACAGGACGAGACATTGGGCCTCCTCGACTCAAGAAGCCCAACTCCAGAGTATGTGGGCCGGAATGGACCTCCTAGGGACCCTGCGTGGTCTGAATGACGAAGGCGAGCCCAGTTCGGCTTCCCTTATGTAATCGCTGAAGAGAGACGAGAGAACGGGAACCCGAACTGTATTCTGATCGTGCCTGAAGGCGACGGCGGCGGCGGCTGCCGGCGATCTCGTTGATCTGCCGGAGTCCAGACCGGGTATCCACTTATCATACTTCCTACTAGGTAAATGCCCGTGCGTTGCAACGGGAACAAAATAATTTCACGGTAATTTTAATTTGAACATGTGTTGTATGGTTACAAAATACGATTCTTTGAACATGATGAGAGGGTCATTTCACTCTTGCTGCCAGGCTATCTTGCATAAAGGAGTCAGTCTAACAACCATGCCACACCGAAAAGAGATCGTCGACATCAACTCACGGGGAGTAGCGATCAGATGATAAATCTTGAGTCCTTGGACTTAATTTTTTTGACCAAATTGTCATTATTATCGTAATGTAAAGTCACAACAATTTTGACCTAACAAAGCTCCGGCTCCTCTTGCTCAATCCCGGGAGACAATACATGCGGGAAATGCAACTCAAGGGGCTATCACACTTGCTTGCAGTTGGCACAGCCACCAGACACCGGAACTCTGCAGGAATGCCCTTATAGTAGCTGGGAAACTTGCAGACAACTGCTCGACTGTCCTTCAGCATTTGCTCTTGAGGCCCAGCATCGAACTCGCCATGTTCACAAGCGCCTCCATTGCAGGGTGGAAATGATCAAACAATATCAAGGTAATCAATAAAAAAGAACTCACTGTGAAGCTTTGACAAGAGACTCGAGTTACATATTTGGATTGACCCGTCTTAGGGAGGTGCTCTTGAAATCTCCAATGCTCATCCTGGTGCGAGAGCTGGGACGTGTCACACAATCTGGCAAAAGGTGCTCTTGAAATCTCCAACGATCATCCGGGTACAGACGACTGAGAGCCAGGACGCGTTACACAATCTCGCAAGCTGTAGCATGTCTATCATGTTGTCAGGAGCAAGGTAATTCCTCTCAAGTTGATCGATGCAGACCATCAGAGACGACGGCGATAAAACATGCCGGGCACAAGCAAATGCAAATGCTTCTTCATCTATTGCAGCTCCAAACTTCAACAAACAAAAAATATAAATCAAATCATTTATTTCTTACTCAAAATTGCACACATGTTGAATTGTTGGCATGAATCCAATAGAAGATGTACTAAACAATATATGCATGCAAGGGCCAGGTACTAAACATGTTGTCAGATTTCATTGAGACAGAAAGGGCATAGGCCAGTTGTATTTAGAACTATCTCCTATTTTTGTCAGACAAGCAGTAGGCACCTGAACATGGAGTGGCGTCAGTGTGACAAACCCGAGCAAGATGAACTAAAGGAAAACCTCGAAGCTGATTATTCAATCATGAGCTCACTTATGACCAATGAATAAAATAATATTTATATATATAGAAACATCCCAACCAAGAGCAGCAGACTTCATCCTATAAAACTTTATTCATAATTTCATATCATAAAGGAAAGTAAAATTTATTAATTAAGCCTACGAAAATTCCAACTGATGCATCATGCATGACAAGGCTCCCCAATGATCATTTTCCAACAATCTTGGGCATTAACCTTTTCTTTGACCTGAGCTGAAAAATCAGAGATCACAGATTAGATGAAAGAATGATCAAATGGCAAATGTGCTGACAGTAATTGAAGTATGGTTGCAGAGAACACATCCAGGATCAGACTCATTCCTAGCCACGTTCTTCCTAAACAAGGACGCTGAAAGAAATATCAGAGAGAGAAGAGATTCAGGATCAGACTCATTCCTTGCTTTTAATCACACCCATTTCCAAAAATGAGTACTACTCAAACAGAAAATCACATCCAGTTCCAAACAATGAGTACTACTTAAAGATGTCTCAAAGAAAAATAATTAATGCCTTTTCTTTCTTCGAACCGAATATGAAATGTATATTTACATTAGTGTTTGCCACTTATCTATTCAATGATTGGAGGACCTGCAATTATTGTGATATATTGTCAAACCTTCGACGAATTCAGAGTTCAATGCAATGCTAGACCTAAACTGTGATGTCTGCAGGACAAACCTTTTGAATTAAACCATCTATATAACTTGCAGCACCCCCACCTGAATTGTATGGAGCTACTCCACCAGACCACCAGTGTATGGAGGTGCATGCTCTCAACACTAATTTTCTACTTGCATCCAAATCAAGTAAATGCACTATTGTACGATACAAGGAATGAACTGCTGTATTCTCCTTCTCACAATAGAAATTTGTCACACCCTTCTCAGTTCTCACAACAGAAACTTGGGACACCCTTCTCAGACAATAGAAACTTGTCCAGTCATTTTAACAAATACATAGCAGGTAGAATGTGGCTTACTGCACGGGGCCACAGCTCGGGAGCTCCTGCTGGGCGCAGTGGCTGCCTCCCTCCACGCGTCCTGAGACGCCGCAACGGCTCGACGAACCAGACGCGGCAGCCGCGCGTCGGGTGATGACGGCGGCCGAGACCTTCGCGACGGCGAGGACGGCGCAGGACCGAGGACCCTGGCGGGTGAGGCGGACTTTGAGCAGCTGGAGGTCGCCTCTTCGCACTCGTCTGCCTCCTGGTGTCCGGCGGTGCATCCTTGGAGTTCAGGCACATGATAATCTATTTGATCAAAATATGTTCAATCTGTTGGGAGTTTTTCTTGCCATAGCAAGATATACAGGAATCAGTTCACATTACCTGATGATTATTCGTGCAGGTTACAATACAGATCGGCAAAATTGAGCGGCAGTGCCAAGATCCAGCAGGCTGCCCATCCCTAGCACCATCTTCTTTCTGAACCCAGCCTGTGCTCTCTCCCAGAACAACAGCAATCCACAATTAGAATGAATCCAATTCAAGCATTCAAACAATGATTCGGCCGCGGAGTAATAAAAAACAAATACCTATTTCAGAACTTGCAAGGATGCAAGCAAGCAACTAAAGGCTTACTGCCCTTGCGTCCGGCGTGCGGCCTGGCGGCGTGCGGCCTCCCTGGCCTGGCGGCGTCCCCGGCGCGCAGCCTGGCCTAGCAGCGTACCTGGTCGTCGGTTTTGCCGAAAAGTAAGTTAGGTTTGGGTGCTCGGTTTCGCACTGCGGGAAGGGAAGGCAAGGGGCGGACGTACCTGGTGGTGCTCGTCGCCGACGAAGGGCCCCAAGAAGACATGGGCACCTGGCGTGGGGCGGCAGCGCCGGTCGCTGAGTCCCGACCTCCTGGCCGCCTGACCGCCATGGCTGGCTGGTTGGCCGCCGCCGCTCCGGCCACGGGCCACTGGCCGAGCGTGGGGGCGAGCCGGCCGGCTGCCGCTGCTACCCCCGTAGGCACGGGCACGGGCACCACGCCTGGCTATCGGCGGCCGCCTGCCGGAGCAGGAGGCGACGCAGGACTCGTCAGACTCAACGGCGCTGAGGTGCGGTTGGGACGGCGGCGTGGCTGAGTCGGGAGGATGCGGACGCTGAGGTTGCGCACCAGCTGGTGCTGTCGCGTCCGGCGGCATCGATGGAGCCGGTGGCGGAGGTTCCGGGCGGGATTTCGTTGGATGGAGCCGGCGGCGCAGGACGGGCCAGTGGCGTCGAGGCGTCGTCACGCGGGGAACTCGACTTGGCGGCGTCGTGGAAGACGGCGATGAAGGCGTGGGATTCCGGCTCGGGCGCGGGCGCGGGTCCGGCGTTGCCTTGACCGCTGCCGTCCTCGCCGAGGCCACCAGCAGCGCGCGCACCGAGCAGGATTGCGAGAGCGATGTCAACAGCGGAGGCCAACCAAGTGCGGCGTGGAGGACGGCCGGCTTAGGTGAGGGAGTGCACAGGCAAGGGCAGCGGCGGCCGGCGAATTTGATTTGCGGAATCCCTCTTTCGTCTTCTGCAGGCGGCGCGTGCGAAAGGCAGAACCTCGGGCTTTGTTCCCTCACCGCGCGCGTGCAGAAGCCTCGGGTGGGTGGGCCCGGTGTCGAGGGAAGCCTGGGAGCGCGGATAGTAACTTTCGCACATGGGTTTCGTTCTGCCTGTTGCACGATTGCATTGTAAGTTTTTTAGGAGTAGAGACTAGCTATACGGTTACACTAACCTCCATACCAGCCGTCCATCTCGTGATCGACGGATGTGAGGTCCTCTGACCACTGACCCAACCGTTTCTTCTTCATCCCGAGATAATTCCCACCGCCGCTGTGAACAGCGTGAAGTGGCCGCGCGAGGAGCCAGCCATGGCCGCCGTCCCGGTCCCGCCGCCGCCTCTCCTCGCCTCCCACGCGGCCGTCCGGGCCGCGGCCTCCGTCGTATCCCACACCTGCCGGGTCCGCCTTGCCGGCGACTACCCGCCGCAGGTCGCGGCCCTCCGGCGCGGCGACTGGGTCAAGCTCATCTGCGGCGCCAGCTTCGAGGTACCATGCCCATGCCCCTTCCACCTTGCTGCTTCACCCGTCGCTAAGATTGGGCTCCAGGGACTACTGGCTGTGCACAGTAGGGTCAGATGGACAGGAAGAGTAGCGAGTGCTTCATTTCCATCTGACGGTGAAAGCTTCAAAGGAAGAGTGGGTGGGGGTTGCGCACTTTATGCTAGTGTTAGCTTATATAGAAGGAAAAGTGAATCAGGTTTAACATGTGGGGGGCAATTCGCTGGTGCAGTAGGTGTTTGATGTGGTAGCACAGTGAGAGTTGCAGTGGCCGCGATGCATATGCACAACGAGTGAAGAATTACTGACTGACTGTGGCACTGCCCTATAATCCTCAAGCTGTTTGCATGTTCATTGTTCATGCAGGATGCTGCTGATGTCAGGAATCTCTCCCTTGTCTACACTCTTGCTGGAGGTACACATGCTGATGCAACAGGAAGCTGTTCATCTGGATTTGTTATTTTTAGCATTTTTGATTGACAGTGTAACTGTCCACATTATAACTGTATCCCACACTGTAACTGTCCACAATTCGCTGTAACTTGTAGTTTGACCTTTTGTTTAACAACCCAATTGCAGAACAAAAAAACTTAAAACACTGGCATTAATGGAACACAAGGACTTACCGATTTTTTGAAAAGCAGGGCAAGATAGGACTACAGTACATATTACACACCAAACGGAACACACACTAAACATATGTGTATTGCAACTTTTGTTATGAAGCTCCTACTCAATATCTACAGATGAAGTGATTGGAGAAACTTCTCTTAATGCATGCCAACTTCAAAGCTTCATGGAAGTAAATTAATGATTAGTTTTCATCCAATATCTGAGCTATTAGATAAGTAACAAAAGCTTGTGGTGGGTATATATTTCTGCTAAGTGAACAGTCTCCTGCAGTGATTTTACCGATAAAAAAAGACAAAATTTGGTGTTGTACATTTACAAACTACGGACAGTTCTGTGCATGCAGTGGATTGCATTGATTGTGCAGCAGATGCATCTGTGGTGAGTGCAGTGAATGAGGGTATTGATGTAGCAGCATCAATTGTACCAGCAGTTCAAAGGCCATGGGTGATGATTAGTGTTAATGATGATTGCAGAGATCTTCATTTCCGTAAAGCTGGTAAGAACATGCTGCTTTGGAAATTATCTGCTATACTTGTTTGTTTAACTTAATGCGTTATCATTATTGTTACTTCAAAAGTATTGTTTTGTTTTGATTATGATGTTGCTGTTAGTTTCCTGCTTTCACTACAAGTATTTGCCAACCTGTTAGCTTTGAACTTCATTGTGTCTGAAGAACATTGTTTATTCTCTAGAGTTTGATCCTGAGGATTGCCCACCGGATTGCTCAAAGCCATGTGAGAAAGTTTGCCCAGCTGACGCAATATCACTAGAGGGTTCCATGGTTGGTGGAGAGCACACTAGATCTGATCCCTTAGGTGGTAAACATGAGGTATAACTGCTTTTGTTCTGCTCCTGTTATCTTCTTCATGAGCTTCATTTTCCTTATGAGATGAGTCTGCCTTTTGTAGGGTGGTGTAATTACAGAGCGGTGTTATGGATGCGGTCGATGCCTGCCAGTTTGCCCGTATGACAGAATAAGTGAGTGGTGTTTTTCTTCCTCCTTCCATTCTTTTCCTTTTGCAATCATCTGAATAGTTCACTCGGTGTTGGTAAGACAAGCAATACCTTTTATTGCACATAGTCTTCATTCTATACAAATGTAATTTCCTGATTAGCAGTAAACATCCTTTTATAATTTTCCCACCATGAAGCTGTTGGATTCTCCAAGCAATAAGTAGCATAGAGCACCTTTTCTTGATCAGTACATTGGGCAATATCTAATTTGCGGGAAATAGACCAAAGACAATTATCTGCATGTAATGGTTCAAGTGCAGATTCAAAAGTGGGAGGCTCGGTCTTCATGAACTCAGCAAATCTCTGCTTAGATGAAGCAGTTGAACCATAGCCACTCGAAGTAGCAGCATTTTGAACAAGATGTTATAGTAGGCGGCATTCAGTTCATTGCTTGAATCCATTCGCCGTAGAAGTTGATCAAGAGCAGATCCATTGCCACCATGCAAGGATGATGGTTGAGAACCATTTCCATTCCTAGGATCCATGAACTATCCATTTTGAAATTTATCACCCTGTTCAAAAGTTGCAATTTGATTAAATCTTAGTTGTAAAAGGACTAGCACATGATAAGTAGGTCAGAAGAAATGGCATCCATATTTTTACAAATTACATATATATAACTAATGCTAAATAGTAAATAATCAATCAAAACACCAAGCATATATGTACAGTACATACAACTATGACATAGTCGTTACGGATATGCAATTATCAAGGACACTCATCAATCGTGAAATATTTAGTACAGAATGTAAATTAGCAACCTATAAACCAACAGTATGGCTCAAAGTTTCATACTTGAGCAGGTTTCTATACAGTTTGATTAAAAAAATTCGAATTTCCAAATCTGGTTGAACAATTCATAGTCATTCCATTTGTTTTGTACATAATTCTGTAAAAAATTTGTAGGTTTTAAAGTTATGTACAGGCTTATGTAAAATTGAAAAGTTTCAGAAGCAGGGAAGACAAATTTCAGTCTTCCTGAGGTTGCATTTTTTTCATTCTGCATAGTATTAGAAGTTCATACAAAACAACAGCTCACAGATTAATTATACTAGATTGCTTATTACATACCAGCTTATTACATACCAAGCCTTTATTACTGCATTACACAGGTTCAGCCTTACTGCAAGATCAGAAAAAGTGCACCACGAGCCAGTGGAAGAGCTTGCTGCAGCAGATACGGGAGGAAAGTAAGGACGCTGAGGCCTGGTTGACATGCGAGCCTGGGTACGCCGTTGCTCCAATGATCTTCTCGGTGGGTAGGCTTCTTGTTCAGCTTCAACATCAATATCACCGAACATCACAGCATCTGCAATGTGCCTCATGCGATATTGGCCTTCGGCGTGGTCTTGGAGCCAAACCACATTAGTGCGGAGTGCCACGCGCTCACGGTCTAAGCGGGCGATGGATTCGTCCATCGCTCACACTAGACGAGCCAAATGAGCAGTATTGGAATTAACTTCACTAGTCGGTGTGTTGAAACTGTTAACATGCTCTTGCCCAATGCAACAAGCAAAATAAGGATATTGGTATCTGACGGCTGGAAAATGGATGGGAAGCTGTGTAATGGCAATATATGTTGCTTCTCTTAGAGCGATAGGTGGAACCTCGACCAAAGAAGGTAGTCTCTGATTCTCGAGGATTACAACCCCAAAAACCATGGCAGTGAATTCAGCGGTGAATTTGTACATGGGTGCAGAGAAAACTTTGTATGTGAGTGGCTGAAGAATCCCTGCACTCTGTCATATACCAGAGTACCTCGTCAAAGGAGCCATTGGCGAATGAGGTTGTTCCTCTGCCACACACATACAAAGTTTTCTCTGCACCCATGAACAACTTCACCACTGAAATCACTGCCGTGTTTACTATTCGGGGGGTGTAATCCTCTAGAATCAGAGACTACCTTCTTTGGCCGAGGTTTGACAGGACCTATGGCTCTAAGAGAAATGGCATATATTGCCATTACACAACTTTCCATCCATTTTCCAGCCGTCAGATACCAGTATCCTTATTTTGCTTGTTGCACTGGGCAAGAGCATGCTAACAGTTTCAGCACACCTACTAGTGAAATCAATTCCAACACTGCTCATTTGACTCGTCTAGTGCAAGTGATGAACGAATATATCGCCCGCTTTGGACCGTGAGGATGTGGCACTCTGTGGTTCAGCTCCAAGACCATGTCGAAGGCCAGTGTCGTATGAGGCACATTGCATATGCTTGTGATGTTCGGTGATATTGATGTTGAAGCTGAACTAGAAGCCTATCCATCGGGAAGATCGTTGGAGCAACTTTGTACCCAGGCTCGCATGTCAACCAGGATTTGGCATCCTTACTTTCCTCCCGTATCTGCTGCAGCAAGCTCTTCCACTGGATCGTGGTGTACTTTTTCTGAGCCTGCAGAATCTAGCCACTCAGGAAGTGGAAAGGAGTGAGGCACTCGCATAAGTTTCTAGGAGCCGGCTAGCTCGGCATGTTGTGAGCACTATATTGCATAATGTATAGAAATGGTGTGATGATCCGCTGATGTAGATTAATTTGTATAATCTGTGTGTGTAACTGTTTATTCTGATCCCTCTTCCCTTGTGTATCTAATAGAAACTGCAAGCTTTGCTTGAAACCATTTCAGGAGCTGTGTCCTATGTTCGGGACCCTACTATGACTGCTGAATTATTGAAAAGTAACGATGTTGATGCAATAGAGATACATACCACTGGAATGTATGTTCGCTTGTCTTTGTTGGTTGAGTTACCTTTGTCTTCTCTTCATTTCATATTACACTTGATCTGATACAGTATTCTGACCACTGTAGGGGAACTGATATGTTCAATACCCTCTGGGACAGCTTGAGTGGGTCCATCAATAATGTGAAGCTGGCTGCAGTAGGTTCCACAATTGGTTTCATGCTGTCACATATTTGTATTGCTGAAAATGTAACTGTCTTTTAATGAAAAAGTCTTCCATTCCATTATTATTAATGTGAAATTTTGCACTTTTCAGGTTAGTCTTCCTGATATAGGTGAATCAACTGTTGATCTCATGAACGCAATATACACAATAATGGAGTCCCATTTTAAAGGGTATAATCTTTGGCAGGTTAGTTCTCAAGAGAATGATTGCTCAATTGCTGCATTCCAATATTATGTGTATAATTCAGTGTTGGATGCATCCTTGTTCGTGACCTTATTAACATTTTTCTTTATCAACAAATCATGTTAGGTTCAAACTAGATATTTGAGATTGTCTTGATCATGTAGTTTTTAATCTATTAAGTTTGTTGTTACATTTTCTGTAGATGTCGGCATCACTTAGCTAATCATCTTGATGTGGTGGGAACCTGGCATGCATATGATTTAGGTTGTAGATTTGAATTTTGACCTTGTAAAGGCAATGTGCTTTTTTTTGCTGCCACTTTCTAAATTGTTTTTCTTTCGGAACAGTTAGATGGCCGACCTATGAGTGGCGATATTGGTCGAGGTGCAACAAGGGAGACAGTTTCTTTTGCTGCTCATGTGGCTTCAATGTCAGAAAGACCTCCTGGTAAATGAAGCCAACAATTGAAATGTTTGGGCCTTATGTGCCTGTGGCTTTCTCAGTCCTTGTGTTTTCTAAGTATTTGCTGTGCTTGTGGTTTTCAAGGCTTCTATCAGTTGGCCGGTGGCACCAACTCATACACTATTGATTGCTTAAAGAAAGCTGGTCTTTTCCAATCTATTTCTGTTGCTGGTAATTTGTTTCTTACATTCCTTTTCTTGCTGAATTTGTAATTTTAGAAAAACTTATACAACCTATCATTACGGGGAGAATGTATTTCTGAAAGGCTATTTTATCGAATTGAAATTCAGGGACTGCAACCTCTGAAATGGCCAGTTCTCACCAAGCTTTGATTGGAGGGATTGCTTATGGCGGCTATGCTCGCAAGGTTTGAACTAGTGACGTGTCTTTAAAACTTCATCCCTTTACTAGGGGGCTGATCTTTGAATCCTCATCAGATAGGTTGCACCGAACAACTAGTAACTTCCCCTTGACTTGATGTGGAATCTGCTTTCCTATATATGGATTTTGTTTCTTACTGAAAACATGGTGCTCACATGTGCTTGTACATGAGTACATGTAGTTGGTGTTTTCTCATAATTGTTTTCCCTGCATTTGTATGCAGATCGTTGGACGGGCTTTGCGCAAAATACCAGAACAGTTTGGTCGTGTGCACATCGAGGATCATCCAGATCATCTACTGGAGGCACTACAAGAAGCCATGTCATTAGTAGGACCTGTGAAGGGTTATATATCCTGATATCCAGTCCTTCCAAGCTTTTCTGATGACACAAGTAGACAGAAAATAGGAAGCAGATAGGTACCTTCCAACCCAGTTTTGGGTCTACACACCCATCCAGAAGGCGAAGAAAAAGCGCAGCATATTTTAGCTGTGACAGTGAGGTCAATGTGGTGATCATTGGACGAGGAATCTTGTGCAAGCTGTTGGTCACTCATTCTAGATGGATTGACTTTCAAGGTCTATTAATTATCAAAAAAAAAAACTTTCAAGGTCTATTGAACTGAACCTGGAGTGCCGTGGTGCTGCAAACATCTCACGTTTCCTTCTGTCTTTGTACATGTAGCAGTTGAATTTTCTGTTAAAAAAAAAAGGAAAACGTACATGTGAAACAAGTTGCTTGGTGTTTGCCTTTCCAATTGGCTGACCGGCCATATCGTTATGCAGACACGGTCGTCTGCAGATTAAACTGCAGATGACCTTTGACAAATTTGAGCAGCAGCCGTCGTTTTCAGACGACGTGTTCTGTAGCCTAGCGTATATGTCTACATATTATAGTCTATATATTAGTTATTATTATATGGGTTACTTTTTTATTCAAGAGTTATTATTATATACTTGAGAATATATATTATAATATTATGGCAGCATGAGAAAGAGGTCATCTATAAACTTCTTTAAAGTTTGGGTACTACTACTATAAACAGTAACGGATTCCCTCCCCTCACATATTACTGCTGATCTACAGTACCTACAGTAGGTACCCGCAATGAACAGTAATCACCCGTTTACAGACAGAACAGACCCGCTATAAAATAAACAGTACGGATCACGTGAACAGTCCCGCCCGGCAAGAACAGTACCATGGAAAGTGTGATTTTTTTTTTTTTTTTTTTGCAAATCACAACCTTTTCCAAACAAACTTTAATTTCCTTTTGCCACCACAATTTTCTGAATTCCACCCCAAACAAATTTTAATTTCCTTTTATCCCCCACATTTTTAATTTCCTAATTTAATCCTTTTTCCCCCACAATTTTTTAATTTGCACCCCAAACAAATTTTAATTCCCTTTTTCCCCACATTTCCAATTTCCTAATTTAATATTTTGTATCCACACTCTCCTCCCTTCTCTTCTCACCTACTCCTTCAATCCTAAATACCAAATATTCCCACCATTCAAAATTCTTTCACTTAATCTTCTTCCTCACCTCCTACCTTTTTAAACTTACTTTTTAAAATACAAAAACTCATCAAAAAGTAATAATTTCCTGAAAACCTCATACGAAGTTAAAATTTATTTTTCCAATGTAAGAACTCACCATAAAGAAATATTTACCTCGAAAACTCATATGAAATTATCCAAAATTAGCAATTTAGGATTCCAAGCTTTCTCTAAAAATAAAATAGTATAATACTATACCACATGCTCATTACTATAGCAAATTCTCTTTTTTTAAAAAAATATGCCTCCCTTCCTTCCATACCAGACATGAGAAAAAAAAACCGTGCGAAGCACGGGAGACCCAACCTAGTAAAAGAAAAAAGATGACAGTCTGGTAACGTACACATCTGCATTAGTTTTAGCAGGAGAAGAGATTAGGCAAGGAAAGGAGCCAGAAACACACACAGCAAACAGAAACCGTAGAATCCAGAGGTCAAGGACGAAGCAAATTGCAGGCTGCAGGGATCACTGTCACTGCCACATGCACACCCGTGGCAAGTGTCCTTTGGCATCAATCAAGTAGGCCAGAGGGCAGAGGCCACGGCTCCACCACCGCCTTCCGCTGTCCATACAGAGTGACCACGAAGTCCCCAAGAACTTGTACGAGAGAGAGAGAGAGAGAGACAGAGAGAGATAGGGAAGAACTTGTAGCAGAGCAACTCGAGGAGAAGATGGCCGGCGCCGAGAGCGAGAGGTGGGTGGGGCTGGCGACGGACTTCTCGGAGGGGAGCCGGGCGGCGCTGCAGTGGGCGGCGGCCAACCTGCTGCGCGCCGGCGACCACCTGCTGGTGCTGCACGTCATCAAGGAGCCCGACTACGAGCAGAGCGAGGCCATCCTCTGGGAATCCACCGGCTCCCGTACGCTACGCACCCTTTCTCCCAATCTCCACCTCCTCCTAGTAATTCTTGCTTGCAATTCCAATTCCGGTGCTAGTTCTACTGCTACTGCTAGCTAGCCGTTCATCTTCTTTCTCGCTAACCAGTAGTTTTTCCCCACTACAAACACAAGCGCTAGCACGATTTAGCGGCCATTAAAGATCCGCAAAGCCTAAGAACTAAGATTACTTGCTGCTCCATGATCGATGTCATGACATGTACAAGGCGATTGATTGATTTATTAGAACAATCTTCAGAAAGGGAAATTTTTTTGGCCTACTGGTGTCCCTCTCCTAGGGATCCCATCTAATCAAGATTTGGGGATTATTGAGTAATAGTCGTTGGTTGATTTGATGTGTGTTGCTGGAAGCTGGCATCCTCGCCATCTTATCTTTGCCTTTGCAATATTCCATTCTTGACTAATTTGTTTCCTTGTTAGTTCAGTTTATTATGCTTTCCTAAAGCTGGATCATGCCTGGAAACTAAAGATTTTGGGTTGAGATAGAATGATACAGGGGAAATTGGTGTGAGGTGTGCCTCCAACTAATCATGCCTTAATTTAAACCTAAATCTGTGTCAACTTCATCATCAGTTTACTTTGATTTTCTAATGGCCAGCCGCCAGTGGATGCTATTGCTAGTTCAGTACCATTTCCTATAAAAAAAAACTTGCTAACTACCATGTGCTGCCTTGATGCAGTCACATTGACCATAAGCCTTTGTTCAGCTCAGAGGTCAAAGCTGTTTTCCATTTTATTCAGAAGAGTATTAACCTGGCAGCCTGCGACACCCCAGTTTCGTTAGAGATGATGATGCTAGAGTAACAAACAAGACCTGGTATTCTTACACAGACATAGTATATATTTCGGATACATAAAATGGGATTCAGGTTTTCTTTGTATCTGTTTTAATCATCCTATTCTGCCTCTTTGAGTGATCAATTCCAGTAATCCATATGGTTCAGCTTACTATCTATGTTTTTGCTATTCCATAGCATCAATGCAGGGCAAAATATTTTCAATGTAGATGTTACTCTCATCCTAACATGATTTCAACGTCGTTATGTGATGGCCTGAATGCTCAATAACCTCACTGCACTTTTATGGTTAAATATAATAGCGTTGATTCCCCTCTCGGAATTCTCTGACCCTATAATCGCGAAGAAATATGGAGCAAAACCCGACATGGAAACCTTGGACCTCCTGAACACTACAGCTACCCAGAAGGAGGTGAGCACACCAAGCCTTTGATCATGTTATATCTGCCATTTCCTTCTCAGTGTTGCTTTTCTGAGGTTTTTTTCTTTTGACAAACAGATTATGGTGGTTGTGAAAGTCCTGTGGGGAGATCCGCGTGAGAAGCTCTGTCAAGTTATCCATGACACCCCGTTGAGCTGCATGGTTATAGGAAGCAGGGGCCTTGGCAAGCTCAAGAGGTTGTACCAAGCTGCTTTGCAAACTATTCTTGTGACATGTGGGCAATTGGGTCATTCTATCTTCGCTAATAGCAGTGCTGATCTTCTGATGTCTTCATGCAGGGTGCTCTTGGGAAGTGTCAGCGACTATGTAGTCAACAACGCGACCTGCCCTGTCACAGTCGTCAAGTCATCAAGCACTGAAGGTTGATCTCATCACTGAAATGCCTGTGTGTGTTGTTACAATAAAGATGGTTGGCCTGATGAAGAACGTGCACTACTTTCTAGCTATCTGGAACATGTTGAACCAGGCAATTCTAATGTAATAATAAAGAGTGCCTTATGAAGGATATGATTATGTAATAGGACTGTTCTCCAGAGCTTTTGTTGCTGTATGAGTGATGTTTATAACTTTGAGGGTTTGAAGATGTGGATCGTTGGCCTATTGTATTCTTCTGCTGTGCTATGTGATGTCTATTGCTTGTACTTAAAAGAATTTCCTTTTGATTAATTTTGACTATGAAAATCGAAGGACTGCATATTTCAGACAAGATAGATGAACATGTTCAGAGGAAGAAGCTTTTTGGCCACGAATGTTATGAGTACATGTAACTATATGTGTATCAATATGCAATGCAAGTCAAGGACCACTATAGATGCAAATTCAACCCCTGACCAGATCAGGAAAGAGGGAACATCATCGCCATCAACATGAACTTCCAAGCAGCATAGAAAGGGAACATTCGAGGACAACGCTTGTTCATCACAGTCATCACAGTACAGCGATATGTTCAAACCAGAGCCAAATGTCACCGATAATCAGCATCTAGAAGACCTACAATGTCAGACACTACAGAGCAAACTACTGGCAGCAAAGTTTAATTCTACATATCAGATCCACCCATCCATCCACCATCTAACGAGGCAATGTACATTGGAACCCATTTAACCTCTGGAAGCAGTTCACAGCGGCCCAAGGAAGTCACCAGCAATCGTAGCGAGGAGCTGGAACTGACGGTCAGCCTCCATCCAGCGGAACCCCAGGACCTTGAAGCGCACGGCAGTGTCCTTCTCCAGCTTCGAGTGGTCGTTCATGAACATTGCATTCTCCCCACCTATGTACTTGTAGTCGCTCATTGACTTCTCAGCCAGGAAGATGCTCTCCACAGGTCCGGATTTGAGGAACACACCATGCTTGAGGATCCTGTCCACATGGCCAACCATGACCTCGCCCTTCATAGGCTTCTGTGTGATGCAGGTAAATGAGACAGGGAACAGAACATCTCCAGTTAGCTCACGCACTTTCCCTTCAGATATTGCCTTCAGCTGATTAACGGCAACATAGTAGCCATGCTCTTTGGAGGCCCTCCTGTTTGTGACATCCTCCAGAAGACGCACAATGATAGCCTTGCGGAGCAGAAGGCCCTTGCGGTCCAGCTGGCTAGGTGAGATCAACACATTCCATGACATCTCTGCCTCAAGAAAAACCATGGCCGAGTACCTGCCAAAAGGATACAAGATATCTACCTTTTAGGGGCTTGGTAAAACTCAGCTGGAACAATGGGCATGCAAATGTGAATGCCTATTAGATCATTTCAGGTAAAATTGGGGTAAACCATTCTTTCATAAAAGACATACAATTGAGAATGCAGTATTGTTATGCAGTAGATTAGAATGAAATAAAACAAAAATATGTTGGAAGGCGACGTTAACTAAAAAATTTGCTTGGGGGTAATAGGAAATATCAAATTTCCATACAAGACATAGTTATGTAGCATGACTTCTATTATAGATTATAGGAAATATCAAAAGGTTTGAGGATGCTTGCACAGCCACACATGTACTGTTGGTTGGGGACTCATACTCCATCATCATCATAAGAATTTAATGGCAGATATAGGGAAAGGATAGCTTTTAGTTTGATACAGTTCTCTTTTCTAGGCTTATATATAGGACTCATACTCCATCATCATCACAAGGATTTAATGACAGAGATAGGGAAAGGATAGCTTTTAGTCTGATAAAGTTCTCTTTTCCAAGCTTGTATAGAGGATCATCCTCCATCTGGCAGAGATAGGGAAAGGACAGCTTTTGGTCTGATACAGTTCTCTTTTCTAGGCTTATATAGAGAACTTCTCTTACTAAGAGCTTACAGAAACTAATGCAATCAAAACAATGCTGGAACCTAGGCTCATAGTCTGATACAATTCTCACTTATTAACACCTTCCAGAAAGTCAGAATCTACTGGAATCAAAACAACGCTTGAACCTAGCCATCATATAATCTAACAGCAATTATCTACTTACATTTTTTTTTCAATGTTTTTAAGGCGGTAAGGCGAGGCGTGGCGACGGACTACCGCCTTACGCTTAGGCGAGTAAGGCATAAGGCGAGGCGACGCCTTAACAATTTAAGGAAAATTTAAAACAACAGCTCAGAGTAGTAAATGGTGAAGAAAAAACAATAAAATGAAAAGGAAAAAAGAAAAAATAAAGGACGAGTAAGAAGTGGTCTGGCCCAGCCCACCAGGCAGCCCATGTGCCCCTCCCCCTCCTGGCGTGGCTTATCCCAAGCCCTTCCAACGCTGCTCCTCTCGTTCTCCACCACTCATGCCGCATCCGCTCGTCTCTCCGCTCCGCCTCCCTCCATGGCTCTGCTCCCCTCTCTCTCTGATATGCTGCTCTGCTCCCCTCTCTCTCCGGATGTGCTGCGCTGCTCTCTGGATGTGCTGCGCTGCTCCCCTCCCTCGCTGTTCCCCTTCCAGATCTGCAGCCATCGCCGACCCCTTCCAGATCGAGCGGACGGCGGTGAGCAATGTTTTCAGGACGTCCGATTAATCGCGACTAATCGTCCTGGATGGTTGGAGCTACTCAACCAGGCACTCTGACTCGGCTAGACCGTCCAGGAACCTGGTCGTCCGATTAGTCATCGTCCAATCGCGATTAATCGGTCGTCCAGGCTGTGTGGGCGTCCAGCCAGAGAGTGGGTTGCATCTCTGACTCTCTGAGTTGGGCCTAGCCAGCTATCTTATATTTTGGCACAAGCCCATTAGGATTTCTCTTCTTTCCTACCCCTCACTCCCTCAGCCTCTCACTCACTCAGAGGTCAACAGAACACATTCCTTTCACCTCTCCCCAGCAGCCACCTCCATTGCTGCCCTCCTTTCCTCTGCTCTCTCCTCTCCTCTCCTCCCTTCCGGTTCCCAGCTGCTCCTCCCTCCCTTCCTCCCTTCCAGTTGTCACCCCTCTCTTCCTTGCGGCAGAGCTTTACTTTTCTATAATTTCAGTTTGGCAGCAGCAGCCAGCAAGACAAGAAAGGGCTCTGCAGCAGCCAAGTAAGTGGCCAGCTGTAGTATATAACTATATAATATATATGGTATATATCAGTCCCCATATGTAGGGGACGACCGGGACGACCAGGGGACTCGTCCAGGGTCGATTAATCGTCCTGGACAACGACTAATCGTCCTAGACGTCCTGGACGGTCCCTAGGCGACCAGGCTCGACCAGCCGTCTTGAAAACATTGGCGGTGAGGAGACGGCGGTGTCGAGAGGAATCGAGTAGGTGGCGGCAGCGAGATGGCGGAATCAAGGGGCATCAGCAAGCGCATAAGGCGATAAGGCACCGCCTTACCCCTAAGGCGAGCCTGGAGCACCCCGACGCCTAAGCATCACTTAAGCGACGCCTTAAAAACATTGATTTTTTTTTTCCTCACAGTCCAACCTATACTGTGTTCTCAAAAAAATTACTTCAAAATAAAATAAGACATGTACGGTTGGTTTCTTTTGACTGGGGTATATAAGAAGGTAAGGTTCGTACTGTACACTTTCAGCATTTCAGACATGTAGTGCTACAGAGTTGTTAGCGCATAACAAAGTATGCCGTATGCGGTGGCAGCAGGGAAGACTACAGATAAGAGATGGTTGCCCTGGCCCCTGAGACCTAAAGGCTAAAGGCCCAATCAACCAGCTCTGAGGACGTGCCTACTGCAGCAATACCTGGACTACAAACAATTGGATCCTACTAGTCTAATTGAGCTATCCCAGTGCAATACATGAGAGAGGATGAGACGTTCCTATACAGCTACAGCAGCAACCAGGGGCGGATCCAGTGAAGGGACATGGGTGTACACATGTACACCCAATAATTTCTGGAAAAACTTCGAAGTTAGGAGGCTTGTCAAATCAAATGGCTAAATAGCTCTAGGCTAGGGTTCCAGTGCTCAGCCTCGCACAGCATAAGGGAAGGGAAGAGATGGGGTGGGAGTACCTGAGGAAAGGGAAGAGATGGGGTGGGAGTACCTGGTGGGTGCTCGTCGCCGGCGAAAAGACCAACCAAAGCCTCAGCGTCTGGCTTAGGGCGGCGGCGGCGGCCGACCAGTCAGCCGAGAACGAGAGGGGAGCGAGAGACAGACAGAACAATAGGCAAGGCAGGTTGCATCGATAACACGGGCTTCTTTGGCGGCCGGTTTTTTTTTTTTATTATTTTGATGATGAGGCTGTGGTGTTTGATCTAGGAGCCTTTTACCTGTGTGCCATTACAAAAGTTCCACCAGACCCTCATGCCATTGGAAAGTTTGAGCACACCTGTGTGCCATCGTCCATCTTTATTTTTACCTCCACGCCATTCCGTCCGTTTTCATGGCTGACGGTGTCAACCAAATGGGTGAAATGACCACCTTGCCCTCTAGTGGGGCCCATTCTCTCTTTCTCTTTCTTCTCTCCATCTCAGGATCATGCGGGGGAGGGGGCCGAGCTCCGCCGCAGCCCACCATGGGCAGAGAGCGCTGGAGCTCCGCCGCGCCCACCATGGCCCGGCGTGCCCCGAAGCTCCGCCCGCGGCCGCCATGGCCGCGCCCGAGCTCCGCGCCCCCCATGGGCGGCCCCCATGGAGCTCCGCCGCGCCCGCCATGGCCGGCTTCGCGAAACTCCACCGCGGCCCCCATGGCGCAAGCTGGAGCTCGCCGCGCGGGCCGCCATGGGGCGGCGCCGAGCTCCGCCGCTGCCCCCATGGCTCACAAGCTGCGGTGAGCTCCCCGCCGGGCCGCCATGGTCGACCATGAGCCCGCCGGGCTCGCCATGGCCACCTCGCAGCTCGCCGCGGTCGCTATGGGGCAAGGCCACCGCGAGCTCGCCGCTGCTCCATGGGCGTGGCGCTACGAGCCTGGCCAAGCTGCCTTACGGGCGGCGCGCCGGCTGAAGCCTCCGGCCGCCAAATGCCGCGTTCGAAAGGTGAGAAAGCAGCCCGCATGCTCCTCTCACCGTGGCGGCGGATGTGGCCGGCGCGCCATCGCCTACCGTGGCCGCGACGACGAGGCCCGCCATCGCCCTCCCCGAGCCTACCGCCCCCGGGCCAGCGGCCACCTCCTCACCACGGCTGGGCGAGCTCGCCCTCCGCCCGCCGCCACGGTCGTGGCGAGGTCGCCCATGCCCCGCCGCGCAAGATGCTCGACCAAGAAGAGAAACACGCAGTGACGAGAGGCGAGGCGCGCGTGTAGTTGAGCCGGGGCGTGGTGTATACGAGCACGCCGAGGACGGGCGAAGAGGAGCCACAAGCATGGTGGTGGCTGTGGTGCCTTCCGGGCTCGAGGGTGTCATCGCCGCCGCCGTTTGGGCACCGGCGTGCACCGGGCGGGATGGGGGGAGCTTCTGCGCCAAGGGCAAGATGGTAAAGTGACTTGGGTGGTCCCACATGTCGAGCTTCAAATGTGTCGCCTACTGACGGATGGATGGTGGACGGAATGGCACACGGGTAAAAGAAAGTTTATGTCATGGCACACAAAAGCGAACGAACTTTTTAGTGGCACAATGTGTTTGGAGCAACTTTTATAATGGCATACAGGTAAAACACTCTTGATCTAGAGGTACGATAGATATGCTACTCTATTTTATCTGTCTATTTTTTTTATA
Source organism: Chrysopogon serrulatus (assembly GCA_015844335.1). Taxonomy (NCBI): domain Eukaryota; kingdom Viridiplantae; phylum Streptophyta; class Magnoliopsida; order Poales; family Poaceae; genus Chrysopogon; species Chrysopogon serrulatus. The sequence continues at coordinate 427,652 of JADLZL010004788.1, read as the reverse complement.
TATCTTATTTAATTGTAATTATTAATTTATTTTTTATCTTATTTTTTATTTTCTAATATCTAAACATCATATGATAGTTTTTTAAATGTTTTTTATTTTTTCTTTCTTATTGATTTCATATCTATTCTCGAAAAATTTTGTTGGATAGCACAACATTATTTTAAATAAAATAAATAATAATGATTTATGATAATATGGACCTATCGGCAGTTGTGCATAGCCTGTCGTCGAGACAATCCGAGCATTAACCTAGACGATTGCTCTTACCTGGTATCCAAGAAGAAGAAACAAGAAGGATTGATGCGTCTATCACAATGGTGTTATCTATTTGTGGGCTAGAGGAAACGTAGAAGGATTGATGCGTCTATTATAATTGTGTTATCTATTTGTGGGCTAGAGGAAACGTAGAGATACCATAGAAATTCTCACATAACCAACACAACTTCGATCTATACTTGATTGTTGGTTGCATAAGACCCACATCAAGGCACTCTACACCGACAAAGCGATTATGGAGGACTACGACGATGATGTCATCACCAATGTGTGCGATGATATCACTAGCTAGGGCGGAGATTAGAGAGGACCACTGTAGAGCTACCTAATATTTTTCATGAAACTTATCTCATTTCATGAAACTTATGTTAAGTTTGAGTAGGAGGGAGCTCCAATATTCAATTCTTACTTAATTTCCAAAAACAAAAACTTTAGTTTTTTAAAAAGCATTAGAATCGTTGGCATGGCTTGACAGAATCGTTGGCATGGCTTGACATATCGTAATACATGGCAAGTTTATTTTATTTTGAAGGTTTTCCAACTTATAAACTATTCTGCATTCACTCTGTTCTATAATATAGGTAATGTATCAAGTGCAAATCAACCTCTTCACGAAAATCCGGATTTCCCAGCCCGCGACGCGACCAGAGGTCGTGATGGAGCCACGCCTCGCATTAGCGGCCGGCTTCCTCTCCCCGATGCCCGCAGTGCCACTCCTGTGGCGGTGAAGGGAGCCCATGGCGGTGGAGGTTGGGGCGGAGGGACCATGCGGCGTGCGGCTGGCGTGCGGCGAAGAGGATCCATGAAATGATTGAACTGTCTCAATGCGAAGTTTCGGCCCAGCTTTCCCAAACATTAGAAACACCGCCACCATAATTCGGCTAGATGCTCGCCTAGGTTCTCCTAGGCGCGATTAATCGCAAGTCGGAGGGTGCCCGCCGCCTATGGGGGTAGGTAGACCCCTAGGCAAAGTGGCAGCCGGGGCGGCGCCGGTGGGGGGTGGAGGAGCGTCCGACGGAGGTTGCCGGTGGCGGAGGAGCTTTGACATGTGCGAACGGCGGCGAGCGAAGCGCAGGGCGGGGCGGCGCGCGAGGAGGCGCGGAGATGCCGAGAGGGAGGGGAACCGCTTGCTGCACCGGTGGGGGGGGAGTGTTCACGGTGGGGAGCGCGGTGTGCGCGGGCGGGCGAGCCAGAGAGGAGAGAGAGAGATGCCGAGAGGGAGAGGAACCCGACGGCGGCGGCCGCCGATGCAGAAGACGAAGGCGGCCGGCGTGCGGTGTGGAACCCGGAGGGGGTGGGTAGGGTTGAGTCCGAGTGGGAGATGGACTGCGCCCTTGCTTCTTGGGCCTTTCTATCTATGTAGGGTAGCCTTCTATCTCTCTAGACGCACTCTTCAGCTATTTATCTTTACTCTTTATAAGATAATACATGTATATTAGTATATACACAAAGCACCTAGAAAATACCTAGGCGCGATTAATCCCGCTTAGGCGTTTGGCCAAGGGTCAGCGCCTAGAATCTGTCTAGCACCTAGCCAAACTTTGTCGCGCACTAGTGTTGTGGAGATAAGGGTCTGTTTGTTTCTTTAGTACTAAAGTTTAGTGACTAAAGTTTAGTCCGTTTTAGTTCCTAAACTTCCAAACACCCCTTGCTTTTGGAGGTGCTAAACTTTAGTAGCTTTAATCAGTAAGGAGGAGCTAAAAAGGACTAAAAGGCAAGTTTTCTACCCCTGCCCCTGCAATAATTTGCGTGCCAACAGTAGTAGCATCATTATGATGGGTAAATTTGTCTTTCTTTCTCACCATTAATTACGTTTAGTCTCATTTAGCATATGCAAACAAACAGGACATGATTAACTTTAGGGACTAAACTTTAGTCCCTAAAGTAAACAAACAGGCCCTAAAACATTTATCTTCTCTCTCCTGCTTGTTTTATAAAAAAATTTCCATCGGCTAATCTAGCAACTCATTTAATGTGCATGAAACCTTCTATAAAAACCTCTCATAAAACTCCATTGAAACTAGACTAAGAGTCCAATTCTCATGAGGGAGGAGTCCGCAGGAGCTACGATCAATCATCAGTCCTTGGGATTTGGATAGCAGGTGTATTGACGTGGTATGTTTCAAATATATAATATAGGCAAAATAGCTAGGCCGTTGTGCGGTTCTCTTTTTTTTTTAGCAATTCTTGGTTTTACACTGGCTAAATAAGAGATTTGCCTAGTTGTTTTATAGGTTGGAGTAGCTCTAAGCATTAAAAATTTGAGTTATGCTCCGGTGATCCTTTTTTAAAAAAGTTGCATGGATCTTCAAGCACTAGGATAATTAATAAAATTAATTTTGTTTTGGATTTAGACTGGGCCCTGGGCCGTGGCCTATCGGTGTCCAACCAAGCCCAGCACTTGCCCACACAGGTCCATCCGACACGGAGGTCCCAGCTCGGTCGATCTCGTTCGCGGCGGCGACGTGCGAGGGAACGGCCAGGCTGAGAATAGCGACAGCGCCGGCGCGGACGTTGCGACTACTGCTGGAACGCTGCTCAGCAACTCCAGCCTGTCGAACGCGCCGGGCACGGCGCCGTTGACCTTTTGTTGTGCGAGGCGTCGAGCTCCTACAGGGCTATGCACCGCGGTGAGGGACTCCGGCAGTGGCCCAGTGAGCGGGTTGTGGCTCAGGTCAATCATCTGGAGGCTGGAGCTGCGCGCAGGTGCCCAGCTCGACCGGCACCGACCAGGCTATCCGGTTGCTCCCGAGGTGGAGGAAATTGATGCTTTTCATGCCCGGACACGGACGTGCGGGAGAGAGGTGGTCGAGCTCGGGCGGGATATATAAGGCCGGAGATCTCGATCGTTGGTGTTGACCTGCAACTGCACCGGCGACGTGGCCTTGGCGAGCGACGGCGGGATGGTGCCGGCGATGTTGTTATCACTGAGCATGAGGTCCTGCAAGGCCGTCAGCCGACTGAGCGCCGCCGGCCGGGATGGTGCCGCCGGAGATGGAGAGGTCAAGCGAGGCGAGGTTGCCAATCGAGGACCCGCCAATCAAAGGACTCCGGGATGGGGGGCCTGTGAGCGCGTTCTGTGACGGCTGCCGAGCTCCGGCGGGATGGCGCCATGGTGTAGATGGACAGCGTCTGGACTTCGATAGGGAAACGACGCCGGGAGGGGCTGGGCGTTGGGCATGGATAGGGCAGGGCCGAGCCCAAATCCAAAATAAAATTAATTTTAACTTATTATTCAGATGCTTTAAGATCCGTGTAATTTTTTAAAAAGGATCACCCGGGCAAAACTCTAAAAATTTAACCCAAATTATAACAGATTTAGTTAGGTGAACTAACTCGAAATATGGAAGCCATGAAGAGTTACAAGCGTTATTTGATTTACCACAAAATATGTCCTAGAATTTCGAGGATATCTTATATTCCATGATAGATGGAGTAGAACATAGGGTGAGACAGAACAAATCTCTACTACTAAAAAGAATGAAAGGGAATCGTCAGCCGCCTAACCGCTCGCTAATCGCGGTTACCGCTCGCTAATCGCGGTTACCCCGCGCTAATTGACGCTTCGCCCCACGACCGCGCCCTCACCCCCACGCCCCCCCCCGCCGCCAACCCACGCTTCGCCCGCTCGCCGCCACCTCCCCTCTCGCGCCGCGGCGCCCGTCTCCCGCCGCCGCCGCCGCCCGTCCGTCACCGCGCTCGGCCCCGCCCGTCCGTCCCGCGCTTCGCCGCCGCCCGTCCGTCCCCACGCGAGCCGACGCCACGCCCGGCCCGACCGCCGCGCCAGCGCCCCATCCTGCCAAAAGGCGGCACGGGGCGCGCTCGTCTCCATCGGCAGACGCGGTCTCCATCGACGACGCTGCTTCGCTTCGCCGCCGCGCCGTCGTCGCCCATAGCGAGCCCCGCCCGTCCGTCCCGCGAGCCGGCCGACCACGCCCGGCCGTCCGTCGCGCCGGCGACCCATCCTGCCAAGGCGGCACGGTCGCGGCTCCGTCTCCATCGGCGACGCGGTCTCCATCGAGGCCGCTTCGCTTCGCCGCCAGCGCCCGTCCGTCCCAGCCGAGCCGACGCCGGCCGTCCGTCGCGCCCGGCGGCCCATCCTGCCAAGGCAGCACGGTCTCGCTCCGTCTCCATCGACGCCGAACCACCGCCGACACCGCTACTGCACTTCGCCGGCGAGGAACAACCACCAAGTATGCCCATCCCTTCTCTTCCCTTCCTGCTGTGTGGAACCTTTGAATTGTGGGGTAGATGCTTATTATGGAGGGAGAGGTCATGCTGTTTAGAAGTATATCCAATTGCATTTGTTTCTTATTTATTTTTGATGAGCACTTGTCAGTAATGCTATTTAGATCTGGAATGTAAATGGATCATGTGACTCCTTTTCCAGATCAATGCCTGGATATTTAAATATGTTTAGTTTAAGAAGATCATTGGGATATTTAATTAATAATGTGGCAAGGATTTAGATTTTATACAGCCAACCTAATAGTGTGTGGCAGGCAGCACACCCAATGTCCTTCACTGGATACATGGCTGTGGTCTGTGTGCTTTGATCTGCTTTACTCTGAATGTTGCTAGCCCTTGTTCTCCTCATCCAATCCACTCATTCAAGACTATTTAATCACTTCTTTTTGTTTCTGGTTCAGCCTGGGAAGGTCATTTGGATCAGTGATATATAACCAGCACAATTGCACATACATTAGGATGAGTGAATTGAGCAGCAAGAGAAGGGAGCCCATCAATATTAGTTGATTCATTCTTTTCAACTCTGAACCAAACCCTCAACGCCATTCTCTTGGTAGGGCAGTGACCATAGACTATTTCCTCTAAGCCTGTGTTATTGTCAATACTGTCAGATTGCAGTAAGCTCTATAGCAGTTCTTGGCTTGCTATTGCAGGTTTACTGAATGCCAGATGGTTGTTTTCCTAAGGAAGACAAGTAGGAGAACTGATTTCTGGAACTGAAAATCCAGCTAACTTAATGCTATCTTTCATACCGAACCAATCATATGGTAGCACATATTTTGACAATTTTCTGACAGGGAATACATGTGTGAGTTAGATTGATGTGCTGAATACAAGTAATCGTAGTCATACAATAACTGTTCTGCCAGTTCTTTCTGTTAGTTAACCAGTGACTCAGTGATCATGCCAGTAATCAATAAATCCTTTATGAATTGTTCAGCTCTTTAGGATTTCAGTTTTGGACATATGAGGGGGGTGGGATTAGACACCAAAACAGTATGGACCATAAGATGGCGTAATTTTTTACAAGGGATAGGAAAATTATAAAAGACGGTTACTTCACTAAAAATTTTATATGGTAAACTGAGTTCAGGATGGCCATAGTTTTGACTGCCATTCTGTAAAAATCCTAGGGAACAAAACCATTTGCACAGCTTCTTAAATCTAACACTTCAATCCTTTGAGTTGAGTTTTGGCCTCTGAGTCATAACCAACTGTTGAATAATATCAATTACCTGCAACCATATATCTATGATCTGGAATTTGGTAACTTTTGGTGTATTTCTTATTATGTCATGGTGAAATTCCATTTAAGAGTATTATTCATCTAGATCTGATGCATAATCATTTAATTCTGTATAATTCCTACAGCACCTTGAGATGCCGCTGCTGACAGGGCGTTGCAGGGGCAGCTACTGGTTGTCAAAATTCTTCTTTCTATAGTTGCCTGATATAGGTTAGCAAGCAATCCTATAAATAAGAACTCCCATGCAGCATGAATGAGATTGCAGATATATAATAAATAAGATAAGTGTTCAAGGAAACAAATTTAAAGAAGGATGACACACGTGCGCCTATAATATATACAGAAAAAAAAATAGGTTCAGGTGCTTAGGAATTGGACTTCAGCCAAGCACTGCTTGTGCTCTTCAAACTAGGTTTTTTTATTTTTTAAGAGAAAAAAACATAAACTCTTACTGTTTGTCCACTGCATTATTTAGCTTTACTCTCTCAATTTCAAAGTTTAGACCTACTGCTTTTCTCAAGCAGAGTAGTACATTCTCAAGCAGATTAGTAAGTTGCTTTATTAACTTCAACTCTAACTACTCTACAACAGCGGACAGCCTATGTTTTTAGCACAAATGGGTTTGTAAAAGTATTTACTTACCTAGATTATGAATTTTCTGTTCCATGTATATTTAAAATAAGTTTGTGGTTGTATAGCACTTTTATGGAGCCTTATCCAACTACTATTTTCGATCAAATATTTAAATCTTGATGATCTATATGCACTTCAATGATCCTGTTTTGCCTTTTCTTTTTGGTTGACACAGATTTAGGAGTGAACGAAAGGATACAATGCTCAGCTGCAATCGCTGCCCCTGAATAAGGATAGAACCAGTATGCATCACTAGCTGTCTACTCCTTGCCCCCTTTATTTATTTTTTTAAGATGGTATCTTTGAAGCAGAACAAGCCATACATGATATCTGAATATTTTGCCTTGCTTAGGATCAGCTCTAATCTCGGAAATGTGCAACCGTTCTCGAGTTTTCATTGTTGCATCCCATATGATATCTGTCTGTACATTTCATTACATACGTGCAGCTCACCGTCGCCAAGTTGATAATTGGTTAAGTGGTGCGTTCTTTGTTTCAGGTTTAGGATTCATCAAAACTAATTATCATTATAGATTATTGATACAATGGATAATAATTCTCGTGCACCATTGGGAAACAAGACTAACACTACAGTCGATGCTAAAGAACGAAAGAGGGAACGAGATAGAGCTCGATGGTATCAAAAAAAGGATGCAATTAACAAGAGACGCCGTGAAGCCTATAATGGAAGCAAAAATCAACATGTTCATGGCAATGACGATGACACTGCATCAAATAAGGAAAACATTGATCCTGTTGAAACAGATGATTGGCTCCATAGGAATGATTCCTATAACACTCGCAATGTTCACAGTATTATTGACGAGAACATGTCGACTCAGTTATCATGTAATTATAAAGATGCTGGAATATTTTGTCTTTCAAATTGTTTGCAATATAATATGACTCAGCAAAACTAATGATTGTATTTATATATGATTGCATTGATAGATGATCTAGAAAAGGAGAGCACTATTGGTTTCGCCAATACCCTTGTTCCTGATGCTGAAGAACCATCTGTACAAAGCACATCAAAAAGTAAATATAACAGTGAATGGTACAAAAATATGACGCCTACACAGAGGGATGCAAGGCGTGAACGTCAAAGGATGCAGAACACTAATCCCGAGCGTAAGGAGGCAATGAAATTGTCTAAGAAAAAATTCAAAGATGTGCGGAAGCAAACCTTACACCCAGCATCTATCGCTATGGAGAACCCGTTATTTATACCTAAGCCTTGTGTGGCCTAATGTGGGCGATTCAAGAGGTCGTGGATCCCCGATGAACTCCAGTGATTGGGATATCCCCGAGCTCGGTGCAACACCTCTTTATATTCCACCACCCAATGAGGAGGCCGATGATGAAGGATGCGATGAGTTATTGCCCGGCCATATGACACAAAGAACACGTGTTCCAGCTGGGGAAAGACATGCATTGTTAACCCGTCGTAACACGATGTTTGAGCATCGCATTGGTTCGAACACATGTGCATCTAATAAAAATGATGACTGCATGGCCGAAGACCGAGCGGATGTTAACACACCCTTGCCCCAATCAATCGTGACCAACGGCGGTAAATACCGATGCCTCATCCCATTCGAATGACCTATATACCAAATTTTATCTAACCGATCCATGCTCAATTTGTGATTAACAGAAAGGGAGGGATCCAACATCGAGGCTACATCAGCTACACCGATGGCACCACCATTTGATGATTGCGAATGCATGACTGAAAGAAAACCCAAATAATAACACACCCTTGCCTCAATCGGTCCTCACCAACAACGGTAACTATTGATACCTCATTTTTTATGTTTAGCTGACATATTATGTACCATATTATACCTAACTCAACCTTGGTCATTACATGATTATTAGAAAGGACTGGACCTAGCCTTCAGCCTGTAAATCGACACACCGACGACGCCAATATTTGATGATAGTGGTAATTTACACTTTTTTTCTATTTGAATGGCTTTGTTATTTTTTTACCTGTAGTTCTACTAATTTACATGTCTTTGACGGTCATAGATGATGATGAGGGTGATATATTTGAAGATGACAAGGAAGATGATGAGGGATACCTGTTTGGTGGGCAAGGTATTTATAATAAATATCAAATACGTTATAAACACCCACTCCTTTATCTAATCTATATTTTTTTGTTTAAATGACATTTCAATAGAGGAATCGATGACGATATCCAAAGTGATGATCCCGAGGAAGACACACCTTCGAGCACGAAGTACCCGACCCATATGAAAAGGTGTATAGTAACATACCTAGCGAGGCGCACATGCTACAACCTTGTCCCCAATCTGCCATCATCAAGGTGCGATGAGGTTCCCAAAAGAGCCACACGGGTTTTGTTGCCGCAAATGTAAAAGATCGAGCTGAAAGAACCGTAAGTACCGCACAAGCTAATGAGGCTTTGGACGAGCTCGACGCGGATGCTAGGCACTTCCGTAATAATATTAGGTTTTTCAATGGTCACTTCTCTTTCACTTCCCTATATTGTCGCCTCGATAGTGCTACTGGCGACATCGAAAATAGCGGCATATATACCTTCCGTGCACATGGCATGATCTATCACAACATAAGGTCATTTGGGAAAGAAGAAGGTACAGATCCTAGACATCTTGAGCTTTACTTCTATGACGATGATCCGAGCCTTGAGCACCGATACCGAAGGTGTCGTGAAGAGCAGTACCAGAAGGATAAAGAAGTCATAGATAGATTAGTGGCCATCCTTCGTGACAACCCGTACTCAGAACAATTAAGGAGTATGGGGCAGGCTGAACATCTCGAGGACTACCGCATCGAGCTTAACCTTGATAAGCAACCGGACCAAAGGACATATAATGTGCCAGCGGCTGAGGAGGTGGCTGCTGTTTGGATCGAAAGTAGTGAACTCCTTGGTCAGTTTCAAAATAGTGTCATCCTTAATGGGAAAGATAGAAGCAGGTATGGCATCCGATCATACCATGGATGCTATGATGCTCTTTCATACCCATTGTTCTTCCCTAAGGGTGAGCTTGGATGGCATATGGATATCCCAAAGAAAGATGTTACTCCACAGGAAATCGAGACGGCTCTTGCCCTACGTAAGGCTCGTAGTGGTACAGAAGAAGAAGAAGAAACAGGTCTGATTATCTACTTGTCTTTTCATGTATACCAAACCGTTATCCTAGAAACACATCTAATACATAGCTTTATTTGCAGACTCCCCAGGAAATTTATTTGTTTCTGTGCGTGACTATTACTGCTACAAGTTCCAGATAAGGCCAGGGATTTTTAATCCCATACTTCATGGCAAGCGTCTTTTTTCAACAGTTTGCGCTTGACACATACATCAAAATTGAGAGTTCTCGACTTGATTACATACGCAATCATCAAAAGGAGATTAGGGCTGACCTCTACCAAGGATTGGTTGATAGGCGGCATGCCGGGAGGGGTAGATCGAGGTCGTTGGAAAGCGGACGGTGATGCCGTCATCATTTATCGGAGGCCCGAGGGACATGAGGCATAGGTACTTGGATGCCATGGCACCGGGTACGCAGGTTTTGGGAAACCCGGACATCTTTCTCACTATGACATGTAATCCAAAATGGGATGAGACCAAGCGTGAGTTGTACCCTGGACAAACCCCACAAGATCGCCCAGATCTTGTTGATCGAGTGTTTAGGGCAAAATTGGAAGAGCTTAAGCACATGCTACTAAAAAAGGATATCCTTGGAAAGGTTCGTGCACACGTATATGTTGTGGAGTTCCAAAAGAGGGGTCTACCGCATACACATTTTTTGCTAATCATGGAGGGACCCTACAAAGTCACGTGTCCGAGCAAAGATGACCGTCTCATCTCAGCTGAGCTCCCAAACAAGAAGAAGTATCCAGCCCTCTATAAAATGGTTACCAAGCATATGATGCACGGCCCTTGCGGAATACTTAATCGCAATTGCCCATGCACAAAAGGTCGTGAATCATGCAAGAACCATTACCCGCGACCATTCTGTGAAGCCACATTACAAGGCAAGGATTCATACCCAGTTTGCAGACGACGTGAAGATGGTAGAAAAGAAAAGGTCCGTGGACATGATCTTGACAATAGATGGGTCGTGCCTTACAACCCATACCTCTTACGTCTGTTCAATTGCCACATCAATGTTGAGGCATGTGGGAGCATAAAGGCCGTCAAATATTTGTTTAAGTATATTCATAAGGGTCATGATCGTGCGTGCGTGTGGGTCGTGAGAGAGGCAGAAAAGGTAGACAATGAAGGAAACATCGATGAGATTAAATTGTATAGAGATGCTAGATGGGTGACTCCTCCGTAAGCCTTGTGGAGGATATATGGTTTTGATATAAGTGACGGGTCCCCTTCTGTGTTATCCTTGCAGCTCCATCTTCCCGGCATGCACATGGTTTCGTTTCATGAGCGTGAGGGTGTTCGACGAGTGCTTAATCGTCCGGTGTTGAAAGGTCGATGCTTACAGCCCTATTTTGAGAGAAGAACAACACATCCGAACATGCCCGCGGTATATTGTATCGAGACTTTCCCCGAGTACTATAGGTGGGACTCAAAAGACAAATCATGGATTAGGAGGAAGCAAAATGTACTAAGACAAATCGGGAGAGTTGTGTGCGCCAATCCAGCCAAGGAGGGGAGCGTTTACTATCTTAGGGTACTTCTAAACCACGTCGCCGGGTGCAACTTCCTTCACCGATCTAAGAACAGGTTTACGGCGTACTCTTACCGACTTTTCGTGAAGTCTGCACAAAGAAGGGGTCTTATTGAAGAGGACAATACATTGCACGAGTCCCTTTGGTTTGAAGCTACTCGGTGGATGATGCCATGTGCATTGCGAAGGCTCTTTGCAACAATCTTGGTATTTTGTGAGCCGAGTGATGTGTTAGAACTCGGGAAAAGCACAAGGAGGCAATGTCGAGGACTTTAGGCGTAATAACCAGTCTACCTTCGCAGTAGAACAGATGGTCCTTATAGATATTCGGAAGTTGTTAGAATCTATGCAAAAGGACATAAAGATGTATCCACTTCCTGATATCGACGACACATATGATCCTTCTAATGATATTCCTAGGGAGATTTTTGAGGAGGCTAACGTTCAAGCGAATGTTGATGACTTGGGACTATCGAAACCCTTAACGAGGAGCAAAGCAGTCGCCTACAATGAGATTTTGGTCTGCTGTTGATAGCGATCATGGGGGTTTGTTCTTTGTGGATGGACCTGGCGGCACCGGAAGACTTACCTATACTGAGGGGCTCTACTCGCTACTATACGAAGTCAAAACAAGATTGCCGTGGTGACAAAGAACATCCGGTGTTGCAGCCTCAATAATGTCTGGTGGTAGAACTGCTCACTCACGATTCAAGATTCCCCTCACACTCGATGATGGGGCCTTTTGCAGCTTCACGAAACAGAGTGGTACTGCCAAGTCGCCCCAGGCCGCATCCCTTATTATTTGGGATGAGGTGACAATGATGAAAAGACAAGGTGTCGAGGCATTAGACAACAGCCTTCATATATCATGGGTCGCCCCTAACCTGCCATTTGGGGAAAGACTGTGGTGTTTGGTGGAGATTTTAGACAGTTCTCCCAGTTGTTCGAAAAGGATCAAGGGCTCAAATAGTTGGTGCCTCACTGCGGATGTCCTACCTTTGGAATTCCATGCGACATCTCAAACTGGTCCGTAACATGAGGGCAAAGAACGACCCGTGGTTTGCAGAATACTTGCTACGCATTGGGGGAGGCTCTGAGGAGGCTAATGCTGCTGGTGAAATCCGCGTTCCTGATGATATATGCGTACCACAGACCGGGGAGGATAGTGATCTTGATACATTAATTGATTGCGTATTCCCTAACCTTAATGCCAATATGTCAAACAAGAGGTACATCACATCACGAGTAATATTATCTCCACGTAACGACTGGGTCGATATGATTAACATGAAGATGATAAGTCGTTTCCAAGGGGATGAGATGGTGTACCACAGCTTTGACAGTGCGGTGGATGATCCCAACAACTACAACCCATCTAAGTTCCTCAACACTTTGACCCCCAACGGTCTCCCTCCACATGTGTTAAAGCTCAAGATTGGGTGCCCGGTCATATTACTAAGGAACATCGACCCTGCGGGTGGACTATGCAATGGAACACGTCTGGTGGTTCGAGGGTTCCAACGGAATACAGTGGATGCAGAAATTATGGTGGGGGACCATGCTGGAAAGCGAATCTTTCTACCGAGGATTCCATTGTGCCCCTCTGAGGATGAGATGTTCCCATTCCAGTTTAAGAGAAAGCAGTTTCCCATTCGGCTCAGTTTTGCCATGACGGTTAACAAGGCACAGGGGCAGACTATCCCCAATGCTGGTGTGTATTTGCCTGAGCCAGTGTTCTCTCATGGTCAATTGTATGTTGCGCTATCTAGAGCAACTGCAAGATCGAACATTAAGATCCTTGCCATTCCAACTGGTGATAAGAAGGATAAGAAAATAAAGACAACAGTAAATGGTACGTGCACGAAAAACATTGTCTACAAAGAGGTCCTAACTCCATAAAAAGGTATTATCTTGTTTTTTACTTGTGTTATATTTCTTAAATTTGTATCCTTTATTACTGATATTTATCATGTTCATCTCTATTTCAGGTAATAGAGGAAGTTGAAAAAAATTGTGAGCCAAGTTTTATTGAAAAAATGAGATGACACAATTTGATCATATTAAAACTGGGTCCTGTAAATTTTACATATATTCTATTGGATTGTAACGGCTTGTGAAATTTTGTGGTGATGTGTATAAGTTTATAATTTTTTGTGATATATCCGGTTTTAACATTGGATCCAAATTTATATGCTGTTGACATGGTGTTATCTAAATTAATAATATATACAAGTTACGATCCAATGCTAAGCGCGCCGGGCAAAATGAGTGCCCGCGCTGCATTCAAACGCAAAAAAAAGCAAACCAAACTAGCGTGTCCGTGCAATCTGCCAAAAAAATAAACCAAACTAACGAACACGCTTGCCTCGCCCAGCCCACGGCACGTCAAACAGGGGCCATGCAAAATCTAGCGAATGGTGGTAAAAATAAAAAATTTGGGCAAAATTAGTGCCAACAGGTATCGAACACGGGACCTTAGGAACACCTCGTTAATGCACTAACCATCTCAGCTGCGAAACTACCTCAAACAAAATGCACCAGCAAAACTTCAAGTGCGTCCCGAGGCATGTGCGGCATCGTTTCCTCGCTCTCACGTACACGACTCGGCCAGGATGACGACTTCAACACTGTGAGCGTGGGATTAATCGAGAAGGCAAATACGCGTGGCTTTTTGGTGCTTCTTGGTCATCGAGTCGAGGCTAAAACGATGTCGCACTGCTCTCGACGACGCATGCTTGCAAGACCCAGAGCAGAAAGGCTTCAAATTCTAAATAATAAGATTGTGACAAACCATTATATGGACTTACGATTCTATGTAGTATGCTTTTACTATTATATTGGCAATGAATAATTAATGTATGTTATTTATGTATTGTTTACTTTTTATTTTACTTTAGACATTGGTGAACTCTAACGATTTGAAGACTTGGAAGTTAGAGGAAAGAAAAAAAGGGCCGGCAAAACATTTGAGCGTTGGCCTCGTATGAAATATGATCCTTCTCGTTGTACATTTGTAAGACTTCTTTACTTTTGATTTCATATACATACTTTAACACTACTATTCTGCTATATCGTAATCCCAGTTGTTTGGCAGGTTTTTCTCCCGTGGATTAGTTTGCAAAGGATTATAGAACCAACATATATGCTTTATGTGCTCGATCAAAAGGATTTTACTATGACTATACTTGATACCACACCACCTCCAGAACAGATGAAAGGCGATATACCATTCAAGAGGTACGTAAGATCAATTATTAAAATAGAAAGTGACTATCTATTTGGTATGAGACAACATGACTGAATGGAAAGCAAAAGGTCTCTTTCACTGGAAACTATAATTCCAGAGGACACTCCAGTTCATATGGATACGTAAGTTCCTTTTTAACTGTCCCCTTGAATGATACAAGAACTATATTATTTTTATGATAATTTAATGAATAACTAACAATTAATTTATATTATAGGAGTTTGTCTGGCTTCCATGTTCTACAAATGTTGGCAGCCTGGAATAATGGGAAAATCACACGTATCAACATGGTGAGCGGATACACTATTTCTGTTCATATGTACGGTTTTAAGTTGTACAGATAATTTGTATTTATATATATAATGCTATTGATTGTATTTTCTGATTTCACATTTCACTATACACAGGATGGACAAAGAATGCGAAATGACTTCGTTATCAAACTATTGATGTACAAAGGAAATTCAAAAAGACCTTTAATTCCTAAAGTCGTGCAAGACTGCCTTTCACATATCATGCCTATGGAGTGATATAATCAAAATTTGGAGATGCTATCTATCTTTCTTGAAGACTTTTGTAAAATTGTTGTTTTAAACATTGCAATTATATTATTTATTTGAGGTAGCAGTATAACACGTGCTTCATACAAATATTATCATAGTATTATGTGTTCCCGTCGCAACGCACGGGCACTCACCTAGTTTAGAAAAAAATCTAAATAATCCCCTAAAGTATTATTGAGTGTAGCTTATTTCATCCCTTAATCTATATATAAAATCATGTATTCAACCAGGGGACATTAAACTTTAATAAACCAGTTATTTTACCTCATGGGCTGGTTATGAAATCTGGTTTTGCCTACGTGGACTTCCAACGTAGCAGCCAGAGAGACACACGATGGCTGCAGGGCCTAGCTGCCACATGACACGGACTGCTCCCTTGTCCTCTTGGCAATCGGCAGACTGTTCCGTCTGACCGTCTCTGACTGCGCCACCATGCCGGCATATGCCACCTCCTGCACCACCGCCGTCGCCGTCGCCACCGCGTGCCTCGCCATCGACCAGCGGCACCCTTACCGCCTTGTCCGTGGCCAACTTGGACACCCTAGTGCCCACGACCGCCACTCCCACGCCAGTGCGCCACCAGTTTGGCGCGCCCCTCCGCATTACACGCACAACGACCAACCGCACAGGCGGACGTACAGGCGGTCCAGCATCACTCACGGCCAACGAGTGCCGCAGCCCGCAGCCACAGCCGACCCGACCGAGGAGCTCCCGCTGATCCAGTCCAGCCGGTGCTCTTGCTGTACCGTACATGCTCCGCTTCACTGAGCCGTCCTACAGCGTCAGGAAGCACGGCGGCGGGCTGGGGTGCCTGCCGGCCCAGCAACCGCCAACCGCATCAGGTACGGAACAGAACGCCTCCTGTTCAATTTTGATTGATCTATTATCCATTGTTACCAGAGACGGATCTAGCGGTGGGGCGGGTGGGGCTCTAGCCCCCCTACGGCCGCTGGACCCATGGAGCCCTCCTAAGCCCCTGCTAGCCCCTCCTAAATATTTTTCTAGATTCGTCCCTGATTGTTACAGTATTTGTTTTGCTTGATCTGAAATGAAAATATGCAACACCCTGTGGCAGTGCGTAAGTGCTACTGCAACACGGCGTGAGAGACCTGTGGCAGCACGGAGCCGACGTCCTGAGGCAGTAGTGCTGCTGCATGCAGTGTGGTGCCGCGGCCTGCGGCGACGACTCGTCCTGCAGCGGCGCGGCGGGAGGAACCTGAGCGTCAGGCTACCGGCCGGACTCAACAGATGAATAGCTTTTCTATCTATGCCGGAGCTGGAGCCGGAGCCGCTGTCAGGGGCAGCGCCACCCGGCATCTACAAAGTCACAGGCCGCTGCTCCGGAACTTCGCTGCTCCACTGCTAAACACCACGGCAGGGTACGGAAGAAGAGGCAGGGCGCGCAGACGGAGAGTGAGGGAGAGACGGAAAAGGGAAGCGGGGAGGCGTATTTCAACCCAAATGGCTCGCCTGACAGGTTGGGTCATCGCCGTGGCAGCGGCTACCTCGCTAGAGCCACGTCAGCCAAAACCGTCGTTCTAAATAGCTGGGAGCCTTCAGTATTCTAACTCCAATGGTTTAGGAGGTTATTTAGATTTTTTCAAATAAATTAGATTATTTGTAAAACGGTTTAGATAGTTAATGAAAAGGTTTAACTTTTTGAAGAGGAAGACCTATACGGATGTTGATCAATGGTTGGCCAACACCTATAATGGTTTTATTTAATTCATGAATAGTTTTTTAGGTTATATTTTGGAAATCAAGGTAAGAAGGGTAGAGGTTTGACTTAGTATGATTTCTGAACTACACGCAACACACACCAATAAGCATAGATTTCTAAAAGGAAATTAGATTTTTCATTGCATGCAAAACCACGGATTAGAAGAAGTAAATCTCGTGAGATCTCCTGATATTGCTTGATAACAATATGAAAAAAAATGAAGTCATGCAACAATAACTAAAAGGATATATACGCAAGTTATGCGCGGGAGTGAGGATGAATGGATTTGACGGATGACAGTAGCCTAATCCGAGGTTATTCAGCTTAGATAGCGCATAATTGTACCCGTCTTAAATTGAGGACTTCAATCCAGATGGACGTATTCTACCATAAGAAAACCAACAATTTGTAATGTTATCTATCAATAGAAATTACAAGAATGATTACAGTGATTTGTTAGCTAAACTCAGTGTTACCCTAAACACTAAAGTTTAAATAGTTGGTCACTTGCCGTTTAATAATTATTTGGCCTAAATGGACACTTAAACATTCAAAACGAACATTTAAACAAGATAAACGACCAATTAAATGAAAGTAGTGTATCACTGTGTAGCGTTTAACGATGTAAACAGGCTACATGACCGTTTAGGCGAATAGTAGCTAGACCACGTGTCACGAAGAACTCTCTAGTATTCGAAACGGACGGCTAGGAAGACGGTCGTCCACGAAACTTCGATGACAAAAAGAAAATGTGGATGCATACATAAGGATAGCTATAATGAGCTGCCTAGGAGAGAAACGCTAAGAGGAGAGTAGGTGAGACTTCTGTCGCGTTCGATGATTTTCTCCAAGTGCCTGCCTTTTAAATCATGGCTTCATCCCAAGCCGTTCAAGTGTTATGTATAAGACAATTATTGTTCGTGCATGTACCACGTATATGCGGTTGGAGACTTACAGTAACTTGACGCAAATATACCTTAACAGTGCTATCTATAGGTTTACTATGTTTTCCTCTTGTTTGGGTGAATGAGTAGTAGGGAAGATTCAGTGCCTAAAATCTATGAGCTTTTGAAGATGAGACATCATCCTTGCCGTCCTAAGGCTTTAACGAAACATCTGCAACATATATATGGGTTTGAACTTAGATATTAAGATATATACGGTAGAGAAATTTCTAGCTAGGCCCGGTATATATCTCGAAGACACGTTAGGCTACCTTTTCTCCGGAAAGCATGTGGCAGTGACAAAATTAGTTGCATAAGCAACAAAATTGTGAGCACAGCACGAAGCATCATTCACCGTACAGTCCCTCGGCTGTTACTGTGTCTCCAACAAACGGTCGTGTTGAAAAGGTTGCCACTCGGTGGTCACACTACGCAAGTAAGCATGACTGGTTATTTTTCACTTAAGCCATTAGAAATGTAGGATATTATCATGCTCAGTAGTTGCTCACCTTCAGAGGACTGATTTGTTATATATACTGAAACCAAGGTGTGGGGCCGTAAGTTGTTATACAACCTTTTTCCCTTCTTTTTAAACCCCCTTCGGTCATCTCTACTCGTCACAACATCTTCTCAAGAACACTCTTCATCGGAGCTCAGAGAGAGAGAGAGAGAGAGAGAGAGCGAAAGGCTTGGTGAGAATTGAGATTGGCGAGGTGTTCAGCCATGGCTGTGCTCGGCACCGCGGCGGTTGAGGCGCTGATCCCGGTGGCGGCGTTGATCGGCATCGCTTTCGCGCTGCTGCAGTGGTACGTGGTGGCCAGAGTCCCCGTGCCTTCGCACTCCGGCGGCGGCAGCAAGCGTGGCCGCGACGTGCGTGGGGAGGCGGCGGAGGAGGACGAGGAGGAGGAGGACGTCATCGACTACCTGGTCGTGGAGGCCCGGTGCGCCGAGATCCAGCGCGCCATCTCCATCGGCGCGACGTCGTTCCTGCTGACGGAGTACAAGTACCTGGCGGCGTTCACGGCGGCGTTCGCGGCGGTGATCTTCGTGTTCCTGGGGTCGGCGCAGCGGTTCAGCTCCCGGCCGGCGGCGTGCGCGTACGACCCGTCGCGGGAGTGCCGGCCGCCGCTGGCGGGCGCGGCGTTCAGCGCGGCGGCGTTCCTGCTGGGCGCCGCCACGTCCGTGCTGTCGGGGTACCTGGGCATGCGCGTGGCGACGTTCGCGAACGCGCGCACGGCGCTGGAGGCGCGCCACGGCGTGGGGCGGGCGTTCGCCGCCGCGTTCCGGTCGGGCGCCGCCATGGGCTTCCTCCTCGCCTCCAGCGCGCTGCTCGTGCTCTACGCCGCCGTCAACCTCTTCGGCCTCTACTACGGCGACGACTGGGGCGGGCTCTACGAGTCCATCACGGGGTACGGCCTCGGCGGCTCCTCCGTCGCCCTCTTCGGCCGCGTCGGCGGCGGCATCTACACCAAGGCCGCCGACGTCGGCGCCGACCTCGTCGGCAAGGTCGAGCGCAACATCCCCGAGGACGACCCTCGCAACCCCGCGGTACGCACGCACGTCACTGTCACGCTTCTCTGCATGCAATGCAACGTCGTCCTGGCTCCTGCTGGATGGCCTTGTGGCTTTGCTTCGTCATCATGTCCTGCACGTATCTCAAAGCAAAATCGATCGCCGTTGCATTGCATGCACCCACTACTCGTGTTTCCCCTTTTTTTTCTTTCTTTTCGGCTAGATGTAGTAGAGATAGAGATAATTACTTTTTCCTTTTTTTCTGCTAGAGAAAGAGATAATTTGTTTTTTTTGCGAATAGAGATAGAAATATTATATTACTATAGCAGAATGGATGATGACGTCACTTGCAAATGAGGGTCGGTGTGTCTGCACATGCTTTTTCGTACACGTATGTGTGAGCAGCATGGTCGTCGTCGTCGTCCACGATACGTGATGCCGTGCCGTCTGTGTGCACTGCAGGTGATCGCCGACAACGTGGGGGACAACGTCGGCGACATCGCCGGGATGGGGTCGGACCTGTTCGGCTCGTACGCGGAGTCCTCCTGCGCAGCGCTGTTCGTGGCGTCCATCTCCTCCTTCGGCTCCGAGCACAACTTCACGGCGATGATGTACCCGCTGCTCATCAGCGCGGTGGGCCTGCTGGTGTGCGCGGCCACCACGCTCGTCGCCACGGACATCACCTCGGTGAGGGTCGCCGACGAGGTCGGGCCGGCGCTGAAGCGGCAGATCCTCATCTCCACCGTGCTCATGACGGCCGGCGTCGCCGCCGTCACGTTCCTCGCGCTGCCGCGGAGCTTCACGCTCTTCGACTTCGGCAACGTCAAGCGCGTCCGGAGCTGGCACCTCTTCGTCTGCGTGTCGGCGGGGCTCTGGGCGGGGGCTGGTCATCGGCTACGTCACCGAGTACTTCACCAGCAACGCGTACGCGCCGGTGCGGGCGGTGGCGCGGTCGTGCCGGACGGGCGCCGCCACCAACGTCATCTTCGGGCTCGCCGTCGGGTACAAGTCGGTGATCGTGCCGATCCTGGCGATCGCGGCGGCGATCTACGCCAGCTTCCGGCTCGCCGCCATGTACGGCATCGCGCTGGCGGCGCTGGGGATGCTGAGCACCATCGCCACGGGGCTGGCCATCGACGCGTACGGGCCCATCAGCGACAACGCCGGCGGGATCGCGGAGATGGCCGGGATGCCGGGCCGCGTCCGGGAGCGGACGGACGCGCTCGACGCCGCGGGGAACACCACGGCCGCCATCGGGAAGGGGTTCGCCATCGGCTCCGCCGCGCTCGTGTCGCTGGCGCTGTTCGGCGCGTACGTGAGCAGGGCCGGGATCACGGCGGTGGACGTGCTGAGCCCGCGCGTGTTCGTGGGGCTCCTCGTCGGCGCCATGCTCCCCTACTGGTTCTCGGCCATGACCATGCGGAGCGTCGGCAGCGCCGCGCTGAGGATGGTGGAGGAGGTGCGGAGGCAGTTCGACGTCATCCCGGGGCTCGCCGAGGGCCTCGCCGTGCCGGACTACGCCACCTGCGTCAGGATCTCCACCGACGCCTCGCTCAAGAAGATGATGGCGCCCGGCGCGCTCGTCATGCTCAGCCCGCTCGTCGCCGGCACGCTCTTCGGGGTCGAGACGCTCGCGGGGCTCCTCGCCGGCGCACTCGTGTCCGGCGTCCAGGTCGCCATCTCGGCCTCCAACAGCGGGGGTGCATGGGACAACGCCAAGAAGTACATCGAGGTCAGAACAATGCAAGTTGATCTGTTATGATGCAGCAGGCGTTGTACGCTATTGGAGTGACCAAGCAATTAATCATCGTCGTCTCTCCTGCCTGCAGGCCGGCATGTCGGAGGAGGCGAGGTCGCTGGGGCCCAAGGGATCGGAGGCGCACAAGGCGGCGGTGATCGGAGACACCATCGGCGACCCGCTCAAGGACACCTCCGGCCCGTCCCTCAACATCCTCATCAAGCTCATGGCCGTGGAGTCGCTCGTCTTCGCGCCCTTCTTCGCCGCGCACGGTGGCATCATCTTCGACCGCCTCTGATCATCTGATCAATGCTGTATGCTGACATGCTGCTGCATGCTGTTCCATGGCAAAAGCGCCGGCTGTCTGTCGCGGCGAGCCGCCCCTTGAACTTGCGGTGATCAGTCAGTAAGAATAATAATTGTCGTGTATGTTAGCTTGCAACAATGTAATGGAACAAGTAATGGTGTCGGTGCCTAGTTCCAGTATTAATGCCAGACCACCAGAGTTGGAGGATTATTCATGTATGGCCCTTTTATCTTACCCTATTAATATGCTCGGTAAGCTGCGAAGTGCGAACGCTAGTAGCTAACGCTTATGCTGGTCTGCCGGCCGCCTGCTGCTGCTGGAGAGTTCCTGACACTGGTTCCTAGAGAAATTCCAGCATTATGCTAAAAAAGAAAAGAGAAATTCCAGCATTTCGCCATGGAACATTTCAATTCTTAGGTTTGGAGAAAAAAAATGTAGTGTTCTAAATATTATCTTAACCTGCTCATGAAAGAGAGAATAACACAACACTGAAAACCGTCAATCACCAGATGCCAGACTGATGCGGTATAACAACCTTGAGCAAGCATTCTTGTGCCCTGGCTGCACTTCGATCCACCACAATACACGTGTATGTATTGAAGTTGATTGAGGTGAAAAATTAACAGTTTTCCACCCCGATTCAAGTCAGGTCTCGTTCGTTTTCATCGGATTGACCCGTTCCTAGCCGGAGTGATACCGGTTGTTATACAAATTAAATTAACAAATCCAGCTAGAAATCATTCCAGGAGTTCAATCCCGTGGAAGCGAAAAGGGCCTCAATAAATATGGATTGAGGTGTGTTCCTATTCTCCAGTCGAACAAGGCCTTAGTTGGATTTTGCATCATGTCATACTGCTATGAGATTACAATGCTCCTGATCCTGACGCCAAATTAACCTGTCCTTCCACTTCTACAAGAGTAACAGCTTAGCCAGTGGTCCCAGAGAAAACAATTTCGAGCATGGGGGGCGCATTTTTCGCCTCTATGGCCTGTTAGTCTTACTGCGCTAATACATTAAAACTAGGGTGGGCTAAAGCTGCACAAAAAGTTCATACTCAGCTTCCAATTCTTCTCTCGGTGTTAACTGTACATGTTCACAACTCAGCCAACATTGAAGCCTCTGAGATCAACACAACTGTGGCCAAAACTATCTCACATCCGATCATTTCTCGCAGGTTCCAAGTTTAGATGTGTACTCTCAATTTCATCATAAGCAATGGCAGGTTGAAGTCTAACGTGAAAAAAAAAAAAAAGTATCACCTCACTGAGGCTCTGCATCAATTGGTTTTGCTGTATCTAGGAACCATCTTGGGAGACAGATCCACTGCAACTTCGTTGCAGTCCTCTCCCCTTATGCACAGGAATACAGGATCCAAAGTTCTAAGAGCCTTGGCTTCCATCCCCTTCACCACTGCCTTCAGAACTTTTCGTGCTTCTAGAAGGCGAGGGGGGTGGCTTTAGCTTTTTGTGAGGTGAATGTTTGCCACCATCTGGATTGCCCACCACTTGGGCCTCATCAGCATTAACAGGCTTTCTGGGAGGTGGATAGAATATTTATCATCACCATCAGCAACATCACAATCCACAAGACCACAAGATTCATGCCAGAAGAAAATAACAAAATATCCGTGAGATACAGGATACAAAGTATGGTTCAAAGTTCAGAAACTAAAGATAGTGCAGTGAAAACAACACTCAGACAAGTTATCATCAATCTAACCAGCAAAAGCTAGCGAATAAATGTTAGATACAAAATGAATTAGACACCCATCTGCACTTGCAGAAGGTTGAGATACCTTGCTGGGATAGATTGCTCCTGTGAATCCATTGTTGGTGTAGAAGAATCTACTCTGTCACTAAAAGGGAAAAGAAAAGGAATTTCATGTTGGTTGTAAACAATGGAATCTCAAATTTCATTGGGCCACCAACATAAAATAGGCAGCAGACAAGGAAAATGAAACAAACAAACCTGTCCTTATAAAAATAACCTTCCTGTTCCTTATCAGCCTCACCAGTACTTTGCTTTGTTTTGATACTCTCCACAATCTAACAAGAACACAGGCCAACCGATCATTGCCTGACTCTATAGTAGTACATACCACCCTAAGCCACAATTAAATATAAATGGTTTCATTTAGCTAAGTAACAGAAGTACAATCATCCTTCAAATATAGCTAAATATTCACAAGGTTGATTGATAATGACAATGTGATATATTCAAGTTTCATTTATCAAGCATACTAGTATACTACCTCTGGTTGGCAAAAGTTGTCATTGCATACAAGCAAAATAAGGAGCAAATAAGTTACTTGCCTTAGCATCATATTTTATTGATATGATGTGGTACTTAAGTCTGAAGGCCATAATACTCTGCAATGGTTCAAACTTCACAAGTAGGTCCCAAAATGACTCAAAAACATATTCAATAAGGGGCTTAAGATTTTCCTGTACAAAAAAAAAAACAAAAATGGCGTAAGCATGCTGAATTGTGATTTGCAAGTAAGCAAACAGCTCCAGTACATACCTTTCTTATGTACTCCAACAGTTCAAGGACCACAGATTGTAGCATGTTGTCTCTATTGCCATTTTCATCAAATGCCTTAATAACTGGCTTCAACAAGTTGAGCTTGATAATACGGTTAACAAGAAAATCATCCTACAGAACAGACAATTTTGTCAACTCAAGAGCAAACATAAGACGAGATGGTAAATCTTAATAACATGGCAGAAAATGTGGTCAAGCACCAATCAGCTTGATAGTGCAACTGAAGGACAAGTTTTTTTTTATTATTATTCCTGTCATAATGCAAATGAGCCTTCAATGCTGCAACTTGACCTACTTCATGGAACAAAGTAGATGTCTTACCTTTCTGCCAATTATAGTTCGCATGAATTGGACAGCTGCCACAACCAAAAACTTCTCTCTCCGATGGGTTAAAGTAAGAACTTTCTCGATTGCATTGGTTGCAAAAATATCCTGCAACATCGGGAGCTTCATTTTAGCAAAGAAACAAAAAAAAGATGGTAACACAGAAACCACAGCACGACTGAATGAGACAACAGGGAAAAAGAAAAGCTTTTGGATAGAGGGATTACTTCATCCTGTCTGTATGATGAAGTGCACAGAAGGATAAAAGATCACAAATTTTCAACAATGTTTCAGGATTAGCAGAATGCTGTTCAACCATTGTGTGAACACCAGCTGAACCAGACGTTGATCTTGCAATGCCCTTTGGAGCACAGGACGACGCTATTACATCAACCAATTTTTGAAGATGCTTATCAAAGAAAACCTGAAGAACAACATCTTGCTGCAACACAAGAAAAAGAAGACCTTCACACCAATGCAATCTCATTGAATACCAGCCATCCAAACTTCAATATTTGAATTTATCATAAAGCCATGCTGCCCATATGCATCCAAAAACAAATCAAAATGAGGATAGAAAACTAATATGACAAATACACTATTTTCCTATTCCAAAAATAGTTTCACTACCCTATAGGTGCCTCACATTCTTAGTCCAAAAGGACTTACTCTCCAGTCATTGCATTTTACATCAAAGTATTCGTTAATGCATCTTACATGATTTGTAGTTGTGTCGGAAGAATCCAACAGTGTCTTTAGACAAGACTGATAGAGCATTTCCTCAGCAGAGTCATTTACCATCCCTTGAACCTGAATTTGAGAAAACCATAAATATATGTTGCTAGATGAGGCAGTATATCCATGTAATTTAATCAGAATGACAAATGGTCAATGCTACTAAACATTATTTTGAGAACAGTAAGCAATGCCTGCAGCAGAGAAAAACAACTCAGTCATCAGAATGTTCTCCCGATCATCGCCGCGCTGTTTGTGCCGCCGGAGGGAGGGAGGGAGAGGCTTAGTAGAGAACAAGGGTGGGGGTATGCGTGGACGGAGAGGGAGAGAGAGACGGGAAGGGAAGCCTGGGAGGTGTATTTCTGGTCCAGGGGTGCCTGACAGCTGGGGCCGAACACCACCATGGCCGTGGCTGCCAAGTTGGCATACTAGGTCCGCAAAACCAGACAACCAAACCACCGCAGGGGCTAAATCAGATGGTTTGGCACAGTTTAATGTGTTAAACACCTGGTTTTGAAGGTGGGGGAGGGGATTAAGTATGCCACGTCCAATACCATAGGGGGTTATCTAGAATTTTTCCCATAAGAAACATAAGGTGAACATAAGCTCTATTCATGGCGACCAAAAGAAAACATTGCATGAGTCCATCGTAATTTGAAGCAGATGTACATCACAGTGCTGACTGCCAAATCATGCAGTTATTGACAATGGCTAGAACAAACAGCAATAGAACAAGAATTCACATAAAACTGAAGGACAAAAGAAGAAGGGGCAAACAATTCATGCTCAACAGGAACCAACAAAAACTCAGACTGCAAAAACGTAATGACCAAAGGATAGAATATATGTACAGTGCAATTCTTCTAAAAGAAAGTACAATTCTACAGAAGAAGTGTTCAAGGAAAACAAGAAGAAATACACATAGGAATAGATGATTCTACAAATACAATTTGCTACTTGGACTAAAAGCACATATAAATGTTGTAAAATGACTTCAAAACAAAGAGTGCAAACTTACCAGAAACTCAAGAAGAGAATTGCCTTCTAGGTAGTTCGCTTCATGATTGGCAATAAATGCTCTAACTAAGTCAGGATGCAGATCAACAAAATACACAAGTATGTTTGCCCTGCATTTCCAAACAAGTAGTGTGATCAGAGGGACAAAAAGGAATAGGTTTATACGAAGAAGAGCAAAGAATTTGTCAATTGCTCTATTTGGTTACCCAGCTGAAAAGAGTTCTTTATCCTGACTCTGTAACACATCAGAAATTATGTTGAGCGCACCTTTATCAATGAGATCCCTAGAAAAAGAAGAAGAAAATATGATTAAAGTGATACAAAAAAGTTTGATGAGCATCGAGATCAAAACAAATTGTAATTGAATGTTGTTTCATTGGAAAATTGCCTGCATTCTGAGTCCAACCATTCAATAGTGCATCAAAGAACATGAGAAACAATATTGACAAGAGGTAAATGAGTTCCCCTCATGAATACAATATGTTTTTTTAAGAACAGCAAGAGATTTGCCGTAATTTATATTAGAAGAAAAAAATACAAAAAAAGAAAATAAAAGCCAGTTACAGAACGAAAGGACATGTTTATGGTTATGAATACAATATAAAGTATCCTCATTAATTTTTGAGATAAAAAGTATCATAATTACACTTCTAACATAAAATAGAATGGCTAGCAGAAATTGACCCTCCTGCATTCATGGCAGAGATAGATGAAATAGGGGTCCTGCCTTTTACTGATCCTAGAAATAACTCTTCAGTTTTTGATTATGTCAACCGTCAAAATTGGCCATCATAATCATAACTTGCGTTCAGTTTAAGAGTAAGTACTAACCTAGACAGCTCTGATTGTCCCTTGAGCCCCAAACTTTTGCTGAGAATGCAAAGCTCATTCAAAAACAGGACCTAGAAAGAACAGGATATTGTCAATGTAGACAGCATGACCATTTTTTTCTCGAACAATGCAGGAGAACTGCGCGTCATTTCATTAAGATAGAAGAAAGGTACACACGTCAAAGACCCAACACAACACACACCACACCCTGGACTAGATTACAGACTCGCCACACAAAAGGTAGAAACGACCAAAAGTCTCTGAGCCCTAAGCTCCAGCAGGCAACAACCTGAACATGAGCTCCTGGAGAGAAGCCCCAGCCGAGCACCAGAGCCCACCCTCCGAACTAATAGACCTAAGGACCTCCTGAATATTTGGCCTCTTATTATCGAAGACACAAGAGTTGCGATGTTTCCAAATCTCCCAAACTACTAATAAACATGATCATAAATATATCACAAATGAGAGGTCATACTAATACAAATGACTACTTGTACCCTTCTTTCTCTTTCTCTTTCTCTGCTAGTTTTATTTCAGATAAGTGTTAGGTTCCATCCCATATCTTTATTGTACTGTTTCTATTACATATTCAGCAGGGTTCTCACTCATTATTTCTATTAAAAATATTTGTGTAATGAGCTAAAGTGGCAATGGTCGATATGCATCTACAATAGTACAGAATAACTACATTTCATCTTTATGCAACTCATACACCAAACGTAACACCACAGTTGACCTGACTTGAGGTACAGTTTTGTCTTTTGTTTAAACTTTGTTGATACTAGTTTCTGTCAACAGTATTGATATCATGGTTTAGAATTTTGGCCCATGCTAACATTTTCCTCATTAATTGATGGGTGATTAGTTTTTGTCCATGAGTTGCATAGACATGAATGTAGATATCCCTACTTTTATGTAATGCATATTGTTGCCTTTTTTTGGTCACTCCACAGATACTTCTCTTTTTTTGGAACAGTAAGGTAGAGACCTACTGATATGAGTACAGATTTTACGTCCAAGGTTTCCAGTATACCCATTACCATTAGCCAATTCAGCATGATGCAGTGTTTAAAAAATCGTAAAAAGGGCTCATGTAGGTAGTACACAGTGGTGAAGATTGAGTGTGTGACTGAATATCAAGGGGAGGCTAATCCACCAATAAAGATTATTGTCCTAATCTCTATAGTAAGCACTACAGCATGTATGTTCATGAAAAATAAAGAGTGATTTAGAACAAGGATTTCCTAACATTAGTATGTCTTGCTGGCACCTGACAACCGAGTATTTGCGCCAACAGGTGACATGTTGCTGGATTGCTACTCCATGCAGCCTGCCTGTGTTTCGTGCAGACCTATAAACAGCTGGTATGACTGTTGCACCTGAGAACTGACTACAAGAAGCTAGCTAGGCATCATGACAAAATAGGTCCTGGTGTGATAGGCTTTATCTGTTAAGCTTATTAACTGATAGGCTAAGGGAGCTAATTGGCTCTTCATAATTTTGTTGCAAGCAAGCAGGGGCGGGAGCCCAGTGCCTCAACTGAGTTCCGCCCCTGCACACATGGAGTTAAGTAAACATTGCTCATCATGTATTAACAAGTTTTTTTCTCAAAAAACACAGGAAAGATCGGGCAAAAGTCCTTACAACACACACCAACACCACACCCCTAAATTCAGATTGCATACATGCCCGTGTACTAGGAAGCGACGACCACACAACTTATAGTCTAAAAAGTAAGAGCACCACAAGTGAAAAGACAAGCAGTCAATCATGCATGACTAACAATTTGCACGAAGAAATTTCCCCTTCTGCAGCAGTATAATAGAAAATGGATATTTCTTCTGGAAGTCATTGTTAATTCATAATATGCTAAATCAATAATTATTATGTCTAACAAATATAACATAAGATTCTTGTAAAGAAGGTAATGTCTCAATATGGAAAATGTAAGGGCAGTAGAACACGATACTAGTCTCACCAGCAGTGGTGGAGCGTGGACAGATAGCAAGCAGGGGCTAAAGAAATATTCAATGGCAATCATAACTGGTAGCAGCAATATTTATAACATACTACTAGGTTCTTCTATCGTTTATTGTTTGTTCTCTCCAGCCTATCCTTTCTACTTTTCATGCACTTCACATCTTCATAGAGCAGCTTTTCACAGAGTAACATTATGAGAACAGTACTATATGTAGTAGCGAAACATGCAAGCGTAAGAGCCCAGGTTCGCCTCTGCGAGGCTCCGCCAGTGCTCACCAGTTTGCGTTTTGATTCAGCAGAGGTATTTGAAGATGTTATCCTTCGAATCAGATCTTGGATAAAAGAAGCATCATCCTTTAGTACAGAAACAACCTACAGAGGGATTATATAGTTCAATTGGCAAAAGAAAACTTTTATATGAAGCATGTGAAAACTTGAAGTGTTGAAACACTAACAATAGGCTTGTTCTCCTTAACAATGGTGTTAAGCCTTGACATAGTAGGACCATCCAGTGTATTCAGTAATATAACATCCTGTCAGTAGCAAGCATTCCAATTTGAAATGGTTGAGCACAAAAGATAGCTACAAGATAAATAAACTCCAAGTAGGGAGGGGCAAAGTGGGGTATGGCTGACCTTTAGATAACCTATTGTGTATATTTGACGAATCTTTGAGGCCACAGAAATATTTCCAATGTGTATGGCCTATGTGGGAAAAAAAGGTTCACACGAATAAGAAATATATCCCAATCAGGCTCGGGCGAATATGCATAAGAACTCCATTACCTCATTGAGGGCCTGATTCTTCACAAATTCACGATGACTCTGCACATTGGGAGCCTCTGGATCATCTGCTCGCACAAGAAAGCATTAATAAAGATTAAAGAACAATGCATGCAATTTTGCAGGTATGTGATAGTGTAAAAGTTTCAATTAAAATGGACAGCACAATTTCTTAAAACTGCTGAGGTGGAGCACAATGAGCTGTACAGTGCTTACATTCAAGGGTCCCAATTATGTCATGGATAAAATCATCAGAGAAAATCTTGTGAAATATGTCATTATTGTTCATTGATACTGCAAAAGAATAAATAATTTGAGCTGCAATCTAAAATAACCAACAGTCATGTTTAACAGGTTGTTACATACTGATTCCCTTGACTAGTCTGAAGATCATGTGGAGATCATCTATGTTTCTTGAATCCTCGCACATTCTGAAAAGGTCCACTAGCTTGGGGAAAAATTCATGCTGCTACATATAACATATAAAAATTAAAAATGTTCAAAAAAAAAATACCAAGGCATGCATACCAAAAAAAATTACTTCTCTAAATTTGAAACTTCAACTGTGTATCATTAATAGTTCAAACGATGCTGATATGTTCAACCAATGTGTAGCTTGTTGTTTCGTTTAATGCTTCAGCATTGGGCTGTGGAGATGTAATAAAGAGTGATGGTTCATTGCGACAGCTGATGCAGAGGATGCATTTTATTTTTCCATTATCCAAACAATTATCAATTGCTCAAGGAAACCTGGCCAGAACAAAATACAATAGTATACTAACAATCCAGTGACTTATCCTGATATCCTGATAAACTGCAATGTGCTGAAGTAATTTCATATTGTCATATAATAATCAGTACCTATATTTGAGAAAGAGGTAAAGTACTCCATAGAAGACTGCTACTCCCTCCACCCAAAATAAAGAGTGACAACAATTCCGTGCTATGACGTTTAACATGAAAAACAGCCCTTCAATGCAAAACCATTTCAGGATTAAATTAGTTCAGATCATAATTAACCATCCTCTACATAGTTGTTACACGACGGACACAAGACTAACACTTTATAAGTTGGTAGTTCACGCTTCTAAAACAAGAAGCGTCATTTTATTACAAAATTTACTGGCCAACCTCATGTTTGTGCAATATACACAGCCATGTTGCACCCATATAATGATGCTTACCAAAATCTGCTATCAAAATACTCTGTACTATGCTTTGCCATATGCCATTTGAGATGTGTATACAGTTACCCACAGGGACATAAACATGCTTAATGGAATACCATGCCAACATAACAATAAATTCATAACTTACATTTTTGGATATTAACTCTGCAACGCGCGTCCCATCCTTTGGTCCCCACTCCAATACAGTCTGGGCATTTGGTTCACAACATTTCAACAATCAATACATAATGTAAAATGTATTGTGATTCATAATTCCACGACAGTTCAGGCATACAGACATATAGACCATAATATATTACTCTTGAAATTATATGTAGACGTCCATTTTCCAAAGTTTTACCAACCATGTTTTGGAGCCCATGCTCTAGACATGTTCAAGCGAAATATAAAGCCCTTGTCACCCAACAACCATAGCAACTTAGCAAGCCAAACAATATATAGATAGTCAGCATCATGAAGACAATACAAATGTTTTTCAAAGCATAGGTTGCTCTTAAATTGTTTAAATTAAATAACCCCCATCTCCCTGTCCAAACATGCACAAAATAAGAAAAAGATTATATGAATTTATAGGAAAACAACAATGATTGTTCTCACACCTTTAAAAGCAAAGGTAGGCTGGACAGCTCAAGAGAAGGAAGATCCTTCAATCCATCTGCAGGTAAAGTGATAATTGATCATGGCATTGCTACAAACTAGTATACACCAGACAATTACAGACTTGTAGGAATAAAGATGAGAATGATATTATGGGCTAGTTTGTGGTTGCGGTCCTATGCTATGCTGGGGTAGTGGGGTGTGCTGTGTAATCTGGTTACTTGGCAGAAGAGCACTGTTATACATATAACTCATTTGTAAAACTCATCTACATCCAGAGGATCGAAGGGCTCAAATCAATTGAGTGATGGATTACTTAAGAATCAATGGGCCAAACACACCTTGGTTTGGAGTTATACAGGTGAGGCTATACATGAAGTATTTCCCCTTAAGGTAAGGTAATACTAGCAGAGTTTTGCAGTTACAGATCGAGAAAAAGAATGTTGCTGTTACAGATCCAGAAAAGATACTTCCAACTAACAGCTGGATCCACAGCTGGGAACAAAATGCTTCCGATGAAACCATCACAAAGCCAAAAAGAGGAATAAGAATTTAAGAACATTAAGGCATTGACTGTCAGATAATCTGAATTTCATATTTGAACCTTTGGGCATTGTTTCTGATCACAATCAAACATCATCAAGGCCCTTAATAAATTAATAAAAACAAACGAAGCAAACAAATATGGATTGTTAAATCACTTTGATCTGAAATTAGTGCAAAGCAATGTGCAAGTACATGCAGGGACAGCAGAAACAACTAGTTACCGACCTACCATTCCATGTAACAATGAACCACTAGAAACTTCTAGGGATTCAAATGTTGGACATGGAAAGACTTGAGATGCCATGGAAAAATAAAAAAAAGAGCACGATAGGGCAACAGAAGATTAAAAAAATACATAGTAGGTTTAGCAAACTCACAGCCAAGGTCACCAGATTGTAGCTTTTTCTGTAAATGATCTATGCTCTGCCTGCATAAATTACCATAATGCAAAGACATGTGTCAGCATATAATGGGGGCACAGGGCACAGCAATATTCATTAACCACTGAGTCACCATATATATGAGCATCCTCCAATTTCTTGAAAGCTCAGCAGTAAATCTAGTGATTTTTCAGGATCCTTCCATGAGATCATTGTTGCTACCAACAAAAATGGACATGTGCATTAGTCTATCAGTGCAAGGAAAAATGTCCACAATTACAAGAATAGAACACCATCTTACCGCCTTGTCTCCTGTAGATATTATCTGCAGTAATATGGTGAACTAGTAGCGTGTCATTATCCACCTCATCCACAACAGCCAGAGCAATTTCTCTTGACCCCTAGATCAGAAAAAAAAGTTTGACAAGCTAAGCTCCCAAGAACAATAGCAATAAGTAAAAAATTGAGCCACTATATACCAAAAAAAATGTGTAATGTGCTATGGCTAGTTGTCATTTGTTAATTGTATTGTACAAAATCATCCCAGGAAATTGCCTCATCTCTTAGTTTTTTTTTTTTTTTTTGCTATAGTCCTTTTCATTTTTTTTACTCTGTTGAATCAGAAACAATTGATGTTTTGGACAAGGTTCCATTCCAACTTTTGAACCTTTGACTAGCAATATGTTTTACAATATATAGTTTCAAAGTAAGGTTATATGTGTAGATTTGTCTTGAAAAAACCTTCATAATATTATAAGCCTATAGTACAGACATAATCTAATAGAGATAAGTAGTCAATTTGGAGATTGTATTGTTGTCCAAAACATCAGTATCAGTATCTGTGACAGAAGGTAATAATAGCTATATATAAAGAACTATACGCAAACCAAACCACATAATAGGGTAATGCCATGAGCAGCATTTCGAAATCAGATTAAACATATAATAAGATTCAATGGAGCAAATATAATGGCCCAAAAATTATACAAGGAAAAAATAATTCCATTGTCCTTGGTTACATTACAAAATAGGATGATGATCTTTTTCTAAGAAAAAAAAAATAGAATGACGACCATGCCATCATGACCTTGGCAGAATACATAAAACTCAAATGGAAAATATAAAACAAAAAAGGTTAATCAGAGAGGAAATGAAATCCAGTTACATGTGTGAAGCAATGTTTACATCATCACATGATAGTGAAGCTAAAAATAGAATATCAACAGAAACTAATTTACCAATACTTCAATATGAGACCAAATATTGCAGTTATCATTTTAGAGAATGTTCACAGGAGATATGAATTAAGAGTTGACCATACCTCAATATAGTCAATTGTTATGTGGCCCGTTCCCTGATCATCCCACAGCCCGTCGTTGTTTAAACTGTATACTTTGACACGCTGGAAATTGTTTTGAAACAATACAAAATTCACAGACACAGTAATTAGACTAACAGTTAAAAAGCATAACATCTTGCGTAAGAGTGACTTTGCAGAAAGAATATATAAAGATAATATACACCATATATGAGGGTAGAAGGATAACATATATAGCCAGTTAAGACATTGCAATTGGTGGTTAGTAACTCCTCAGCACTGGCAATATTTGGTTGACAGTTTGACACAAAGTTTAGATGACATAGGTTTGTTCATAGACGCTGAAAATTAACACGTAGAACTACACTAAGCAATGAATCAATAAAATCTTCTCACGGTGGCCAGCAGGCTGGTCTGAATTCCCTATTCTACATTGTTTACAAAATATTGTTCTTAATAAACACAAACTAGCAAAAGCTGGCAGTCCAATAACATCAATTATATCTACATGCATGCAGGTTGCCCCATCCCCAGGCAAGTTCAATGTCTTCAGTCCTCAAAAATGGCACCAAAAAACGCATGGTTTGTTGGTACTACCATCATAAATACATTTCCATACCATCATAAATACATTTCCATAGAAGCAACGGGTTTCTGCCAATCATTGTTTCACTAGTCCGTCAATAAATTCGCTGAACTACAAAACAGAACACACAAATCCAACCGAACTTACATGTGGAGAGTAACCAAATTCACGCAAATCAGGCAGCCCAAGAGGCATGGCTCTAGTACGCCGAGTTGCTACTTGCTATCAATAATCTGCACATGCAGAGTATCAGGAACAGTTTCCCGGACTAAATCACACCAACAATCCTCCCCAGCCAGCAGCTCTGGGCCAATTCGAAATCACCAACGCGTACGCCACCCAGGTACCCACTCTTCCCCGCGACTCCGACCCAAGGATTAACAGACCACCAAAATTCTCGGTACCGCCCCGAGCATTAACAGAACACCAATTCCCGGTACCCCGCCCCCGTGCATTAACCGAACACCAAAATTCCCAGTAACGCAGCAGCAAACCAACGGCACGGAGTTCTAGAAGTTTCCGTGTCCCCGAACTTGCGGAGCAAAAGGAAGCACAACAGCGACGACATCGCGCGCGCAAGCCGCAAAACGAAGCAAACGCGGCGGAGCAAGCCTAGAAACAGCCGCAGGTGTATCCACCGCACGAACAAACTCGCCACGAAAAGCTTCCAGAACCTTCCACGAAGACCGACCGACGAAGCGGGAGAGCTCACCTGCATGTTCGCGTGCACCTGCACCTGCACGCCCTGGTCCGCCTCCGCGCCGCCGCTCCCACCGTCGTCGTCCTTCATCGCGGCCAAGGCCGCCGCCGCCGCCGCCGCCGCCTCCAACGGCTCCTCGGAAGGCTTCGACATCTTCTGGAGCCGAGACGGTGGCTAGCTAGAACGAAGCGGGAGAAGGAAGGTGGCGGAACCCTAAACCACCATTCACGAGCGAGCGCGCGATCGAGCAAAGCAAGACGCGTGCGCGCGCTCTCTCTCTCGCCTCGCGGCTTCCCTTGCGTTCCCTTCTCCCCTGCTTGTCCCCTGGAGCCCTTCCCCCCTTTTCCCGGTGGCAAAATATTTGGGGAGATGCGGCGGCAACTGCCAAAGTGCCAAGGAGGCAAACGAACGAACGTGTGCGCGCACAAGGGACCTCTGCTTCGAGTACCCAGGTTATTATATACTCCCTCCGTCCCTAAATACTTATCGCTTCACTTCCCGAGAAATAAATACCGGTAATTTTAATAATTAATAAATATCATCGAGTAGTATCATAATTAGTATCATTGAAAAGATCTTTGGATCTAGTTTTTTTTAATAAAATTATTTGAAGATATAAATATTATGCGTATTTTCTATAAATCAATCAAACTCAAACTTTGTGGCGTATCCCACAAAATGACATCTAAATAGGGACGGAGGAAGTACACAAGGAAATGGCACGATGCACTTCTATTGCTCCTACGGCCTAATCTGTTTAATGGCCTTACCTAAAAATTTTGGTCAAACTTTTTTTTTGCCAATTTTACGGTATATGCATAGAGTATCAAATGTGGATGAAATAAAAAACTAATTACATAATTTAGCTATAAATGACAAGACACATCTTTTTAGCCTAATTATTCTATGATTAGTCACAAGTGCTACGTAACCTACACGATTATCCTTATTAGTGCTACAGTAACCAAATGATTCGTCTCGTCGTTTTCAAGCAAGTTATAAAATTATTTTTTTAATTAGTATCCGAAAATTCCTTCTAACATACAGTCAAACATCCGATATGACACCTAAAGTTTTTCACCCCATCAATTAAACATGCTAGACGCGGAAACCCTTTTCCTGTATCCGTTAAGGCGTTAACTATCCGCTCGGCCTCCCATACAAATTACAATTAATTAAACGTCCACCGTGCTCCCATCAAACATTCTTGTTCACGTTCTTTTCTATGTTTTTTCGTTTCCCGTGTATGTTTTTTCTCTAGCCTGCTGCTCTGCTCGTGAGTTCCACGTTTCTCATTTCATGTGTACATTTTTAACTCGTCAAACATTTCTACTTTCTCGTGCTGGCGAGCATGATGCTGCTCAGTTCGATGATTTTATGTTTTCTTCACTTTTGTCTCCTGTTTTTTAATAAACTTTAAAACAAATAATAGATACATTTTATGGGCATTTAAACTACTAATAATTTCCATAATAAATAGTTTTATATTACTAATTATTAATGTAATTTTATTTAGAAATAAAACTTATTATTATTGGACCCTAGATTAGCTAATGGTTAAGTAATCAAACCATATATTGAAATCTTGAGCAGTTTGTCATCTAATCTAAAATAAATTTATCAATACAATCATTATCATTACAAATTACAACTAAAAACAATAAAGAGGATAGAGTCTCTTCGTGCAATATTAGTTTCGTCTTGCCTTATCACCTCCTGTGGCGGCTGTCCTTTCCCACCGATTTTTCTTTCCTCCCCCTCGTGGGTCTGTTTTTTCCGCTTCCCTTCGGTTTTTGTCCTGCTCTGCCCTTCCATGTGATCTCCTCTCTCACTTTCTTCCTAATCTCTTGCCAATGCTGACCACCCTTGTGTACGATCTCTCCTCTCGCCCTACCGTGGCGCCGTTGCCCACCCCTATTGTGACTCCCCTACGTGCTTTGCTTGAAAGTTGACATCTGCGCCGCCCGGGGCTGTCTCCCTTCGGTCACAACCCTCCTCGCGTGCCAGCGGTGCCTCGCTCCGACCGCGGCCTCCACGCCTCCCTCCGCCCCTACACGCCCCCTTCTTCTACGCTCCCTTGCACTGCCGCTGCCAATCTCACCAGAACCAAGGCCTTCGCATCCGATTCAATTCACTGCCACACTAGCCTCCTTGCTCCCCAAACCCTAGGCAGGCAAGGGTTCACGCACGAAGGAATCTGCACTGCAGGAGGAAAAGAGGGATGGAGGCGCTGGTGGGGTGGTAGAGTGGAGGGCATTCTTGGGCTTCGGCACCTACGCGGGCGTCGTGGAGTCGTACAACACCGATGCGGGTGTTGTATGAGAACGACAACTCTCAAATAAGGTCGATGCCAACGGGATGTATGAGGACAGTTGGGGTGTTCGGCTTGTCACATTAGGCGGCTGATAAGACAAGCTAGTTGGTTTGCTTCTGAGAAAAAAATATCTTGTTTGAATGGCTGATAAGCTTGGCTTACGTAAGGGGATGCAAATTATGGATGTTATTATAGTCTTCTTAAAAATATAATAGCAAGTATTATATTGGCACTCATTTTCAATGAATGGATGTTATAGTCTTCTTAAAATAAAAAAGTATTATATTGGCACTTATTTTCAATGAATGGATGTTTGATAGCCTCTTTTCTCCCATTGCAACACATGTATAGTAAATATATATTTATCGATATACATGTTGATACTATTTTCTGTAAGCTTGACCAAGATTAAGAATAACTTGTTCTAGACACAGAACTGCATTTTAGTAAACCTACTCGGATACATAAATGTTGGATATGATTTTCTGGATCAACTAGGGTCTTGTTTAGATTTCAGATTTTTTTTCACTCTTTTCCATCATATCAAGTTTTAACCCGCATGTATGTATAGGCATTAAATATAAGTAAAAAAAACTAATTACACGCTTTTAGTTGTACATCATGAGGCGAATCTTGAGTCTAATTGATCCATGATTGGATAATATTTATCATATACAAACGAAACATGCTACAGTTGTAAAGTTAAATTTTTTTTCGGAAAAATAACTTGTTCGAAACATAATTTTGCTTTATCTTCAACGGGAGGTGGTAGTAGAAAGACTAGAGATTAGGACCGACCAATACGCACGTGACCTGGCGCCAACTCATCTCATCCGCCACCGACATGCGGGTCCCATCGCCGCTGGCCCGCAACGCCTCCGCCTTCTCCTTCCCTCGGCCTCCTCCGCCCTCTGCCAGCTTCGAAACCTCCGCCCCGTCGCATAAACCCCTCCTCGCCTCCTCCGCCCGCGCCCGCCTTCTCTTCGACTTATACGCCTCCCTCCCCCAGCCCACCGCGCACTAGCAGCCCCAGCCGCCTCTTGTCGCATTTCGTCGCTACTATGCAGTCCACCGCGGCCGTCTCCGTCTCCGCCTCGGCGACCGCGACCCGCGGCGGCGCCAGATCCGAGCCGCGCGGCGGCCAGGTGGAGTCCGAGTCTGCGGGCTCCGCGACGAGGCCCTCGCGTGCTCCTCGCTGCGGATCTCGCGGGCGCCCGCGAGGCTGGCCGTGGCCAGGGCGGCGGCGGCGACCAATGGCGCCGTGGCGGGGAGCGGCGGCTTCGACTACGACCTCGTCATCATCGGCGCCGGCGTCGGGGGTCACGGCGCCGCGCTCCACGCCGTTGAAGAGGTATGTGTGTTTTATTAGCATCAGTACGGTGTTTAAGTGAGTTGTTTTCTGCTGGGATGTGGAATGGTTAGTAAGCGGAAGCTAACGAGTAATCATGGTATAGTGGAGCTGCGAAATTGATCTGCCATGAGCTCTGTTAGTACTGAACAGAAACGTTAAAGCGTGATGCCTGATTGGTAATTTGATTTGATCTTTGTGTATTTGATAAGGATTTTAGATCGATGAGGTAGTGAGGTGCCACTAGGCCCACGTTAGTGGAAGCCCCAGGCGTGTGTACCTGTAAACTGTAATCTGGGCGGGAAACTTTCTTTCCACCAGTTAATTACTTGTTAGTTTTGGTGCTAGCGCACAGTGTAAGCCATTTGCAACCTATGCCTAGTCTACAAACAGTTCCAATT
This sequence comes from Chrysopogon serrulatus, assembly GCA_015844335.1. Lineage (NCBI taxonomy): Eukaryota > Viridiplantae > Streptophyta > Magnoliopsida > Poales > Poaceae > Chrysopogon > Chrysopogon serrulatus. The sequence continues at coordinate 388,942 of JADLZL010004788.1, read as the reverse complement.
TGTTTGCTAATTTGGGTCCTTGTTCAGGGATTAGGATCAATTACTTGGGTGAATTTGGAGGTTTTGGTGCCCTGTGTACCTTTGTTGTTGGACTGTTGTTAGTCGATCTTGGATCTTCTAAGTAGTCCATGTTAATTTCAAGAAGACAACAGTGTTTTGTCATTTTAACCTCCTTACGATAGTCTAGCAAATAAGAACGATGCCAAACATTGACCATTCCAATAAATTTCTAGGAGTTGGTACTGGTTCTATATTGATCTTGTTTCATTTTGCTCTAATTTGTTCAGGGTTTAAAAACAGCCATAATTGAGGGAGATGTTGTGGGCGGGACCTGTGTAAACAGAGGTTGTGTCCCATCGAAAGCACTCCTTGCTGTCAGCGGTCGAATGCGGGAGCTTCATGATGAACATCATATGAAGTCTATGGGTCTGCAGGTAATGTGGTCAGATGGGCGAGAGCAGTTCTTGATTTCCTGTTTCAAATTGGCTTATTATTTAGTGCAAAATGGACAAAAAGCTACAGCTAGGAGTTTGTCTGAATACTTTTATCCGTTCCAGCACCTAACTGTATCCATTTTAATTGCAATTAATAGAATTCTACTTAATTTATTCATTCCAATTTCTTCATTTAGAGTCAAATCTTTCTTGGTGTTTGTCGGAACCCAATAGACAAAGTAAAGCTGTCATAGACAAGGGAATAACATACAGTGCAAGATTCAGGTTCCCTGGTTATATTTGCCTCCACAAGTGTAAAATTATCAATTGAATTTGAATTAGTCACATGCTTTAATTGAATGGATGGGAGGCTTTTAGTTACTATATATGCCCATGTTACTTTTTACTAAAAATCTCCACCCCCCTCCCCCACCCCTCACTAAAAAAAAACAATTTATTAAATAAACAAGGACTCTGCTTGTTCTTAGGAGGCATGTGAAGGTTTCAACAATTTCCCATGGTCATTAGCAGTTCTTACTCGAACATGTTATATCTATATCTATTATCCTGATTGATGCTGAATTATTAGGCATATTACCTTGTGATAGGTTTCCTCCGCTGGATATGACAGGCAAGGTGTTGCTGATCATGCAAGTAATCTTGCCTCAAAAATCCGTAGCAACTTGACTAACTCAATGAAGGCTCTGGGAGTGGATATATTGACAGGTGTTGGCACTATTGTGGTAAGTCATCTATAGTCCTTGATTGATGTGGAACAAACAGTTAGCTACATGAGAATCTTGTCCTGATTCTTTTGCCGGAGGTTGATAATTTAGAGTTGCTTGTGTTTGTAAATTGTATCTAAAACTTTGCTGTGTATTATTGAGCTTCGTCAACACTTGGAGGAATTATTAATGCTAAATATTTAGTTTCTGTGCCATATATACCGTTTTTTAGTTGTTAATAACTTAAGCAAAATCACATATCTATAATCTTTGAGTAGATTGAAGGCTAGTTGGGTATGGATCATTTAAGAGTTAACTGCATGATCTAACCAGAAAGGAAACAGCCTGAATATTTCTGTTGAAGATTATGGCATTAATTATGTCAAGTGAGATAATGTGTAACAATTATCCATGAATGTGAAAATGAGCTCTCTGTAGTTATGCAAAGTGCATGTTCTAACATGTTTTCACTGATGTCCTGATCAGGGAAAGCAAAAGGTACGATATGGAAAAGCCGGTTTCCCAGATAAAGAAATCACTGCCAGGAACATCATAATTGCCACTGGTTCAGTTCCTTTTGTTCCCAAAGGGATTGAGATTGATGGTAAATACTTCTCTATTTGAGTTCTCTTGAATTTTGAAAACTCAATACTTTAGGAAAGTTATGGACTTATGGTGCATGCTGGAGATTTATTATAATAAAACTATTCATTTCAGTTCTGTTAAACTTCAATAGCTATGAGGAGGATATAGATATGGCTGTGTAGTGTGATAGCCATTTTTAATGCACCTTATGACTTTCAGCATTGCTGTTCTTTTCAAAACTTTCTGGTGGCTCATATTGATGCAGTCATTCCTAATTCAGTATTACACGCAATGCTGTTTTGCTTGTCTGTTTGTTTAATTCAACTTTGGCTATTTTGCTTTTCATCATTGTTAGAAAGACCCAAATATTATAATGTTGCAGCACCAAGAATCCAATCCCACCACATTGATTTAGGATTTAGGTTGGATCTGGAATCACAAGGGACAAAAAGCAAAACATAAGCTGCCATTTGTATGTCTTGTCTTGAATATCCATACGGTTATATGCCTGTTATTTTTCAGTGTTGAACTCATATTTTGAGAGCAAAAACTGAATATGTTATCCTTGTGACTAATCTGTTTGCTGGCACAATTTTTGTCACATCACAAGCAAGCCTAGAAATTTAGTGCATTAGAGATATAAACATTTGGGTGTGTTCTTTATTGTAACATGTGGTGTATTAGTTGGCATTTTGGTGTACTTTCCTTGTTTTGTCTGTTCTCACAAAATTTTGCCGTTTGATTATTTGCAGGGAAAACTGTATTTACCAGTGATCATGCACTGAAACTTGAGTCAGTTCCAGACTGGATAGCTATTGTTGGAAGTGGTTACATTGGACTTGAGTTCAGTGATGTATACACTGCTCTTGGAAGTGAGGTACTTTAGAAGCTCTTACTTTGAAATAATTTGCTAGGTTGCTTTCTCCAAGAACCATTGTCAACAGCACCAGAGAAACTATGAAACTGGCACAGTGTTCTGGTGTTCTTTAGATATCTGCTGTTATGTTCTCTGAATTTTCATCTTAGCTCCACTGATTGTTTGGCTATCGTGCAAAATATGATTCCAGCATTTTGAACTTAATTGCCTGTTGCACATGGTTGTTGTGAGTTAATTGTCACTTGAATTTACTCAATTCAAAATTGGGCAGGTTACTTTCGTTGAAGCTCTTGATCAGCTGATGCCTGGATTTGATCCTGAAATTGCAAAATTAGCCCAGAGAGTTCTTATCAATCCTCGGAAAATTGACTATCACACTGGTGTTTTTGCAAGCAAGGTTCACCTTTGGTCTAGCTTTCTCAAAGTATTCCAGTCTTTTTTATACATGGTTGAATAATCTGTATGTTGAATGGTCTATGGATTTTTCACCAGATTACTCCAGCAAAGGATGGAAAACCTGTTCTCATCGAGCTTATTGATGCAAAGACAAAGGAGCACAAAGAAACCCTTGAGGTAACATTTCTGATATCTTTCAATCTTTGGCAACTTGCTGTTCTTGTGGATTACTTTTGCCAGTCATGTCTTTGTTATGGTATAGCGGTGCAAGTACAACATGCATAATCTTTTATTATCTCGTTGTCTAGAGCTGCATGGCTTTACTGAGTGAATGCTTCATATTGGTCCTATACCTGCCATATGTACAGTTGGTTGAGCACAGAATGCTGCAACAGTTACTTGTTACAAGCATTGGAATCAAAATCAAGTAGTTCTTATATCAACAATATGCCATGATTCTACTTCATTCGAACAGAAATGTATGTCCGTTAGGACATTGACATAATCCTCAAGGTGACACTTTGACTAACAACATCTATAGAGCATATATTATTTATATAGAACACATTTATATATTATGAAATTGTTTCTGTAATGAATGTAGTAATGTCAATCCATATAAATCTAAGATATTCAAAGTCATAAGTCCACTTGCAAATGCAAATAGTCATCAGAAGCAACAATATGGTAAGCAAGACCAAGTGCACTGTAAATCTCATTGGAGTGCACATAAGGCATTTCTGGTAGCTTTCCAATTTACCATTTGATTCTTTATAAGTTAACCACAATATGGCTCATTGGATTGTTGGAAATTTGTGTGTAGGTTGACGCAGCTCTTATCGCCACAGGGAGGGCGCCATTCACCAAAGGGCTTGGCTTGGAAAACGTGAGTATCTAGAAATTGAAACTAGTAGCTACCAGATCTTATGCTACATTTTAAAATAACAAGAATGCTGAAGCTTATTTTCCTTTTCTTCAGATCAATGTCGTTACACAACGTGGTTTTGTGCCTGTTGATGAACGGATGCGAGTCATGGATGCAGATGGCAATGTGGTATGTTGCAACTTTTATTGCGCGACTTCTTTCTTTAGAACAAAAGTCTCCTCAACATTTCTGCATAATTCACAAATAATATTATATAGGTACCCAATTTATATTGCATTGGAGATGCCAATGGCAAACTCATGCTTGCCCATGCTGCCAGTGCACAAGGAATTTCAGGTACTTGAGAATTCTGTTTTCTTGGAGCAAGCTTATTGGTGTACTTGTCTGATGTTGAATTCCTATTCAAATGTAGTTGTTGAACAAATCTCTGGAAAGGATCACATCCTAAATCATTTAAGCATCCCAGCCGCATGTTTCACTCATCCAGAGATTAGTATGGTTGGACTGACAGAGGTAAGTTATCTTCTTATTGAAGTTGTTATACCTTTCCTTTTCATGCATTTCCTTCTAATTAATGTTCATGAATTTCATTGGCTGAATATTTCGACATCATTTTCTTAATGGCTGTGTTTTGCTCATTTGACTGCAATTGATGTTGTACTTATGAAAGGATATAAATAGGCAACATCTTATTTTTTGCTTAACGTACTATTTTTTGAAACTTTCTCAGCCACAAGCCAGAGAGCAGGCAGACAAAGAAGGAGTTGAGGTAAATGTTGTGAAGACTAGCTTTAAGGCTAACACTAAAGCTTTGGCAGAAAATGAAGGAGATGGGATTGCTAAGGTCATTCTGTTTGCTACTTCAAGTTCATATTTTCTCCAGAATTTACACATGTGCTGTCGCAATTTTGCATCAACTGAATTTGACAATGCGTGCTCCTCACTGCAGTTGATTTACCGACCTGACACGGGTGAAATTCTTGGGGTTCACATTTTGGGTTTGCATGCTGCTGATCTCATCCACGAGGCATCCAATGCCATCGCCCTAGGAACTCGTGTGCAAGTGAGTGTCACTTCGATTCTGTCATATACTCCTACATAGCTAGCGTTCATCTTGAACTGGTACATAATTGTTTGTGCTGCGCAGGACATCAAATTTGCTGTTCACGCACACCCCACATTGTCTGAGGTCCTGGATGAACTCTTCAAGGCAGCCAAGGTATACATCGATCGTGCCCTCATTTCTTGTTGCTGTCACATTTCTTGGTCCACAAATCTGAACAAGTGCAAACGACGTTCTCTGTTTGCAACAGGTTAATTCTGGTGTTTCTCATTCTGTAAATGAACCAGTTGCAGCCTAGAGAAGTGCCGGATAGCAAGCCAAGGCAGCCACCCCAACCGCTCCTGAAGGTGCTCAGCTTCCTCACGACCCTGTTTTCTTCCCCAAAACGAGATCGGCAACGGTAAAAAAGGGGAGGGTGTGTTGTTGTAGGTAGTATCTGTAGGTTACAGATTTGAGGGGAAAAAAACTCATTAGTATCAGAAAAACAAGCACACAAATGTTTCTTTTTCGGGTCCAGATTATGTAAAGGGTCTTCTGCCGGTGGGGTGGGTTTTTGTTGGCTTCGTTATTGCATATTTATTGTTGGTTGCCCTGTAAGATCCAAGTGCCGACACTAGTTCAGCTTGTTTGAAATAAATCGATGTACTATTGTGGCTTAGCACAGGTCTGGTCTGATCTGACTCCCCAATGTCTCACGGAGGCTCCCTATTCGATTGGACACTACTAGTCGTGCGCCCCCAGGAGCCCCTGACGGGCACGGTCCGGATTATGATCGGTTGGCGGCGTACTTGTATGTAAAATTTGACACGGAGATCCGATTCGATCGCTTGATCGAGAAGCTTTTCTTCTCGCGCGATCAATCTTTTGACACGGAGATCCGGTCGATCGCTTGATCGAGAAGCTTTTCTTCACGCGCGATCAATCTGTGGAAGCCAACTTCGACAACATGGAGGGAGGAGATCCAGCTGCCGGCGCCGGCGGCAGCAGCGCCGCAGGGGAAGAGAAGTACTCTTGGGTGCCGGTGCGCGTGGCCAGGCTGACCAACTTGTTGCACCACCTGGACGGCATGCAGCAGTCGCGCTGGCTGGCCCACCGCGGGGAACGCCGGTGGGTGTTGAGGGCGGCGACGACTGGCCCGGGCGACGCCGAGCGGCAGCTGAAGCTGGCGCGGGACCTCTGCGGCGTCATGTTCTCGTCCTGGTACGGCTTCGGGTGCCGGCTGCACGAGATAGCGGAGCACGTGGCCGAGGCCGTGGACGCCGGCGGCGCGCTGCGGCCGCGGCCCGAGAGCGCCAACTGGTGGCTGTGCTGGTACACCAACGACGCGCTCCCCGGCAGCCACGGCCTCGTGCACCTCACGCGGGGCCAGGCGGCGCGCGCCGCGCGCGCGTCGTCGCCGACGCGCTCGCGCGGACGGACCGCGTCAGGGCGGCGGAGGATGACCTGAGGGCTGCGCTCGCGGGCGCGGGGGGAAAGATGCCGCCGTGTACTCGGCCCCAGCCCTGCTCGCGCGCATGCGCCGCGTCGAGCGCCTCGCCGACGCCGTCCTCCTCCCGGTGCAGGAGCTCAGGCGCCTCGTCGACCACCTCGTCGAGGTCAACAACCACAACCTCCGAGGCAGGGGTGGGAGGGAGAGATGGAGACGGAGATCAGCGCCACCGTCGCGCCGGACGCCTGCAAGAGAACCCATGCTCAGGCGCAGCGCAAGCATGTCGTCGCTGATGCTAGCTAGCAGCTAGCCAACGACGGCCATAGCCCGTAGAACGTAGATCGTACACATGTAGGATGATGGATACCTCGGACGACTGTCAACTCTTCTTTTAGAAATACAGCAGCCCATGCGCCCAATTTTATCAGGCATCTGTTTCTTCTAGGGCCTAGGGGTATGATAATAGGCGCGACATATTTTTTTCTTTTGCATATACTTGTTCGTTGCAACTATTCGCTTTGTCTTATCAGCCGTTCAAATAGAATTTCTATCTTAGTAAATTAGCCGGCTCGTGTTATCAGTTTATCACTTATCAAACGTCTTATATGACTAGCCAATGATGGGATGAATTCCCTACAAGTCAAAATCCTTCTTAATTTCTTTCGATCCCCCTCAATCTCCATATGGTTCATATATGAAACGAACAAGCCATCAATGATATATGGGATCATAAAGGGAAATCATAACCACATACAGGTGTGGAAAACCGAAGCATGAACCAAACAACTAGAACTAGAGAATGCAAGAGAGGCATAATTCAGTAAGAAGAATGTTATGGAGTAAGCATAGGGCTACGAATTAGCTTATCTTGTGAAAATGGATTAAACATGAGTTAATAATGGGATATAATAGGCTAATGGACTCTAACAAACAATTAGCCTTAGTACTGTCCAAGAATTAGGCTTTCTAGTTGGTATAAAAAAAACATGGTCTAATTATTAGCCCTAGATCCACACAACACCTGAATATAGAATGTGACTCAAAATATCTAGATTCAATCGATCATCAATAATCTTAAATGCTTAGTGGCGTTACATCTTGAACAGTACTCCTTCTATCTATAAAGGATGCAAATTCTATCATAACACTTAGCTAAAGTATTTTAGGTTTCAGATATTAATACTCTCTCATCCCAAATTATAAGACATTCTAAGAATCTTGGAGAATCAAACTTTTTTAAGTTTGATAAAAATTATAGAACAAACCATAAAAATTTATGACATCAAATAGATATACGATGAAAATATAACTAATAAAAAATCTAATGATCCTAGTTGGTGTCATAAGTGTTATTTTTATTATATAAACTTAGTCAAACTTAAAAATTTTGACTCTTAAAGATTTTTGGAATGTCTAAATATGTATCATTAAATTCTTCATAAAATATATTGCTAGATTTGCTGGTTCAATCTTCAAAGATCCTAATAGGTATAGGATGTGCGCGTTTATAGGAGTGAGCGTGTGTGTATTACAAATCTTTGTGTTGTACCGTGTAATTGAAAAATAATAATAAATGTAACAGAATTTTTATTAAGATTCCAGGAAAGAAAGCACACGGTATCTTTGACTCGTGGAATTCATTGTCACTTGGGCTATCCGCACTCTTCGTCTTCTAAATTTATCCTCTAAAATGAATATTCCGTTCTAGTCATCAAGATTCCCTCCTCTATATGCAGTTTCCCCACACCCATCCAAACTCCATATCATCCTCTATCCTAGAGCGGGGCACACGTGTCAGATTATTTCTTTTTTTTTTAACCTCCCACTTCTCTCTCCCGGCCCTCCCATTCTCTCCATCCATGCCTTTCTCTCCGTAGTGGCAAGCTGCAGGTGCTGCTACCCTGCGCCGGGCGAGCCGAGCATGGCGACCACGAGCAAGGCGGCGCCGCTTGATCGGGGTAGTCCAAAGTGCGCACGGGCCGGTGAGCGGCGGCGGGCGGCGAGCTCTCGCACGTGCATCCGGCCTAGGTGGGGTTGGATGAAAAGCCCGACACACCGATCCGGATTCCCCGAATCCTGCAATCTTAGCACCGACAAACCGAAATTACGACGCACCGATCCGGCTACAACGCCACTAGGGCCTTTTGTTGCGCCTCGGCAATCTTAGCACCACACTTCGGCGCACCCCTTCCGGAAAAGCCCAATCGCCCCAAAAGACTAGTCCGATGGGGGAAGGGTGGCTCTCCCTTTTAAGGTGGCTTCCTCCTCCCAAGCTAAGCAAGGTGGGATTATTTAGAGGCTCACACGGTCGCCGCCCGATTACAACTGGGTCAGTTGGCCCATTTGTTGCGTCTTTGCCAGCGGTTATTAGTGGAGGATGTCCTCATCGGCGGCGCGCGAGGTGCGAAGGCTGGCCCGGCGGCACGGATTAGGCAAGGAAGGCCGCCGCGACGCGGGCGCCGACGGCCCCGCAAGCGCAGCTTTGCGAAGCGCCGCGGCGCGCAAGCGCTGACGCGCGGCGGCGCAGCCAACGAAGCGCGCATGCTGGCTCGGCACGCACGGCAGCCCGCGAAGGCGTTGCGCCGACGAAGCGCTGGCGGCGATCGCCGAAGTCTCTAGTCGCGGGCTCCAGCCTGGGCTGGCGGCGCTGCTCGGCCGGTGCGCGCGTTGCTCTGGCGCCAAGCTGCTTCGAGCGGCGGCTGCCAAGGGCGCGCCCTCCCCGCCGCCGTTGTCTCCATCGTTTGTGGGACCCGTCCGTTAGCTTTCCCTCCACGCCCGGTACCCCGGCTTGTGGCGGACGAGAGCCCGAGCATAGCTTGCGCTGGCTATTTCCTGAAGCCGCTGCGGGGCTTCATCCGCCAAAACGGTCCTGCAGCTTCAGGGCTCTTTCCCGGACGCCGCTGCGGTTAGTCTTACGCTGTTACAACAATACCATGATCTCTGGCAATTATATTACTTAAGAACCATGTAGATTCCCTGGCTAGAGTCCAAATGAGCATAATTTTGGACGGGCCCTGCTACTAACCGATCAAGGACTTGGTCAACGTGACGCGAGTGCTTATAGCAATTATAATTTTGGATCATCTAAAGAATTTTGGTGTTGTTAAAAAAAAATATAAAGATTTTTGTGCTGCGACAAACGCTGGGACATTGGCACAATGCTGAAACTTTAACAAAATCTCTGTTAAGGGTCGTTTGGAACATGCAGAATTTTATAAAAAATCAGTTCAATTGTACATTAAAAAAACACATAATTTAAGAAAGTTTCCTGCGCGAAACAGCAGAGATGACAAATGAGTTGCTTGGACGGCTCCGTCCTCCCCACTAAAACCCCGTGAAATTCGAAAATTGCGCCCATTTCGTTTCGTTTTCCTCCTCCAAAATCTCGACAGGGTCCGCCCCCTTCCGCTTCCCCTCCGCCTCGTCAGTCGTCACCTCCCGCTCCCATCGCCACCAATCGCGCACGCAGTTGGCGCGCGCTCGCGTCCAAACCAAGCAAACCCCCCCCCAAAACCCTAGCTCCCGCCGGCGCCGCCACCGGCCGGGCACCCTCCCTCCGGCCTCGATCCCGGCCGACCCTAGCCTCGCAACAACCTACCCCTACCCCTTCTCCCGCCGCCGCCGGAGCAGGGGAGAAAAAAAATGCCGCGCGAGATCATCACGATCCAGGTGGGGCAATGCGGGAACCAGATCGGGATGGAGTTCTGGAAGCAGCTCTGCCTCGAGCACGGTATCGGCAAGGACGGGCTCCTCGAGGACTTCGCTACTCAGGTGCGTCCCGCGTCCCCCATTCCCCTCTCTCCACGGTCCCCGGCTACGTGACCTGTTCTCTCCTCACGCGGGATTGATGGCGGTTTCCGGGCTGCTCGAGATCAGCCCCGCGGGTGCTCTGATCTGTGCTGTTTGTGGATATGGTGGCGAGGCCAGGTGGCTTGTCTTCGGACCTCTGTTTTAGGGAACCACTATAATTCTCATAAGTCATGCTTAAGTCCTTGGGGGAATCTTGGAGATTTCTATTGGTATTGGTGGATGGGTACATAATTTAGCTTTTTATCAAGTGTCAACACGTTTTTTTAGTCAATAGGGGCTACTAGTGTTTAAGTGGTTTTTGGTATCGATGTATAGTGTTACATTTACCTGAGTTAACGAGAACTGCACACAAGAAATTGAATGGACATTTGAACTTACAACATCCATGTATCATGCTCCAACCTAACTGTGCACTCCTTAAAACATCCACTGTAAGACTTCTGTTTCCGTCTGTACTGGATGGATGCAGTATTTGCCATTTCTGTTTATCTGGGAAGGCTAAATTAAACAAGAGCCAGCTCTAATTGCTCGAGTTACCTGCAGGGGGGCGACAGGAAGGACGTCTTCTTTTACCAGGCTGATGATCAGCACTTCATACCCAGATCTCTGCTTATTGACCTGGAGCCAAGAGTGATCAATGGAATTCAGAACAGTGAGTACAGGAACCTGTACAACCATGAGAACATATTTGTTGCTGAGCACGGTGGTGGTGCTGGGAACAACTGGGCCAGTGGGTATCATCAGGTGGAGTTGCCATGTGTATCTCTGTTTGCATTCTAAGGTTTCCTGTTTCTACTGGATGAACCAATCTTGCAGGCTCTGTAGACCTGCTTGTTTTGTAACTAGGCCAATCGCTCCTTTTTCTTGTTTTGGAAATAAATTCTCAATGCCTTTTGATATTCTCATAGGGTGAACAAGTTGTTGATGATATCATGGACATGGTTGACAGAGAAGCAGATGGAAGTGATAGCCTTGAGGGTTTTGTCCTTTGTCACTCTATTGCTGGTGGAACTGGTTCAGGTTGGCTAACTGGCTCTCCTATTTTGATTTCCTTTCTTCTCATTTTTCTATCCTACTCTCACTTCTCTGTTCATGACTTTGTATTGTACTTGGAGTATTTCGTGGTGCCTACCATCTCCATCTGACTCACTGTAGATTGGATATTGCCTTGTTATTATGAAACATTATAACAGTTATTCTCCTACCATCTATCTAACTGTCCTGTTGCCCATGTTCATTCAGGTATGGGTTCTTATCTGTTGGAGACACTGAATGATCGATACAGTAAAAAGCTTGTGCAGACATATAGTGTTTTCCCAAATCAGATGGAAACAAGTGATGTTGTTGTCCAACCTTACAACTCACTTTTAACTCTGAAGCGGCTGACACTGAATGCCGACTGTGTGGTTGTTCTTGACAATACGGCTCTTAATAGGATTGCCGTTGAGCGTCTTCATTTATCAAATCCTACTTTTGCACAAACAAACTCTTTGGTCTCCACGGTTATGTCTGCAAGCACAACTACTTTGAGGTATCCTGGATATATGAACAACGATCTGGTTGGCCTTCTTGCATCCCTGATCCCCACTCCAAGATGTCATTTTTTGATGACAGGTTATACTCCATTGACTGTTGAGCGCCAGGTAATTTGATATCCTCTTCCTCAGTTGTTACATTGGTTCATGTAGCATGTTTTATGTCACGTTTTGTAGCCTTTGTGGGATCTGTAGTTACCTGTGCTTGTCCATCGACTGCAATTTTGGGACAGATTTAGAGAAAATAATTAAGTTGATGTTTGTTTTGGGTGAAATGCTGAACCTTTCAGTTATATTGGATGTGCTATGTGGCAGGTTAACATGATACGCAAAACGACAGTATTGGATGTTATGAGAAGACTTCTGCAGGTATTACCTGTCACTGTAGGAAGGGTGGTTAACTCTTAAGTGTTCAAAGTTTAAACCCTTTATTTATGAAATATTGCAGACAAAGAATATAATGGTGTCATCATACGCTCGGACAAAAGAAGCTAGCCAAGCCAAATACATCTCCATACTGAACATCATTCAAGGGGAGGTGGACCCTACACAGGTACAGTTTTGTCAAATGAATTCTCTTCTGAAGTGGGGAACTGTGGATATATCTTGGTCAAATCTAATGACGGCATCATGAAATAAGATTTGCCAAATGCTGAAGTGTAGTGACTTAGGAGTTACATGCATGGAATGGTCATCTGAAATTTTTTTAACCAAGAATTCATGATAAAACATGGTAGTTTCATACTGTTCATTCTCTTCCCATTTTACTAGAAGTTGCTGGAAACATATGAAAGTTTAAAATGTGTTATTTTATCGTTACGTCAAACAAAGCACATTTGTATCCACCTTTCTCCTTAGAAACTCCTATATACCCCACATTGGCTGAAAATGACATGAACTTTCACTTCAAATCTGTAAGCGGATTTTTGTATATACTAGTGTGGTGTCATGTTATTTGTTAGTTAATAACTTGTAGTTGGAGTGAGATATGGTTTATTTTTTTTCTTCTGTGTACCATGAAATTATTTGTTCTGTCTTATTTTATTTGGTCTTCTCATGGATTTAGGTTCATGAGAGCCTGCAAAGGATACGTGAAAAGAAAGCTTGTTAACTTTATAGACTGGGCACCTGCAAGCATTCAGGTTATCCTTTTTTTTTGTAACTATTCAGGTTATCGCACAACTAAAAGACATTTTTGTTTCATTGTCTGGCATTGAAATTTATAAGCATTTCAACTGCAACAGGTTGCTTTGTCAAGAAAATCCCCATATGTTCAAACAACACACAGGGTACAATGATCTCTTCCTCCTACCTTCCCTCCTTCCCTCACCTTCTGATGGGATTTCAGTCTTCTATTTCTTTTGAAGAAAATGGATAATGCTGTACTAAGAAACGCTGTTCTACAGGTTAGTGGTCTGATGTTAGCAAATCATACGAGCATCCGTCACTTATTCAGCAAATGCCTGGGGCAATATGAGAAGCTAAGGAAAAAGCAGGCTTTTCTTGACAACTACAGGAAGTTCCCAATGTTTGCGGTAAGAACATATTTCAACAAGTTTTTAATCTCCTAGCTCATTGCTTTGAATTGTTTAGCTTACATGCATATTTTGAGCTGTTTAGCTGTCTGTTTGGAAAGTACTCTATTCCCTATTTAGTTGGTGTTGTCAAGTTCAGGAACCTTTCTGATGCCGATTCAACTAAAAAACTCTAATCTTGCAGTTGCAAAGGAATTTATACTGTCATTATTAAAGACTATGATTACCTTAGATAATGACAGGCTTATGTAAATTTTCTTGAGAACAGTACTTTAAACTGTGTACTACAACCTTGTGATGACTTCATTCTTTTGTGCGAAATGCTATCTCTGACAGTCTGACCTCTTCATCCAGGACAATGATCTCTCTGAATTTGATGAATCTCGAGAGATAATAGAGAGCCTAGTTGATGAATACAAGGCCTGTGAGTCACCAGACTACATTAAATGGGGAATGGAGGTAAGTTTAATGCAATCTAAATCTTGTTCTGTGCATTATATAAAATGCTGAGCAATCTGTTCCAAAGCAGGACCCTGGAGAGGCAAACGTTGCAGCAGCACTTGACTCTAAGTTGGTAGTGTAAATATGAAGGTACCATCTCACAGTCAGGCACATTTTGTGCGGAACAATTTGATGCCCTATCATATTGAATTGATCATCCACTTGAAACCTTGAACCCTTGCTTTCTTTTGCCAACCATGCGGACTACATAATTATTATGAATGATTCACAATCTCAGCTAGATTTTGAAAATTTCTGCTAAATCCCTGGGCATATTTTTTGTATATATTGCTGGCAAATAACAGCTACACACTGTAAGGCTCTACTTTTCTTTTAAGGGAGCTATAATGTTCTCTCGGCACTGAGAAATTCTTAGACAATTTTCACTTACAGAAGCTGATAATTATGGTGCTGTTATTTTCACATACTTACCATGTTTATTAATTAATTTGATAATTTTGGAAACTGTACTGTTCCAGCAATTCACACAACTGAGGAAGGCTCTCTACATGCAGATCCTGTTGGTCATCCAAAGATGCTACTGTCACTCTCTAGTAGTCTTGAGTTTGACGCCGCCTGCTTATCTAAATCATATTGGAGTGCTGCTAAAGTGGGTTATGAAGTTATTCGACCTCAAAGTTTGTCTCTCTTTTAGTCTGTGCTATGTATATTTTGAAACCCACTTCCTGGCCTGTGCATTTTCCCTTTAATGTCTTGTGACTGCACTCTTTGGTGATGATGGCGATGTCTTCCATGCCCTTTGAGGCTTTGATCCAGATAGTTTCAATTCTGCCGAGCATTCCTTGCTGAATGCTGATGACTTAGAAAGTTTTAGTCAATCTAGTTTGTGGGCCTGGTCTCGTCCTGTGATGCTATGCATTCATCTCTGGCAATGTTTTAGCTTGGTGGGCTTGTAAGTGTTTACCCTGAAGAAAGCATTTGCTGTCTTAAAAGAGGGACATGGTCTCATAGAAGTACGAAGGTGGAATGGCTTCATCGTCTTGTGGATCTGTAAAAGCTAAAGTATTAATTCCCATCGTCTACTTTTGATTTACTGAAGTTTCTGAAATTACCTAACCCGTATGTGCTTACTAAATTATGTAGCTAATAAAATTTGAAAATTGGTGATCTGGCTGATTTTACGACTGCACATCTGTGCAATTTTCTTATTGCCATGTGTTTTCAGCTTCATCTGAAAATAATCCCTGTTGGATATGTATGATGAGTAATCTATTGGAGCAACTGTAATCTCTTAATATTGCATATTTTTGGTACTGAGGATAAAATAAGTAATCTGTTGGAGATGCTCTCAGTGTAAACTGCCCAAACAGGGAGATAGATAGGGGTACAAGGGATGAGCCTCCATTGCAGTTGAGGTACTGGTACTGTAACGTGGATCTGATTTACTGTCCCTTTGGTTATATTTGGGTTCGTCATCTCGTACCTTTCACTCAGTTAATGGAATCAACATAATTAAGGACTATCGTTAGAATTTATCTTCGATGATGTTCTCTGCCAGCGGTTCCTCTTCAAAATCTGGATTGTTGAATCTTTTACTTCCTTAATTAGCATCTATCATATGCTAAATTAGCTACTTGGATTACTTATATTTTAGGATGAAGGGAGTAGTGCACAAACAACCACACATAATTTAAAAGGATTAAGTTTATTTTTAGCTCCTCAGTTCTTTCCTTTACCTAACTTTAACCCCAAACTACAAAAACGTCAAACTTTAGCACTTCAATTATCAAAAAGTCTTTTGACTTAGAGAATTGCATTAGGGTCAAACCTAAGCGGTATTGATAGTTGAGGTGTTGAAGTTAGATAAAAGAAGAGTTCAGGCAAAAGAAAGACTTAATCAGGTGCTTTAGTTTTTAGATGTTAGGAAAATTTTTATGTATTTAGATTTACTCATTTATAAATGTTTTATATGCATTAAAATATTTATCTACACTTTATTGGATTTTATACATTAATTTTTTGGTTCTAAATATGAATTTAGATTCAAAATATAATAAATGTGTTTGAAGTTCTCACATTTTAAAATTAATTTGTTTCAATTGTTCAACAAACTTAAATGGAGAAATGACAAATAACAAACATGTAGATCTCGACGAGCTATTGAAAGGACCTAATTGGCCTAGAGGGGGGTGAATAGGCGTATTTTTTGAATCCGGAATTCACAAACTCGAATTGCGGAAGTTAAATGCTCACCGGAAGTTTCGGTGGTTTGGAGCGTAAGTTCGGTGCTAGACCAAAACTTCTATTGCAAACCAACTTGAACTTCGGTGTCCTAAAGTTAGGAAATCGAGTAAATGAGTTGGGATTTCAACTACACATGTTACCACACCCTTCTAGATGATGTTGATGATGGAATCGATCTCCCCACACCTTTGGAAATCACCTCTTGGATTGAGTTCTTCTTCCTACAACCAAATATGCGATAGAGAATACAAAGAACACAATAACAAGGGTAGTCGATGCTACCACCACAACAAGCACGCGGGACACACGATTTATCCCGAGGTTCGGCTTTCCCCACACAGGAGTGCCTACGTCCTCGTTGTTGAGGTGGCCACCAAGGCCTGACCACGTAGGTCACCTCCCTCAAGCAACCACAAAGGTAAGCTTGAGATATTCACTAAGATGAAGGGTAATACAAACGCTTCGGGGTGCCCTCACAAGTAAATCAACACGGGCAACCTCGAAGAACGCCTAGCCGGCTAGGGTTCCAAGAACCCAAGAGTAATAAACACAAAACCAACCGGCAAGACGAGTAAACCAAGTGCTCAAGTCGAAGATCGATGCTCCCGCTCTCAAATCTCACATCCCTAGCTCAAACAATCGAAGATTGAAGCTTGGAAGCAAGGGGGAAGAGAGAGTGGGTGATCAAAGCTTGGGGGCTGTTGGGAGAACAAACAGTGAGTGTATTGCCTGGCGTAACGGTTAGAAACGGAGGTGAAAAGTATATATACTTCGGCCTCCGAATGACCTACCGGAAGTTCTGGTGGAGCCCACTGGAAGTTTCGGTCCAAACGGATCTGACCATTGGCTTGAGATGGACGAGACACGGGCTGACCGAACTTCGGTCTCGATCGAACTTCCAAATGTAAGGGCCATGTGTCACGAGCAAGAAACCACTTCCGGTCCCCGGCCCAGGAACTTCGATCGGGCGGAACTTCCGGTCGGGGACCGGAACTTCCGCTAGACCAAACTCCAAAGAACCAGCGCGTGCGGCGACTTCCGGTCTCGGCCGGGACTTCCTGGCCGAAAGGAACTTTAGGTCGGAGACCGGAACTTCCGATCCACCCTGCAGAAACACCAAAACCTTTCTACGCTCGCAAGGATGAAACGGTGTCTCTCAAGCTACTCTAAAACATCGATATGAGCACTTTTATTCCCATCTAGCTAGTTAATTTTGTATCCCTCTTGATAGTACGGCATTTCCTATGACTCAAATCAAAATAAAATGAGAGTGAATCACTTGAGCCGAAGCGCCGTTTGTCCATAAAATTTAGGGTGCTATCATTCACCAAATTCTTTCGTTTAAATCCACCAATGGACTAACACCTATAGATATCACTTGATGAACATGTTAGTCCCTAATTTAATTGTCATTAATTATCCAAAACCCACACCGGGGGTGAATGCACTAACAGTTGTATATCTTTGTAGTTGATGACTTCTCCATTTGAAATTATTTATGGGCCATAAAATTCTATTTAAAGTTCTTTATATTTTAAAAATTTAAAAATTTCAAATTATTCAAATAACTCAGATAGGGAAATTACCAACACTAAAGTTCCTAATAAATCTACAAGTCTATAGTTGACTACTGCTTTAATTGAAATATTTTATGCTCCTAAATTTCTTTTTTGAAGTTCTCATATTTTAAAAATTCTATATTTTTTAACTTTTTGAATGAACTCGGATGGAGACATAATCCAAATTAAAGTTATAGTGTCAATGAGATGATTATGCTTTTAGGAAAAAAAATTGGCATGAAAGTTTAATTTATGATTTATTTTAAAATCCTTTTCATGATAGAAATCCAATAATATGTAGAACAAATACATATAAATATTTATTAGTAAGTAAGTGTAAATATGTAATTTTTAAATAAATATTTTAAAAATAAAGTACTTGATTAAGTCTATTTATAACTCCTTAACTTTTGCCTTTGTTTAACTTTAGTGCCTCAACTATCAAAATCATTCAATTTTAAATCTCGAGACAGTCCTTAGTGGTTCTCACATGGCTCTAGGGTCAACATTAAATGGTTCTAATAGTGAGGTGTCAAAGTTAGATGGTTTTGTAGTTGAAGGACAAAGGCAAGAATTTGAGTCTAAAAATTGATTTAATCTAATTGGATCCCATGAACTAGTAACTACTCCCTCCATCCCTAAATAAGTGTCGCTTAAGCTTCCCGAGAAGCAAATGCCGATAATTTTAATAAATAAGAAATATCATCGATTAATATCATAATTAGTATCATCGGAAAGATCTTTAGATCTAATTTTTTAACAAAGTATTTAAAGATATAAATATTGCACGTATTTTCTATAAATCAAGTCAAACTTGTGGCACGCATCCTACGGCTACACTTAAAAAGGGACGGAGGGAGTAGTTGACTAACAATTAGTCCATAAAAATCTAAACAGGTGAACTAGTGGGTGAATTAATGTGTAATCCAAAATTCAACTAGTACTAGTTCACTAATCAACAAAACCTAACTAGTTGAACTAGTTGTTAGTTTATTCGATCCAAAGACCCTTAAAATAAAGGTTTAGGTCAAAGGACCGATACCAGAAAAAACGATCTCGGTGAATTGGATACGAATTTATGTTTCGGATTAAGTATAAAGAGTGTTTTAGACAGGTTCCTACGAGTTTATGGGACTTTTGGAGATATGCTGTTATCATTATGACGAAAAGGGTTTAAAATTTAAAATGGATTTCTGGTTGCAACTTTTTGGGCGCATGGTGTCCATGAAGCTGTGAGGTGGGCCTAAGACGTCTGTTGCTGCGTACTTCCTCCATCCCATTGAGAACGTCGCTCGGGAAACGTGTTTATGAGGGAGGACGGTTTTCTAACGACAAACTCCATGTGACGAGGGAGTAGTGCGCACTATGCTATGGGCTTGGTTCATTATCCCATGAACTGTACTCTCTCCGTCTCTTTTTATTTGTCGTCGTGGGATGCGTAACATAAGTTTGACTTGATTTACAGAAAATACGTACAATATTTATATCTTCAAATAATTTTGTTAAAAAACTAGATTCAAAGATCTTTCCGATGATATTAATTATGATACTAGTCAATGCTATTTATTATTTAGGCCTTGTTTAGATGCAAACGGTTAGAAAAAGTTGCAATCATAGCATTTCGTTTGTATTTGACAAATATTGTCCAATCGTTAGCCCAACTAGGATTAAAAGATTCGTCTCGTGATTTACAATAAAACTGTGTAATTAGTTATTTTTTTCACTAACATTTAATGCTCCATATATATGGGTAGAAATTGATGTGATGGAGAGAGAGTGGAAAAACTTGAACCTTTTTAGGTGAAACTTGCATGGAAGAGAACAAGGCCTTATTAAAATTGCCGACATTTATGTCTCGAGAAGCGAGGCGAGAAATAAAAAGAGACGGAGGGCCCCACGCTTGACCGGTGCAGAGGAGACCTGTCCTGTGTCGTCTTCACCAACAAACCCCATTCTTCTCTTCTTCCCATGAGAGATCTCTCCCAAAGGAATCACTGTCCCCAAATCCATGGCTAGAGAAAGCAACGAATAAGGCAGGCATGTGGAGAACCCACTGTCCAGAGCTACTCCCTGCATTATCCACGCAGCCACTCCAACTGAATCGAACAAAAGCTTGAGCTTGTTCTACTAGCGGCCATGCCGGATTTTCTGGTGAGCGCAGCGACGGGGGCCTTGAGCCCCGTCCTGCATAAGCTTGCTGCTCTGCTCAGCGACGAGTACAAGCGTTTCAAAGGCGTGCGTGGTGAGGTCCAGTTCCTCATTCGGGAACTGGAGGCTATGCATGCCTTTCTTCTGAAGAAGTCTGAAGAGGAGAATCCTGATCCTCAAGACAAGGCGTGGATGAAGGAGGTGCGGGAGCTCTCCTACGACATCGAGGACAGCCTCGATGACTTCAGAGTCCGTATCGACGAAGAGTCAACCAGACCAGATGGCTTCATCGACAAATGCAAGAACCTACTGGCCAAGACCAAGGCCCGCCATCGGATTGCCAAGGCGATTCAGGATCTGAAAGTCCAAGTCAAGGAGGTGAGTGAAAGGAATGCAAGGTACAAGCAGAAGGGTGATACTTTTGTGAACACAAGCAAAGTGACCGTGGATCCGAGAGCTCTTGCTATATTTGAGGATGCTTCGAGGCTTGTGGGTATTGATGGGCCGAAACAGGAGATAATTTCATTTCTGAAGAAGGATGGTGGCATTTCCTCACAACAACCGAAGATAGTCTCAATCGTGGGAATTGGAGGACTTGGAAAGACAACCCTTGCAAACAGAGTATATGAAGAGCTGAAGCATGAGTTCGAGTGCCGAGCTTTCTTGTCGGTGTCACGGAATCCTGACATGTCTAAGATTTTGAGAACTATTCTTAGTGAGGTGACAGATCAACCTTATTTTAAGACAGAAACAGGGAGTATACAACAGCTAATCAAGAAAATCAGTGAATTTCTTCGGATAAAAAGGTACGCACGCGTGTATGGTTTGAGCATGCAACTTTTATATCCGTTCGGTTAAGATACCTATTTTAATAAGATTTTGCCATACTTTTTTTCAGTAAGAAATTGGCAACTCTCATGCCTTTGAATGAAACAGATGGTTAGAGAGACAGTTAAATTATTATCATAAATGCTCTTTGTTTGTTGTTATTTTATCTAGGTCTGATAGTCTCGAAAATGTGCATAGTACACATACAAAGTATCAGTCACTTGTAATAAATTAGAGTTCAATTAAGAAGTTCTATCTCAACATATTTCTAAAATTAGAAAAGAAATTACATCTTCTTGTAATATAAATCTAATGCTACAGTTTCTGCACCACTAGGCTGCCTAATTGTTGGGTCAAATGTACCAAGTTTTTATCTAGAAATACCAGTGCGTATTTTAGTATTTTCTGCCAAAGTTCTAAAGATTCTTTAGTGAGTTGTCATTACAGTCTATAAAACAAGGAACTATATATTGTCAAATAGGAACCTAGGGTGCAAAACTTTGCCACCTCCTTGCGTTAGAATCGATACACTAGAATAGCTTAGAGCATATCTATATAAATTTCATGTAGGTTTTAATTTTAAAAATCCTAGTTTAGATGTATCCTCTTAGTATATCACGATCTTATGTCATGTCTTTGTTTTAGAAATGCTAAATCAAACTTCTCCTAGTTTCTGTTTCTGAGCGTGTGAGAAGTAAATCACATAGCTACAGATAATTCCTACAATGCTTACACTTTACTAAGGTATAAAACATAGCTACAGATAATGCCATCAATGCTTACACTTTACTAAGGTATAAGGTTACTACTTTAAAGAATAGAGTTTCATACATTTTGGTTGCCTTGTTTGAGCTAAATGTATTTCCTGCCATAATAACTTTTATCAAATCATGTTGCAGGTACTTCATTGTAGTTGACGATGTGTGGGATGTGAAAACATGGGAGACAATTAAGTATGCATTGTCAAACAATAGTTGTGGTAGTGTGATAATAACCACAACTCGGATACATAATGTGGCCAAAGCATGTTGCTCATTCTATTCAGATGGTTGGGTTTACAAACCCAAGCCTCTCCAAGGACATGACTCAAAAAGGTTGTTCCAGAATAGAATATTTGGTACTGGAAATGAATGCCCAGAAAACCTAAAAGAAGTCTCCAATAAGATCTTGAGGAAGTGTGGAGGTTTACCGTTGGCTATTATTGCAATATCTGGTTTATTGGCTAACAAAGCACGTAATGGAATTCACTCAGTCACAGAGTGGGATCAAGTTCAAACTTCTATTGGTCATGGACTTGAGAGAGATTCAACTGTGGAAGGAATGATGGTAATATTATCACTCAGTTATTTTGATCTTCCTTCTCATTTAAAAGCTTGCCTATTATATCTTAGTACATTCCCTGAAGATTATGTAATTTTGAGAGACCGTTTAGTACGGCTATGGGTTGCAGAGGGGTTCATTCCCGCCGAATCTACATGTACCTTGTATGAACTGGAGAGAAGTCTTTCAATGAGCTCATCAATAGAAATTTAATTCTTCCGTGGCAAATAAATATGAAGACTGGTGAGGCATATGGCTGTCGTGTCCATGATACAATTCTTGACTTCATCATGTGCAAGTCCGTCAAGGACAACCTTGTTACAGTACATGGTATTTCAAGACTAACAACATCCCCACCAGGAATCAAGGTTCGTCGGCTGAGTCTGCAAGGTGAAACTGAAGGAGATGATGCGACCTTAGACTCGAACCAGAATTATGCAAATGTCCGATCAATTATTAGTTTTGGATTCCCCTGTTCCTTATTGGGTTTTAGATTCTTGCGTGTTCTGGACTTCACCGGCACATTATTAGAAAACCGTCATCTTGCAAACATTGGAGAATTAATCCAGCTAAGGTATATGGGCCTCAGGAAAACAAAGATAACTGAGCTTCCAGAACAGATCAGAGCGCTACAGTATTTGGAAACACTTGACATAAGGGGCTGCGACATAATCCAATTACCAATAGCTATAGTTCGACTAAAAAGACTTGTCAACCTACTGTCGGGTCCTGGCCATCTAAACTGCTTTCCCCGTGGAATTAAAAACTTGCAGGCATTGGAGGAGTTAAATTCAGTACACGTTGAGATAAAGGCAGCAGCTACTTTTACTGAAGAAATTGGCGAATTAACCAAGATGAGGCATCTGTGTATATCATTATATACCAATTCTGGTTTTATTAATGAGGAAAGCTACGTGGATCTTATAAGAAAGATGGTTTCTTCTATTCAACGGCTAAATAAGCTTCAAACTTCAGTAGCCAAACAATTTGATACGTATGGAGATGACATCATCATTGAAGTGCGCTGTTGCTCTGCTAGCCTAAGAGAGCTTATTTTGATGGCGATTCCCATGCCAAGGGTACCAAGCTGGATAAAGTCACTTGTCAAGATAGAACGATTAGAGCTGAGCATAAAGAAATTGGATCAGGAAAGTCTTTGTATCCTTGGTGATCTACCAGTTCTTGTCGATCTGATACTGGAGATAGTAAACAATGCTGAAGACATACCCTTGACATACAAACAACAACTTCTGATCAGCAACAGGTATGGATACAGAAGCTTGAGGTATTTCACAGTAGAGGACAAGACATTCATTGGGCGCTGCAGGAAGGCCAGTATCCCCATGCTGACGTTTGGAACTGGATCCATGCCAAAAATGGAAGAATTCGGTATTGACTTTGATGCAGATATAACAATTTCTGTGAGTAATAGGCATCTTGAATTTGGTCTCAACCATCTCCCCAAACTCAAGATCGTCGAGTGTTATATGTTTGGCACCAAACTGAATGTTTATCGTGTAAACGCTGCCATTAAGAAAGCACTTGATAACCACCCGAAGCTTCCATGTTTTGAAAATTTTGATTGCTCTTCAACCGAAGCCGGCAACGGACAGTCGTTGACTGCAGCACCCGCCTCCCCTCCCTCCATAGCTGACTTGTCAGAACAAGAAGTTGTTCAGGAGCCAGCAGACGATGTCGTCATCTGCACTTCAGGTTCAGGTATGGTTGGATTCTTCATCTGAAACTGAAACAAAACCAGTACTCCATCCATCCAAATTTTTCACTTATTTGTCATAGAGTTTCGTCGCCTTAAATGATACCACTTGTATTGCACCTATATTACTAAAAATCATCATCTGTTTATGCAAATTTGAAGCTGGTGATGACAAGACGAGCTCCTCCACCATGGACGACAACAACGGACAGTCGTTGACTGCAGCAGTACCACTACCAACGGACCTCTCCTTCAACATCCACCATCACGGCGTCTCCCCTGAAACTGGCCGTCGACATGACCAGCAATGGAGCCAACCGAAAGCTAGCCAGGGCGCCAACATCCTTGGACGAGAATTGGTTCAGGGTGCACCAGTTATTCCTGATCGTGTCAAGGGAACTTCAGGTAATTACGGTTTGTATGCATTTATGCGTTACAGGGCGCATTTCATTTGATTTTTCGGTCTTGCGCCTTACACTGTTCATGCTCTATCTGAAATTTGTTGGCTTACATTTTAATCATTTGGCAGGGCTGCCCCAGCAACCTCTGATGTTCTGGGACAATGCCGTCTTAATCAATATATATTTTTCATCCATATCGATAGTTTCTTAACTTACAAATTATTGATCTATATATATTTTACATCCATATCCATAGTTTTTTTTTTCAATTTACATGATAAATATTTTGCATATCTTCAACATGCATTTGGCTAAAATTTTAACCATTGGGCAGGGGCCGCCCCAGGATCCTCTGATGTTCTGGGTCCTCGACTCATTGCTGCTGCTCAGCAACAGGGGGCATTTGTGCCGCCATGCTTCACATTCAGTTCTGGATCACTATCCAACACGGAAGCTGAACAACAGGAAGTGCGCTGTTACAAGCCGTTACAACAACATGAGGACCTAGTAAATGCATTCAACGGCCTTTCCTTGCCCAACGACCACCCTGTTTCCCGTGCCACGGCTGTTGAAGTATCCTACTCGGACACCGGTAAAGTTTTCCTCTCTTCTGCTTGCTCTAGGTCTCGCCTCTTTTGGAACGTTAATTCTTTGGAAGTGCATTCTCCTTTATTCTAAATGTAATGGCTACATTTATTCCTTTTTAATTTGGGTTTATGGGTATAGTAGTCCATTAACACGTGCTCTCAGAGCAAGTATTATAAGGTGACATAAACAGGCTGCAAGAACTGCCACGTTACTTTTGCGGTGAGTTGGAAGAGAGAAAAAAAGTAGCCCATTATCTTACAACCAGCTGATGCACAGGTTTTAAGCTCTGTGAGAGAAAGAGGTGGATGTAGAATTAATAATTTAGTCTCAAGAAGCTCTGTGAGAGAAAGAGGTGGATCTAGAATTAATGATTTAATCTCAATCTTGGCTAAATCACTATACATATGAGCTGGGTTGGCTATATGTGATGTAGCAAAACCATATAGCTTGTTGGTGGGCTGTATTATTAGCCATGCTCTCACATAAGCTAATACCTTAGGATATACTCCCTCCGTCCACAGAAGAATGTCTATTAAAGTAGTTTAAGTTCGACCAAATTTATAGTAAACAATACTCACATTTATGTCTCCAAATTGATTTATTATGATACCATATATTTCATAACGAATGTAATGATATTAATTTTGTATCATAAATATTAGTATATTTCATAAAAATTTAGTCAAATTTGAAAAACATGTGACTTCTCAAAATGTTAAAATTGTATCTTTTTTTGGACGGATGGAGTATATTTAATGACTAATAAAATTAGTTATATTAATTTTCCTTCTTGTTCATTTTTTACCATAGGAATAACATTGACAGATACTCGGTACTCTCTAACTAGTTCTGATAACTTATAAATTACTATCCATATCCACTCGGTATTGATCTATATATATATATTTTTCATCCATATCCATAGTTTTTTTTTCAATTTACATGATAATTTTTGCATATCTTCAACATGCATTTGGCTTAAATTTTGATCATTTTGCAGGGGCCACCCCAGCAACTTCTGAAGTTCTGTGACTCATTGCTGCTCCTCAGCAACAGGGGGCAATGGTGCCGCCATTCTTCACATTCAGTTCGAGATCACCTCCCAACGTGGAAGCTGAACAACAAGCAATGGACTGTTACAAGCTGTCGCAACATGAGGACCTAGCAAATGCCTTCACCAGTACCTTCAACAGGCCTTCCTTGCGCGACGACCACCCTGGTTCCAGTGCCACAGGTGTCGAAGCAGCCTCTGGTAATGTTTTCCTCTGTTCTGCTTGCTCTGGGTCTCCTCTGTTCAAAAGTAAATTATTTGGCAGTTCATTCTCCTCTTATACTGAATGTGCTTATATATTCCGCCTAGACTAATCAAGGGAAATCTTAAAAACTAGCATTGTATATAGCATGTGTTTACTTTTGCACCGTAGCCCACATTCATTTATCTCTAATAAATAAAGGGAAAAATATTTACTATGCTACAGCCTACAGTTCGTTAGAAGCCATTGGAGGGTGGACTGCAATAACCCTAACCGGGCAAGCTAGTTTGTTAAAATCTGCGTACAAAGCTGCTAGCGCAACTTCAGATACTGTGTCTATTTGAAAATGCTAAGCTAAAACAAATATGGCCTTAGAGAGTTCTGCATACACAATCTTCTTTTATAAGATTTTTTTTGTCCATCTGAAAACTTCCAGAGGAGAATAGCAACCAAATTAAGCATTGATCCCTTGATGGTGTCTATATATGGCGATGCCCCTGCTAGTTCAGGCTTCTAGTGGCTTTCGCACAACTTCCAAAGCAGTGGGCAAATCGAAAAAGAACCCTTTAAAAAAGCTTCAAAAATTGCCTTTATTTATTTGAAAAACAAGCTGCTTTCAAAAAATATTTTCCTCAAAAGCGGACTTCCTTGGTAGCTTTTCTGATAATTATGCTAGTCTTCTGGTAGAAACTCAAACAATCATGCTCTATGTAGGATCTTCATGCCAAGGAGGATGTCGTCAGGAAGAACAGTAAAGTGATCATGTACTTGCAGCGGTCAGAGTTGGCAACTGCCAACCTCAGTTGCCACTTCTTGAGTTGCCTATGTTTTGTCTCTGTTTCGTCATTAGGGTGAAATTTGGTCTTAGCACTATGAGTCTGTATTGTTTGGATATGATCATTCATTTGTGAATGTTGGAGAATGGCATATTTATTTGTGTTCCTTATACCAGAAGTAATATAATCTAAAAACCATGTCATTGGAGGCTGTGACATTTGAGCAGCCACTTGCACGCGTACGTCGACTCTGCTTTTGTTCTTGGGCCGTGCCTTCTACTCTCTATAGTCGGGACTCGGGAGTGATATATTCTAATCAAGATCACCACCAGTGAGATTAGGGGCTGAACTAATAGAGTAACAGGTGATACATCGCTAAAGACAATATGCACAGAGTGTAGAGGAGAGTGCTAGGGTTCCCAACCATCGGTCTTGGGAGCAGCAGCGCTGGATTCCGCCATGTCCGTCGGTTGACGACGAATCGGCGATGCAGTGGAGCGCAGGCAGAGTAGAGATGAGTCGCGCGGTGACGGCGGCGGTGTGCTTCCCGTCACTGGCTGCGGCCCTCAGCAGATCGGACTAGGGTTGTAGGAGGGAGTCTTGGGCGGCGGTGAACCTCGTACCTTGAGCCCCGGCCTCCCTCCTATTTATATCCAAGATGTGACGGGGGGCCCACCAGCCATGAGTTGGGTGGGCTCCCCGATCGAGGGAAGAATCGGGGTCCGTTGAGGACCGTTGGGTCTCAACGTGAAGAGATTAATCCTAACATTCTCCCCCTTGATCTCTTCTAATCACTTATCTTAATCTTAACTTAAACTTAAATACTTAATACTTAGCTCCCCCTCATTATAAAGAGTTTCGGTGAGCGCGTCTCATCGTCACAGAAAAATTTCCGTTGGATTTGACGGCTACAGTGCATCTCTCTAAGTTGAGACGAAGTTCTAACTAACGGGCCCTAAGTGTTCAGGAATCATAGGCTTTCCCTTAACCCCATGCCGGCTACGTGTTTTCTAAACACGTTGGGTGGTAAGCCTTTTGTGAGCGGATCCGCTAACATGTTTTCTGTCTTTATATGCTCCAGACTTATGATCTGATCCTGAACTTTTTCTTTCACAACATAATACTTAATGTCAATGTGTTTGGCAGCACCACTTGACTTATTGTTGTGAGCATATTCAACTGCGGGATTATTATCGCAGTATAACTTAAGTGGTCTCTCAATGCTGTCTACCACTCTTAATCCGGGCAAAAACTTCTTAAGCCAACTCACCTGCCCCGAGGCCTCATAACATGCTACAAACTCAGCGTACATTGTCGATGATGTGACGAGAGTCTGTTTGGAGCTTTTCCACGATATTGCTCCACCTGCGAGGGTGAATATGTAACCTGACGTGGATTTCCTTTCATCCCCCGCATAATCTGAATCTGAAAACCCCACTATCTCAAGGGAGTCACTCTTACTATAACTTAGCATGAAGCCTTTTGTGCCCCGCGCAAGTAACGCAAGACTTTCTTAACTAACTTCCAATCTACACCTGGATTTTCGATATCCGCCAAGTAACCCGGTAACAAACGCTATGTCGGGGCGAGTACAAATTTGAGCATATTGTAAGCTTCCGGCAATTTGAAGCATAAGGTACTTGATCTCATTTGTTCGAGCTCGATCTGAGTCTTAGGACACCGATATTCTCCATACTTATCGCCCTTGACGATGGAGTGCGGGTGATGGACTACACTTGTGCATACTATATTTCTTAAGAATCTTATCTATGTATGCCTTTTGTGACAGCCCTAATACCCCTCTATGTCTATCACGGTGAATCTCAATCCCCGAACAAAAAGAGGCTTCACCGAGATCTTTCATATCAAAATGCGAGGGCAGGGAACTTCTTAGTTTCCATTAGTAGAGTGACATCATTGCTCGCCAAAGAAAATATCATCCACATATAGGACTAAGAAAATGAACTTAGAATTCTTAAACTTCACATAAACGCAATTGTCCTCTACATTTGCCTTAAACCCAAACTTTCTTATTGTATTATCAAACTTCAAATACCACTGTCTTGAAGCTTGTTTTAGCCCATAAATGGACTTTCTTAGGCGGCATCCCATATTCTCTTTTACCTTCCACGACAAAACCTTTCGGTTGTGCCATGTATACATCTTCCTCAAGATCCCCATTAAGGAATGCCGTTTTAACATCCATCGATGCAATTCTAAATCAAAATGTGCTACTAGCCCATTATAATTCTAAAAGAATCTTTACATGAGACCGGAGAAAGTCTCATTGTAATCAATTCCTTCTCTCTCGAGTAAAGCCTTTTTTGCCACAAGTCGCACCTTATGTCTCTCGACATTCCCCAGGAGTCATACTTAGTTTTATAAACCCATTTACAACCAACTTTCTTGGCTCCCTTAGGGATTTCCATTAGTTCCCAAACTTTGTTGGAATCCATGGACCTTATCTCATCTCTCATTGCTTCTAACCACTTCTCGAGTGTTAAGCTTCTCATGGCTTGTTCATATGTAGTGGGATCATCCTCCATATGAAATTCTTCGGTTTCATAAACCTCATAATCATCTGAAATAGTTGATCTTCTAACTCTTTCTGATCTTCTAGGATTCTGATCGTTTGGCGCTATGTGGGGCTGTTGTTGTTCTTCTTCTTTGCTCGACTGTGGTTCTAATGGCTCCCGAGGGACAAAGTTCCGGATTCTCATTAGGTGTCGGCAACGGAGAACTAACAACAGTGTGCGGCACTACAGTTGTCTAACACCGTTGGTGCAACAAACTATAGGTAACACAAAGTATTGTTCCCGAAGCATTGGAGTAGGGGCATAAACCCGTTTCTCCTCTAAACTAATCTCCTGTGCTACCTTGCTCCCCGATCAAATCATCTTCTAAGAACTTCGGCGTGTCCGGGTTTCCACAAACTTAGTATGCCCGTCGGGGGCAATAAAAGCGGTAACCTTTTGACCTATCTGGGTAGCCAATGAAATGGCAACTAACCGTCTTAGGATCTAATTTCCCTAAATTTGGGTTAAAGACCTTAGCCTCGGCAGACAGCCCCACACCCTTAAATGCTTGAGTGAGGGTACTCTGCTCTGTCCATAGCTCGTCACGGTGTTTTAGGCACCGACTTACTTGGTACACGATTAAGAATGTGGATAGCGGTTTTTAACGCCTCCATCCACAAACTTACCGGTAGTGTGGAGTAGCTAATCATGCTTCTTACCATATCCATCAAGGTGCGGTTTCTTCTCTCACCACTCCATTCTGGCCGAGGGTCTCCTGGCATGGAATACTGGGCAACTATGCCATTTTCCTGAAGGAACTTAGCAAACGGTCACGGAACTTGGCCATACGGGGTATGTCGCCCATAATATTCCCCACCACGGTCTGATCTTACTATCTTAATCTTCTTATTGTGCTGATTTTCTACTTCTGCCTTAAATATCTTAAATTTATCTAATGCTTCTGATCTTTCTTTAATTGGATAAATATAGCCAAAACGTGAATAATCATCAGTGAAAGTTATGAACGAATCATAACCATCCACGCTCTTAACAGGAAATGGACCACATATGTCCGTGTGAATTATTTCTAAATTCCCTGCACTTCGTTTGGCATCTTTCTTAACTTTCTTAACATATTTACCCTTAATACAATCAACACACCGATCTAATTAAAGAGAGTTGTAATGGCGGAAGAATTTCAGCCTTGACTAATCTATCAATTCTCCCCCTCGAAATGTGGCCTAATCGATAATGCCACAATTTCGAAGAGTCAATCTGAACTTTCTTACGCTTTCTATTTACATTCATAGACGAGGAAACATTCTCATTCTCAATGGATATAGCATTAACATTCTCAGGAACTGATAACAAATAAAGTTTGTCTTGTCGGATGGCAAGACCAACACACTTATCATTAAAAAATATCTCACATCTGCCATTACCAAAATGGCAGGCCAATCCATCATCATCTAACTTACTAACACTTATTAAGTTTCGATGCAAAGAAGGAACATAGAGTACATCGAGATAGCCTAAGTACAAAACCATCTAATAATGCTAAAGATAAATCGCCAAAGGGCTTCGACGTCGGCTTGTACTCCATTTGCCACCTTAATGGTTCTTTCTCCTCTTTGCGAGTTCTCCTCGTATGGAATCCCTCAGAAGGAATTAGCAACATGAATTGTTGCACCCGAGTCAATCCACCAAGTAGATTTACTATAACTAATATACAAGGATTCATCTACAAATGTAACTAAGTCCTCACCATTCCTGTTGAGGTACTTCAAGAAGCCAGGACAATCCTTTTGCATGTGGCCTGTCTTCTCACAGTACATGCACTGATCTGGTGCTAGCCAGGGCTTCTTGCGGTACGGGTTCTGTGGCCTGTTGTAGTCCTGAGGCCCATTGTTGTTCTGAGGGTGCTGAGTCTGAGGATTCTGAGGGGCCTTACCCTGAGAGTGTGGTGCCTGAGTGTTGGAGGAAGAGCTGCCATCCCACTTTGGTTTTCCTTGTGGTCTAGCATTCTTACGATAGAACTTCTTATTATTGTTATGCTTCACGAAGAGAGCAGAGTCTCCCCGTGATTCCTTAAGTCTCTCCTCCTCCTGACAGGCTTGCCCAAGGAGCTTCTCAATAGTCCAGTCCTCAGGTGCCATGGTGTAGTGCACAACAAAGGCTTCAAACTCCTTTGGCAAAGAAGCTATGATCACATGAACGACAAATGTGTCTGGAAGGACCATTTTCATTGATGCAAGCTTAGATGCCAAGGTATTCATCCTTAGTATGTGCTCTCTAACACCACCACCAGTGTATTTCTTATTGATGAACTCTCTGATAAGCACACTCGCTTGAGTCTTAGTTGTGCCATAAAATTGGGTCTTGACCCTTTCTAAGTACTCAGTGATGGTGGTACACTCGAGCAAAGGACCCTCTAATGGGCTCTGAAATAGTAGCCTTAGCCAATGTCAGACACTTCTTATTGGAGTTGTCCCACTTTTTCTTAGCAAGATCATAGGACATCCTCACATCTGCGTGCTCACGCTTGCGTGTAGCAAACGCCGCATCGATCTCATTGTCTCCAATGACCAGGCTCCGCAGTCCCCGAGGGCACGGTTCATTGAGAGTCTGTGTCATTGTCATTCATGACAAGGGCTAATTCATACTTGCTCACGCCACTCCTTATAGTTTGTCCCGTTGAGCTTTGGGATCACCGAATCCAGGTTGGTGAGTCCTGAAATTTAGATACAAAGAATGGTGAGTAAACTTAGTCAAAAGGAATAAATGACTTGAAATTGCATGTATTAAAACAACGTTGGTCAAGTATTAATACATACAATCCTTTTTATTTACATTAAATCTATATCACCGTTGGGCGTAAAAATAGAAATAATGCAAAATCGGCTAATGGACTAAGCAATTATAATATTGATATAATCAACGCTGGTCAGAAAATAACAATATTATAAATTTTCTAATTCTTAAATTTGCCCCCAAACAAAATCTCCCGTTGGTTCGAATTTAATTTTGGAGCAAATAGACTTACTAAGCAAATGAAAAAACGTGACTAATCATAACTAATACTTAACTCCGAAATATTTCTAATTTTATCTCTAAATAAAATTATTGAGATGGTGAAAAAAAAAAATTAACTGAGATTTGCAACTAAAACATCAAATAACTCATTCTAACTATTTCTGGAAAGAAAGAAAAAAAAATTGAAACAGCAATGATGCCCACGCCAGCGTGGCAAAAAGCGGCCCAACGCTGCCTTTGCGCGCCCATCCGCGTAGGCCTTGGCTGCTCCCTCGCGCCGCAGGCCGCAACGTGGGCCTGGGCCGGAAAGCAGCCTCGGGCCGCATGCCCCGCCGGCCTCTTAACCGAGCAGCCAATCTCGGCCGCCGGACGCGATCGGACGGCTCCTTGCCGTCGGCCGAACAAAAAAAAGCGCCGCGCCGGGCCCCTCGAACCCTAATTCCATTCCCCTCCCTCCTCCTATCCCAAGACAGCGGCAACGCGCCGCGAACTAGACGACGGCGACGGAGGAGAAAGCGGGCGGTACCGCCGTGAGCCCCCTCGCCGGCGTGCGTGCTCGCCTCGGCCGAAAGCACGCCGCCGTCGGCAACATCACGCGCGGTGCCAAGCACCCGCGCCTTGCGCATCTAAGCCGGGCGGCGAGCCTAGGGTTGACCAGCGGCATGCTTCCCCGCGGCGCCAGTTCGGGTGAGTTCTTCCCTCCCCTGAGCGGTCTCTTTGCTTAGGGTTCTTATGTTTCTGATGTGCGCGAAAGTCGGGTTAGGGTTAGGGTTTTGAATCAAAATCCCCTCCTTCTAAGTGCTGAGTAGCCCGGGACGATGCTCATGGCATGTCGCTCGGCGGCTAACCCTAGATTAGGGTTTCTAATCATTGATCTGAGCCCGATCTAATCCACTGAGTGGTTAGGCTCTACTGATACCATTGATATATTCTAATCAAGATCACCACCAGTGAGATTAGGGGCTGAACTAATAGAGTAACAGGTGATACATCGCTAAAGACAATATGCACAGAGTGTAGAGGAGAGTGCTAGGGTTCCCAACCATCGGTCTTGGGAGCAGCAGCGCTGGATTCCGCCATGTCCGTCGGTTGACGACGAATCGGCGATGCAGTGGAGCGCAGGCAGAGTAGAGATGAGTCGCGCGGTGACGGCGGCGGTGTGCTTCCCGTCACTGGCTGCGGCCCTCAGCAGATCGGACTAGGGTTGTAGGAGGGAGTGCTGGCGGCGGTGAACCTCGTACCTTGAGCCCCGGCCTCCCTCCTATTTATATCCGCAGTGTGACAGGGGCCCACCAGCCATGAGTTGGGCTGGGCTCCCCGATCAGGAGCAGATCAGGGTCCGTTGAGGACCGTTGGGTCTCAACGTGAAGAGATTAATCCTAACAGGGAGGCCATTCGGGTTCTGTGAATCCTGCCTGCACTGTGTGGTTCGGCAGCGCCCCTGTGCGTGATTAAAGAACTGTGTGTATTGCTTGATTTTCCATAGAGATGGATCGGTACGGTCTCTCCGTTGAAGAAGGTGACAAGCTGTTGATTGTTCGTTAGAAAAAGACGGCCTCTGGACACGCACGGAGCGCAGAGACAACCTGAGCCCCAAGTGGTAGAGCCGTAGCTTCAGCCATTAGCACAGAGGTTGTGTTGCTTTGCTTTGATGTATGTAGATGGCCGCTGGCGGGTGGATCGGAGTTGAGTGTTGATTATGAACACTCCCAGTCCAGCTTGCCCTCTTGGGACCTGCATTGGCGAGGAGTCTGGCGCCGTCACAGCATCTCCTACACCGCGCCATCGGCTTCGAGATCGTCGCACATTACAATTGCCGACATATCATGGGCTGAACTCTGTGCTTTGACCAAGGGGAGTACACACATGAGGTGATTATGGACCATTGACAAAGAAAAAAAATGTTTTCTATGATTGTGCCTCCACCACGGCCAGCCAACCTCTTCTTGGCTCCGTGGCTTCAAAAATGAGTTTTGTAGGAGTATTTTTTAGGATGCAAGGAGTATAAATAAGAGGTCAGGTAGAATGAGATGCATCTCACGGTGGCTGGCGTGGCGACACACGGGCACGCCAGGCAAAGAGGATAGAACGACACGATTTTTTACTTGGGCCTGATTGTGCTGAAGTGGGCTCGCTCCGCAGGGAAAAGGCCTGGAAAAAGGGGAGAAAAGAAAGGGCAGTCCATGAAAGGCCTGCGCCCGTCCCCACACCACCAAGGACCAAGGCCCAAAAGGTCTCCGGAACGCGACCTGAGCGGAAGGCAGGTGATGGAGTAGCCGTTCTGCCCAGACCTGCTGAGGGACAAGGCGGCGCTTGTCACTGGCGTCCCGGGGGCTCCGGCATCGGCTTCGAGATAGCCGCCGCCCAGCTTGCGCCCCACGGCGCGCACCTCGCACTCATGGCCCGCCGCCGCGAGGTCCTCGACAAGGCCGTCGCCGCTCTCCACCACTCCGAGGGCCACAGGGTGCGCACGTATCCCCCGTAGACTCTCCCTCCCTCCCGCTCTGTCGCTCTGCCTGCTACCACTGCCGCCCTTGTGTTCCTGGGCTCTCGTCGTCGGTTTGGGGTTGGGATTTATTTTGCTTTTCTGCTGCCAAAGTGCCAATTAGCTTCAGTAGTAAGAGGTTAGTCATGCAATGTCCTGTGCAGCGTAACTTCTTGTATGGATTTGAGTTCAAAATGAATGATTCTTACATATAACTTCAGACGGAGACTCTGAGCCTGCGCCATCCAGGGAGCTTCGTGAGTGCTGCACTGCAGCTGCGCACTGCGCATTTTTTATTCCGATTCTGGAAAAGTGTCCGATCACAATGCTTATCAGCACATTGAGCGATATCTGTTGGACAACTTTTGTATACAAAAAAAAAAAACTTGCTTTGTTGGAGGGAGAATAAAGGTGGGTAATGACTTTGCACGGCTGCTAACAGTAGCATGCCACCAAGTCCTGGTCCTGGTGCAAGCGCAGCTTGACAGCGCCGCGCCACCGCAGCACCGGCAAGTTGCGTTGACTGATGATTGATTAAGCAGCGGGCTGCTAGGCGGCGGCTACCGAGATGAGAGGTAAGCTTGCTCTGATATAGTATGTACATCATGCATCTCGGTCGACCAAAGGATTAATTATTTTTATTTATCAATTTTTATTTGGCTTCCTCGGAGAGTCTTTAAAGCTTGCATCATATATACTCCAGTAGTTGCCGGCACCGTACCGTACCGTACCTACTGATTACTATGGATGAAGAATTTATTTAACACTGATGCGGTGGGGTGATTAATTATTATTGAACGGTATATCAATGGTGACCCAACTACATACCATTCGTGGTCGTGGTGGTCGTACATACGTCCTGGATCCATCTCTAAATAAAGTCCACTGCTCGATCTGCCATCGTCCTCGTTCTTTATAATGGCTAAGGTACAATATAAATATAAAGGTAATATCTACTAACTATTTGCTTACTAATACGCTGCGTCAAAAGAGAACGAAAGCCAGGTTCACTGGCTACTTTTGCATAGCAGGAAACAAGCTTCAGGGGTTTATGCAGGCATCCAAAGTACGCATTGAGAGTTGAAACCCAGAGCCAAGACCAGGATATATGCGCGGAGCCTGGACACGAACACGACACATGCGTGGAGCCTGGACACGAACACGACACAGGCGGGCAACCTAAATGCTATAAGGACTAAGGAGACGCAATTGCTCACCAGCAAGGACCGGCCAATCAGCACGTTTGCACACACATAAGGCCTCCAACAATGCAATCCAATCCACGACAAATCCATCTCTTAATAAGAGTATACAAAGTTACGGCAACCAGTTTACAATACCATATACATATAGAATATATAAAAGGAAGCTCCAATTCACAGCTCTTATTATTAACTTTGGCAGTGCATAACGGCGTACCACTCACCACACCAGTGCAGGTACTTGGAAAAATAAAACACGATAATTGCTAGCTCACAGCATCAGCGCAGCGTCAATCTTTAGCAGTAGAACATGACGCGCTTCACGTTTTCCTTGAGGGCAGGTAATGGCCTCACAGCAACATTCCCAACACCAGCCCGGGTGTTGCGTACCCCCGGTGCAGGGCCACGGCTTGTCATAGCACCGCTTGCCATAGACCCACTGTCAGTGGTATCAGGCTCCATGTAAAAGCGAGCTCGGAAGGCTGCCAGATGAGCATAGTATGCAGGAGGAACTGCAAGCAATCCAAATAACGGTTAGAATTATGTTTCATAACATTACCAACCCACACTACATCATTGGTGGGTGGGTGATGATCAAGAAATTAAACTCAATGTCAAGTCGGGCTTACCGATTGATACTGAGCGAGTGCACCTAGCATACCTGAAAAGGTTGATATCGAGTTTATAAATCGGTGCTTAAAAAGAGCTCACAAAAAAAAAAGAGGAGGGGGGGGGGGGTGGTTTGGATAGAGCAGTAAAATGTTACGTGTAACACAGGTTGTTGGTGAGAGTTTGCAACCCATCAGCCGTAAATTTGTTCTCATCCCACAGAACATGATAATGGGCAGGACGGCTTGTTCCCTGAAAGTAACCCAAAAGTAATTCCATCGTTAGTGTAGAATAAAACAAATAACTGAAATTCAGTGATGAGACAGGGAAACCTGACCTGAATGCCAGCATGGCTACAGAGGTAGAAATCAAATTCAGTTGGATGGCAGATCTTTGAGTCCACCACAGTACCTATTATTTCAGAAAAGTTTAAGGGCATACAGATATTTCAGAAAAATTTAAGGGCATACAGATTAGAGAAGATAGCCTATTCCCAAAAGCATATCACACAAGCTAAGCACAAAGTGTAACAAAAGGCACATCAAGAACTAACCAGGCAGTATGTTTCCACTTCTATCAACAACACGTTGGTCATTGTGATTATCAGCAAACAACCTAGTGTGATGACGCTTCTGGACCACAACAAAAGTAACTGGAGGCTGGTAATCGGACTCCAATGATGCACAGGCCTATATCCATAGTTTCGCTAGGGTGGTCAGAGAAAAATAAAGGTGAAGACAGTTACCAAACTAATGCACTCAAATCAAGTTTACCTTTCTAATGGCATCAAGTTCATACAACAGAACTTGGTAGAACTGTCCCTCACTGACACCATCCCTGAAAGTGATAAAAGTGTGTAATATACAGGGAATCGCAGTCAGAAAAGGTGCTCATGAAAGGATACAAACCTGTAGAATATGATCCTCTTTGGTTTCTGTCCAGTTGCCCTCCAGAAAGAAATGAGAAGTTCCCTGCACAATCAACAAAAGTCATGCATCTGGAGGAATCCAAACATGTAGGAGTGGATGCATCTCATTTATCTTAACAAAGACCATACCTGATCATGCCACCAGAGACAGTCCCCCTTTGGGGATCTTGATATACTTTGAAAAGATCCTGTATCAATTCTTGGCGATGCGCTTGAGCACTCACTAATCCTGCATACTTGGTAACCTCAGGCCAGTCTTGAGAAGCAACCACCTAGGAGAAAAACACAAAGAGAAAAAAAAGAGAGTAAAACTTCGACTGAAAAAGATAACATATATTCTGGTATTTCTTTGTCACAATAGGGCTTCACTTACAGCTGCAATGGAAGGACTAGAATCTTCCCCAGGATGGGGATGGGTCACATCAGCACCAAAGATAATAGTTGCTACGTCACTGACAAGGGGGATTCTCCTTGCCAAAGCATCAACAAGTACCGTATTCCTTCCCCCAACCTGAAAAGTAGGAAACTTTAAGAGACGAATCGGTGTTAAATTCAAAGATAAAAAGAGTTAGTGCAATTACAAACCTTCACATTTATTTTCAGGGCAACATTTGCAAGATACTGCTTGTTCATCTTGAAAACATGTTTAGTCAGACAGCATTGGGAGACCAATCCAAGATCTGTCTCACAGATCCTTTTGAGATCCCCTGAAGAATGAAAAGAATACTAATTGCGAAGTTTATTCATTGAACAAATGCTCGAGAGCCTTTTGGAAGAAAACATACCGTAAAGAGAACCATTATTGTCAGGCAGTATTACAATCAGCAAGTCAAGTTCTCGGCCCTGAGGCCTGAGTATGTTCATGGCATCTTGATAGCATCCCTTTAGTGCTCTTTCAACTTGTTCAGGCCTCGCATGCCAAGGGGGCAGCACAGGTTCAAGTGCAAAATCCTAAAAGGGTATGTGAAGAGCAAATAACATCAAGAAAAACAAAATAAAAAAAAACAGATGATAATATTGAAGTTCTGAGTGACACACATACCATTCCTGATACTTGGCACATCAAAGCCAGCTCATGACAGAAACTCCTGGCAGCACCATCTTGCACGCTTTTGGAGAAGTTAATGCATGTCCAGCTGCTGACTCTACCACCATTGACCATTGTCTACCGCAAATAGGAAAACAGAAAAAGAACAATCACGAGAAAATATAAAAAAATGCTTAATGATTGATCATGGGAAAACAAAAGGGAATAGGTAGAAAAACAAACGGCAAGCTACAGGTTGAAAATAGATTAAATTTAGGTTAAAATTGCCAAAGCCATATAATTAATATCTTGAAATTTCAAAGAAAAATGCAGAAGACTTAATATCCTTAAATTTCAAAGAAAAATACAAAACACACAAATATCCATATATATAAAAAGGAGAAAATACTAAACACCCACTACATCTAAATAATTCAATAATTTGTGCCACAATGAGCTAACCGATAAAAAAAGAACCACTACTGGCAGACTCACGGTAGGCGGGCAATGCCGCGCCCCTAGGTTTCTAGTCGCCTAGCGATTTCACTTCATCCAAGAAATACAGAGAGGAACAGGTGGGACCAGCTGGGACAGAGAAAACAAATCATATTATTTTATTTCTTAGTCAGCCACATCAGCCGGCGGCGCCGCCGACTCTGTTGGGGACGCCCTCAGTGCAGCATTAGCAAGATAGAGCAGAGCACTTCCAACAAGTTATTCTTATTCTTGGTAGTTGTTTTTCTTTTTGGCAGCATGAAAACAAACCCTTCTCTGACAGCTTCCTATCCCAGCTCCCAACCCGTCCATGTTTAGGGGGTGGAAGAAAAAAAATCCATCTTGAAACATCACTAGTCATTAGTAGCTATTAAGCATACATAAACAATCTCATTATTGTATTGCTCATGCAATGATCAGACAATGGCTTGGAAGCATGCTATCATGCTTCAAGGGTGGGAGGCTGGCAGCTATATCATGGTTGCAGGTCTAACTTCATAGTTTTGGTGTAAATATAAACTAGAGATTTTATTTAGGTTGGGTTGCATCTTTATCATGTTTAATTTTCACCACTAATATTTTCATAAGGGGAATAATTTAGTACAGCTGAAGAAATTCAAACAAATAGCAATTTTGTCTTGACAGCATAGTCATAATGAGACATACCTTATCCCTCATGTTCCACTGGCCGACTCTTGGCAATACATCCCTCTCTCTGCCACTATCATGGTATTTCAGCTATTACACAGAAAGAAGAATACCAGGTCAGAGTATGCCCAAAGATGCAAATCAACTATTATGTACTGCTAAAACTTAAATCAAGATGAAAACTCACTGACCCTTGGGGGAGGCAAAACACGAGCTTCAACAGATGCAAGACGCTCATCGATCCTTATACCAAATTCCTGGGCATATGGATCCTCGGAGTAGGCATTGTGATGCACAGTCTGATCAGATAGGTAAGGCAAACTGATTTAGAATCGTCAGTTCATTGGTTTACATTTGTGAAGGCAAAAGCTAATTAATTAAACAACAAAAAGAAACAGAATATTCCATGTCACTTATATATAATCATTATATATGCAACAATAATAATAGATGGCAGCCTTCACCGCAATATATAATTTTGCACAAATATTTATTCATCAAGCAACTCTCATTTTATGAATGTATATGTATAAAATGCACTGCTGCTGCTTCTGCAAGTACTACTACTACTGCTATTCCTTAGTCAAACTAAGAAATATGATCGCAATCACACCTGCAATATGTCTTTCTCACGCTCTTGGGGACGCTGGCAAGTCACTCTCAGTAGAGCAGTGATCTGTTTCTCATTGAGTCGTTTTTGAGTAACGCTGTCCCTCAACTATCTTACAGACCTGGTATTTCAAAGCCATAAGCATCTTATAAAACATGCTGAAGTTGGATATAGCATTTGGAAATCAAATGCATAGATAAACATAGTGCAATAATTAATACAGCAATTGCAGTACAGCTAGAAGAAGACTAACCTCCATAGGCAGATAAATTGGTCTTTGCTGATTACCCACCAAGCAAGGTAAAGTGGTGTGCTGAATACTAAAGCCATAAGTCTCCAGGAAGTATTGCACCAGAGTCTTTACAGTACCACGATCATCAGTAGGGAATCTATCACAGGAAAATCATTGAAATCCTGTCAGGCGGATTATACCTTATGATATCAACTCATGAAAGCTAGGGAACATGCACATACGATATCTCCATTGTTGCTTGTGAAGTGAGGCCAGATATACGATATTTCCGACGCATGTTTCCACGGTGTGTGACCTCGACTTTAACACCTCGTAGGGCTTTTTTAATCTATACAAAAAAGAGCCAAATGGAAGGTGACGAAGCATAAACCAAAGTTTCTACGAGGAAAGGTAGGGTAATTAATCAAACCTTCACTCGATCAGAATCAGACAATGGTCTAACTGAGATATCTCGGTTAAGAAGCTGAGCAACAAAATCAATCACAGGGAGGGGCTCAAAAAATGCAGTAGAGGACATATCTGCGACAACAGAAAATCCAGCAAACTCAATATTTCAGATAAGACCAAATAATGATGCCACAAACTACGTCCAAAGGCATCATGATCTAGAATGTAGTGTGTTCCTAATTGTCACGGTCATGTATCAAGTGTGAAAACTGGAAGGTAGATATGACCGACCACCCCCCCCACCAACCAAAAAAAAAAGGGAACAATGGTATCTAACCAATATTCAGAGAAAGACCCATCTGTGTGGGCCTTATACTTTGGTAGAAACCACGCCAAGTTTCCAAACCTTCACCAAGATGCTGACGTCTCCCTAAGTTGGGAGAATAAAATGATCTACCAACAGGACAATACCTACACAGGGAAAATGCAAATTACAATGGAGATTTTGCCACAGGAAAAAAAAAAAAACTCTTACCAAAATACCATTCGCTCAAAAATTACCTGGCAGTAGGCAATTCACGTAGCACAATGTCAAGTACTTGAAGAGCCTCTTGAGGAGCATCTGGTTGCCTCCCAGCTAGAAACATAGCCAGATGGTGGAGATCAACGCGAGCAGCAAATTTGATCACCACCCGAAATACCCTCTGGCGCCTTAAAACAGAAGGAATGTCAGTAGGAAATTTTCAATATGTTTTAAGCACAGAGACAACAGCACAGCATTACCTTTGGCCTCCACCAAGACTTACTTCCTCATCTTGCAGAGTAATTTCGAATGTCTTCGAAGTAAACGGCAATGCTCCAGCTGTATAAAGACTCTTCCTTCCATCATATGCAGGCAGACGCCCATCCAAATGGGAGTGTCTATAAAGGTTAACAAGCTCTCCCATGACAGCACGATTGACGCCTCGTGAAGTAACCTCAGGCGCTATTGATACCTGATGAAAATAGGCTGATTATCAGAAATCTCATATTTTTAAAACTATGGCGAGGAATTATGATCATCTTATTATGGGCTTACATCGTATTGGTGAAGGTCTTTATTAGGCAGCTCAGCAAAGAAATGATTTGCCTTCACGATGCACCTGGACCCATGCGTACCCTTGCCAGGGCGCAATGGGAATCTAACGGCTTTG
This sequence comes from Chrysopogon serrulatus, assembly GCA_015844335.1. Classification (NCBI taxonomy): domain Eukaryota; kingdom Viridiplantae; phylum Streptophyta; class Magnoliopsida; order Poales; family Poaceae; genus Chrysopogon; species Chrysopogon serrulatus. The sequence continues at coordinate 346,988 of JADLZL010004788.1, read as the reverse complement.
CTTGACGCTGGTGACACCTGACCAGCTTGGCTGCCTGAACTTTGGTCATGAATCACAAGTTGCTGAAGCTGTTGCTGGACTTGTCCAGTGCTCACCTCGGCCTTCCTAGGTTGCGAGGACGAGCCAGCTCCCAGTGGTGATGGTGTTGCCACCACAGGGGCTTGATGTTGGACATCTGGGGCTTGGTGCAGCTCGGGAACTGGTCTAGATGAACCTGAAGGAACACTTGGTCCAATACTACCTGCTACATGCCCGCCACGGTATGGCTGCGGCATTCCCCCTCTGGGACGCAGACCACCACGTCCCTGATAGTCACGCGGTTGAGACCCAGGTGGTGGCCCACCACCAGGATGCTGTGAAGGTGGCCCGCCATGGCCCTGGTATCCACTGCGTCCCTGGTAGCCACGCGGTTGAGACTCAGGCGGACCGCCAGCAGGAAGCTGTGAAGATGGACCGCCACGTCCCTGATGTCCACCGCGTCCCTGGTAGTCACGCGGTTGATACTCAGGCGGCCCACCACCTGGGTGCTGTGAAGGCGGCGCTCCACGGCCCTGATATCCACCGTGGCCCTGGTGTTGCCCTCCACCACGGGCACCCTGTTGAGTTGCCTGAGGACGCTGTGAGGAGCCCAGCTCAGGCGCTCCAGAAACCTCCCCGGAACTCTCCGCCGGGCCAGTTCTTTTCTTCCTCACCATGACGGACGGACACTGGCATAACAGATATACAACAATACTTGTGAGACTAAAAGATTCTAATGTATAAATAAATTTTTTTAATTTTAACAGCGAAATGAGGTAAATAAAAAAACAAACAGAACAGAACAGAACAGATGTCAAGGACAGGGACAGGTTCCGTTTTATTTCACTTAGTAAAGGAAATAAAAGGCCTAGCATGGGCACATCATTTGCAAACTATTCAGCCTTGGTCTATCTCTCATGCATACATCATCATTGTTTATCAACAAGACCGACCCCAACAAGAATGATGCGTGAAAACACATTGTTAGGAGCAAATGATGAAAATGATGTATGCGGTACACACAAACAGTGGGAACATGCAGAAGTAAAATGAGCTAGTCCCGTCGCGGAAGGCATTATTCTAGATCAAGTAATGTGGCGATGATGAGTCCTGTTGTGGGTTGTGGCTACTGATCTGATGTTAAACTTCCCTACCATTTAACAACAGATTCGGATAATAAACTTAACCAGAGGATGGAACGCGAGTAGATCAACGATTCAAAGGAGAAGGCAACAGCGCAACTAGGGAAAGGCCAGAACGGAACTGGGGTCGCAGGACGAGACGGGATATATCCCATCTAATCAGCGGGCAAATTACCCTACCTCCTCTCAATGGAGGTCATGCAGCAATGGTGGCGCGGCGCGGCGCGGCGCGCGAGAGAGAGGGGAACCCAAAAAGAAAAAAAGAAAAAACCGTACGAAAGCCACGGATAGACCGATCTCTCTACAAGTAGGGACGGCGCAAAGGAGAAGGGAGGGGCGATGCCGATACCGGAGGAAGACGGGCGGCGCGGGTGGCGAAGGAAACCCTAGCCTAGCCCTGGGATGCTCCAATCCTCCAACTCCTCCACTCAGCGCGATCGCTTTGCGGCCGCCTCAGCGCTCATGCTCCTCCTGTCTCCCTCCCTCCCTCTGTTTGTTGGTTGCCTTCCTTCGAGAGGAAGGAAAGGGAAAGGGGAGGGCCGAAAAGTGGAGGATGACGCGACGCCACTGGGTGGGGCCCGCCTGTGGTGGCAGGGCCTGAGAGCCCGTGTGGCCTGTGCGCGCGACACAGCGAGATCATCATGTCATTTTTGAAATGAAAGAGAGTAAAAGTAGGAGACGTGCGGTAAATGTACGGAGAAAACTTCGTTCTGCCTATTCTCGCGGTAAGGCTATCCGCACTCGTCGTACTCTAAATTCATCCTCTAAAAACAATATTTTATTCTGGTCAGCGGAATTTTCTACTCTTAATCAATTTCTCCTGCACTCATCCATCCTCTATACCTCTCCTTTATATCCACGTGTCGAGATCTTTTCCTTTTTATTCCCACCGACGGTCCTTCTCCTTCGCTCTCTCCTCATCTTCTCTCGTCGTTTCCATCGCCGCTCCACCAGCCTGCGCGCCGGCGTTGCTTGGCATCTCGCGGCCGGAGGCCTTAGGGGTTCAGGGCCCCACGGCGCGGCTTCGCGTCCGCGTCCCGCGCGCCCGGGCTTCGCGTCCGCAGCGTCGCCCAGGCTTTCCCGCCGCCCGCCCGCGCCCGCGCTTCGCCGCCGGCGCTCACGTCCGCGTGCCGCGGCAGCTGCGCCGCAGCCTGCGCCCGGGCGGCTGTCGCCCATGCTTTCGCCGGCGGCTGGCGTCCGTGCGCCGCGGCTACGCCCGGCGGCCTGCTGCGCCGAGGCGCGCTCGCCGGCGTCCGCGCGCAGGCCGGGGCAGCGCTGCGCCTGCGGCCCCGCGCCCGGCGGCCCGTGCTCGCCGAAGCTTCGCGTCCGCGCGCCGCGGCCCGCGCCCGGCGGCTCGTGCTCGCCGGCGCGTGTCGCGCCCGCGGCAGCGGCTGCTTTCGCGCCCGAGGGCCCTCGCGTCCGCGCCCAGCGCCCGCGGCCAGCGGCAGCTGCTGCGCTGCGGCAGCGGCCGGCGGCGCTGCGCGTTACATGCGCCCTGGCGGCGGCCGCTGCTGCCAAGCCCCGCCCGCCGGCCAAGGCCGCGCCGCGGCGGCGGCGGAAGCGGCCCGCCCCGCGTCCCGCGTCCCGGCCTCCCTCCCTACCCGCTTCTCCTTCTCTCTCTTCCGGTTCGGCGGAGGTCCGACGGACGACGGCGGCAACAACCAAGCCTTCTCTCCCGGGCCACACGCTGGGCGGGACCAGCGCCCGCACCACGCAGGCGGATTCGAGGCGCGCTACCGCGCTAAGTTTCCCGGGCGGCGCGGCTCATTCCGGACCGCGCGGTGCTTTTCCGCACGCCGCTGCAGCTGGTTTTACGGTATATTGATGACGGGGCGTTTCCCGGACGTGGGTGGCGGAGCCAGTGCGGTTAGTCTAAATGTTCTGCCTCTGTGTGGTCTTTCCTCTCCATCTCCACCAATCGCTCACCTCCGTGCGATCTGCTCTCCTGGCACTTTTAGCCATGCGTGAGCTTAATTGTTTCAAAAAAAAAGAATGGCCGATGAGCCCAGTTTCAGAAAAAACAAAAACGCGACTCCGCCCCCGTCCCCGTCGCCATCGCCGATTCGCAGCCACCCCTCCATCCTCCGCCAGTGCCGCACGCTGGCCCCAGCAACGCATCCCTCCTCCCACAACGCACCAACAGCGGCGACGATCCCCACTGCCCCTGCGCCAACGCCGAGTCCCATCGGCGACAATCTGACCCGCCGCACCTCCCCACGATCCGGATCTCCAGCGCGCCAAACCCGGCGGCCACGTCGTCGGTCTGCCTTCATGCGACCCATGCTCGCCGCGGTCTCTCCTCCAACCGGCCTGCAGCGCTAGGGCTGAGCCCTCGCGCGGAGCGGGGCAGCAGCGCTACACATCGTGTTGAGGAATTGGCCCTTCCATCGTCCGTCCTCTTTGTCGTCTTCGGCTCCTCTGTCTGTGTTGTCTTTTTTACTAAGGAACGAATCCAGGCCTTCGTAAGGTTCATTGCTCCCCTGTTCTTGACTATGGATTGGATCCAGCTGCCTGTTCTTTACCCTTCCCATCCTTTTCCCTGCAGCTGCTGCCGTTGTTGCACAAGCCTGGTTGAGTCAGTGGTTTGTGCAAGGATAACGGCTCTGGATTTCTGTTGTGCAATGGAGAGTAGTAATGAAATAACCTGAAGGGTCTTATTTTATGAACTGTGCCACATAGAAATCTCTTTAGTCTTTACTTCAATGACTGTCTCTGCTTCTCAAATAAATCAGGAAATCTAGATTCACTTCAACCTGCAGATGGTGTGTTGTGCTGACTAGCGGTTGTTATTCAGTGTTCTTTTTTTTAATATGCTATAATCTCTTCCTAAGAATGTTCATTACCTATTAAATCACACTGACTATCAATCTCCAGAGTTACTTTGCTGCTTCTTTGACTGTATCAACCTAAAATTGAGAAGTCAAGTTACTTTGGTGCTTTTCTGGTAATAAATCTACACTCTGATTATTGCAAGGTTTTTTATATTGGCCAATTTATTTGTTGAGTTAGCAAACTGTGATATTATTCTACACCCTGATTATTGCAAGGTTTTTTAGATTGGCCAATTTATTCGTTGAGTTAGCAAACTGTGATATTATGACATGTTCAATAGCTTATATTCTTTGTAGCCAAGCCAAAATCAAGGGTGTTTGAATGCTAATAAGAGCATGAAAAAACAGAGAAAGAGAACAAATAAGCATTCGCTACTAGTGATAGCAGTAAGGAAATCTAGATAAGAGCGAATTTCAATATATCTGAGCCAATCTAAAAAAAAATCAAATTTTCATCCATTCATCTGAGCTGTACAGTTACTCATTACAGAGAATAACATGTTGTACAATCTACCTAGAAAACTACCTTATCTCTGATCCAATGATTAGCTCTGAATTAGTGGCACCAGGAACCAATGTAAACTTTGACACCTTTCTCACTCGTAATGGAATCGATTCCTCTCATCCTTAGACAATTCCATGGTCAGAAGTGAAAAGCAGCTCACTGAATTTTTGGGGTGGTCTAGCAGAGCTTTCAGCAGGTACCCGGAGAAAAGAATTACTAGAGAGCAGCAAACAAAGCTAGCAGCTGCACACTTGTAGCGACTCACTGTTTTTTCCCCTAAAAGCAGGATATCATTTGCTTGGTAGTTGGTAGTTGTCAATGTTTTGATGACCTACCCTCATGCCCTTGTTTGGCCAGCTATTTCTACAGTTTGTTGACTTCATATACAGTCATGATACTATTTCAGTGTGAATGGTGTCTAAGAAATCATTAAAATTTTGAAATTTCATGATCTAGCTATTTCACTGTGAATAGGGTGATACTTTGCCTGTGAATTAGTAGATGCTGCTATCTGTTGGTATATTTAACGCACAATGAAATAATCAAAGAGATAAATCCGCAAGCGCACGGATACCGCTGTAGCTTTTACCTAAGAGTATTTCAAGGTATCGAATTTCCACGAGGAACGCGAAGTGATCTAGTAACGAATCAAGAACGTCCAAGGATAGATAAGATAAATGTTTTTGGTGGGTAGAGAGGGGCTATCTAAAGTGATCTAGATAACTAAGAATTAGACTCACGATACTTGTCTACTTTGGGGCAACAGTACCTTTCCAACTCTCGAATAAGACTGGAAAGAAGGTAGTTGGGGAAGACTGCCAAAAGCTCTACGAAACACCAACTCCGACGTGGTGGAATACGAAGACCAACAAAGCTGTCACCTCTGAAGGCTACCACAACTAACCTTAAGAATTGGGCGCAAACTCAGGTAAACCCTAGCCTAGACACCACTTCTACGCTAACGATTACTACTCTAGTCACGTGACGCTAACTAGAGCACTCAATACGAGCTAAGATCCCGTAAACAAAGTAAAGTAAGAACAAAACTTAATCAAATAGAAGACTTAGAGTTACCAACCGAAGAACTTGAAGATGAATCGTCTCCGTAGAGGGTACAAAGTTGAGGAAGATCCGACAAGCCGGCTCCTCTTCTACTTCTTCCTCTCCTCTCTCCCTATTTTCTAATTTACTAGAGCTCTAAATGAGCTAGGGCTTCTAGCTCTCCAAATGAATTGATACAATGAATTAGGGTTTCTCTGGGGGTCTGACCTATATTTATAGTCCTAAGGGATGCACGATGGCGTTTGATCAAACCGACTTAAGGTACGGTGGATATTAACCCTCAAAGGCGGTGGAGGAAGCTTCCAGAAGGGCGTAGAAGATTGTTTTAGGGGGAGGCCGCCCAGCCCCATCCCTCAGGCCGGTCGGCCCCACCATGTGGGCCCCCGTGCTCCGCTTCGTTCTGGTATTTTCTAAATCCTTCCTGAGTCCAATGTGCGAGGTTTCGTTGGCGTTAAGTTTCGTCAATCCATTTGATAATTAGGCCCTTCTTCGTAGTTTTCTGGAACAATCCCTGAAAAAATAATAATTCACCAAAGCTCATGGAATTTGTCAGATAAAACCCTATACTTCTCTATTTGCAAGTGTATGGATCAATTCTCATGTTGATTGCACTATTAAATGTTGACGCTATCCACCGTCAACAAGCTCCCCCAAGCTTACCCTTTACTAGTCCCTTAGCAAAGCCTAACTACTAAACTTGGATCAGGAGTTGCTTCAATGCTTTCACACCTCAAAAGTACACATGCCTTCAAATAGAAATTCTTCTCCGAATTAGATAAAATCACTCTAACTTTCAAACTTACCCATTTTACCTTTAACTATGGAGCTTTTCAACTTTCGCGTGGGTCTTGAGTAATTGAAAGATAGAGCACTATGTCTCAAATTCTTCACTCAACCAATATTCTAGAGTTTTTATAAGTTTTCGAAATAAAACTCAGAGCTTAATTGTATGACACCCTCAAGTCTCTTATTATATGTGGTATTTGTGGATCTCACTGAGGCATTAATGATGTCATGCCTTCCTACAGCTAAGGATTATGGTAGAGTTCATAGGAGTGGCATTAAAACAAGGATGAGCATACTTGCAATTCATATATTGTAAAGTCAAACAATAGATCTAAAGAGAGTCAAGTCATACAATCAAACCAAGATATGCATGTGTATGGTATATGGTGGATAGGTGAATATATGGTGGCTAAACCTATTTCTACTTTTGCTCTTTTGAAAATAAATCTCTCTCTCTTGGACTTAGAACTTTCACAGGAAAACATAGGCTATCTTTATTCTTCTTCTTTTTTTTTTTCTTTTTTTTTTTTTTTTTTTTTCAGGGAGGCGAGCATCGAAGTACTCATTGTTTTAATTTCTTGGACACTTGTCCATTTTTTAACTCCCTCTTATTTTTTATAATTTCTTTTTGCATAGCCACATGCATCCTTTGAATACAATAAATGATTGGAGAGATAACAATAAGAACTCAGAGCATTAAATAGGGGTTGTCCTATAGGTATATTTTTGGGTGTTTACTCTCAGTGTGGGAGAAAAATATTTTTAAGGTGGATCTGGATGAAAGTGAAAAATGATTGCGCTTACTCCTAGAGTAGGAACAATGCATATGTAGGTGGAGTGTGTAAGTGATCTTGATTTTAAAAGCATGACAAGACTCTTATAAGGTATACAACAAAGGTTGACCGAACTCAATGCAAAGCAAGCAGCATGAATGAATAAAAGTTTTTCTATTCTAAATGTATATCATATATGGTTTTGGTAGGAATTTAAACTTTGTCATACAAGAGCTCATCATGTAAGATTTTCAGTTTTTAAAAGATAAATCTCTAGAACTTAGTATCATTAGGAATAAGATAAATAGCAGCTCAGACTTTCTCATATCATATCCCTCAATCACCTAGACTTAGCTTAAGCATATGCCTCCACAAGTTTCAGGTTCAGAGTAAATTCTTATATCAAAACAGTCATATCCAAAACTCGAGAGAATTTAAGGTTGAAAACTAGGCACTTCAAAGGAATTACGACAGAGCAACTGTTCATCATCTCCAAGACAAAATTTTATTGTTCTTCAGTTTTTATTCGACTCTTAACAAGCTAGACAGAATTATAAACACATTTATGATCATACCTTAATAAATAGCTAGAGTATCTTTATTGGGTTTTTAGACTAATGGACTCACAAAAGACTCAGACGTGGACCTTCATGTTCCCACATATTTTTGGTATTTTATGACTATAAGATAGACTCGATAATCGCATAGGTATACTTTCACCTGATAACTAGGGGATGCCCTCCCCTAAGCTAGATGTTTGCTTAGTCTTTATTCACTCTTGTGGCCTATATGTTAAGTCTCACTCTTCTCAAACTTCCAAATCCTGCAAAACTCAAATAGACACAAAACTCGTGGAACAAATTAAGTGTTAGACATATAAGTTTCAGTTGTCCAGAGTCTTGGTGATTGAATCCTTTTTTAGATAGGATCATTAAATTGCAAAAATTCAATCATGTCTATCTCTTCTAAATTTTCAGTTTCAAGGAATATTTTCAAACGTTGGCCATTTACCTTGAAGATGTTATCTGAGTCGTCTTGAATTGTAATGGCACCATGTGATGAGGTTTCAACTATCTTGAATGGTCCTTCCCATTTACTTCGAAGTTTTCTATGGCCCAAAAGCTTTACTCTTGAATTGAACAGAAGGACCTTGTCACCAGGTTTGAACTCCTTGTGCTTGATTCTCCTATCATGTCATCTTTTTGTTCTTTCTTTGTAAATCTTGGAGTTGTGATATGCCTTCTCTCTCCATTCTTCAAGCTCAGATATTTGCATTTGACGATTCTTGCCAGCTAGATGAAGATCCATGTTCTATTTCTTGATTGCCCAGTGAGCTTTGAATTCTAATTCCACAGGCAAGTGGCATGTTTTACCATATACAAGCTGATAAGGTGTCATGCCTATGGGTGTCTTGTATGCAGTTCGGTAGGCCCATAATGCATCAGAAAGTTTGTATTTCCACTTCTTGCCCATTTCATCCACGGTCTTTTGTAGAATATTCTTGATTTGCTTATTTGATGTTTCAGCTTGACCACTTGTTTGAGGATGGTATGGAGTTGCAATGTTGTGTTTGACTCCATTCTCTGCTAAGAACTGTCGGAATCTTTTGTCAATGAAATATGGTCCTCCATCACTTATGACCAATCTAGGCATTCCGAATCATGGAAATATTACTTCGTTGAACATCTTCTTAGAGTGCTTGGAGGCGGCAGCTCGACATGGTATTGCTTCTACCCATTTGGACACGTAGTCAACCGCCACTAAAATGTATTCTGCATCTCCTGACTTTGGGGATGGTCCCATGAAATCAATTCCCCAGACATCAAATAATTCCACTTGAAGGTTGTTCGTGAGTGGTATTGCATCCCGAGTATTGATGTTTCCATGTTTCTGGCATCTGAGACATCTTCTAACAAACTCCTTTGTATCTTGATACATCGTTGGCCAGAAGAATCCACTTTGCCAAATCTTAGAATATATACGGAATGCTCCATAATGTCCTCTATAAGGTGATGTATGACATCTCTCAATAATTTTTATGCCTTTAACTATTGGGACACACCTCCGTAGCAGCCCATCGGTACAGACTCTGTAAAGATATGGATCATCCCACAAGTGGATACGACTTTCATACTTGAGCTTTCTCTTGTCTTCCCCTGGTGGAACATAACCTGCCACCATATAGTTGACAATATTTGCGTACCAAGGATCGGAGTCCGTTACCGCGAGGAGCGTGTCATCCCTTAGATAGTCATTAATAGGTAGCTCATATGTATCTTTATATTAAAGTCTAGATAAGTGGTCAGCTACTGAATTTTCTACTCCTTTCTTATCCCTTATTTCTATGTCAAACTCTTGGAGCAGAAGAATCCATCGGAGTAATCGAGGCTTAGCATCTTTCTTAGTGAGGAGGTACTTAAGTGCTGCATGGTCTGTGTATATTATTACCTTTGCTCCTACTAAGTAAGATCTAAATTTGTCTATTGCAAAGACCACTGCCAATATCTCTTTTTCAGTGGTAGCATAATTAAACTATGGTCCAGATAAGGTTTTGCTAGCATAGGATATAGCGTAATGTTTCTTATCTTTGGTTTGTCCTAAAACAGCACCAACTGCAAAGTCACTAGCATCACACATGATCTCAAAGGGTAGACTCCAGTCAGGTGGTTGTATAATTAGAGCTGAGATGAGTGCCCTCTTAAGAATTTCAAAGGCTTCAAGGCACTCAGTGTTAAAAATGAAAGGTACATCTTTGGCTAGAAGGCTAGTCAGGGGTCTAGCGATTTGAGAAGTTTTTGATGAAACGCCTATAGAACCCTGCGTGGCCTAGAAAGCTACGAATGTCTTTCACATTTGTGGGAGGTGGAAGTTGTTCAATAACTTCAATCTTTGCTCTATCCACTTCTATCCCACGTTCGGACACCTTATGTCCTAGCACAATTCCTTCCCGAACCATAAAATGGCATTTCTCCCAGTTCAGGACTAAGTGCTTTTCTTCACACCGTTGTAAGACCATGTCTAGATTCTCTAAACATTCATCGAAGGTTTTGCCATAGACGGTAAAATCATCCATGAACACCTCCATGATTTTCTCGATCATATCGGAGAAAATAGACATCATGCACCGTTGAAAAGAAGCTGGAGCATTACACAGCCCAAATGACATTCGTCGATATGCATAAGTTCCATATGGGCATGTGAAAGTGATCTTACTTTGGTCATCTAGGTGGATTGGAATTTGATGATATCCGGAATACCCGTCAAGGAAACAAAAGAAAGAGTGATTTGCAAGCCGTTCCAACATTTCATCAATGAAGGGTAACGGGAAGTGATCTTTCTTTGTAGCCTTATTAAGTTTCCGGTAGTCCATGCACATACGCCACCCAGTGACAGTACGTTGAGGGATAAGCTCATTCTTCTCATTCCTAACGACCGTTATTCCTCCTTTCTTTGGCACAACTTGGACAGAGCTAACCCACTCACTATGAGGTACGGGATAAATAATCCCAGCATATAAAAGCTTAAGGACCTCTTTCTTAACAACTTCTCGCATTGCATTGTTAAGTCTCCTTTGTGGTTCCCTCGATGGTGAAGAATCAGGATCGATGGGAATACGATGAGTACAGAGAATAGGACTAATTCCCTTGAGATCTTGAAGTGAGTAGCCTATGGCTGGTTTATGTCTTTCTAGGACAGTGACAAGTTGATGGGTTTCTTCTTCAGAAAGTTTGTCACTTATGATCATAGGAGTTTCTCGATTATTATTAAGAAAGACATATGTTAAGCTAGAAGGAAGGGGTTTTAGCTCAATAGAGGGTTGTGATGGCACCTCTATTTCATCTAACTTGACAGGCTTCTCCAACTCTTCCTCTTCTTGAATAAAGTGTTCATCATCAAGAGTTGGTTGGGCCATGTCTTCTAAGGATGCCATTAAAGCTTCCTCAATAAGGTCTGGTTCAAGCTTGGGTTCTACTATTGCATTATTTGAATGTGCAAGCGAGATGGTGATAGGAGAACTTCCTAGTTTTACATCTAAGAGACCTTGTTTTGGTCTTTCTTGAAAGAGTGTCCCAAAAGGTACACCAATCAAGATGGACGTGTCTGAGATGTCAAAGATATGAAAATCTAAATGATACTTAGAACATTGTATTCGCAATGGAATAGACCTTATGACCCCATAACTTTCAAGAGTAACTCCAGAAGGAATTCGTAAAAGCTTATGAGATGGAATCAAGAACTCGTTGGGGAAAAGTTATTCGGCTAACGCCTTTGAAATGATATTCATCCCAACGGTTGGACTGTAGTATCCCTTTATGGTGGTTCCCTTAAGGATGCAAGTGATAACATTAGGGGGGCGTTGATTCGGGCTACCTCAATGGATAACTCCGTTTCTATCAACCACTCATGACTCATGATGGCCGATAGTCCTTTAATATGTTCCATAAGGAAAGAATCATTATTTGGGCCATATTCATCCTCATATGACATAGAGTGTGCCAGAGGCTTTACTTGAACTGGTAAATTCGAGGCATTGCCAAAATCTTTGAAAAGACCATCCTCGATTTCAAAAGGGAACGTGGAAGGATGAGGTTCATCATCTTCCTGAATGTGTTGTGTTTCCTCAATTGGAGGTTCTATGATAACCAAATTATCTATAGGATTTGAAGGAATTTTGGATTCAGTTATGTCTGATTCCTTTTGTTGGTCAGGGCTTGGCTTGACTTCTTCTTCAGGAAATTCATCAAAGATGCCAGTGTAAGGGGTGTTTTCAAGGATTTTCTCTAGTCTAGCTTTTCCCTCACTCATGGTGTTGTGCGAGAATGAACCTCCAGAAGATAAGTCAAGATGTAGAGCAGCTTTCTTGTTAAGACCAAAATAAAAGTGGTAAAGAAGCACGTGGTCTGGTAAGTGAAGGGTTGGACCGGTATTGATAAGACTTAAGAACCTAGCCCAAGCTGCTTCTAATGTCTCCTTCTCCTTTTGTTTAAAGGTAAGAACTTCTATTCGAAGAGTGGCGATCCGAGAAAGAGGGAAGAAAGCAAGATAGAATTTATCTCGAAGTTCATCCTAATTTCCTTTCACTCCTCCTACAGTATGAGCATACCACTGTTTCGCTCTTTCTAAAAGGGAGAACGAAAATAATTTCCATTTAATGGTCTCTTGTGTCATGCCAGCAATATTCAAGCAAGAACACAATTGCTCAAATTCTCTAAGATGGGTGTAGGGATTTTCGTCTTCTAATCCAGAGAAGGATTGCTCCTGAACCATGGCTATAAAAGCAGAGCGAAGCTCATAGCCATCTGTAGTATAGGATGTGATGATGGTGGAGGCTCCAACAACTCGCCCTTTGGAGCCGAAAATTGGAAGATAGGCGTAGAATCCATGTGGTAAGGGTAAAGGTGGTAAAAACGAAAATAAAAGTACACGGACGAACTTGGCTCGATCCCAAAACAGCTACCGTTCCCCGGCAACGGCGCCAGAAAGCTTGTTGGTATATTTAACGCATACAGAATAATCAAAGAGATAAATCCGCAAGCGCACGGATACCGCTGTAGCTTTTACCTAAGAGTATTCCAAGGTATCGAATTTCCACGAGGAACGCGAAGTGATCTAGTAACGAATCAAGAACATCCAAGGATAGATAAGATAAATGTTTTTAGTGGGTAGAGAGGGGCTATCTAAGGTGATCTAGATAACTAAGAATTAGACTCACGATACTTGTCTACTTTGGAGCAACAGTACCTTTCCAACTCTCGAATAAGACTAGGAAGAAGGTAGTTGGGGAAGGCTGCCAAAAGCTCTACGAAACACCAACTCTGACGTGGTGGAATACGAAGACCAACAAAGCTGTCACCTCTGAAGGCTACCACAACTAACCTTAAGAATTGGGCGCAAACTCAGGTAAACCCTAGCCTAGACACCACGTCTACGCCAACGATTACTACTCTAGTCACGTACGCTAACTAGAGCACTCAATATGAGCTAAGATCCCGTAAACAAAGTAAAGTAAGAACAAAACTTAATCAAATAGAAGACTTAGAGTTACCAACTGAAGAACTTGAAGATGAACTGTCTCCGTAGAGGTACAAAGTTGAGGAAGATCCGACAAGCCGGCTCCTCTTCTACTTCTTCCTCTCCTCTCTCCCTATTTTCTAATCTACTAGAGCTCTAAGGGGGTCTGGACCTATATTTATAGTCTGATGGGATGCACGATGGCCGTTTGATCAAACCGACTTAAGGTACGGTGGATATTAACCCTCAAAGGCGGTAGAGGAAGCTTCCAGAAGGGCGTAGAAGATTGTTTTAGGGGGAGGCCGCCCGGCCCCATCCCTCAGGCCGGCCGGCCCCACCATGTGGGCCCCCGCGCTCCGCTTCGTTCTGGTGTTTTCTAGATCCTTCCTGAATCCAATGTGCGGGGTTTCGTTGGCGTTATGTTTCGTCAATCCGTTTGATAAGTAGGCCCTTCTTCGTGGTTTTCTGGAACAATCCCTAAAAAATAATAATTCACCAAATCTCATGGAATTTGTCAGATAAAACCCTATACTTCTCTATTTGCAAGTGTATGGATCAATTCTCATGTTGATTGCATTATTAAATGTTGACGCTATCCACCGTCAACACTATCTATAGATGAAAATTACATATTGCCTTGATGATTATTTTTGAGAATATTGTGTTCAAGTATAGGTCACACAGATATAATAAAACTCCTCCTCAAGTACCATAGAGCAGGAAGAAGAGACAAATTGTGACCATGTTGTGACAAACCAAATTGTTCTAACAATTCTAGAGTCAAGCTTTCAATTACCGGACAACACCGCTGATTTGATCTTTGCTAATGACAGGTCTTTGTTGTTAGTCACGAAATGATTGATATGCAATGACCCCGAGAACGAGGAGGATGCAACTCCTAGGAGTGCTTGGAACCTGTGTTATTTAATTTTGCTCAATTTCAGTGTTGAAAATTGTGGCCCGCGCTTATTCGTATTACCATCCCTCTTCATTGATTTGGGAAGGGACTTAGCTTCAAAGCAAAGGAGAGAAAGGAGTACAGAATTGGATATACTATTGGGGCCAAATTTCTCAAATAATAATAGTTGGAGATTAAGGTGACAAGATTGTTGCAGGGATGAGTGAGTATTATTAATATAAATTTAGAGTTCTCTTTAAGTTGATCTTCATAGTTCAAACCAATGTTTGGAACAGGCATGCGACTGGTTTTTATGAAAAGGATAAGATGTTTTTCCATTGATGAAACTATCTTTTTCAAACTAGGACTTCAACCTAGAATCTATATAAACATTCAGTGGACCATGATTAGATAGTGGCTGGTTTATATCTTAGCAAATGCATTGGGCAAGTCAGTAACTAATGGGCTTCAGGGTTGTGCTTGTCTCCTACTAATGCCTTCGATTTGACATTAAGCTTCTAGACTTTATGTTAGTCAGGACAATACATTAGTGTAGCTTACTTGTATGCACATTGTTCATCCACCGCAAATTTAGCTCGACATGCATGTGGTTAAGTCCCTAGCAAATTAGATTAATTTGAGGCTCGGTTTGTCACTGTATCATCTTTGTTTAAGTCACTTTGCAAATTTAGCTCGATATGCATGTGCTTTGAATTTGGATTGGAGGAATGGATACTATAATGGGGCTGAGTGTGGGGGGGTGGACAAGGCCTACTTCTGAAACTGTTTGGCACCATCCGAGAAGTGCATTTCATTTATTTATGATTTTTGGCCTGTGATTCACCAACGTCCTGTTATCCATTTCTTTTTTTTTATATACAGAATGGCATAAGACCAGGTGTCTTTATTGATCCGAGTAACTGCCATTAGATTTGTAAATGTTTTTATTGATCTCGTTATTGAAACTGCCTTTAGATTTCTATCAAATATTTAATTCTGGTTTGATCTATGTCTATTTAATAATTATGCACTTGAATGAGCCTGTTTTTTGCCTTTTCTTTTTGGTTGACAGATTTAGGAATGAACTCCCAATCCAAGTGCTCAGCTGAAATGGCTGCCCCCTGAATAAAGATAAGGAACGGTATGCATCAGTACCTATCTACTCGGCCCCCTTTTTTTTTATTATATTAAGATGGCATCTATGGAGCAATACAAGCCATACTTTAGTATTTTCTTATTTGCTAAGAATGGTCATTTTACTTGTAGATCATTTCAACAAGCCATACTTCAGTATTACCACAGATCTCTGCACGGCTGAACCCGTGGTGTTGCCATCACAGGCTCTGAGGTATGTGAAGATGATTAGGCAAATAACTGTTTAAATCTTTTCTTTGCAAATGGAAATGTTTAGGTGTTCAGATCTGCAACCTCCTTTTTGGCAGGTGGTTTATAATAATCATAATAATAGTCCATAAATCCATGTTCAGGGCCAATTATATAAATGCAGAGCTCATGTTAACTATTATTTAGAATCATTTTTAGTTCATTTACATTGTATCATGCTTGGAGTTTGAGCAAGGAAAGAGTCAATGGTTTTTTATTTTTGAAGATCATGACATGTACATAAGGACATTGCTGCAAACTAGATCTCACTGTCCATTTATTTTTTTCTTCATCTATCAAGAAGTTGTGAAGGAGTTGCAAGTATATGGTTGTCTTCTTATCAGTTGAAAACCATATAAGCTGTGGAGGAGTTGCAGGCAATAATACGTATGCATCATACAAGCTATTTGTGTATCTTAGTTTTAATTGCTTCTACTGTAATTGTTTTTTTTCAACTGATTCAGTTAGCTCTGACCCTACACTGAACCTTGGAACCTAAACAAGTAAACTCAGAATTCACATTTTAGAATGCCTTCTGGTTTTACCTTACGGCCAACTGTTTGTTTGGGTGATCAATTCCTGCAAGATATAGTTATTATTTTATTGTTTCACTAGAAACAGTTGAAAGCTATCTCTTTTCTTGTTGGGAAGAACAATCTTGATGCTTTGGCAATAAGGAATGTCTAGATTCAGCAGAGGATGATCACTATACTTGCTTAATTTTTTTAGTCAGTCCTATTTTTGTTGAGTTTTAGTTCATAGCTGCGATTTGGAAGATTATTATTCTTATTGGTTCTTGTTCTTCATACCTATATATAGATGTAGCCCAATTTTGAGTTACCAGTTTTGTGAACCTTGCAGTGGATCTACCAACTATTTTAGTAAATAGATTGATTGGGCAGCACAAAGCGGCAACAAGTTTTCAGTAGGACATTTGAAGAAGTGGCCACTGTTTCATGTGTATCAGAATTGAACCCTACTTTTCAATGAACAATGTTTTGCAACCTTAGCCAGCATGGTTCATGGAAATAATACAGCATGCTACTTCTCTGTATTAATAGAATTTGTATTATGGCACACAAAGGCTGATTCACCTCAACTTTGATACTAATGGTTCAATACATTACAAAGTTTTTATATTCCCACTGCAAAAAAAAAAGACATATATTGCTTGGTATATTTACATTTCAACAAGAATATTGTGTAACACATTTATATTTACTCGAATGTTATATTTAAGTTTGTAATTACGACAGCTTGTGCATGGCGTTTATCATGAACGCTTGATGGCTAATCAATAATGTGTGAGATTATTAAATTAAACTATGTGTGATGGCATAATCAAACTGTATTTAATTTTACAGTATTGTTATCTTATCATGCGATCTGTGTGTTTTTAGAACAAAAGTTGTTATCCCGTAGCAATGCACGGACACGCTACCTAGTTAGATTAGAAATGCAAAATATCATATGCCGTGAAAAACGAGATAAAACACAAACAAAACTCATTTGCAGGACACGCATGCAAGCCAATTTCCATAGGTGTCATTCTTATTTCCCTATATGACCGTTCTAGCCTATGGACATGCTTAGATCCATAGGTATAATTATATTAACATGTTAACTTTTAGCTCTAGCCCTTCCAAATATGAATTAATGGGTGTGTTGATTTTTTTAACCCGAACTCTAACTAGTTGTTGGCCAACTTCACCTAGTGTAGTCTAGTAGTAGCTTGTAGCCCTAACTAGTATCAAGCCCTAGCTGGTCTAAACATGCCATAAGGGCTGTTTGATAGGACTTCGGCTTTTCCTTAAATGATTATGGCTAGAGCTCGTTTAGAGAGAGTAGCTTTTTTGTGTGGAGCTGAAATCCCTTGAAAAAAGCATTTTGTAGAATGACTTATCTTATTATTTTTTCATTTTTACCATCACAAAAAAGCACAAATCTTAAGACATACACTTCCTCCGTTCTAAATTTTGTAGATGATATATGTATAGAATAAAATACAATAAAAGTGTTAGCACTAGGTTCAATAAAATTTAAGCCACAAATTAAGGGTCTGTTTGGATGCATCCAACTAAAGTTATGATCTAATGATCATAATTAGAATTACATGTCTTTGATACACTTTCAAAAACCCCTGCGGCAAAAAAAACCAAAGATATGACATATATGTCTAAGATACCTCTATATAAAAACCCCGGTGGGAAAAATAAGAGATATGACATATAAACTTGTATTGATATTGCCACATTAAAAACCTTCTATGAGAAACCTGTGTGAGGAAAAACTCATAGAGAAAAAGAGTACAATATGATGTTTTAAACAGGTTATTGTTTCAAGAGGAGTCTACCCCTAAACCTTGCAACTCACAAAATCATCGCATACCAATCTCAAAAACACATTGTGAAATATGTAAACTGGTAGGAACTTTGTGAATAAATCTCATGAAGTTATCTCTTGATTTAGTTTGCAAGGTGTTTATCTCCTCACTCTTATGAGAATAAAACATTTCTAGAGGGCAATATAGTGATATTGCTCTTATGTAACTTATTAACACACAAGCAACACAAGTTGCATTATGTTTGAAGATAATGGCTAGTGATTCGATGGAATCAAAAGTGACCATCCAATGAAGTTATACATGTTCATGTAGTACTTCATAATGAGGAGTGGAAGTAGCCACTAGAGTCAAGTTTGATGGCTTCTATGAGAACTTTACCACTATAATATCGATTATACGATATGGCATTATGGGGATTAAATTGCCAATATCTCCATACTTCACATGGTCATATCTTAATTTACATAATAAATCAAGATCCTTTGTGCCATATAGACATCTGTGGATATCCTCTTTGACTCCCACCTTTCGATGTTATAGAAGTTGCGCAATTTGAAGCTATAGCAAGTATCTGCAAATGCAATATCAGGCCTGTTGCGATATGCAAAATACATAGCGCTTTGATGGCACTAAGGTTATTATCCCAAGGGTTAGAATGGATATTGATCCATATTTAGGGATTGAATGACCATCAGTGTAGGTAGTATGATTATCCAATATTATTTGGATATTGGTATACAATATTAATTGAATATTGGAAGATTGATGTGTGTGCTTAAGTTGTAGACTTAAGCATAATTTGGTTTTACCTAAATTATATATATCTCAATTTTTGTCTTAAGATGATTACTAGATTGATATGTGTCATATGAGATTGTATGAAATCTATTGGGATTTCATTATGAACACATAGGTGCAATCATCATGATGGGAGACATCTTTCTATGGAAGAAACTTGCCTAGTGAGTTGTACCACAAACAACTTGACTATTTCAAGTCATGGAGTGACTTGATTTATATACAAATATATGTTATGATTTATGTTTTGATTTAGAATACAAATCCTGTTTGGAACTTGTACATCCAATTTTATCCAAATTATTTTGATTTGCTAATTATTGATATAGGAACATAATTTTCACACATACCAATGGGTACATTATGCTAGGTATCTGTGTAAAACCATATGCTATAAGCTCTCACTATTTCATCACCTTATGGATTTGAAAATCCATAGTGCTTTCATTGAGAAAGCATTGTGAGGAGAAATCATTATAAAAGTAAAGACTTCTCACTATTGAGTGAAAGCAATTCTCCTTAGTTGCCACCTTTGGTTGACCCAATGTGAGTGTTTGAACACTCTGACTAGGACTTTTGGTCTGGATCCGAATAAGGTGAATGGTAATTTTGAGGAGTATGTTAACAATTTATAGTCTTCTGTATGATTGATTCAATGGAACCAATTAAGCATGTGGAAATATTTACCCTTTGAACTCTATGTCATTTCCCATAATAACAGAGTTCGGGTGTTCCAATGACCCAACACCTGAATGTGTGCACAAATTGTGCTAGGCTTTTGGATGTTAAACATCCATAGGCTTTGGATAGTAAATATTCATAATGTGTTTATCAACTTGATGTTGATTTGCATGCACTGTCTTAGAGAATTCTCTCATCTTAATCCAAGAATACTTGCAAGAAGTTGATTTCCCCATGTGTCCATACTTCTCCCTCTCTTATTCAGATTCAGGAGTTAAGTGGTTTTGTTAGGTACCTCTATTCTTTCTAGCACATTAAATGGGAATCAGATTTGGAGACACTTTTATGACAAGTAAATGCATTTGGCAGAAAATTTGCAATAAGTAAATGCATTTGGCAGAAAATTTGCAATGTTGCAAATATAAGATGTTCTGAACTGTTGGTTCAGATTCAAGATGGGAATGGGCTGGGTCGGCCCACCGGGTCATCGACCCGACCCAAAAGAGTAAGGTCATTGGGCCATGCAGGTTGGCCTCAAAATGAAACCGGGCCAATAGAGCCAGCACCTGCGCACCCATCGGGTAAGGCGGGCCAACCCATCATGCATCGCCATGAGTCCCTCCGTCCCTGCTAGTCTCTCTGTCACACACTCCACGCAATGGCGGCGCCGGCGATTCTTAGGGTTTAGGGCCATTGGGGGTGGCGCTGGTGAGGTGGGTGCTCCTCCCGTGCATGCCGGTGGCTAGCTCTGGAGCTCCCTCTTGCTTGGCCAAATCTCCTGTCATTCATCCTCTCCCTTGCAAGAAGGTGCCGCCAAAAAGTCAGGGTGCTCCTCCCCTGCACACGGATTTGGGTATGTTTTCTCAAGAAATTGTTTGTATAATGCTTGCTTGTCCATTGCTGTTCTGATCTGTTTCGAGTATTGAACTGACTGCTAAGATAGTTTAGATTGATTACTGATTTATCGGGACACCTATTCCTAGATTAGGAAAGCCAGTAGTTGGATATATTTGAACCTCCATGGCTGAGGCTGAAGACATCACAGGAGGGGTGAGAGCTACATCTAAATTAGTTTCCATTGATTCTTGAAAACCGGTGTATGGAGGTGATGACCCCAGTTTGTGTTTAAACATAACATTACATGAATCTCATGAAAGGAAGTTAACATGATGGGCTTGCTTGCTGTCAGTCACTACTCTTCAGTCTTGACAGCTAAAAGTATAGGCAAGCAGCCAGTGAGGTGGAATTATCTACAGAGTCTTTATTCCTCATCCCACAAGCATTACTGCTGGTATGTACTCTGTAGTACTAACACTATCTGTGCAGACAGAGAATCACATTCAAAACCAATAAGTAAAATATCGACACTACCACAAAACCTCGAATTTCTAAAAACAAATGGTACAAGTAAAGAACACTACTAATAATTGCTAAAAATAGAATCTGGAAACTCTAAAACCTGTAGTTGCTGAATAGAAATCTGACAATAGCAATAACTGAAAGCAGATGCTACTTGTACTGAAGCAATACTAAAAATAGATGCTACTACTATCTCTATTTTTTTCTATAGTATAATAATAAATAGATGCTACTGCCACACTTAATTTTCTTTGGTCCCTAAGCCAGTACATTTTTGAGTTATGCATAGGGTCAGAGAAGCAGGTTACATAGCAAAACTGAAAATAGATGCTACTCAGCTACTGCTATTTCTATTTTTTCTATAGTACAATTGAAAATAGATGCTACTGCTAGTCTGCTATGCTTAATTCTCTTTGATCCCTGAGCCAGTATATTTTTTAGTTATGTATAGGATCAGAAGAGCAGTTTACCATGTGCCTTAATGCTGTGAGAATTAGTTTCTGGATAAGTTCTGAGTAGACAAAAAATAATGTGTTTCCAGAATATGGATTGTTTGACATCCATTTACAGTCATTCATTTACATGGATTAGTCATCCATTTACAGTCATCCATTTGCATAGTTATTTATTGCTTGTTTATCACTTTATTTATCAGCTGACCACTAGTACATTACTGCTTGTTGTGGCGTGCTCTGAAATGAATTTATTGCATTTTTTAGATCACAAACATGAATGAAGATCTATTCTACGCCTAGATTTATCTGCTAAATTGGACAACCTTTACAGATCTTGCATTAGTGAGCATGTTAATCTTTCTTTCATATGAATGCTGTATAAGAGTTGCTAAGTTAATTTATGATTAGATGTTAACTCATTATGTACTTTCTATATAGGAACTTCACATGATAGAAATGCTTGATTACGAAGAAGAGGAAGATGCTGACTATGAAGAAGAGGAAGAAGATGAGGAGGAGGAAGTAGAAGATGAAGACGAAGAGGTAGAAGATGATTATGTTGGTGGAATAGACATAACAACTGAGTCAGTTGACATGGGATCATTTTCTGAACCTAGGAGAAAGTTTCTATCAAAGGTATGGAAAGAATATGAGCCTATCAGAGTTGATGGAATAGTCGTAGCAGCCGAATACAAACATTGTGTAAGGAATATTTGCGCTGAGCGTAAACATGGAACAAGCTCATTGCGCAAACACTTGAAGACATGTAAGGAAAGGAGGAAGGCTCTTAGAGTTGTTGGCCAGATAAATGCGTCTATCATGTCTCTAGATGGAGTTGCTTTAGGGCCTTGGACCTTTAATCAGGCTGTATCACGTAAAGAGCTCATGAGGATGATAGTATTGCATGAGCTGCCCTTCTCACTTGTGGAATATGAGGGGTTTAGGAGGTTTGTCTCTAGTCTGAATCCAAGCTTGAGATACTTGCAAGGTTTGTTCATTAACACTACTTCCAAGATTTCATTAACTAGTGATATGTGGACGTCAAATAGAATGATGGGGTACATCGTCATTACAGCCCACTTTATTGGTGAGAAATGGCAGCAACAAAAGAGAATAGTGAAGTTCACAGCTATGGAAATACCCCACACAGGCATTGCAATGTTCAACACCATGATCAACTTCATAAGAGAATGGGGGATTGAAGATAAGCTTTTTGCAGTGACTCTAGATAATGCAAACAACAATGGCACAATAATGAAGTTGTTGAAGACTCATTTGCTAAAAAAGAAGATGCTACTTTCCAGTGGTAGGCTGTTCCACCAACGTTGTGCTACACATGTTATAAATCTGATATGTCAAGCAGGGTTGGTGTTTCTTGGCCCAATGATTGACAAGATACATGACACTGTAAAATATATTCGAAGCTCTTAGGCAAGGAAGGAAAAATTTGAAGAAATTGTTGCACAACTAGGCATATCATGTGGGAAAAGGCCTTGCCTTGATGTTTGCACTCGATGGAACTCTACATATCTGATGCTTAATACAGCAAAAGAGTTCCATACAGTATTTGACTCATTGTAAGTCCAAGACACAAACTACACCTTTAGACCGACATATGAGGAGTGGGAAAAGGTAGAAGTTATTTGCAGATTGCTGAAGGTTTTCTATGAAGCCACTAATGTGATATCAGGAACACACTACCCTACATCTAACTTATATCTTCATGAAATGTTAAAAGTGAAGTTAACCTTGGCACAATAGCCTTTTGAAGAGGAATCTGAGATGTACCCGATGCTGAAATACATGAAGAGGAAGTTTGAAAAATACTGGAAGGTATCATGGCTAGATATCTGTATCCCGGTGATCTTAGATCTTCAATTCAAGTTGGCATACCTTGAGTTTCGATTTCGCACGACATTTGAGAATGATGTTGCATGGATGATAAACAAGATTAAAAATGTGTTTCAAGGATTGTTCAAAGAATACCTCAAATCAAATGGAAATATTGCAGATCCTATGTCACAAGGACGTGATGTTGAAATGAGTGTTACTGACCATGATCCTTTGGCAAGTTGGGACCAGCATGTCACTCGCAGTGCCCGATCTACCGACGAGGCTTCCATGGAGCTTGAGACATTAGAAAAGGGTGTCAATTCGTCGCAGTGACCAATTCAACATCCTTGCATGGTGGCAAATGAACTCAGCTGAGTATCCAACACTGAGTCACATGGCGAGGACATATTGGCTGTTCCTGCTTCTACAATAGCATCTGAGTCTGCTTTCAGTACCGGATCAAGAATAATATCAGATTTTCGAAGTCGATTGACGCCAACTACTGTTGAAGCCTTAGTGTGTCTACAGGACTGGATCAGGGCCATAGGTAAACACATAGTACACATGTTCTCTAATTTTGTCGCTAATGCTTCAATTATACAAAATCATGAAATTAAAACCAGCACCTTTTCTTGTTTTATGTAGCTGGTATGGAACGCAACATAGAATCAGTTCATGACATCATCTTGTCACTGGAAGGTATTTCCACTCTTCAAATGTGTGATTATATTTCTATTGCTTTGCTTGTTGAAACACGAGCTCATATGCTGTGATTACCTTTGTTTTAGTTGCTGAAACACAAGCTCAAATGTCCAAATGAGTCACTGAACTTGCAATTTCGCACAGAATTTTATTTGAACATAAACACAAGCTCAAATGTGTTATTATATACCTGTCTTGTTGACTAGTTCCCTATGGCATAAATGCAGATGAAGTATCAGAATCTTGAAGGGAGCAACACATGGACAGACCAAATGCACTTTGGATGCTAGGCTTGTACTTTTCAGTTTTTGTATCGGTGATCTGTGACTGCTTTAAGGCGTTATGTCAGTCTCATGTGCAAGCTGCTTGCCTTTTCACATGTCATTGTTATAGGACCAACTGATTCAGCAAGGTTTACGTAGTTTGCAGCTAGCAGCACTTTGCTTTATTTATTGTCTTCATCCTTTCACAATCTCATATTGATCTGTCGTTAGATCTCGGGGAACTTGTATTAAGTGACCAAGAATTTTAAACCTTCGCCATTACCGTGCAGGTGTGCTTTGTGAAATATGTGGTTCAGATGCCAAAAACATTACTGGGTTGGAAGTGAAAAAAATTCATGGAGCAAATGGCATGGCCGAAGAGTGGCAAACACCCAAACTACTATGGAGAGAGAAAGTCATTGTTGGAGACACCAGCCCTTTTGTAATTTCTTGTTAGCAAGCTTAATGATTGTTTATTAGATGATGTTATCAGATAGCTTCTTCAGTTGTCATTCAAATATGGTTCTTGCACAGTGCCTCTGGTATTTTAATAATGTCACAGTTTTCAATGGCTATGGCATATTTTTCTTGCATTTTTTTATCTCAGTTGTCATGATATGATACTTTGTCAGCTCCAGTTGTTTGTTGTGATAAAGTGAGTTTTTTGTGCTATACTCCAAAAACATTACAGAAATGCAAAGTATGTCTAATTACTTGTTTAAGTGTGCGATTACAAACAGTTGATAATATTTTGGGTTGGCCTCATAGTCCATTGGGCCAACAAAGGCCAAAGGATTTTTTTATATTCGGGTCGGCCCATGGCCTCGCAAACTGGCCTTGAGGCCACAGGGCCAGGTCCAGGGCTAGGTCCGGGCCGGCCCATTCCCATTTTGAGTTCAAATTATTTGGTACGTAGGTATCAGGATCGAATATCAATGGTGATATTCTCTTTTTGATTCCTAGCATTCTATGTGTGGTAAGTACCTTCCCCTAATGCCTGGATTCTTCCGCAAAGATGTATTTAGCATATGGGTAATAAATGAACCCCTAATTAGAGATCTAAGGTATTAATGAATGACGGATAATGATACCTTATGTTGATCTCTAAAATGCCTATTAATGTATGCTGAGGTGGTAATATCAATACGTGCAAAACGTTACCGATTCGCAGATGGGAAATATTTTGGCAATTGGGCCAAATTTTCACGTACTAAGTGCAACGGAGGGAGCCGTATATGATTGCAGTTTTGTTAAATTTTGTTGTGCAAATCCGCATGCCACCAACTAGATGTTGGTAAATTACAATTCTATTTTGGGTCATCAAATAACAAACTTAATTCTCTCGACGAGAGATTCAATTGAACCATTATGTGTATGCACATAAAATACCTAATGATGTTGTCCCTAAAAACTAAATAATTCCATATAAATGGATTGGATCCCACGTCCAGGATTTTTTGCTCTAAAATTGAAGAATTTAAGCAATGAGTTTGGCAAATTTGTGGTGCCTTATGAGTAAGGCACGCACTTAGGACAGCATTGTAGATGCATGAATATGCATTGCATAGTATCTTTATGGTCCATAAAATGGCAAATAGAGTCACTTGTATGTTCTTGAATTTCTTCAAGAAATTTGGTGGCCCATATCAAAGTTGTGACCTATAGAACTGATAATAATTTTCTCATCATTCTAAATGTAGAATGATCAAGGCAAATATTCAAAATCTTGATGCGATCAAGAGAAAAAATTATTTTATACACAATATGTAAGATAGGATTGATGTATAATGAGCAACATGTATAATACACAATTATCTAGTTTTCATATATGTTGCACTAAGTCAAGTGAAGATTTTCATCATCGCTCCTTAGTACTTGGTTTCGGTTTGGAAACCATGCAACAATATTACAAGAAAACAACATATGGTATTCATAGAATCAAGATACATAGACGCATCCACGATTAATTGAATACCCATGGAGAGATTGTAATCTCTCATAATTGTGTTAGCGATATGCTAGTCCACTAAATAAACAAGATTTCTTTCTATCCGGATTTGAACCCCAAATGATTCTATACGTAGCGAGGCAATATTCCTGTATGAATTTGCACTCATATAGAGTATGTATATTATGTATGAGGTACATGATATTATTTGGTAATGGACAACATACTACATATGGTGGTATGACATGAGGCTAATAATATGTCCAACAGGAATGTGAAGACTTTTGGAAAGTCTTGTTTGTTGAAGTGAACTTCAAACTTATCCAAAGAACTCGCTTACCTCCAACGAGTTGGAGGTATGATTGAGCCAAATGTTTGATTTGGCATTTCCATGTACATGGATAGTACAATCATATTTTTGTGAAATTTGTGAGAATTGTCACACTTGATCACTTTTCTAAATGTAAAATGACTCTACATTCATGAGAATCCATTATGTTGTAATTGCCATGGACCGAAGATCCATGATAAATGAATGAGTAAACAATCATTTACATTTTGGGCAATATTACATGCTTTGTTGAAATCCCAATGAGGGACTTGCAAAAGGTAGATGGATCTCACTCCTTTGAATACACGGATTTGTAGAAATCCAAGTGTTGGAGTTGCATCAAAAATACAAAAAACTCAAGTGTGGCAATATCCAGAACAGATTGAGCATTTGGTTGGGGTTGAGCAGTAACAGTAGTGATGCCATATGCCCTCAATGATGTCGTTGATATCTTAATGCCCATGATAGGAAAATAAATTTGATCAAATGCGAGGTTTGAAATATTCCAAACTAGAAATATTAGCCATGTCCTACATGAGTTTATCATGTATGAATTTACTTGTAAATTGTATAGCAATAAAAGTAAAATTTTTGTGCTCAAAGTGATACTTGATGATAGACTCGACATTCTATAAAGAACAGGCGACAAAAGTCGCTACTAATGTTTTGGGATCCATTCCTGTGGGAATAGACGATGATGTAAGATATTTGCCAAAACATAGACTTGTATATGATACAAAGGAGTCCCAAAAATATACACTCTAGATTACTATATATTCATTTAAGCAAATGGCTACTTAAATAACTTCAGATTCAAAATGTGTCTTGAATTGACATATGCAAAATATTATGATGTCAAGATGAATCTCAAATCACATGTAATGTTACCTCATTTTGGATAGGTGATTAAAAATCACTCCTAACATCATTGTGTATAATAATCACTGCCAAGAAATAGCCCCAATCATTATGTATTAGCAAGTTAGCACATTGAAGGTGCAAACCAAATTAGTGACCTTGTAGTAAAGGGAGCATAATCTGCAAATATGTGCAGTAGATGTCATCCCATTCACCTTAATAATATGGGTTTATCACACTTTGAAGTTAGTCAAATGTTAGGAACATGACATAAACCTTATTAGGTGACTCAACTTGGAGGTAGTCGCTATGTATGTGAAAGCATGATGTAGACCTCAAATTATGGGACAATTGCTTTGAAAATAAACACCAAAATGATATAAACCTTATGCAATTTATATTTAGATTGGATAAGCAAATGTGGATAGTCACTATATGATGGACATAGTGTAGATCCTACAGTAGTATTGGGATACTAGCCTGAGTATAGCCAATCTAAAATATGAATTATGGCAATCACCTGTAGGTGTAGACCCTTTTGCAATTCACATTCAAAATTGAGTACGCACGTTGAGGATCAAATCCCATAGTAGTATTATGGTACTACCTTGTGTATGGACAATTTTGAAAAATGAACAAAAGTTGTCACTGTAAAGGTGAAGGTCATTTGGTCTAAAACTTGATATCGGGTACACACGTTGAGGATAATCACTATATATGACATAGTGTAGATCCCGCAGTAGTACTATGGTACTACCCCCTGTGTATGACCAATATTCAAAATTTTTAAATATTATACATAAATGATGTGGTAATCATAAAAAATATTTGCATGAAAAAAAAATTAAGCACTTGGAGCTTAGGATATATGCTAATGGGCTTAATTAAAGAAAAAAATACAAAACAAATTTCAAAGTAAATTGCATAGAAAAATAAAGTGGAATATATTATTATTGGGAATGTCAGAAAGACAACGCTTTGAGCAATATATTCAACACGTCGGTTACATGTTATTGAAAATTGCCATGGACAAACACTTTGAACAATGTAACTATGGTGGTATGTGTTACTGGGAATGCCATTGGAGAAACCCTTTGAACACTACCAGAACTTCTAGAAAATATAGAAACTAGACTGTGTGAATTTACTATGGTAAACTCATCTACAACATATCGTGATGCGGTTGTGATGACACGTTGGTCTCAGATATATTATTACATGAGGTAAATAATATGCATCATGCTGTGTCTTATGCCAAGAACGGATGAAATAACAGTACAAAAGTTATTTGCTTTCCATTGTTGGCATTATAGATCACGGAAAGGGAGAAAAAAATTCCTGATGCTAAACCATAAGATAGAATGCATAATTAATCTGTATTAGATTGTTACGTATGCTTTACGAGAAAATACGAGGGTCTTCATGCAAATTTGTGCAACCTTATCCTTGCACAACCATACGGACGGTTTTCCTATGGTCACACGGAGGCCGTTTCCGTGGTTGCCGTTGTCGGTTGTCGGCGCCGGTTGGGTCACCTGGGCGAGACGGCCACACACCGCGGCGCGGGGGCCGTACAAGGGAGTCTGAGCCACCACGGCGCAAGAAGCGCGCGTCGCGCGTGCTCGGCCGTGAGGGGCGCAACAGGTTGCCGGCCGCATGGCCGCCGGCCATGGAGGCGCGGAGGCCGTCTTCGCTGCGAGGCGTAGGCGGCGGTCGCGGGGGCGAAGGCCGCCCGCCGCGAGAGGCTACTTGCATCGCCGAGTGCAGGCCGAGGATGTAACACCCTAGGTGTTAAGCATCTAAACTAAAATGTAATCATGTCATCATCAGGCATCTCTACTCCTAATACGACGAAACTGGAATCGTTCACGGATGCTTCCGCCCCCCCCCCCTCCCTATGCGCCCCCAATTCCCGGGACCGTCTCGCTCATGCGATCATTGGGCCGACGGGTGGACCATCCACACGCCGCGGTTTGCCCCAGCCCCACACTCTTGCCCGCCCGCAGCGCATCGGCTTCCTTCATCCGCCTCCTTCCTCTCCGAAGTCCGAACCCTACTGGGTAGAGAGCGGATCGAGGCGGGAGGTATTGCCTTGCCGGATCCGGTTCCGCCACTGGTCGCCGGCGGCTTGGATGCGCTCGAGCAAATGGATCGATGGCGGGTGTCCCTTGGACGCCGAGGCGGCGGCGGCTTGCCTGAGCAGTGAGCACCTTGACGGCATCATAGTGGAGCCCTCCCTAGGTCCTTGGCCGGGAACCCCTATCCCTACCCGTCTGGAGCTATTGAGGCCGAAGAGGCGAGGCGGCGGCGTCGCCGCCGCGGTGAAGACGATGGACGCGCTGCGTGCACGCAGCGTGCTAGCAAGGCCGGGGAGCCAACCTCATCCAGGTCGTGGGCATTGGATGGATTGGGCCGCGACCGTCTCTGGCCCAGCAACCACCAAAGGCGGCAGGCGCGGATAGGGGCGACAGCGCGGCGCCCGCTTCGTCGTTCGACTCTGCTGCGCCGTTCGCCGCCTCGCCCCCACCGCTTGCCGCCCGTGCCTCCCGCCCCACTGCTGGGTGCTCCCAGGTGGGCGAGCACCCAGGGTCAGCGCCTCGGCCGTTGGACCGCCACCCGGCGTGGCCACATCGCCAGCCCCAACGCCCGGCCGCCCGGCCAGCCACCAGGGCCCAGGCGGCCATGCCCCTCGCTGGCTGCAGGCCTGCAACTGCACGCTTCTGAGGATGCTGCAGGTGCCCTGATGACATGCCAGCACATATTAAGCCATCGATGTTTGGTTGTGCCCTGATGCATGTGTTATTGTGTTTCCTCACTTAGTGGACAGATTGCGCGCCTCATATGTTGCACATCAGAGTTGTTAAGTTCATTTAAATGTGCTGCCAGAGTGGGCCAATTGATTCTTCTCGTTTCTATAAAGACTTGGCCGCTATCAGGTAGGTTGTTTTAAATGTCAGTGCAATTTTTTGAAATGGAAGTGTTGCGTTGAAAGTTAAATTTAGTAAATTTAGACCAATGTGTCTCTATAATCTATTTTGCTACCAAGTTTATGAATGTGCTCGTGGCACAGATAAGAGTCTGATTTGTTTTTTGAAGTGGCACGACTTGTATGAGTTCCATTTTCTTACCAATTGCTGGGGAATCAAATTCTTGAACTAACACACAAGTTCATAGATCAATTTTGTCAGATTTGTTTTTCTCATTTTATAATAAGGTGCACAAGGCAGAAGTAAAACTCAATGGAAAGGCCTGTATGTATTGTGGGTTAGCTGGAAGTATTGTCGGTGTTCTTCCATGAGTATATTTAGTACTGCAGTGAAGACTGAAGAGGTTTCTTATGCTAGCCTAGAGGATGCTATCATATTGTTGGCAATACGAGCTGAAGGAATCTGGATGCTATTTCTCCATGATATTTTTACTGTAGTTTATACATATATTATTGTGGCTTTATCCTTTCCAGACTGTACTGACGACGTTTTACTAGCCTTTCACATTTTTTCTTTTGGGTAGAGTCATCACTCAGCATACATAATTAGGCATTGCCAGTTCTCTAGCCTTACAATCTTTTGCTTCCAAGATGTTCAATAAAATGCTTATTGATAAATTGGCCTAACAATCAGTCAGCATACATATTATTGATCAGATTTGTCATGTTTACCAATGAGTTGATGACCTGTATGTTTGCTTCCCATTCCAATCGAATTTGGAGACCAAGGTGGGGCTGCTGGAGAAGACAAATTTCCACTTCGGGGTAGGTAATGAGAATTAAGTCCACCAATATTTGGAGATAATTATCTCTTTTTGTTGCACATTTGTGAGCTTATACAAGTGCCACACTTAAGGTTTTTTTTTTTTCTTTTGTCTGTTCACCATAAGATGAGAGAAGAGCCATGGCAGCAGTTTTTTTCAACTAAACTAGCATTGTTGCCTGCAATAAAAGGTTAGAACAACCTGAAATATGGTGAGCAAATGAGCAGAACACATTGATTTAGTTGAGAATTCTCTACCTGGTGTCTAAAAACTTTATGCAGAGCTTTTCGTTATTTAGTTATAAATATGCAACTCATCAAGCTCATTAACTGATCAGACCATTTTACTATTGGTTGAATTTGTCTGATTCCATTCTAGGCTAATTCACATAATTCCATATGCTCCTTTGCAAGGATAGATGGGATGTGATTGTGCTTTATAGTACCATGAGAATTCAATATCATAATTCACTTGTTTTCTATTTGTTCTAATCTTCTTAATTTTGCATGCCCAGATTATTGCTAAGCAATTTTTGGAAGAGGAGGTTGCTAGCAGGCTAATAATAATTTTCAAGACAATGGAACTACGTAGTAGTGCAACTACCTTGGGTGAGCTTAAAGAAGGGTGATGTGGCTCAGCGATTAAAAATATTCAGATTAGTGATTTAATGGAAGCGGAAGGTATGAAGCACACTGGCAATCATATTGAAGCATATAATGCGTCATTTAAACATTTTTTATTTACTGAATGCTTATAAAAAATGACATGTACCAGTAGTAATTGATTGTTACTGGATTTGGGCAGCAAACAATGGAAAGGCATGAATGTACCTCTGAGGAAGACTCCTCAAGCTACAGATGTCCATGTCATGCAAACATCGTTCTCTTTGGCACTTCATTTGGTCCTGTCTGGGCAAGGTTTGTGAACCGAGACATCAGAATCACTGCTCTATAGTTAAGCATTGGTTGAAAATGTTGGCTAATATTTAATTTAAGGTATAGGTCCATGTAATTTCAATTTATTTATTACATAATGTACGCCTTCCACGTAGAGCGAAAAGGCTACAGAAGAATTTTATGATCGACTTATTGGCATATAACGGGAAGTCACGACCAAGTATGATTCCTATATCCATGTTTGCCTCCAAAAATGAAGTATGATTCGTATATCCAATTTTAGCTGCATCACAGGCAAAAAAGCTATGAAACATATAGTTGTGGAGAACTTGTCTAGCATGTACGGTAGCTACTACAATTTATTTTTATTTCTTCATACGTGGCTCAAAACAAACTATTTCTTCTAACGTGGCTCAAAAACGGTTTATTGTTAAGCTGAGTTAATTTTTTTTGTCTGTTGATTTGTCCCACTATTTGTTTTCATGCTTTTTGGGTTGAAAATTTTGAACCCCTCAACCCACTATTTTTCAAACTCTTGTTGATTTTAAAGTTTTGAAGCTCCCGTAGCAACGCACGGGCATCTGCTAGTCATGTAAAATAACTTAAGTTAATGATGCATTAGCACCTCACAACTGTCAAGTGTGCATTCACTTAATCAAACATATGTGCATATCATTTGTGCATGATTAGGGTTTGGTAGGCTAATGATTTCACTAATCACCTAGAGCAAATGTTACGGTAACTTGATCTAATCAACTAAAATGATGCTTAGTGTGGTGAGATGCTAGGTGAGTGTTAAATCATAAGATTAAACCCTAGCTATGTTTTCTAATTCAAATGTGTTAAACTTGACTCCAAAAATTTGGATTCAAACTTGATACTCATGATTGGTCATTTTGACTATCCTTGAAATTCAATTATGAATTCAAATTTTGGAGGTTAATTAAGAGAAATTTTATTAATAAGAAGTTATCAACTTTGGCTCAATTGCAAAGTTCAAAGATCAAACTTTGCAACAGAGCATTTGTTATGTGATTGTGATCTCTAACACCACCATTAACAAAGTAATTAAGGTGCTAATTGCATGATTTACAAAACCCTAAAGCCCCCAAACTGAATTCAGTTTCAGCTCTCTGAAATTGGAGTTTCAGTTTCATCCTTGCTACATTTCTTGATCTTCATCTCCTAAACCAGCAAGATTCAGAGGTGGGTGCTTAAACCAAAGTTTTTGGAGGCATGAAGCTCTAAAACTTTCCCAATTGGAGCTCCATGACTTGTAATGGAGATTTGAGAGAAAATCGATGTCAAAAATCAGTCTTCAGGTGATGAACAGTACTCAACAGCAGCAGCTCTGCTCGCCATGTAGCTGCTTGCCGCTGGCCACTACCGTGTCCCAGTTGGCCACTTCCTCGCTCGTGGCACGCAGCTCTTCGCATGGCAACGTGCAAGCAGGAGCTGGAGGCCGCACGCTCGCCCTTATCCGCTGAGCGGCAACGCCGGCCGAGTCTCTCCCTCCCTCTCTCCATCACCGCCGGCAAGCCCTTCTCACGGTGAAATTCCCGCAGCTCTCTCCACCCTTGCCTCCCACCTCATGCCAGCAAGTTCGCAATCCTCTCACGTACTGCCTGAACCCCCCCGGCGCTCTCCACCCTTGCCTCCCACCTCATGCCAGCAAGTTCGCAATCCTCTCACGTACTGCCTGAACCCCCCCGGCGCCCCACCGGTCCACTGAAATCACCTGCACCGCTGCTGCCTTCTCCGCGGTCTGCAGCAGCGCCGCCGAGACTGCTCGCACGCGGCCGGACCTTTTCAAAGCTCCTTCGGCTGAACCAATGACATCACTAGCTTCGCCCCGGCGTGGTGGTGCTCATCGGACCGACCGTTGGTCCGTTCCCGTGCGGGGCGTGTCGGAACGCGTCGTCGCTGTCGGAGCGCGCTGCCGCGCCGCCTCCCGCCGTGGCCATGCTCTTCCACTCCATATCCGGTCGAGCCGGCGCAAAGCACCGCGCTATGGTGAGCTCCCTCCACCTTCCCCGAGCCCCTATCGTTCAATCAGGGCTTGCAGCGGCTCCTTCGCCGTTGCGCCGCCGTCGTGTTCTGCCGAACCACCATGGCCACGGCTAGGCCTCCTCTGAGCCCCAAATCGGTCGACTCGAAACATGGCTGGGTTCTCCGTGGCGTGGGAATGCCCGTCATGCCGCTCGCGTCGCTGCTAACCTCGCCGCTGGCAGGATAGCCGGTTGGCGCCGCTCCTCCTTTCTATTTAAACGGAGGAGAGAGCAGAGGGAGAGGAGAATACTGGGCCCGCTGGCCAGTCGGAGTAGAGGGAGGGGTGAGAAGCTGACTGCTGGGGCCGGGTTGTTAGTGGCTGTGAGGGAAGAAAAGGAGAAAATGTTTTCAGGAAATGTTGAAATGTGCTGAAACTTTGAAAATGTGTAGAAAAATAAATAAAATGCTAAAATTGCCAAACCAGTTTTGTTGTGTTCTGTGTGCTGTGCTCTTTTAATAAAAATAAGTGTTGCTCATGTTTGATAGATTTTGTGTAAACTAAAATTCCACCTTTTAATTAAGAAATGGCTAGCAAATAATCTTTGTAGGCTAAAGTACTTATTCAAAAATCCTGAAATTTTGCTAGTAATTTTTATATGTTAAAAAGCAATCTTCAACTAAAATTTGAGCTTGTTTTGATTAACTTTGCATTAGGGAATAGTTTAACCTTGTTTAATGATTGTAAAAATAGTTAATAAAGTATTAATTAATTTAGTAGTTCTTAATTAAGGGGTGTGTGTGTATTTGGGCATTGATTGGAGACCATGAGGCATCTTCACCCTTGCTGTCCCATGGCATGTTATGGTTTGTTTGTTGTAATCATGATCACTATGCTTAAGTAAACACTAAAATTGCTCTGTGAGTAATCCTAGTTGTTAATTAGTGAAGGAAACTTGGACTCAAGAGTTGATTAGAATTAATCATCCATCTTATTGCATCTCATGCATCATGTTTAGACTTCATCATCCTAAGTTCATTTTATGCACTTGTGCACTCTCCATCATTCAGTGCCAATCAGGTTAAGTACGCATCATCTTGTTATGTGTAGTTCACGTAGTGCGAAGGTGATCAAGCTTCAGAGAAGATGTTTCTGGAAGAAGGTTGTTGGGGGTGAAATATACAGCCTATCAAGCCCCTGCTCTTAAACCACGACTGATTGGGCCACGAACCCCCAAATGGCCCATCTGGGAGGTCGGCCCAAAAAGGGCTTGCTGACCCCGAGCTGATCCCTTCTCGCACGACCCTAGGGAGGGGTTGGAGCCACGACCCCGCGGACGTGCAGTCCACGCGACCCACTTCTCGATAGGTGGGACCAATCGGGTTTCTGACCCCGGGAGACGCACGACCCGCACGACCCCATGCTCGTATTATTTATCCTCCCCACACCGTCCCGGATGGCTCTCGAGGCACGTCATGGGACAACAGGGGAGAGAGAGGCGAATGTTGTGGCCATAACTCACGTGCGGACCACGCATTGACTGGATCACGCTGGCTCCCCGTACCAAATGCAGGGCATAGGCAGCCATTCTGCCGCTGATGATGCACCCCTGCTGTCAGCTCGCCTGTCCGTGCCTATGTCTGCATAGGAGAGCACTGTTATGCCTAACCTGGTATGGAGACGGTCTAAATCAACTGTGACCACACGACGCGCACTACACACATATGGGCGACGCCACCTGCGGTACGATGCGCATGATCCATAAAATGAATCATCAACCCATCTACAGAGAAGAAGGACGCTCTGACCCTAGTGCAAGAACGAACCACTCCACCTTTTTTGCCTATTCACCATCTCTCTCATCTTCTATGACCCCCCCGTATCCGACCCCCTAGTGCAAGAACGACCCAAGATCGAAGACACACTGCATAACCAATCGCTCTACATACACACATCACGTACAACCCAGAAACTTGGGAGCCCTCTCCCTCTCTTGAACCGTTTGTAACCCCTACTACAAACTATGCTAAATAACACAACACGGCTTGAACTAGATGTAGGGCACATTGCCTAAACTAGAATACATCTTGTGTCCTCTTAGCGAACCATCCAGGAATAAACACGCATTCTACAAATTTACTCATTGGCGCTAATCCGAAACACTGACAGTTAGCGCGCTAGGTAAGGGCCTTGCGTATTTCACCGCTCCAATCAACGCTCTGGATGGCCAACCGATGACCTGTGCCTCCCTGTAGGTACCCATGTTTGGTTCAGGAGTCTGGATTTGCTCAGCACGTGAGTCGACTACGACATGGTCATCCTCCCACCCACCATCAACAGTGACAACGATGACATCAGTGACATCACCGAGTCCTTTGCCAACCTTCACCTCGCTGAGCCAAGTCCACCCGACTGGCCTGACCGCTTCAGTTACCCAAGGTCGGCACACACCAGCACCCGGCCGTCGCGAGGAGAGCCCACAGAAGAACCAGACCTGTTCCGCGCCCAAGACCATTGGCAAGAGAGGTACCCACAGGTCAGCCACCTCATCATGTGCAGGCCATCACCAAAGTGCTCACGACCATCGAGACCGCTACGACCATCGACCCCAACAAGGATGACAACAGCAACGACGGCTTCGATGACTCCAAGCCCAAGGATCCAGGGGCGCTGGCCACTTCCTCGACGCCTTTGACTACCTCCTCAGCAGCGGCGACTCTGACGACAACGGCGACGGCTACGAGCTCACTTGGCCGTGACTCGGACTTCTACAAGTTGTTCGTCAAGATCACCTTCCCTCTTTCGTTTAGGAATACGCTATTAGCATGTTGTGTCTTGTAAAAGTCGTTCCCTGTTTAAATTTGTACTACGATTTGTACTTAATTTAGCATGTGAATGTTTTGAAAAGGCACGGCTCAATCACAAATAATAAGGTCCAAAAAGGCCCAGAGTTCATAGCTGACCAGCGAAAGGCTCATAGCCACTCAGGACCACCTGAGTAAGCAGTGCCCCGAGAAAGAAGCCCGCTAGCTGCCACTATCCTATGCAAGTGAAGTGATTTGGGCTTTCTCAGGCCACATTTAAGTCCAAGGTCGATCGCTTCGGTTTGAAAATTTTTGCAAAAAAGATAAACAAGCCCTCGGGGTCTGCAAATGACTCGAGAAAAGTACAAATCGACTACTTGGATTAATGAGGCTGATTGTCCTGCGCTATGCACAAGGCCAGGAACCTGGGCCTCACTCAAACTACCTGCTTGTAACTCAACTGGGCACTGCGCAGTCTGTTGATGGTAGATAACGTCTATTTTTAACCCTCAACCTTCCTTGTAAATTACAACAATATCGTAGAATAGGAGGTTATTACTGATCATTTTCACGAGTTTTGGTGAATTGTCTATTTTTCAGGGAATTATCCAGAAAGTGCATAATTAAGGATTAAAGTGCATAAAAGCCATAAAACTTAATCGCGATGGAAAATATTGCTAGAGGGATTAGGAAGGATCTAAAAACACCAGAATGAAGTGGAGCCCGAACCATTTTAGGGTGGGGCCGGCCGGCCCCACCAGCCAGGCCGACCGGCCTCCCAGGGTGGCCCCTACCTATCAGCCTCTGCGTACCTCTCCACCACCTTTGAGGATGCATCTTGGCCCTACATTAAGTTGGTTTGATCCTACGGTTGATGTTCATTTCACCAGGCTATATAAACGGAGCCAGACCCCCCTAGAGAGAGAGCAGATCAATGAAGAGCTAAAGAGCCAGAAACCCTAATTCCTATCTAGTAGATCTAGGCTAGCAATCAAGAAAGGCTAGTTCAATCTAGAACCAGTTCTTGTTTAGAGATTAGAGAGATAGAGTTGGAGAGGAGAGTTCTCGAGGAGTTCCAGCCTGTCGGTGCTTCTTCGTTGCTGTATTCTTCAAGATCAACCTCCCTCGCCCGGAGTTTGCATCTTGAGATCATTTGGTAGTCAACTTCTGGTTAAAGTAAGTGTTTTGCTCATATTATTCTTCTAGTTTGCAACTCTTATTGAGTACTTTGATCTAGATAGCTTCTTGATTGAAGTAGTATTCGTAGCGTAGACGTGGTGTTTGGGCTATGTTTACTTGTGAATGTCCCCTGATTTTCTGGATAGTGGTAGCTCACGAAGGTGACTTATAGCTTCATTGAATCCTCTGTAGTCCACTTCCCGTTAATAGGTTTGGCAAGCAAAAGGTGCTTGGTAGGAGAGAACTCTGATTTCTACTCCTACCTTATTAAGTTATCGCTCGTGATCATATGATATAAAACAACCACTTTCAAAGACTAGAATTAGATAATCCATATTGTTCTCCTTGTTCTCGCTATTTTCTAGCTTGATTGTGCATTGGGTTAAGTTTATAGACTTAGTCATCATCACCTACTGTTCCTTGGGTTTGATATTTAAAACTAGGTTTATCTTGGTGAAGTGCTACAACGGTATTGTATCTGTGCGCTTGCGGATAATCTTATTTCTTGTGTGCATTTAATTAATACCAACACAGCCCAACGAGGGATGGCGCGGCATTGTCCACCCCCTCTACCTCATGAAGAGGTCGAGTGAGGGGATTACTATCCCGGCCTCCTGACCGGGCCCATGCATATACGGGGACTTCCTGGAGGACCAAGGATAGAAATGTTCGACCCACGATCGCTCGCCTCTAGAAACCCTGAGGGCAAAAAAGTCCGTCCTACGAACACGGGCCCTTGGGGCTGTGAAAACGCCTAAGAAAGCCTACTGGTAGGATAGCGTGACCCCCGAGGTACGGGGGTCCCTCTCGTAAAATGCTCTAACATACTATCTTTGTGGGCCCATTTTTCAAGATTTAGTAAACCGACAGTCTGGCCAGCTGATGGTGCAGAAGCAGAAATAGAACACGAAATTAAATAGACTAAGCAAGAACCCATACTAAAAACCTTTTATTCATTTACACTAAGGCTTTTTAATAAAAGAAAGGCAGGACTCTTCCAATTGCCCTACATGTTGTCCTCTAGGACTCTAGCCGGTGGCACCAGCGCTAGGATGACGTTAACCACCGGGCCGTACTGGGGAAGGAGGTCGGCATAATCCACAGGCTTTCCCCATCGGGAAAGTCCTCAACATCGGTGAGGTCCGCCGACATGTGCCCTCTGCCATTGCTAGCGCCATAGCGGCGCCGCGATGAACCCCACGCCCAATGGCCTCACGAACGCTGGTGTGAGCCATCAGCAGCTGCTCCTAGGGACAGCCTGGTGGGGCACGCACGAAGTTGGTGAGGTCACCAACCACCTCCTGCAGTGACTGCAGCTCCGCCAAAGCCTCTGAAAGTAGGAAATGGTTAACACAGGAGATGAAAGTTGGAGGATCGAAAGGGAGAAAAACCCTCACCGACGCAGCGGAGGTCCGCCACCTCCCACTGGCTACACGCCAGCGATCCCTCCTCCTCCAGCAGCGCCATCACCATCTCTGCGATGGAGAGGCACTCCATGGTCTCCTCCAGGGAAGCCGGGGGGATCGCCGAAGGCCCTCGCACCGGCCCCGCCATGGACAAACCTCCTGCCGGCAAGCAGCGGCCGCCACCGGAGAAAATCCTCTCTCCTGTCCGGGGGTGGACGGCGCGTGGCCCATCCACTTCCTGCTCTCCTGACCTCACCTTCCTCGTCAAACTACCATGCTCCATCACGATGAAGAAGAGAAGGAGAAGAGGCCAAGTAAGGAAAGGAGGACGTGGGAACCAAGACTATGGTAGATGAGCTGGTCGAACGCCTCGACCCACCTCATAATGACAAGATCCGTCAGACCGGGGGTCGCTGGGGGTCATCAATGCACTCGACCCAATCCCTAGGTGCGCTGCTTAGGGCTCTTAGCCTAGCACGGGAATTGAGAGCGCCGCCTACCACTCCCACTTCCCACATGAAGCCTGAACACTGTGCTTGTCACCAAGACTGCCACCTAGTCCCATCCCATCAACATGCCCCACAGGTTCAAACCAGTCATCATTACCATGGCCGAACCGTCGTGAAAACAGATCGCAACAAAATGGCATCCAATGCCGGCTCACATCACTCGAGCGAAGCCTTTATAAATGTGTCCCACATCTACAGAGACTTGAGGGTTACACCCAGCGGGTGCGTGTTGACACCTCTTAATGTTATCTCTAGCAACGGCGCTAAAAATGCTTATAGGCATAGAATCGCTATTAGAACGCTAAGTTGTCATCCTCAGCTATAACACCAAGAGGTGTGGTATTAAATCATGCCACCATTAAGAATATAGAAATAGTATCTGCAAGCGCACAGATCAAATACCAATGTAGCCTTTTACCCGGAGTATTACCAGGTTGTCATTTATATTTTTCCAAAGAAAGGTCTACAGGGCATATGTGTAAGGTAGCGTGATAACATAGAGTGTAATGGATAGACATAACCATGTCCTCACTACTCAATGCAGGGGTAAGTCACAAGATAAATGATAAAGATAAGTATAAATCATTAGCATAAACAGATAGAGACTCCTAGCTATATTATTAGGATTACTAACAGAACATCAAGAGTTATTCCTATGTTATTGCTAGCTATATGTCAATGCATATTATGGTTAGTGCAGTACACTTAGTAGTCATAGCTAAGGTTAGCATTACATCTATTCATAGTGGCCATAATAGGGAAGTTTGAGAACATAGCACACCCTTTCTTCGTACTAAAAGCCCTACTATGCCTATAAACGGGGTTTGGAATACATACGACTCAATTGGATTGTCACAACCATGGTCTACCAAGCCCGGCCTATAGGGTGCTTTCACAGGTAAACAACATATAAGCACCATGCTTATATAATGTTCACCACTCACCCAACGATCAATTAGATGAGCGCTATATGAACCTATGAATAAGTATAATGTTATTCTAGCTATACTAAGCATATAACCACAATAGACAAAGAACAGTATAACTATGAATATAAGCATATAAGT
This sequence comes from Chrysopogon serrulatus, assembly GCA_015844335.1. NCBI lineage: Eukaryota > Viridiplantae > Streptophyta > Magnoliopsida > Poales > Poaceae > Chrysopogon > Chrysopogon serrulatus. The sequence continues at coordinate 306,408 of JADLZL010004788.1, read as the reverse complement.
ATTTATCAATTCAATTGTAGCAATTATATAACTATACAATGATAGAGAACAAAAGTGAGAGGAGGTAAGAACTATACCAAATTCAAGCTCTCGATGGCTGCGGAATCCAAGCCTTCGCTTGCCTCCCTCTAGTTCTAACTAGCTATCTAGGCCCTAGCTAAGAAGCTCTGATCAGGGTTTCTGACTGATGATCAGACTTCAAATGAGGAATGAATAAATATGCCCCCTCTCCCGGGGGGGGTCCTGCCCTTCTTTTATAGCCCTGGGCGATGATCATGAGCCATCGGATGAAACCGACATTAGCGAACGGTTGAGATTGATCCTCAAAGGTGGTGGAGCAACCTGGGTGAAGCGGGCCGCCAGTGGGGCTAGGCCCAAACCGGCCGGTCCAGGCCTATGGTCTGGCCTAGTGGCCCCCGGGCCTCCACTTCGGCGTGGTGTCTTCTGGTGTCTTCTGGAACCTTCCTACATTGCCGTGGCGTCCAATTTCCTGTTCTATATTCCGATAAGCTCGTAGGATTGTATCTTTCCAGTTTATACCTGCAGAAACAGTGAACACCAAAACTCGTAGAATTCTGTCAGTGCAAACCCTATATCTACTTTGGTGATCGCAATTGCATCCTTTTCTATGGCTAGTTGACGGTTGAATTCATACATTAAGGAGCATCAATAGTGCGCTCGCGCGCACCCATCGGAGGTAAACATGGCCCCCACTGGCTCTTATGTCCCTGCGGGTGTGGCCCCACACCTGCACGGACACGGGGGGCTACACCTGGTGTTGACACTTCTAATGTCGTTACTAGAAAATAGAGATAAATCCCTGTCCCCGGCAACGGTGCCAAAAATGCTTGTTGGTATTTTTAACTGCACTCCATTAAATAAGTTTTAAATAGGATTATCCGCAAGTACACAGATATCATACCAGTGTCACATTTTACCCGAAGGTTTTAAATATCATATCCACAGGGAACAGCTGTGATGATGACAAAGTATATAGACTTAATCCTACAATTAGGCTAGATCATATCAAGGAAGAGGAAATAGCTAGTGCACTCTAGTTCTAATAACCGATAAGCTTTGAATAATATCGTCTAATCAGGCAAGTGACCTAATAGGAGAAGAAACAGAGTAATCTCCTACGGTACTTCTAGGGGACGCTTATCAATGCTATCAACGGAAAGTGGACTACAGAGGATTCAACGTAGCTATAAGTCACCTACGTGAGCTACCACTATCCGGCTAATCAGGGAACATTCACAAGTAAACCTAGCCTACGCACTACGTCTACACTATAAAATACTATTTCAACCAAGTAATGGCTAAGATCAAAGTACTCAATATGAGATATGAACCAAAGAAAAATAAGAACAAGTTGCTTACTTGAATCAGAATGGTAAATACAAAAGTACCTCAGACGCAGCTCCGGGCGAGGGAGCTGAATCCAGAAGAATACAGCCACGAAGAAGCACCGACATACCGGAACTCCTGTAGAATCGCTACTCCTCTACTCAATCTCTCTAATCACTAAACAAGACTAGGTCTAGAAGAACTAGTCTCTCCTAATTGCTACATCTAGATGAACTAGATCTAGATGAACTAGAACTAGATCAACTAGAGAGACCCTAACTCTAATTATATAGAGAATATGAAGCACCGGGGTGTACAATGCCTCTAGGAGGGGCCTTGGGGCATCATTATATAGGCGGAGGTGGAGTAGGGGCAAGGAACCACCACGTCAGCGATCCGCGTCTCTATCTTGTGTGCACCGTCGGATCAAACCGACCTAGAATCGACATAGGGATGCTCTACTTGACTTCCAAGGAAGCGTAGGAGGAAGACTCTAGAAGGCGGTGGCCAGAGGGTGACCTAGGGCGCCGACCGGCCCCAGGGTGGGGCAGGCCGGCCCCACCTAGGATCCTCTACGGGCCCCGCTGCTTTGGGTGTCTTCTAGACCCTTCCTGAGTCCGATGATGATGTTGTTCCGTCGTGGATCAGTTTCGTTATAATTTTGCACTAGAATCCCTCTTTTTTAGCTTTTTTGAAAATCACCCTAGAAAATATAGAATATATAAAACTCATGGAAATTGTCAGTTAAAACCCTAGACTAGTGTGTTTTCATGTTCTTCTTTGGGTCTAAAGTTCTAGTAAAAGTTGACGCTAACGACCGTCAACAATACCCCCAAGCTTACTTTTTTGCCAGTCCCTTGGGAAACAACCTAGATCTAATTATTAATAAACTTGAATCAGGAGTTGCTACAATGCTTTTATTTCTTTTAAGCACACTTTGTCGATACGGGACGTACCCATGTACTCACCAGCACGGCTCCCGTCGGGACAAGAGCAAGAAGGCTAGATCCGAGTAGATTACGGGTCAACCTAGTTAGACGGATAGAAAGTAACCTCTGTAATAAGAACAGAACACTTCCTACAAGTCCGACTAGGATTAGAAACCATAGCTCTGGCTCTTTTCCTCTTATAAAAAGGAGCCAGAGCACCCTCTTTTGTAACAGACGAACAATACGCAATCACACATCAATCCAACGCAAAAGGCCAAGGCCGACTGGAGTAGAGCTTTTACTCGATGACGAGGGCTCGAACCAGGATAAACCGTGTCTCTTGCATGAAACCGCCGAGTTCTAGTTGTTTGTCAAGATCCGAATCAACTGCTACGGGAACCCTGTGGCAGGCTATCGGTGATCAAACACCGACAGCTGGCGTGCCAGGTAGGGGCTTTCGGCGAATTCAACGTCAAAGGCTCGACGGACCTATGTATGATGATTTTTCCGGTGGGATCGATTTTCATTTTTGGAAGCTGGGTCTGCAAAGCAGATAATCAAGGAATTCTCCATAGTCAACTACTTTAGGGATCTAAGCCGAAGATACAAGAATTTTTTTCAAAACTCAAGCTGCCGGAGGAAGCTGAAAACATTAATCCACAAGACAAGCCGAGTTCTTTTCACTACAGCTTAAACAACTCGGCACGGACATATCAAGACATCACTCAGAGAGCGCTGGAATCTAACGACTTCATCCAATGGAACATCTTCAAGCAAGATAAGTACTCCACCTTTCTTCCTTTTCAATATGGTAAACCTCTAGAAGGAGAAGAACTCGACTATCCGCTCGATACATGCAAAGAAGTGTTCGTGATGAGGCAACCTCTGATACCGCCAGTTCAACCCAACTACAACTCATTAGAAGAATTAGAAGCTGATATACCAGCCAATTCCATCACAAGAGAAGGAGAGACTGACAGCCAAAAAGCAGCTAGAGAAAAAAGAAACAAGAAAAAAGGAGGTAAAAGAAACCGAGTTCATGAACGCAGAGAAGCATGGCGCAAATATGAAGAAGAGCTAGCCGAGTACAATCAAAGAAGAGCTAAAAAAGAAGCCGAGGAAAGACGAGCCACAGCGAGAACCAGACTCGATCCAGTTGACAAAATACAAGAATTAATCAATAAAATCGATGCCATACAACGACCAAGCGAAGAACAAGCCAGACTTAGAAATCTACTCAGAGATACCGCGCAAAGAATACAAGGTGACCGAGTACCTCCTCGTCACATACCATCTGAGCAAACGAGCCAAAGAAGTCAGAGGGTTTCTGCATTTGAAAGATTATCAACTCCAAACTATGAAAGAAGAACTCAACCTCATCACGACCGAACAGAAAGAACAGGGGAAAACAGGGGTAGATCTCTGACACCACCCAGAAGTCCACCCAGAATTATCTCAAGATACGATAGTCAGGCAGACTCCGACTACAAACCAGAGAAAGTACCCGACAGATTTTCTTATTTCGCAGGAAGACTACTTACAGTCAAATTACCTCACAAATTCAAACCATCCAACCACTCAAAATATGATGGCAAGACAGAACCAATGCAATGGCTTAGAATCTACTCCCAATCCATAGAACTAGCAGGAGGAGACGACGACATCAAAGCACTATTCTTTCCAATGGCTCTGGAAACATTACCACTCCAGTGGTTCGACAGGTTGCGTCCTGGATCTATCAAAACATGGGGCGACCTTTAGAAGGCTTTTTGCGAAAATTTTGTAGGAATACTCATCCACCCAATAACACAAGCTGAGTTGAAAGGCTTAAGGCAAAATCTAGGAGAAAGCCTTAGAGACTTCTACAGAAGATTTAGGGAACTAAGAGCGCAAGTACACGACATCACCGAGAGAGAAGTAATAGAAGCATTTTCATATGGTTTAAAAGTAAGATGGATGTTTCACGACTTCCACAAAGAAAACCCACGGATAAACGATGAGTTCAAAAGAACAGTGGAAAAGATGATTACAGCAGAAGAGAAGACTCGAGAAAGATTTCCAGACAACAGGAACAACTCAGAGAGAAGAAACAACATAGACAGAAGAAACAACTCAAACAATCAAAACAACGCAAGATGGAACAACCAAGACAATTCAAGATATCAAAACAACACGAGATATCAAGATAACTCGAGATACCAAGACAACTCGAGAAGCTGGAACATTCAAGACAACAGACAAGAATTCCATAACAAAAAGAGATATTCTGACAACATGGTGGCATCCACCGAAAGAAAGAAATATTATCCAGCAAGAAGATTTGAAGACCTTGAAAATATGAAATGCATCTATCATCCAACAGGAATCCACCCAATGGGAGAATGTCGCATCTTTCAAGAAAGGTATACGAAGAAATACAAACAAGAGAAAGAAGAAAACAGGGAAAAGAAAGAAGAAAACAACACAAGTGATAACGGTTTCCAAAATCCAAGAGCAACAGTATCAGTAATATTCTCAGGAGTACCCGGTTCTAGGAGCAAACAAGAAGACACTTTGCTTGCTTGGCGAACAATCATGGCAAAGAGAGCCAGCGACACCCGGATATTTAAATTGGTCACAATATCCAATACAATTTTTATGAGAAGATCAATGGACAAGTGTTGGAAATGCAGGACCAAGACCAATCAAACAAAGACTATGACGCTTTTCACTAGACAAGAAGGAAGCAATAAAGAAGGAAATAGCCCAACTACTAGCAAGCGGGGGTTCATAAAAAGAAATTCTACATCCGTATTGGTTGGCAAATTCCGTCCTAGTACACAAAAAAGAACACGACGAATGGCGTATGTGTGTCGACTACACTGACCTCAACAAACATTATCCAAAGGATCCCTTTGGATTATCAAGAATTGATTAGATAGTGGATTCAACGGCAGGATCAGCACTATTATCTTTCTCAGATTGCTACTCTGGATACCACCAGATTGCACTAAAAGAAGAAGACTAAAGCAAGACCTCTTTCAGCACACCTTTCGGCGCCTATTGTTACAAACAATGTCCTTTGGACTCAAAAATGCAGGTGCAACATACCAAAGAGCAATTCAGACTTGTTTGGGAGATTAAATTGGAAAGAACGCAGAAGCATATGTGGATGACGTAGTCATCAAAACAAAGAACCCGGATTCTCTAATTGAAGATCTACAACAAACTTTCAACAACCTCAAAAAATAAAAATGGAAACTCAACCCTAACAAGTGTGTATTTGGCGTATCATCAGGACAACTACTTGGATTCTTAGTCAGCCAAAGAGAAATTGAAGCAAGCACAAAACAAATCAAGGCAATAGCTGATATGGGCCCGCCTACAGATATAAAAGATCTACAGAAGTTGACAGGATGCATGGCAGCACTTAACAGGTTCATCTCCAGACTAGGAGAAAAGGGTTATTGAAAGAAGACAGATAAGTTTACATGGAATGAAGAAGCACAAGAAGCTTTTGACAAGTTAAAAGCATACATCAGCACATCACCAGTACTAGTACCACCAAAGAAAGATGAAGATCTCATGCTTTACATTACTGCAACTACTTCAGTAGTTAGCACAGCATTGTGGTTGAGAGAGAAGAACAAGGACATATCTATAAAGTTCAAAGGCCAGTTTATTACATAAGTGAAGTACTCACAGTATCAAAAGTCAGATATCCACATGTTCATAAACTACTCTACGCAATACTCATAAATTTAAGGAAGCTCAGGCATTATTTCAAAGACCACAAAGTAGTCATCATAACAGATTTTCCACTCGGAGACATCCTAAGAAACCGAGACTCAACAGGATGAATCTCAAAATGGGCAGTCGAACTCGAAGCTCTCAAGATAGAATTCAAACCAAGAAAGGCAATCAAATCTCAAGCGTTGTCTGACTTCATCGCAGAATGGACCGAAATACAACAACCCACTCCTAACATCATCTTAGACCATTGGAAAATGTACTTTGATGGTTCCCTAAAACTAGGAGGGGCAGGAGCAGGGGTACTACTCATTGCACCTGATGGAAAACAACTCAGATATGTTCTACAAATTTTATGGCAAGCTACCAACAACGAAGCAGAGTATGAAGCACTCATCCACGGCTTACAAGTTGCAACATCACTTGAAATCAAAAGATTACTAGTCTACGGAGATTCAGCAGTAGTGGTCAATCAAGTCAATAAAGAATGGGATTGCACAAGGAGAACATGGACGCTTATTGCGCAGAAATCAGAAAACTTGAGAAGAATTTCCAAGGTCTAGAGATATATCATATATTACGAGATTCAAATGTTACAGCTGACGTGCTAGCCAAACTAGGCTCGAGACAGGGCAAAAGTACCCACTGGAGTCTTTGTAAAAGAACTAAACAAACCATCCATCAAGTCAGACAAGAAAGAAGATGGGAAGAAGAAGACAGGACAAGATCAAATCCTAATGATCAGCACAGACAACTCATCATGGATGCAAGTATTCATAGATTACATCAAAGAGAACAAACTACCCAGTAACAAAACAGAAGCAACTCAGGTCATAAGAAGAAGCAAAAACTACGTCTTAGTAGGAGATAATCTCTACAAAAGAGTAGCATCATCAGGCGTACTGTTGAAATGTGTTCCAACAACATAGAGGAAAGAAATATTGTTAGAAATGCACTCGGGATGCTGTGAAAATCATGCATCTTCAAGAACACTAGTCGGAAAAGCTTTCAGATCAGGATTCTATTGGCCAATAGCATTGAAAGACATCGAAGAACTAGTCAAATGCTGCAAAAATTGCTAAATGTTTGTAAGACAAGCACATGTTCCAGCTCACAATCTAATATGCATACCGCCAGCATGGCCGTTCTCATGTTGGGGGCTTGATCAAGTCGGACCACTCAAAAAGTCCAATGGAGGGTTCGAGTACATCTTCGTGGCCATCGACAAGTTCACTAAGTGGATAGAATACAAGCCACTGGTTAAATACAGCTCGGCCAAAGCACAAGAATTCATCCAGGAAATCATGAACAGATTTGGGATGCCAAATAGAATAATCACAGACCTGGGATTACCATTCACAGCAAACGAATTTAAAAGCTGGGCACAAGACTGCGGATTCAGCATTGATTATGCATCAGTAGCTCATCCTTAAGCAAACGGTCAAGTAGAAAGAGCTAATGGTCTCATCTTGGCAGGCCTAAAACTAAGACTATATGAAGATCTCAAAGATTACGGAGCAAAATAGATAGATGAACTACCTAAAGTAGTCTGGGGCCTAAGAACTCAGATAAGCAGAGCAACTGGCTACTCGCTTTCTTTCTAGTATACGGTTCAGAAGCCGTACTACCAGCCGACTTGATCTGGACATCTCCCAGAATTGAGCAATACGGTGAAGGGGAAGCAGAAGAAATCAGGAGACTAGAAATCGACAGCTTAGAAGAAATAAGAGTCAACGCAACACTATAATCAGCTAGATACATGCAAGGATTGAGAAGATATTATGACAAAAGTGTTCAACCAAGAACCTTACAAGCCGACGATCTAGTTCTCTGAAAAATTCAAAAACCAGACGGAAGGCACAAACTACTTAGTCCATGGGATGGTCCCTTCATAGTGACAAAAATAACGGGACCAGGGATCCTATGAATTAATGACTGAAGATGGAGCTCAATAAAAAATTCATGGCACATCTCTCAGCTACGACGATTTTTTTTTTGCCTAGACAACAAAGACATGTACTTCTTCTTCCGACAAAGATTCATCATCCAAAAGAAAGATTATAGTATCTCAGCTTCCTTTCAGAACTAAATCTCGACTTCTAGAATACAGAACTCAGATAAAGACCTACGATCCGAAAAGCACTCAACCTCCCGGGCAAACCCCGATGAGAGCAAAAAACGCTCGACCCCCCGGGCAAACCCCGATGAGAGCAAAAAACGCTCGACCCCCCGGGCAAACTCCGATGAGAGCAAAAAACGCTCGACCCCCCGGGCAAACCCCGATGAGAGCAAAAAATGCTCGACCCCCCGGGCAAACCCTGATGAGAGCAAAAAAACGCTCGACCCCCCGGGTTGTTTTCACAACACCGATGAGAGTACGGCTAAAAGAAGTCAACACTTGACCCATCCTAGCTTCTTTTCAGAACTAGATGAGAGCCAAGAGAGAGCTCGACCTATCCTGATTTCTAGAGTAAAGAACTCAGATGAGGACCTACAGTCTGAACTAATCGTTGAAGTGCAAAATGGCTACAACCTAGCCTAAGCCCAACTATTCCGGGTTGTTTTCACAACACCGATGAGAGTACGGCTAAAGAAGTCAATACTCGCCCTATCCTAGCTCCTTTTTAGGGCTAGATGAGAGCCAACAAAGAGCTCGACCCGCCCCGACTTCTAAATTACAGAACTTGGATGAGGGCCTACGGTCTGAACTAATCATTAAAAGGCAAAACGGCTACAGCCTAGCCTAAACATCAACTACTCCAAGATTGTTTCAACATCAAAGAGAATACAGCAAGACAACATAATATGCAAATATCCCAAGACAAAAGACAAGGTACTCGACAAAATCAAAGAATGGAAGTTTTTATACAAAAAGCCTCAGAAGGACATCAAGTATCATTACAACATTCTGAGACTAGTCATCACTACCATCGGCATTTGCAGCCGCAATTTCTACAAGCTCAGTAAACTCCCGAGGCAAGGGCAAGACAGCTGCTTCAGACTCCACAAGCGCCTGCTCAGCCTCAGGAGTATGAGTCTCGTCCATCACTCTATCAAGAGGAAAGTTAGGATCAACCACTCGGATACGAGCCAACACACCCTGAACACCAAGCAAAACAGCATCCTTGGTGAAGTTGATGGTCCGCTCAGCCAGTCAGGGAATAAATTGAGTCCAGGTCAGACCCGCATCTCTAGATCTTCTCAGCATGGTGGCAAGATCTTGGACAGAACTCAAGAAAGCCGACCACCTGTCTTCTAAAGCCTTCAGACAAACGGACAAGTCTTCTACTGATGCCTTGGCCTGCAAAAGATCTCGATCAGCACCACACCTAATCAGCCGAGCCTGGCTAAAGTCTCTTCAGCATCTTCCTTTACCTTCTCCGAGTCGTTATGGAAGGTTTTCACTTCAAGCTTTAAGGCTTTAGTTTCTTCCGAGTACTTTTTCTTTAGAGCTGCAAAAAGAAGCAGAAAGAAGTCAGTAAAGAAATAGTAACAAAATTATACACAACAAAAAGCATTCACAAGTACCTTGAAGATCTCGAGAAGCCTTCTTCTCGGATTCAACGGCAGCAACGACTTGAGCTTTCAAGGCAGTCTCCGAGGATTGACGTCCTTGATGCTCCTCATCAAGCACCCACCGCAGAGAAGCCAACTCATCCAACTTCTTCTGAGACTCAGACGAGCTAAAGAAGATGTCAGAATCACTGACGTACTCCTGCATATAAAGAAAGGAAAGGTGAAGAAAAGAACAAGTCAAAGCGCAAAATAAACAAGTCATTGTACACAACTGCTTTCGAAAAGGACTTAAATCCTAATTCAAGCTTTTTAAGGCGAGAACTTCGGATTAAACGCTTCCTCCGACTCCTGCATCAACTTTAAGTCATGGGCAGAATCCCAAGGTGCGTAAGAAGGTGGCAAAGGAGGAGAACACCCAACCTGAGAACGAGAAGAAGTCAGGGGTTGGGCAAGAAGTAGCTTCTCTGCCCCCAAAGTAGTCGCCGTGACTACTGCGCCACAAAGCGAAGAAGAAGTCCCAAAGAAATAAAGATGAGGCCACCAGGGGGCGTAATCCACAAAGGATGAGGATCGAGCACGTACACACGACCCGTAGTTCCAACACTCATGGTCTTCTCAGAATCAGAAGCCAGAGCCAAAGATGTCGTAGCAGTCGACCTAGAAGAACAAAAGAAGCTAAAGACAAATGACACCAAAAGGAAGAAAAGAAGTCAGCACTCACTTGGGAGCACGACGAAGAGCCATACGAGGCCGAGGAGGTAGAGGCGGCATAACCGCTTCTAGATCAACCAACAACTCGGCAGACGAACGAGGGGGACCCGGCAGGGGTCCCAAGGCTGGAGAAGAAGAAGAAGTCATCCCAGGACTACAAGAAGCCAAGTCAGAACAAAAACAACAAAAATATGAAGAGCAAAACTAAGAAGACAATACTCACCGATGAAGAAGGGGAGAGTCATCAACATCCTCAGCTTCATCTTCAAAAAGAAGAACAGATATACCACCTAACAAGAAAAAGGAATCAAGACTACTTTCCAAAACAAGAAAACAAGTCAGAGAAATTAAACAACCTCTCACCTATCAGAAGGTTACCTGAAGGCTGAGGGGAGGGAGAAGAACGCGCCCGTTTCTGCGCTACTGAAGAAGAAGAATCTCCCGCAGCAGGTCTCTTGGCACCAGCACGAGTAGTTCGAGGGAGCGGCATCGGCTGGTAAGGAACATACTCAATGGTCTCCATCACAGAAATACTCAACAAAACAACTTGACCCTCAGATACCTGGCCAGCAACCGAAGGAGCAGGAAGAGGAGCAATCTCTCCATCAACATAGAGAGAGGCATCAACATCAAAATCCCTACCAAAAGGTTTCAAAAAGACAAAGAACAAGTCAATCATAATCAAAAAAGAACTCGAACAACACAAAATAAGCAAGAAAATACTTACAGCAGGAGGAAGATTGCTGGCCAAGTACAAATCCAATCATAGGGACCACTGACGCTCCCTTTAAGATCTTCTGAAGACGAACAAGCATCTCATCATCCGACAACTCGGTCATAGCCACCATACGAGAGGGATCCTCGGCACCCGAGTACTCGAAGCCAAAATGCTTTCGCGCCTTCAAAGGTTGAACTCAGCGATGGAGATAACTCGCCACAATAGCAAAACCGGACAAACCATTCTGCTTCAAATATCTAATCCTATTGAAGAGAGGTTCGAGAAGAGACAACTCGGTAGAAGTAAGCGGCATTTTCTCCCACCGGTCATTAACAACAGGCGAGACCCCCGAGTAGGTTTGGAGAGCCGGAGCACCAGCTCCTCCATCAAGATTCCCAGCGTAAAACCACTCGGACCACCAATCCCTCACGGAATCAACAAGGTCGTATTCAAAGAAGTGACTCGACTTACGTCCCTGCCGGAATTGAATCCCACATCCACCAAGGGTGTGGAGGGATTTATTGTGAGGCTGTGGTTTAAGACGGAAAAGAAATCAGAACAGATTCAAGGAGGGGGGAATACCAAGGAAAGTCTCACAAAAATGAACAAAAACAGAAAGATGAAGAACCCCATTTGGGGTAAGATCATGAAGAGAGATGGAAAAGAAGCGAAGAAAACGATGAAGGAAGGAACAAGCTGGTAAACAAAGCCCAGCACGAATAAAGGAAATAAAAAGCACAATTTCCCCTGGGCGAGGGACAGGAACACGATGCTCACCAGGAGCAACCCAACCGGAGAACTCCTTAGGCTGGAATCATACCCAAGTCTTGAAGCTCGATTAAATCCTTCTCCTGAGTCGACGGGGGAGGGAAGTTCTTTGCAATGGCCTTCATAGCAGCAAACTCGGGATTCAGCTACTCGTCGACCTCCTCCTCAAGAACTAGCTTCTCAACTACCGACTTCTTGGAGGCCACCTTCTTTCTTCCCATACAACAAATCAAGCACCCAAACAAAGAGGAGGATGCGGGGCGACAATGCAAGAGCAAAGAATTGGTGATTTTTTCTATGGCACTAGGGTTTCAGGAAGCAAAGGCAAGGTGGTGAAGAAGAACAGTAACTACAGCTTATTTATAGATCGGTCCTAAAAGGCCCACTTAAGGAGCAATGGTAAAAAGGCCAATGGCTACAAGGCGCAGTAACAGGAAAGGCCCAGTAAACCCTTAAATCATGGGATAACGGTCCTTATCCTGTTACCCACCAATGGTAAAATATTATGCCGTTGCAAGGTAGGACAGCTTTGCCAAAATTATCATAATAAGTCGACAACAAAAGAAGAAAGCACAAACAATCCCACTTGAAGGAAACCAGACAGCTTCTAAAGGAAAACAAGTCACCTGAAGAAAGTCAGACAACTTCTAAGCCAAAACAAGTCTGCTCAAAAATAGACAGTCTTATTATCAATCAAGAACAAGTCGGCACAAAGGCAAACAACCAGCATCTCAAGATAAAACAACTCGGACCACTTCAGAGGCATATATTCCTTTAATTTTTACAAGATACAAGGATACAAGTCTTACAAGACCCATCGAATTCAGAAAGAACACTAAAGCAACGGTTACAAGGAACCCTGTAGAATTTGGCCATAGAAGAAAATTACGCGGAAATTCTATAAGGAACCCCGTGGAATTCTGCCATAGAAGACAACTACGCAGAATCCAAGACCGTCCTTGTTGCAGACCCAGACTACCTCTGAGGCTGAATGAGCCGAGCAGATCCAAAGCAACCTAGATACACCAACACAGTATACCCAAGGTCACCAAAAGGAGCACTGACTGATTAAGCATCACATCGGGCCTCTTAAAAAACAAGTCGGATCAAACGCCATGTGAACAAGAGAGCTCTAGCTGTGCGTCGGGCGGTAGCTGATCTGCACCGGACGGTTAGAAGACCGTGCGGCTTGGCAACCCTCCAACGCAAGGCATAGCCCTGGCAGAGTGGAAAAGAGGTACTAAGAGTGCAAAATGACCTAGCACAAGACACATCTCAAGACTTCTTCTATCCGCCAGAACGAGCCTTCAATCACAATGCTACTCCGGGATTAGTCCGCCTCTAATCCCTATCTCAAGAATTCTTCTACCCACTAAAGGAACCATGCTAGAAGGATAAGAGGAACACCCGGGGGCTGTTCAACCTCACAGACTATCATCTTTACAAAAACAAGAAGAAGCATATCACGAAACTCTGAAAGCAACCGAAAGGGAGGTGTAATTTATAGGTCCAGATCGGTGTACATAGACCAAGCTCACCAAGACAAAGAGACACTGACAAGGACTATGAAGAAGGACAGTAAAAAGAGCAGTAAAAGAGCATATTCCAGGCATATCCCAAAGACATAAAAAGCTTTTTACAACGCCGGTTTATAACGCCCGACCATAAAAGCAGACATAAAGAGCAGTAAAAGCAAGTCACGAGCCTTTGTCCGTTTCCTGCGCAGAAGAACTCAAAAAAAGCTCGGGGGCTGTAGCTAAAAATAATTTATGAGCCTTTGTCCGTTTTCCGCACAGAAGAACTCGAAAAAAGCTCAGGGGCTGCAGCCAAAGTCAAGACACTAGCCTTTTCCCAAAGGCCTACACGGAAGAACTCGGAAAAAGCTCAGGGGCTGCAGACATGAGCCTTTGTCCGTTTCCTGCACAGAAGAACTCGAAAAAAGCTCGGGGGCTACAGCCGAAGTCAAGACACTAGCCTTTGCCCAAAGGCCTACACGGAAGAACCCGGAAGAAAGCTCACGGGCTGCAGGAAAAAATACCAAATAGGCTGAAGCCATCGCTAGACTTCTTTTCTCGACAAAAACAACTCAGACGAAGGCTCGGGGGCTACAGGGCATACACCCTCAACTTTTTCTTTTTCTCAAGACCCTCCAACTACTTATAAATAAGTAGCAAGAGGCTCGGGGGCTACACTCAATGAGTGCACCTATGGTGCACAACATAGAGAAGGAGGAGATCTTCAGCTAGACCACTTCGAAGCATCACTCCAGAAGCAAGGCGCTCCCCGAGTTCTACTTCGAAATGCTCGGGGGCTTGTCGATACGGGACGTACCCATGTACTCACCAGCACGGCTCCCGTCGGGACAAGAGCGAGAAGGCTGGATCCGAGTAGATTACGGGTCAACCTAGTTAGACGGATAGAAAGTAACCTCTGTAATAAGAACAGAACACTTCCTACAAGTCCGACTAGGATTAGAAACCATAGCTCTGTCTCTTTTCCTCTTATAAAAAGGAGCCAGAGCACCCTCTTTTGTAACAGACGAACAATACGCAATCACACATCAATCCAACGCAAAAGGCCAAGGCCGACTGGAGTAGAGCTTTTACTCGATGACGAGGGCTTGAACCAGGATAAACCGTGTCTCTTGCGTGAAACCGTGGAGTTCTAGTTGTTCGCCAAGATCCGAATCAACTGCTACGGGAACCTCGTGGCAGGCTATCGGTGGTTAAACACCGACACACTTTCTTTTAAACATAATTTTTCCTCCGGTTTAGACAAAACTGCTCTAACTTTCAAACTTACCCATTTTACCTTTAACTATGGAGCTTTACAGCTTTTGTATAAGTGTTGAGCAATCAAAAGATATAACAATCAAGTCAAGCACTATGTCTTAAATTCTTTACAGTACCAATATTCTGGAGTTTTATAAATTTTCATAATAAAACTCAGAGCTTAATTGTATAACACCCTCAATTCTCTCAATGTATGTGATATTTGTGGTTCTCTCTTGAGGCATTAATGATGTTATGCCTCCTATAGCTAGAGGTATTTATAGTGGAGCTCATAGGAGTGGCAATAACAAGGATGAGTATACTTGCGATTCATATGTTGTAAAGTCAAGTAATGGATCCACAGAGAATCAAGGCATACAATCAAATTAAGATGTGCATGTGTATAGAATATGGTGGATATGTGTATATATGGTATTTAGTAGCTAATCCTAATTCTACTTTTGCTCTTTAAAAATAACTCCCTCCTTCTAAAACTTAGAACTCTTCATGGGAAAACATGGGCTATCTTTATTCTCTCTTTCTTTCTTTTTTTCTCTTTTTTATTAATCTAGGAGGCGGGTATCTATGTACCTATTGTTTTAATGCTGGGACACTTGTCCATCTTTTACTCTTTTTTCACTCTTCTTTTTTTCAATACTTTTGCATAGCCACATGCATCCTTTGAATAAAAATAATTGGAGAGATAATGATAAGAACTTAGAGCAATTAAATGAGGGCTGTCCTATAGGATATATTTTTGGGTGTTTACTTCTAGTGTAGGAGAAAAATATTTTAAGGTGGATCTAGATGAATATGGAAATGACTACGCTTAATCCCAGAGTAGGAACAATGCATATGTGGGTGGAGTGGGCAAGTGATCTTGATTTTAAAAGCATGACAAGACTCTCATAAGGTATACAACAATGGTTGACTAAACTCAATGTAAAGCAAGCAGCATGAATGCGCAGAGGTTTTCCTAACTCTAAATGTATCATATATGGCTTTGGTAGGAATTTAAACTTTGTCATACAAGAGCTCGTCATATAAGATTTTAGGTTTTTAAAAATAAATCTCTAGATCTTAGTAATACTAGGAATAAGATAAATAGCAGCTTAGGCCTTCATGTATCATATTAATCAATTACCTAGACTTTAGCTCAAGCATATGCCTCCACAAATTTCAGGTTCGGAGTAAATTCTTATATCAAAGTAGTCATATCCAAAACTCAGGAGAATTCATGATTGAAAACTAGGCAGTTGAAAGAAATTTTGGTAGAGCAACTATTCATCATCTCCAAGATAAAATTTTAATATTCTCTAGTTTTTATTTGACTCTTATTAACTAGACACACTCTATGATCACACCTTAATATATATAGATAAGTATTTTGTTTGGTTTTAATTAGTTATTCATCATTTTATTTTTATTGGACTCACAAGACTCTAAAAACATAGAACTTTATGTGCCCATATATTTTTGGTATTTTATGATTATATAAAATTGACTCAATAATCATCTAGGTATAGTTACCTGATAACTAGAGGATGCTTCTCCCCTAAGCTAGATGTTTGCAACACTTTTTGGTGTTGATGATCTTCAGAGTGAGATAACCAGTAGCAGTCTTGGTGAATGCCACTAATAGACTCTCTCCTTGTCATAATGTTGTTCCTGCATAGTTATACTCCAACAAGAAAACCAAAACTCGAGGCTCGAATTTAATAATAGGTTAGCGGTCAGCCAATAAGTGATTGATTGTTCTTTGAGTTGATTTCAAATTGATAGGTTCTAGCGTGGATTCTTTTTTTAGGATTTTCTAGTTTAATTATGCAGAAATTAAATATATATGTGCATGATAGATATAGTTGTATTTTTATGCCTCCACAGAGAATATTTATTCTTATGGGGCTTTGGCTTTTTTTTCATAATACAAGAAAGTAAATATGCCACCACAAAAAATATTCCTATAGGGTTACCATAAGTTTATTCACGTGGAGCTTTTAATATTTTATGATGCAAGAAATAAAGTAATAAAGATTTTTATTTTCTTTTTAATACTTATGAAGATGAATATGTTAAAATAAAATTATTAATATAGATAGGAATACTAATTAATTAGATAACTACCATATTACCTTATGGCAAGGGTATGGAATTTTAAGTTTACTGACAAAACTTCTTCTTTCACTCTTGTGTATCTCTCTATCTTGAGAAATGGAGGTATTGATAGTTGTATACCTCTAGTGATGATGATGTTACTTTTATTCTTTGATTTGGCTAGCAGGTTGAAGTAGAGCTTTAATAGTAGCTGGCAGCATCTTGCTCAGTGTGCATGTTCACAGAACTTTTACATGTAGAATTAATAAACTTTGCTCGATGTGTCATTCTGTTTGCAAAACTAAGGTAGAGATCAAGTGCATGGGCTCTGCTGGTGGAAAAACACCAATAGAACCAAATTTATTTCTTTATTTATTTTTCTCTATCCTTAGGCACATTGATCAAGATAAAGTTGGTGTTACATGAATTGTTTATTTATAAGTGGTAAGATCAAAAGATTAAACATTGACTATTGCATTTAAGTTTACATGGTAGAAAAGAATAAAATTGCTTAACCAATGGAAGGATTATTAATAAATTTTTATATGAGTGTGACTATCATCTCCCCAGATTGAATGTAATGTTTTAGCTTATTTGGTTAAGACTGAGATTAAGAGAATGGTGCCATAAACAATCTTAAAAAAATAAATCATGTTGAGTAAACCAGGTTAATCAATTTAAGTTGTAAGTCTCACATGTTTTGTGTTTTAATTTATGTGCACACCAAGATCAAGAGGAGAGCAGTGACCACTTTACCTTAGAATATGATCTTCATTATTAGAGCGTGATGACACTAAGTGATGAAGGATAAATGACTGGTGATCCTTCCTCTTGCATCTTGACTTGTTCATAGACATCTTGTCTCCTCTGTTGTACTCATTCTTTTGCCATCTTTTACTTCTTTGATCTTTTGACTCTTTTCACTCCAATCATTATTATGCCTGCAATAGATTAGTGGATAATATATACCCAAAGGAATATACAACTTTTGCACATAGATTGCTTGTTTAATATTTTATTTTGTTCTATCAATGCTAATAAAAAGATAATATTGATATTGTTTTAACATAGAACATGTTTTATATAGACATGGCTTAAGGTAAAGTAGCTTGTAGTAGAAGATAAAGTGAATGAATCATTAATGCTCATAATTCTTTCATTCATGATGAATGAGCTATGTCTTCTTCTACAAAGCTATTAAAGTTCAGCATGTGCCCTATCTCATCTCTAATTCGAATTTATCTCATGACTCAACAAAATTAATTTTAAAAAATTTTCTATAGGGGTTAGTCCACAAAATATCCAATGAATACTACAGTATATTATCAGTTCAAAAATCAACCTAGACACCACGTCTAATTTAACTTAGGAAGGCATTCTAATCTAAGCGCCATGCTTAATTTAGAAAGCCTTTAGAATTACCCATATGTAGTGCTTCTAAACCAAAACTTACTATAGCGGAGATAAAGGTAACATGAAAGCACTTATAGAGATTTCAGATAGAGATGAAAGAGTATGATTATTATGCAACATCTTCAACATGAATTAAAAAGGTAGAGACAACCATTATTAGCAACATGATTTAAGATTTTTTTTAAATAAGCCCATTTCTCCAAGCTTGAGTTTTACAAAGTAAATGTAAGCTTAAGTGGATGTAATTCAAAATTACATAATGGTTGTTTTGATATACCTGTTGCTGCCATCAATCATTTTCTCACTTCAAACCTGAAATGGTTAGTGACAAAAATACCAAAAGAATATTTTGACAATTATATTTCTATGCTAAAGGTGCAAGCTCAATTTATTTTTTAAAGAGTGGTTATTTTAGGACACAAAGTTGTTCTTAGGAAACCTTCTGATTATCCAGTTGGTGAAGGGATTTCCTTTAGAACATTAGCCTTTATGCACCTATATCAAGATTACAATGAGATCTACAATATTTATGATAAACATATGCATCCACAACCACCCTCTTAATGATTCTATGAATAGGTTAAATAAGAGGGTTGAAGATCTCGTGTGCAGTAACATTAGAGAGACCAAAAGATTCAGGAGATTTTCTCATATGAGCATGGATTCGATGAAGTGTTTATGAGATAATTTCCATGCTCATCGATGAGATCTCCCTTTTCAAACTCTAAGGATGTCTCTTCATGGTTGTCTATAGGCAACAAGTTTGTATCTATTATTTTATGCCTATGACATTTATTTTGGATGTTTTTTTTCAGATTTCGCATGAATTTATGTCTCTAAGGTTGGTCTGGTCTAAAGCTTTCTCTAAACTTGGGTGAGTTCTATTTATTAAAGAAATTGATTTAAGCTCACTATTTAAATTTAAACCAAGTTTAGATGCTAGTGCTAAAACTTCATCCTCTTCCATCCATTCTTTTACAATAGCATATGTATTTTTGGTATGTTTCATGCATTTCTACCATTGATGTTGCTCTTCTTAGGTATTCCTATAATCTTCATGACTCCTATTCTTAGGATGTCTTGATAGATTTCTAGGGTCATTATGAAGTTTAGTGGAAAGAGCATAAAAAGATTCATTAGGGTCAAGGATGGGTTTAGAGACATTTACCAAGGGCATAGAAGGGGAGAAGATAGAATTTATTCTTAAGTGGCTTAGCTCTCCTTCTATGGCATCACTCGACATGCCATCCTTGAGCTCTTCTTAATGTCTTTTAGGAAAGAAAGTTGATGACACTTTTCCTAAGATACTCTTCTAAGAAGATCTGATGTGTATTGATTTAGGAGCATCTTAGCTAATTGGAAGTCTAAATCATTGAAGTGGAATTTCAAAGGTTTAGGATTGATAGCTAAATCTTGGGAGTGAAATAATTCTGTTTTAGCTATCAAGACTTCCATATCTAGTTCAGGTGATGAGTTATCCTGGATCATATTAATTCGACATGGGCGCAGCTCATAGCCAGGTGTTATGATACGTTTATTAGATTTTGGTGGCCGGAAGCTTTCACTCATGCCACAAAGACAAATAGGAATAGAATTAAAAGCATACAATGGGATAAAATAGGAAAAGATAGAAGCATAATACAAGATTAAACTAGACTAAGTCAAAATCAGCAAACCGTTCCTCGACAACGGCGCCAAAAATGCTTCTTGACACTTCTAACATCATTACTAGAAAATAGAAGTAACACCCTAAATTTGCATCTTTTCAAAATAGGGGGAAATTTAATTATTTATGCAAATATGTGAGTGTGCATTTAAACATAGTTAAATAAATAATTTTATTAAATTAAAATCAACTATAAGGTAGACACATGTTGATGCATTCATGCTGGTGCATAATTGTTTTTGTATTGTGTGGCTTGTTCAATTTCCAAAAAGGAATTCAAATTTGTATTTCAAATTTAGTTTGAAACAAAAGAAAAGAAAAAGAAAATGGAATTCTTTTCCTTCTCTATTTTGGCCCGCAAGCCCAAACTCCCTCCCTTCGTTTTTTTTCTTCTGCGCGGCCCAACTAGCCGAGCAGGCCCACGGCCGAGCGCCGCTCCCCTTTCCTTTCTTGCCGTGCGCCGACAGGTGGGGCCCGCATGTCGGCGGCGCTGCCCCCTTCCTTCTTCTACCTTGAGCACCTTCCAAAAATGGAAGTGCCGCCTTCCTTTCTTGCGAAGCTCGATCCGAGATCAATCTCGGCCTTTCCTTCGCGGTGATCGCCGCCTTCGGGCTATAAAAGTCGGCGCCCGCACATCACCGCCTCCACCCCGCCTCGAAGCAGCCGCCGTTTTGCCTCGCAGAAGTGGCAGCGACCGCCGCAACCCTAGCCGAACGCTGCCGCCCGCTGTTCCGCCTCTCCGCTGTCGCTTTGCCGCCGTAAGCTCGCGGCCGAGCTTAGCCATGGCTCCGCGACCTCGCCGTACCCCTTCTTTTCCTTTTTCTTGCACTCGGTGGAGCACTAACCCCCGCCCGACGTTACGAGCCGCCGCCCGCCATTCTTCAATGTCGTGCGCCGTCTCCGATCATCCTCAGGCCACGCAACCGCCGCCGGTGAGCTCGCCTCGCCTTCCTCTTTCTTCCCGTGCATTCCCCGTTCGAAACCGTGTGCCCTAGGGCCGAGTACGCGCACGCCGACGAGCTCTCTTGCCACCAGCAATGGTAGCCGCCGCTACTGGGGCGGCCGTCCCCCCCTCTCTCTCTTTTTCTTTTAATCCGAGCCGTCTATCCTTGATCCAATGGATCAGATTGATCCATACCCTTTCGCGGTCGATTTTGCTAAAGAGCCCCTCCACTTCCTTTTAATTGAACCCGCCATGCTCTGATTTGAATTAAAACAGATTTTATTTATTTTAATTTTGAAATTCAATTTCAGAGTATTTACAAGATTGCCACTGAGTTCTTTTGAGTATAATTTCTCCAAATCAACTCCGATTTGATCCGTTCAAGTTGCGTTAGATTCATAATTAAATAATCTACCTGTCTACAGTACTGTTAATCATGTTTTCTAATTTTTAATTTTATTGTTTAATAAAATTAATAAGATCTATACATAAACCTTGTTTAATCTATAACTTGCTCATTTTAACCGATTTTGGTGATCCAAACGTCTGTGTGATCCTAGCGATGCGTAGATTCATTTTCTAAACTTTTTATCTTTGTTTTATGATATTGGTGTACTGTTCTAATCTATATTCTTGTTTGCTATGCATGATTGCGCTTGGATGATTGTATGTTGCTTGTTGTGGAGTATAGACGGTGAGCAATACGCTGGTGATCAGGAGTATTTTGACGAGCCGTATCACCAAGGGTTCGTTGAGCAAGGCAAGTATAGCATGGGATCATCCTTGTTACCTATTCACCGTAATCACTAAATTCATATTGCATGTGTCTTCCTTGTTTACCCTAAGGATTTTCTAGCATTTGTATCTTGTACCTTGATTACCGTGGGTTTATGCATTTGGGTAGCTTATGCTAGTGCTTAATGAATAACCATTATGATCTGTAACATGATTAATGCTATATGCAACAAAGGTTTAAAACTCGCTTTTTAGCAACAAAAAATTAAAGGGGAAAAATACCAGTTTGCTATTGTCCTCCCTAAGGACTTATCTGTAAGTGAGCACCCGGGACTTACAGTACAACCGTGGAGGCTATATGGCTCTGGCTTTAGTCAAGTATGAGGACCCTCTTCTAGCTTGTTAGAGGTTACCCTTGTGGCGCAAAAGGGGCTTTACACGATGGGCATAGCGTGGCTTCGTCCTCATGTGTTTCTTTGCAAATGTGAACCATTTGGAAGGGGGATTCTATGTCTGCTTGTCGAGGAAACCTAGCGGCCCTAACTTGTTGGACGAACCTTTGAAAGGCTTCATAGTGAAACCCTGCTATACACCTCGACAGTGTAATTTGGGAGTAATTAACCCAAGCATATGGGAATCACGACTCACGGTGAAAGTGTACAACTCTACAGAGTTAAAGCTGTTATAACGGCCGTGCTCTCGGTCACGAGCGGCCTAGACTTCTTATAGAATAATGATTTGTGCGATGGAAAATTTTGAGTATCATTTTTGCTATACTTTAATTATTGTTTACATGATCATATGGTTAATTGGGATTTATGCTACTTGTTGCTACTCACTATGCTAAAATTGAGATATGATAAAAGTTGCTAACCGGGCCGAAACCGTGTCGACCTTTTTGAGCCTCATTAACCCCATGTTATTCTTGTTAAGTACGACATGTACTTACGCTTGTTTATTTTTATTACTTGGAAAATCCCGGATGGGTAACAGATAATCGTGTCTATGAGGACTCTGATGAGGACTACTAGTCTTGTGCTTCACCAGTTGACATCCCTGTGGCTTTGGAGTCTATCGGAGTGCTAGTTATTTTATTTTGTTTCCGCTGAGACTTTGAATAAATTTATGTAATGAACTATTATTCGTGATGTAATAAAGGCACTGAGCTTGATACTCCAGTGGTTTGTCTCTATATGTGTGTGATTGATCTCTGGGCACACATATGGTTTTGTATTCAGTTTTATTCTTAAAACTGGGTCTGATAAATTGGTATCAAAGCCGTGTCGACCGTAGGACGCAAGCCTAGTTAGCAATGGTCGTTTTAGCATCTCCTGTTTCACTTATTTCATGCTTACTTTCTTAGTCTTGCTATTTTCTAAATTTTTATGCTGTTTCCCATCTTATTCCATTACAAAATTTGTTGACTCTATTTCTAACTTAATCTTGGTCTAATTCTGTAGATGACACGTGCCCATAAGACCGCTCGCATTAGCACTGGAGGCTACATCCCACCCCATGTTGAGTACGCCCCGATGAGGTCATCTTCGTGGAAGATGAGGATGTGCAGATGCATCAAGTGGAGCATGAAGAAGAAGAGCCTGAAATGGTGGTCATCGATATCTCTGATGATGAAGAGGAGACTGTGGAGGTGCACCAAGAAGAAGGCGCCGCTGGGGCCAATCCTCCTCCACCACCACCACCACCCCAGGGTGGTGCAGCAGGAGGAGATGATCTTCCCATGGGATGGACCAAGAAGCTCTACGCTAAGCGGGGAGATTATGCCAACTACTACCATGTTCATCTTGTGGATCTGATCCATAACTACTATGATGATCAGTTCACCGTGGAGTACTTTTGCGATGAGCACATCCACCTGTTGAGGGCACTTACTGGAAGACGAGGGTGGTTGTCTACACCTGGTATGTTGAGGTGGAAGCTTTCCAAGTAGACTCGATGTTCAGGCATATGGCTGGACGTACCACTCTTCGGGACAGCATGGAAGCCGCAGCTCTAGGAGCCTACCTTGATTACCATGATAGGTGCTATTATGAGGATGAGGACCGGTATCTCCCTCGTGCCGATGAGGAGCTGGAATGGGTGATGCGGGATCCCCAACATGCAGATCCTACCACTCGATCACTAGTCCTCTTTGCCCATGAGGTGATGCGCGACAACACACGACTCCAGATTGAGCTGCGGGCACAACAAAGATCACGCAAGAGAAGCCAGAGGGAAGCTGATGACCTCCGGGAGGAACTCCGCCGTCCAAGACTTTATGAGAAGCTAGGTCGAGCCTAGGAGTGCTGATGACCTCCGGGAGGAACTCCGCCGTCCAAGACTTTATGAGAAGCTAGGTCGAGCCTAGGAGTTGGAGTCCATCTTTATCATAATACGATAGTATCGTGGTTTGAGTCGAGTCGAGTCTAGTGTGTGCATGTGAACTTTTAATGTCTGGATGATTATCATTATGCTTATGTTTGAGTTGGATTTTTGTTATGAGTGCCGGGAGATTATGGGCATGTCCACAAGTCCCAATGTTTAAGAATTTTTAATTTAGAATAATAAATGCTTAAGTTTGGGTCGGTTATATCGTTTTGCTGAAATCTGTCTCTGGAGCAGTCTGTGTTCTTTAGTTGATACCCGCCAACTGTTCATGCAAAATTTATGAAATTTTTATGAGAGTAATTAGACTTCAGTATCTTTCAAATGCCACTGGAATCACCTTTTTATCAGTTATGCTTTGAGAGATATAATTGTTGGAGTTGAAGGTTTCTGCGCTGACAGCCTCTCTGGATAGAATTAATGTTTTGCTGTTTTACTCCTAGTTAACGTCAGAATCTGGAAATCTCACCTGAAGGAAAGTTGTAGATAATTTCTTAAGCTTTCCATCCATATATTCCACGACTCATTTGATTATTTGTAGCTCGGGTTATGACTGAATTATTGTGCTGCTGTTGCATGAAGACGCCCAGAAATTTTCAGATTCAGTGTTTACTTGCATTAGTGATTCGTTTGGTTGGGTATAAGCTAAACTTGAGCATTTGCTTTTGGAAAACAGATGGCAGCTAGAGGCAGAGGAGCTAGAGGACGTAGGGGTGGTAGAGGTATTGGCAACTATCCACCTCCACCGCCGCCACCACCTCCACCACCGCCACCGCCGACCATGGAGCAGATGTTTGCAACACAAACTCAGTTGCTGCAAACCTTGGTGCAACACATTCAGAACCAGCCAGCTGCACCACCGCCACCACCACCACCTACTAGAGACAAGCGTGGTGATTTCTTGAAGGGTCGCCCTCCGGTATTCTCCCATACTACAGATCCACTGGAGGCCGATGACTGGCTTCGTGCAGTTAGGAAGCAGCTCAATATAGCACAATGCAATGACTTTGAGAAGGTGCTATATGGTTCTGGATAGTTACAGGGGGCAGCTCAAACCTGGTGGGAGTCGTATCAGTATGGCCACCCTCACCCAAACCATATCACCTGGCAGGAGTTCCAGGAAGCATTCAGAGCTCACCACATCCTCGAGGGGGAGATTGAAGTTAAGAAGGAGTTTCGTAGGCTGAAGCAAGGTTCCATGTCAGTGGGCGAGTACCGTGACCAGTTTTCTCAGCTATCTCGTTACGCTCCTGAGGATGTTGACTCTGATGCAAAGAAGCAGGGACGCTTCCTGAAGGGGTTGTATGATGATCTCAGGTTGTAGCTCTCATCTACTCTCTACCCCAACTTTCATGCACTGGTGGACCGAGCAATAGTGGTGGGCAACCTACGCCAGGAGCTGGACCACAAGAAGAGAAGGTGGCAGGGATAGGGCTCTGGAAGCAACACTCGCTCCCGCACCAATCAGGGGCAACCGCCAAGGTATCAAGGTTCTTATCCCAAGTGGAACCGCAATCAGAATCAGCAGCACCCTCAGTACCCACAGCAGTCCACGCCCACAGCAGCAGTATGGCAATCAGACACCTCGTCCTGGAAACCCCAACAATACCCCAGTGAAGAGCAGTGCACCTAACACCCCAATAGGTGCTACATCTGTGGTGAAGCAGGTCACATGTCTTACCACTGTCCCAAGAAGCAGAACCCACAGACTCCACAGAACCAGAACAACAGCCAGAAGACGTACCCTCAGCTGAACAACACTGGGAAGGTGAATCATGTGTCCACCGATACCGTCCAGGAAGCACCAGAGGTCATGCTCGGTACGTTCAGTGTCAATTCCATCCCCGCTACTTCGTTCTTTTTTGACTCCGAGCTTCACATTCCTTTATTTCACATATTTTTATCCAAATGCATGGCGTCCCAAAGATGTGCTCGAAAAACAACTTCATAGTAAATTCACCGGGTGGAAGTATGTCAAGACAAAGATAAATGTTCGGCAGCTAGTCTGTCTATAAGGGGGTAGACTTCAAGGTTTGCCCTATAGTGTTGAGAACAGCTGGGATTGATCTTATTCTGGGTATGGACTGGATGAAGAAACATCATGTAGTGATTCAGTGTCAAGAGAAGGTTGTAGTTCTAACAACGCCAAGTGGAGACAGAATCAATGTTGATGTAGTGGTACAGCCGCAGCAAACCGCCACTGTGACTCAGCTGAATGGAGATGGCAACCAGCAGGACCGCGTCGTGGATGAGTTCCCAGATGTGTTCCCTGAAGATTTGCCAGGTATGCCACCTGACCGTGATATTGAATTTCTTATTGAGCTTTTACCCGGCACTGCACCTATAGCTAAGCGTCCATATAGAATGGGGGTACCTGAGTTAGAAGAGTTAAAGAAGCAACTAAAAGAGTTGTCTGAGAAAGGTTTTATTTGTCCAAGTCCTTCGTCTTGGGGAGCATCTGTCATATTTGTTGACAAGAAGGATGGTACTCAGAGGATGTGTGTTGATTATCGATCACTCAATGAGGTTACCATCAAGAACAAGTATCCTTTACCTAGAATTGATGATTTGTTTGACCAGTTGAGAGGTGCTTGTGTATTCTCTAAGATTGATCCTCGTTCTGGTTATCATCAATTGAAGATTCGTGCCACCGACGTACCTAAGACTGCATTTACTACAAGGTATGGGTTATATGAGTACACAGTGATGTCATTTGGGCTAACTAATGCACCTGCATACTTTATGTACTTGATGAACAAGGTGTTTATGGAGTATCTGGATAAGTTCATTGTGGTATTCATCGATGATATATTGGTATTCTCCAAGAATGAGGAAGAACATGCTGAACATTTGAGGTTGGTTTTGCAGAAGCTTAGAGGGAGCACAAGCTATATGCTAAGCGAAGTAAGTGTGAGTTCTGGTTGAAGAAAGTTTCCTTTCTTGGTCATGTTGTATCCAATGGTGGTATTGCAGTGGATCCTAGCAAGGTGAAAGATGTGTTAGATTAGACACCACCTACCAATGTCAGTGAGATCCGTAGCTTCCTTGGGTTAGCTGGCTATTACCGGAGATTCATTAAAGGATTCTCTAAACTTGCTAAGCCTATGACTGCACTATTGGAGAAGAATGCTAAGTTTGTATGGTCTTCAGAGTGTCAGTCTAGCTTTGATGAGTTGAAGAAGAGATTAACCACAGCCCCGGTGTTGATATTGCCAGATCTGAGCAAGAATTTCTCCATCTTTTGTGATGCATCTCATCTTGGTCTAGGATGTGTTCTTATGCAAGAAGGAAGAGTAGTGGCCTATGCATCAAGGCAACTGAGGAATCATGAGTTAAATTATCCTACTCATGACTTGGAATTAGCGGCAGTGGTTCAAGCTTTGAAGATATGGAGACACTATCTTATCGGGCATAAGAGCAACATCTACACCGATCATAAGAGTTTGAAGTATATTTTCACTCAGTCAGACTTGAACTTGAGACAACATCGATGGCTAGAATTGATCAAGGATTATGATTTGAAAGTACATTATCACCCAGGGAAGGCCAATGTTGTAGCTGATGCTCTTAGCAGGAAGAGTTATGCAAATGAGATTCGAACAACACCCATGCCTAAGGATTGTGTGCTGAAATTGATTATCTCAATCTAGGTTTTGTCAATAATACAGTGGAGTTGGTAGTTGAGCCGACTCTAGAGCAAGAAATCCACAAAGGTCAACTTGAAGATGAGAAATTAAAAGAGATTGCAGAGAATATAGTGATCGGGAAAGCACCAGGATTTCGTTTGGATGACAATGGGACTCTATGGTTTGGGAAAAGGATATGTGTACCAGCTGTGAAGGCTATCCAAGATGCAATTTTGCGAGAGGCCCATGAGTCAGCTTATTCTATACACCCGGGTAGTACAAAGATGTACTTGGATTTAAAGGAGAAGTACTAGTGTTATGGATTAAAGAGAGATGTGGCAGAATATGTAGCCTTGTGTGACACTTGTCAGAGAGTCAAAGCTAAACATCAACAACCTGCAGGGTTGCTACAACCAAAGAAGATACCCGAGTGGAAATGGGAAGAAGTTAGTATGGATTTTATAGTTGGATTGCCACGGACTCAGAGAGGGTATGATTTGATATGGGTAATAGTGGATCGGTTAACTAAAGTTGCTCACTTTATACCGGTCAAGACTACCTACCATGGACCTAAGTTAGCAGAGCTGTACATGGAGAGGATAGTGTGTTTGCATGGTGTTCCAAAGAAGATTGTGTCTGATAGAGGTTCTCAGTTCACATCACATTTCTGGAAGGGTATACATGAGTCACTTGGGACAAAGTTAAATTTTAGTTCAGCTTATCATCCTTAGACTGACGGACAGACTAAGAGGACTAACCAGATATTGGAAGATATATTGAGAGCATGTGCATTGCAATATGGCACTAGTTGGGATAAGAGTTTGCCATATGCAGAGTTTTCATACAACAATAGTTATCAGAAGAGTCTCAAGATGGCACCGTTTGAAGCATTATATGGTCGCAAGTGCAAGACACCACTGTTTTGGAATCAAACAGGTGAGAGCCAAGTATTTGGACCTAATGTCCTAAAAGATGCAGAAGAGCAAGTGAGAATGATCAGAGATAATTTAAGAGTGGCACAGTCTCGTCAGAAAAGTTATGCTGATACTAGGAGACGGGAATTGGTTTTTAAAGAGGGTGACTATGTCTTTTTAAAAGTGTCACCTATGAGAGGTGTGAAGAGGTTCAACATGAAAGGAAAGCTAGCCCCAAGGTATATTGGACCTTTCATGATTTTAGAGAGACGTGGAGAAGTGGCTTACCAGCTAGAGTTGCCAGACTGATTGTCAGGTCTGCATGATGTGTTCCATGTGTCTCAGCTAAAGAAGTGTTTATGAGTGCCCGAGGAACAAATACCATTAGAGGAGATTGCTGTTAGTGATCATCTAACATATGAGGAATTTCCAGTAAGAATTTTGGAGATCGCGGAACGAGTAACCAGGAGCAGAGTTATCAAGATGTACAAGGTACAGTGGAACCGGTATTCCGAGGATGAGGCTACTTGTGAAAGAGAGGATGATCTGAAGAAGACATTTTCGCTGTTGTTCGAGTAAGCATATCCAATTCTCGAGGACGAGAATCAGTTAAGGGGGGTAGAATTTGTAAAACCCTAAATTTGCATCTTTTCAAAATAGGGGAAATTTAATTATTTATGCAAATATGTGTGTGTGTGCATTTAAACATAGTTAAATAAATAATTTTATTAAATTAAAATCAACTATAAGGTAGACACATGTTGATGCATTCATGCTGGTGCATAATTTTTTTTGTATTGTGTGGCTTGTTCAATTTCCAAAAAGGAATTCAAATTTGTATTTCAAATTTGGTTTGAAACAAAAGAAAAGAAAAAGAAAATGGAATTCTTTTTTCTTCTCCTATTTTGGCCCGCAAGCCTAAATTCCCTCCCTTCTTTTTTTTTTTCTTCTGCGCGGCCCAACTAGCCGAGCAGGCCTACGGCCGAGCGCCGCTCCCCTTTCCTTTCTTGCTGTGCGCCGACAGGTGGGGCCCCGCATGTCAGCGGCGCTGCCCCCTTCCTTCTTCTACCTTCGGCGCCTTCCAAAAATGGAAGTGCCGCCTTCCTTTCTTGCCGGCTTCGATCTGGGATCAATCTCGGCCTTTCCTTCGCGGTCGTCGCCTCCGGGCTATAAAAGCCGATACCCCGCGCATCACCGCCTCCACCCGCCTCAAAGCAGCCGCCGTTTTGCCTCGGGAGGCGGCGGCGACCGCCGCAACCCTAACCCGAAACGCCGCCGCCCGTTTCCGCCTCTCGCCTCTCGCTTTGCCGCCGTAAGCTTCGCGGCCGAGCTTAGCCATGGCTCCGCAACCTCGCCGTACCCCTTCTTTTCCTTTTTCTTGGACTTGGTGGAGCACTAACCCTCGCCGACGTTCTGCAGGAGCCGCCGCCCGCCATTCTTCATCGTGCTTGTTGTCTCAGATCATCCTCAAGCCACGCAACCGCCGCCGGTGAGCTCGCCTCGCCTTCCTCTTTCTTCCGTGCATTCCCGTTCGAAACCGTGTTGCCCCTAGGGCCGAGTGCGCGCACGCCGACGAGCTCTCTCTGCCGCCGGGCAATGGCGGCCCCGCTGGCCTTCTTCTCCGGCCGGCCGTCCCCCCTCTCTCTCTTTTTCTTTTAATCCGAGCCGTCTATCCTTGATCCAATGGATCAGATTGATCCATACCCTTTCACGGTCGATTTTGCTAAAGAGCCCCACCACTTCCTTTTAATTGAACCCGCCGTCCTCTGATTTGAATTAAAACAGATTTTATTTATTTTAATTTCGAAATTCAATTTCAGAGTATTTACAAGATTGCCACTGAGTTCTTTTGAGTATAATTTCTCCAAATCAACTCCGATTTGATCCGTTCAAGTTGCGTTAGATTCGTAATTAAATAATCTACCTGTCTACAGTACTGTTAATCATGTTTTCTAATTTTTAATTTTATTGTTTAATAAAATTAATAAGATCTATACATAAACCTTGTTTAATCTATAACTTGCTCATTTTAACTTCGATTTTGGTGATCCAAATGTCTGTGTGATCCTAGCGATGCGTAGATTCGTTTTCTAAATTTTTTATCTTTGTTTTATGATATTGGTATACTGTTCTAATCTATACTCTTATTTGCTATGCATGATTGCGCTTGGATGATTGTATGTTGCTTGTTGTGGAGTATAGACGGTGAGCAATACTGCCGGTGATCGAGTACTTTGACGAGCCGTATCACCAAGGGTTCATTGAGCAAGGCAAGTATAGCATGGGATCATCCTTGTTACCTATTCACCGTAATCACTAAATTTATATTGCATGTGTCTTCCTTGTTTACCCTAAGGATTTCCTAGCATTTGTATCTTGTACCTTGATTACCGTGGGTTTATGCATTTGGGTAGCTTATGCTAGTGCTTAATGAATAACCATTATGATCTGTAACATGATTAATGCTATATGCAACAAAGGTTTAAAACTCGCTTTTTAGCAACAAAAAATTAAAGGGAAAGAGTACCTGTTTGCTATTGTCCTCCCTAAAGACTTATCTGTAAGTGAGCACCCAGGACTTACAGTACAACCGTGGGGGCTATATGGCTTTGGCTTTAGTCAAGTATGAGGACCCTCTTCTAGCTTGTTAGAGGTTACCCTTGTGGCGCAAAAGGGGCTTTACACGATGGGCATAGTGTGGCTTCTGTCCTCATGTGTTGCTGCTACGGTGTGAACCATTTGGAAGGGGGATTCTATGTCTGCTTGTCGAGGAAACCTAGCGGCCCTAACTTGTTGGACGAACCTTTGAAAGGCTTCATAGTGAAACCCTGCTATGCACCTCAGCAGTGTAATTTGGGAGTAATTAACCCAAGCATATGGGAATCATGACTCACGGTGAAAGTGTACAACCTCTACAGAGTGTTAAACTGTTATAACAGCCGTGCTCTCGGTCACGAGCGGCCTAGACTTCTTATGGAATAATGATTTGTGCGATGGAAACTTTTGAGTATCGTTTTTGCTATACTTTAATCATTGTTTACATGATCATATGGTTAATTGGAATTTATGCTACTTGTTGCTACTCACTATGCTAAAATTGAGATATGATAAAAGTTGCTAACCGCTGTAAATCGTGTCAGCCATTTGAGCTTCATTAACCCCATGTTATTCTTGTTAAGTACGACATGTACTTGCGCTTATTTATTTTTGTTACTTGGAAAATCCCGGATGGATAACAGATAATCGTGTTTATGAAGACTCTGATGAGGACTACTAGTCTTGTACTTCACCAGTTGACATCCCTGTGGCTTTAGAGTCTATCAGAGTGCTAGTTATTTTATTTCGTTTCCGCTGAGACTTTGAATAAATTTATGTAATGAACTATTATTCGTGATGTAATAAAGGCACTGAGCTTGATACTCCAAAGGTTTGTCTCTATATGTGTGTGATTGATCTCTAGGCACATATATGGTTTTGTATTCAGTTTTATTCTTAAAACTGGGTCTGACAATAGAGATAAATCCCTGTCCTCGGCGATGGCGCCAAAAATACTTATTGGTATTTTTAACTGCACTCCATTAAATAAGTTTTAAGTAGGATTATCCGCCAAAGACACGATATCATACCAAAGTCATATTTTACCCTGAGGTTTTAAATATTGTATGCACAGGGGAATTAAATTGATGATGACAAAGTATATAGACTTAATCCTACAAT
Organism: Chrysopogon serrulatus; assembly: GCA_015844335.1. Taxonomy (NCBI): domain Eukaryota; kingdom Viridiplantae; phylum Streptophyta; class Magnoliopsida; order Poales; family Poaceae; genus Chrysopogon; species Chrysopogon serrulatus. Next base: position 274,429 of record JADLZL010004788.1, on the reverse strand, counting down.
TAGGCTAGATCATATCAAGGAAGAGGAAATAGCTAGTGCACTCTAGTTCTAATAACCGGTAAGCTTTGAATAATATCATCAAATCGGGCAAGTAACCTAATAGGAGAAGAAATAGAGTAATCTCCTACGGTACTTCTGGGGGGCGCCTATCAATCCTATCGACGGAAAGTGGACTACAGAGGATTCAACGCAGCTATAAAGTCACCTGTGTGAGCTAGCACTATCCGGCTAATCAAGGGACATTCACAAGTAAACCTAGCCTAGGCACCACGCCTACACTACGAAATACTACTTCAATCAAGTAATGACCAAGATCAAAGTACTCAATATGAGATATGAACCAAAGAACAATAAGAACAAGTTGCTTACTTGAATCAGAATGGTAAGTATAAAAGTACCTCAGAACGTAGCTCCAGGCGAGGGAGCTGAATCCAGAAGAATACAGCCATGAAGAAGCGCCGACATGCCGGACTTCCTCCAGAATCTCTACTCCTCTACTTAATCTCTCTAATCTCTAAACAAGACTAGATCTAGAAGAACTAGTATCTCCTAATTGCTACATCTAGATGAACTAGATCTAGATGAACTAGAACTAGATCAACTAGAGGGACCCTAACCCTAATTATGTAGAGAATATGAAGCACCGAGGTGTAGAATGCCTCTAGGAGGGGCCTTAGGGCATCATTATATAGGCTGAGGTGGAGTAGGGGGCAAGGAACCGCCACATCAGCGATCCGCGTCTCCATCTTGTGTGCACCGTCGGATCAAACCGACCTAGAATCGACGTAGGATGCTCTACTTGGCTTCCAAGAAAGCGTGGGAGGAAGACTCCAGAAGGCGGCGGCCAGAGGGTGACCTAGGGCGCCGACTGGCCCTAGGGTGGGGCTAGCCGGCCCCACCTGGGCTCCTCTGCGGGCTCCGCTGCTTCGGGTGTCTTCTAGACCCTTCCTGAGTCCAATGATGATGTTGTTCCGTCGTGGATCAGTTTCATGATAATTTTACACTAGAATCCCTCTTTTTTAGCTTTTCTAAAAATCACCCTAGAAAATACAGAATATGCAAAACTCATGGAAATTATCAATTAAATCCCTAGACTAGTGTGTTTTTATGTTCTTCTTCGGGTCTAAAGTTCTAGTAAAAGTTGACGCTAATGACCGTCAACACCTGGCAGGTGCACTCGTGCACACCCACCAGAGGTAAACACAACCCCCACGCGTGCTCTTAAGTCCCTGCAGGCGTGGCCCCATACCTGCATGGACTCGGAGGCTACACCCAGACCCCTCCGCATGCTCTTAAGTCTCTGCAAGTGTGTCCCACACCTACAAAGACTTGGGGGCTACTGTCAGGGGCAAAATATAGGCCTATCATGCCCCCGCTTAAACCACGACTTATTGGGCCATGAACCCCCGAACGGCCCATCTAGGAGGCCAGCCCAAATAGGGCTTGCTGACCCCGAGCCATTCCAGTCTCGCATGACCCCAGGGAGGGGTTGGAGCCATGACCCCACGGGCGCATAGTCCGTGTGACCTGCTTCCCGACAGGTGGGACCAACCGGGTTTTTGACCCCGGGAGGCGCACGACCCGCATGACCCCATGCTCGTATCCTTCCACCTCCCCACTTCGTCCTAGATGGCTCTCGAGGCACGTCATGGGACAACAGGGAAGGGAGAGGCAAACGCTGTGGCCATAACTCACGCGCGGACCACACATGGACTGGACCATGCCCGGCTCCCTATACCAAATGTAGGGCGTGGGTAGCCTTGTCTGCCGCTGATGACGCACCCTTGCTATTAGCTCGCCTGTCCATGCCCATGTCTGCACAGGAGAGGACTGTCATGCCTAACCCGATATGGAGCCTGTCTAAATCAACTATGACCACATGACGCGCACTGTGCACGTATGTGTGACACCTCCTATGGTATGACGCGCATGATCAATATGACAAATCATCAACCCATCTACAGAGAAGAAGGACGCTCTGACCCCAGGTGTAAGGACAAACCACTCCACTTTTTTGCCTTTTCTCTTTCTTCTTTTTCTCTTTTACATATTCACCATCTTTCTCATCTTCTATGACCCCGTGTATTCGAACCCCTCCCTTCGGTCTATAAAAGGGAGGGCAAGTCACCCATCTAGGGTAGAAGACCTAAGATCGAACACACACCGCATAACCGATGGCTCTACATACACACACCACACATAACCTAGAGACTTAGGGGCCCTCTCCCTCTCTTGAACCATTTATAACCCTTACTACAAACTGCGCTAGGTAACACAGCACGCCTCCAACTGGATGTAGGGCATGTTGCCTGAACCAGTATACAACCTATGTCCGCTTAGCGAACCACCTAGACATAGACATGCATTCTAGAAATTTACTCGTTAGCATTAATCCAAAACGCCGACAAAGGTGTCCTAGAGGAGTTGTTGCCGTCAGACTTGGGTGATCCTTTCGAGGATCCTTATCTTTCCTACAACACAGGCAAGCCCCGTAGCATAACCCACTCTCTTGTTGTTGACACAAAATGTGGTGCACTGTGCCTCACACGCAGCAAGCTGAAAAGCGTAGCTTCAATCAGCTGGCCGGGCAGTTTGAAATCCAGAAGCGTTCCAGTCAATTTGACCTAAAACTGACAAGAGATAAAAGATTGTTAAATACAAAATCAGAACATACCGGGTGAGACCAGACAGTTCTGTATATACAGCTCTGAAGCCACTTACGACGACACACAGCTATAGAAGCTGTTTGCCAACATGTTCATAGATCATTCGGCAAACATAGAGATAGAACGTGTAAAGCATTGATTGCCGAATACGTATGTATGAGAAGACAAGTTTGAACAAGTCAAAGTTGATCATGAGTTGAAGCGTAACCAAGCTCGGCACACTAGACAAATTGGGGTCCATGAAGAAGGAACAAACAAGCTAGCATGAACAAACCTATCAAAAACTCGTATCTGCCGCACGACACTTAGCTCTATCAAGGTTTAAACGTGTTTGATATCTAAAAACCCACAACACGTAACAATCTAGATTGATCTGATTCGGCTGTTGTGAACATATAATTTGTTTATCACGATGATATAAGAGTAAGAACACTAAAGAACAAATAGATCTATAAAAGTAAGAAGCTGAAACTTATCAATCTAGATTGGACAAAAGAGTGTTACAAATATATGAAAATATTAAAGACATGCAATACGTGATAACTTAATGAATCTACTAGATCTTGCCAAGTCTAATAGAGCCGATAACTATCTTGCTTTGCTAAGCTATCAAGCAAACGTCTGCCGCACGGCCATCTAGTCGAGATGAACAAAGCATAAGCGAAGACTTCTTGGTTGTCAAGCAAACGCCTGCCGCACGGCCATTCAGTCGAGACAAACAAGACTACTTGCATCAACATCTATATCCACCGCATGATACTAGACATGATAGCAAGGTTGTCGAAACTTACGGAGGTCGACGGATCGATGGCTCCTCTCGAAGAACTCGACGACACGACAAAAGACTCAAAACTTGGCACAGGGCCGATTGTATTGATTTGGTTGTGTACTCTTTTTACAATGGTCGAGGGTTTATATTTATACCCCGAACAGAAAATGAGTCCTAAAAGATTGTGATTACAAAATACTGTCGATACGGGACATAGAACGGCTACTCACCAGCATGGCTCCCGTCAGGACAAGAGCAAGAAGGCCGGATCCGAGAGATAACGGATCATACTGGTGAGACAAATAGAAAGTAACTTCTGTAATAGGAGCAGAACTCTTCCTACAAGTCTGACTAGGATTAGAAACCGTAGCTCTGGCTCCTTTTCTCTCATAAAAAGGAGCCAGAGCACCCTCTTTTGCAATAGACAAACGAACCACAATCACGCATCAATCCAACGCAAAAGGCCAAAACCGACTGGAGTAGAGCTTTTACTCGACGACGAGGGCTTGAACCAGGATAAACCACGTGTCTCTTGTGTCGTACCGTCGAGTTCTAGTTATTCGCCGAGGTCCGAATCAACTGCTACGGGAACCCCGTGGCAGGCTATCGGTGGTCAAACAACGACATCTGGCGCGCCAGGTAGGGGCTTTCGGTGAAATCAACGTCAAAGGCTCGATGGATCTACACATGATGATTTTTCTGGCGGGGTCAACTTTCGTTTTCGGAAGCTGGGTCTGTGAAGCAGACGATCAAGTAATTCTCCATAGTCGGATACTTCAAAAGCCCAAGCTGAAGATTCAAGAAATTTTTTCAAAGCTCAAGCTGACAGAGGAAATTGAAAACACAAACACACCAGACAGGCCGAGTTCTTTTTACTACGGCTTCAACAACTCGGCACAAATATACCAAGACGTCACCTTAATAGCAATGGAATCTTATGACCTTGACTGATGGAACATCCTCAAACAAGATAAGTACTCCACCTTCCTTCCTTTTTAATATGGTAAACCTCTAGAAGGGGAAGAACTCGACTATCCACTCAATACATGCAAAGAAGTGTTCATGATAAGGCAACCCCTGTTACCACCAGTCCAACCCAACTACAGATCTTCAGAAGAATCAGAAGCTGATATCCTAGCAAATTCTGTCACAAGAGAAGGGGAGATTGACAGCCAGAAAGCAGCCAGAGAAAGAAAAAATAAGAAAAAAGAAGGGAGAAGGAATCGAGTTCAAGAATGAAGAGAAGCGTGGCGCAAGTATGAAGAAGAGCCAGCCGAGTACAATCAAAATAAGGCTGAAAAAGAAGCCGAGGAAAGGCGAGCTACAGCAAGAACCAGACTCGATCCAATAGATAAGATACAAGAATTGATCAATGAGATTAATGTCATACAAAGGCCAAGTGAAGAATAAGCCACACTTAGAAGCTTACTCGAGATACCGCGCAAAGAATACAAGATGACCGAGTACCTCCCCGTCATATACCATCTAAATAGATAAGTCGGAGAACTTAGAGGGTTTCCGCATTTGAGAGATTATCGATCCCAAACCATAGCAGAAGAACTCAACCACATCATGATTGGACAGAAAAAATGGGAGAGATTATAGGAAGACTACCAACACCACCACGAAGCCCTCTTAGGGCTACTTCAAGATATGACAGCCAAGCGGACTCTGATTACAAACCAGAGAAAGCACCTGATAGATTTTTCTGCTTCGCGGGAAGACTAATTACAGTCAAGCTTCCTCACAAATTCAAACCATCCAATCACTCAAAATATGATGGCAAGACAGAACCAATACAATGGCTAAGAATCTACTCTCAATCAGTAGAACTAGCCGGAGGAGATGACGACATCAAAGCACTTTTCTTTCCAATGGCATTGGAAACATTGTCACTTCAATGGTTCGACAAGTTACATCCTAGATCTATCAAGACATGGGGCAACCTTTAGAAGGCTTTCTGTGAAAATTTCGCAGGAATACTCATACACCCAATAACGCAAGCCGAGTTAAAAGGTTTAAAATAGAACCCAGGAGAAAGCCTTAGAGATTTCTATAGAAGATTTGGGGAACTAAGAGCCCAAGTACAGGACATCACTGAAAGAGAAGTAATAAAAGCATTTTTATATGGATTGAAACTAAGATGGATGTTTTATGATTTCTACAAAGAAAACCCTCGGATAAACGACGAGTTCAAAAGAATAGTTGAAAAGATGATTACAGCAGAAGAGAAGACACGAGAAAGATTTCCAGACAGCAGAAACAACTCAGATAAAAGGAATAACACGGACAGAAGGAATAACCAGAACGAACAAAACAACCAAAGGTGGAGCAACAAAAACAACCCAAGATACCAGGACAACTCGAGGTATCAGGACAACTCGAGATATCAAGACAGCTCAAGAAGATGGGATAACCAAGATAACAGACAAGACTACCATAATAAAAAAGATATTCAGACAACATGGTGGCTTTCACCGAAAGAAAGAAATTCTACCCAGCAAGAAGATTTGAAGATCTCAAAAACATGAAATGTATCTACCATCCAACAGGAATCCACCCAATGGGGAGTGTCGCATCTTTCAAGAAAGATATATGAAGAAAGACAAGCAAGAAGAAGAAGAAAGTAGAGAAAAGAAAGAAGAAGACAACACAACCAACAACGGTTTTCAAAATCCAAGAGCAACAGTATCAGTAATATTCTCAGGAGTACCTAGCTCAAGGAGCAAATAAGAAGATAAACTTGCTTGGTGAACAATCATGGCAGCAGAACCAGCAACACCCAAATATCTAAATTGGTCCCAATATCCAATACACTTTTCATGAGAAGATCAAATGGACAAGTGTTGGGAACACAGGGCTATATCCATTAGTACTCGGACCAACAATTGCCACCATAACAGTAACCAAAGTACTCATCGATGGATGAGCGGGGCTCAACATCATATTCGCAGACACTTTGAAGAAGATGGGACCAGAATTCTCAAAAATGATCACACCCACAAGCATACCATTCTATGGGATAGTACCTAGGAGACCAGCTATGCCTCTCGGACAAATTACACTACCAGTAACATTTGGAACTCCCAAAATTACAGAACAGAGCTCATTAAGTTTGAAGTTATGGATTTCAAATCATCATATCATGTAATATTGGGAAGACCAGCACTAGCAAAATTCTTGGCCATACCTCACTATCCATATCTACTACTCAAGATGCCAGGTCCACACGGAGTACTTTCTCTTAGGGGAGATTTAAAACGAGCCTACGAATGCGATGTACAAGCAATACAGATATCCTCAAAAGTACAAGGAGAAATCAACTCAGCAGTAGTAGAAATAAGAACAGAAGAACTAGAAATTTTAGCCAAAAAGCAAAGTACCCTCACCACAGCTGAAGGAGAGGGCACCAAAAAGATTGACCTAGGGACAGGCGATCCATCCAAGACTGCTACGATCAGTGCACACCTACCTATCAAATAGGAACTCGTGCTCACTAACTTTTTATGGGATAATAAGGATATATTTGCTTGGAAACCAGTGGATATGCCTGGAGTCCCAAGAGAGTTGGCTGAGCACAAAATCGAAGTCAACAAAGAAGCAAGACCAATTAAACAGAGACTGTGATGTTTTCACCTGACAAGAAGGAAGCAATAAAGAAAGAAATAGCCCAACGACTAGCGGCTGGATTCATAAAAGAACTCTTACACCCAGATTGGCTAGCTAACCCCGTTCTAGTACACAAAAAGAATATAGATGAATGGCGCATGTGCGTCGACTACACAGAACTCAACAAACATTGTCCTAAAGACCCTTTTGGATTATCAAGAATTGATCAGATAGTAGATTCAATAGCAGGATTAGCTTTGTTATCCTTCCTGGACTGTTACTCGGGATATCATTAGATTACACTAAAAGAAGAAGACCAAAGCAAGACTTCCTTCATCACACCTTTCGGTGCCTATTGTTACAAAACAATGTCTTTTGGGCTTAAAAATGCAGAGGCAACATACCAAAGAGCAATTCAGGCTTGTTTAGGTGATCAAATTGGAAAGAATGTAGAAGCATATGTGGATGATGTAGTCATCAAGACAAAGAATCCGACTCCCTGATTAAAGATCTACAACAAACCTTCAACAATCTTAAAAAATAGAAGTGGAAACTCAACCCCAACAAATGTGTATTTGGCGTGTCATCAGGACAACTACTCGGATTTCTAGTCAGGCAAAGAGGAATTGAAGCAAGCACAAAACAAATCAAGGCAATAACTGATATGGGCCCACCTGTAGATATCAAGGATTTACAAAAATTAACAGGTTGCATGGCAGCACTTAACAGATTCATCTCTAGACTTGGAGAAAAGGGCTTACCTTTCTTCAAACTATTAAAGAAGACGCATAAATTCACTTAGAACGAAGAAACGCAAGAAGCCTTCGACAAGCTAAAGGTATACATCAGTACATCTCCAGTATTAGTACCACCAAAGAAAGACGAAGGCCTCATGCTCTACATTACCGCAACAACTTCAGTAGTAAGCACAGCTATTGTGGTTGAGAGAGAAGAACAAGGACACATCTACAAAGTACGAGAGGCCGCCTACTACATAAGTGAAGTACTCATAATATCAAAAGTGAGATATCCACACGCATGTAAACTACTCTACGTAATACTCATAACTTCAAGGAAGCTCGGACATTACTTTGAAGATCACAAAGTAGTCATCATAACAGATTTTCCACTTTAGATATCTTAAGAAACCGTGACTCAACAGGACGAATCTCAAAATAGGCGCTAAACTCGGGACACTCAAGATAGAATTTACCCCAAGAAAAGCAATCAAATCTCAAGCATTATCTGACTTCATTGCAGAATGGACTAAAATACAACAACCCACTCCAGATGTCATCCTAGACCATTGGAAAATGTACTTCGATGGATCCTTAAAACTAGGAGGGGCAGGAGAGGGGGTACTACTTATCGCACCTGATGAAAAACAACTCAGATATGTTCTATAAATCTTATGGCAAGCTACCAACAACGAAGCAAAATACAAAGCACTCATCCATAGCCTACAAGTCACAACATCACTTGGAATCAAAAGACTACTAGTCTATAGAGATTCAGCAGTAGTAGTCAATTAAGTCAATAAAGAATGGGATTGCACCAAAGAGAACATGGATGCTTATTATGCTTGCAAAATCGAAAAACTTCGAGAAAAATTTTCAAGGACTAGAGATCCATCATATATTACGAGATTCAAATGTTGCAAAATGATGTATTAGCCAAACTAGGCTCAAAATGCAGACCAAAAGTACCTGTAGGAGGAGTTTTTGTAAAAGAACTAAACAAACCATCCATCAAAATGACAAAAAAAAAAAGACGAAAAAAGACGAACAAGAGCAAATTCTGATAATCGGTATAGAAAACTCAACATGGATGTAAGTATTCATAGATTACATCAAAGAAAAGAAGTTACCCGGTAACAAAAACGTAAGCAACTCGGGTCATCGAAGAAGCAAAAACTACGTCTTAGTAGGAGACAATCTTTACAAAAAGAGCAAAGATCATCGGTGTACTACTAAAATGTGTATCAACAATAGAAGGGAAAGAAATATTATTAGAAATGCACTCTAGATGTTGCGGGAATCTTGCATCTTCAAGAACACTAGTCGGAAAAGCATTCCGATCAGGATTTTATTGGTCGACAGCATTGAAAGATGCAGAAGAACTAGTCAAACACTGTAAAAATTGTCAAATATTTACAAGACAAGCACACGTTCCAGCTCACAATCTAATATGCATCCCACCAGCATGGCCATTCTCATGCTGGGGGCTTGACCAAGTCGGACCATTTAAAAAATCAAAAGGAGGATTCGAGTACATTTTTGTGGCTATTGACGAGTTCACCAAATGGATAGAATACAAGCCATTGCTAAAATACAGCTCAGCCAAAGCACAAGAGTTCATCCAAGAAATCATGCACGATTCCGGGATGCCAAAACAGAATAATCACAGACCTGGGACCACCGTTCACAGCTAATGAATTCAAAAGTTGGGCTCAAGACGGTGGATTCAGCATCGATTACGCATCGGTAGCTCATCCTCAAGCAAATGGACAAGTAGAAAGAGCCAACGGTCTCATCTTGGCGTGATTAAAACCAAGACTATATGAAGATCTCAAAGATTATGGAGCAAAGTGGATAGATGAACTACCAAAAGTAGTCTAGAGATTAAGAACTCAAATAAGCAGAGCAACTGGCTACTCGTCTTTCTTCCTGGTATACGGATCAGAAACCGTATTACCAGCCAACTTGATCTGGACATCTCCCAAAATTGAGCAATACAACGAAGGGGGAGTAGAAGAGACCAGGAGACTAGAAATTGATAGCTTAGAAGAAGTTAGGATCAATGCCACTACAATCGACAAAGATACATGCAAGGATTGAGAAGATATTATGACAAAAAGCGCTCAACCAAGAACATTACAAACCGGGCGATCTAGTCCTCCTGAAAAATCCAAAAACCGCATTTAAGGCACAAACTACTCAGTCCATGGGAAGGTCCCTTCATAGTAGCAAAAGTAACAGGACCAGGATCCTACGAATTGATGACTAAAGATGGAGCTCCAATAAAAAATTCATGGCATATCTCTCAGTTGCGATGATTTTTCACCTAAAAATCAAAGGACATGTACTATTCTTCCCAATAAAGATTTATTGCTCAATAAAGATTGAAGAATCCTAGCTTCTTTTCAGAACTAGATGAGAGCCAACAGAGAGCTCGACCTGTCCCGACTTCTAGAATACAGAACTCGGATGAGGGCCTACGGTCCAAACTAATTGTTGAAGTGCAAAATAGCTACGTAGCCTGAACCCAACTATTCTGGGTTATTTTCACAATACCGATGAGAGTACGGCTAAAGAAGTCAACACTCGCCCTATCCTAGCTTCTTTTCAGAACTAGATGAGAGCCAACAGAGAGCTTGGCCTATCCCGACTTCTAGAATATAGAGGATGAGGGCCTACGGTCTGAACTAATTGTTGAAGTGTAAAATGGCTACAACCTAGCCTGAGCCCAACTATTCTGGGTAGTTTTCACAACACCGATGAGAGTATACCTAAGGAAGTCAACACTCGCCCTATCCTAGCTTCTTTTTAGAACTAGATGAGAGCCAACAGAGAGCTCGACCTGTCCTGACTTCTAGAATACAGAACTCGGATGAGGGCATACGGTCCGAACTAATTGTTGAAGTGCAAAATGGCTACAACCTAGCCTGAACCCAACTATTCTGGGTTGTGTTCACAACACCGATGAGAGTACGGCTAAAAAAGTCAACACTCGCCCTATCCTAGCTTCTTTTCAGAACTAGATGAGAGCCAACAGAGAGCTCGACCTATCCCAACTTCTAGAGTACAGAACTTGGATGAGGGCCTACGGTCCGAACTAATTGTTAAAATACAAGTTGGCCTGAGTACTAATCATTCCAGGTCGTTTTCACAACACCAAAGGGAGTACGACAGATAACAAAACATACAAACATCTCAGGGCAAAAACAAGTATTCGACAAAGATTCAAGAAAGGAAGTTTTTACAAAGAAAATCTCGGGAAGGCATCAAAGTATCATTACAAAGAAGTCTCCTACTGCTGATCATCACTACCATCAGCACGCACTAGCGTAATCTCTACAAGCTTAGTAAACTCTTGAGCTAAGGTCAAGATAGCAGCTTCAGACGCTGCAAGTGCCTACTCAGCCTTAGGAGTATGAGTCCCGTCTATCACTCCATCAAGAGGAAATAAAGTTGGGATCAATCACTCGGATACGAGCCAGCACACCTGAACGCCAAGCAAAACAGCATCCTTGGCGAAGTTGATGGTCCGTTCGGTCAGTCGGGGGAATAAACTGAACCCAGGTTAGACCCACATCTTTAGGCCTCCTCAGCATAGTAGCAAGTCCTTGGACAGAACTCAGCAGAGCCAACCACTTGTCTTCCAAAGCCTTCAGACGAACAGATAAGTCTTCTACTGACGTCTTGGCCTGCAAAAGATCTCGATCAGCACCACACCTAATCAGTCGAGCTCTGGCTAGGGTCTCCTCAGCATCTTCCTTTACCTTCTCTAAGTCGTTGCGAAAGGTTTTTACTTTCAGCTTCAAAGCTTCAGTCTCTTCTGAGTACTTTTTCTTCAAAGCTGCAAAAGAAAAATAGAAGGAAGTCAGAGAAAAAGCAGCAACAAAATCATACACGTAAAAGAGCGAACACAAGTACCTTGGAGATCTCGAGAAGCCTTCTTCTCAGATTCAATTACAGCCGACTTCTGCTGCTCAGCGGCAACAACTTGAGATCTCAAGGCTGCCTCCGAGGACTGGCGTCCTTGACGCTCTTCATCAAGCGCCAGCCGTAAAGAAGCCAGCTCATCCAACAACTTCTTTTGAGACTCAGATGAGCCAAAGAAGATGTTAGAATCACTGACGTACTCCTACATTTAGATGAAAAGAAAATAAGAAAAAAAGACAAGCCAAAAAATCAATAAACAAGTCATCTTACCTCGAACTGCTCAAAGAAAGGACTTAAATCCTAATTCAAGCTTCTTGAGACGAGAACTTGGATTAAACGCTTCTTCCAGCTCGTGCATCAACCTTAAATCACGAACAGAATCCCAAGGAGCGTAAGGGGGCGACAAAGTAGGAGAACACCCAACCTGAGAACGAGAAGAAGTCAGGGGTTGAGCAAGAGGCAACTTCTCTGCCCCCAAAGTAGTCGCTACGACTACCTGCGCCACAGGCAACGAAGAAGTCACAGCAGCAGAAGAAGAAGCCACCACCAAAATAGACTCTACAGCTAGGTGCGGATCAGGCGTAGACACCTGACCCACTACATCAACGCTCGCAGTCTTCTCTGAATCAGAAGCCAGAGCAGAAGAGATAGTAGCAGACAATCTACAAAAACAAAAAGAGCTAAAGACAAAATAACTCAAAAAGAAGAAAAGAAGTCAGGAAAAAAGAAAAACTTACTTAGGTGCACGACGGAGAGCAATACAAGGCCGAACCGGTGGAGGCGGCATAACCTTTTCCAGATCCACCAACAACTCGGCAGAAGAAAGAGCAGGACCCGGTAGGGATCCCAAGACCGGGGAAGGAGAAGAAGTCACCCAGGGGCTACAAAAAGCCAAATCAAAACAAAGCAGCAAGAAGTATGTACACCAAAAACAAGAAAACAACACTCACCGATGAAGAAGAGGGGAGTCATCAACATCCTCAGCCTCATCATCAAAAACAAGAACAGATCCACCACCTACCAAGAAAGAAGAATCAGGATTGCTTTTCAAAAAGAACAAACAAGAAGAAACAAAATAAATTCTCACCTATCAGAAGGTTACCTGAAGGCTGGGGAGAAGAAGAAGAGTGCGCCTGTTTCTGTGGCGCCATAGAAGAAGAATCACCCGCAGCAGGCCTCTTTCCACCAGCACGAGTAATTTGAGGAAGGGCCACCGGCTGATAAGGAACATGCTGAAGAATAGGCTCCATCAAAGAAACACCCAGCAAAACAACTCGGCCTTCAATTACCTTATGACCAGGAGCAGCCGAATGAACCGGAGGAGGAGCAATCTCTCCATCAACATAAAGGGAGGCGTCAACATTAAAATCCCTGCCAAAAGGCTTCAAAAAAGACAAAAGACAAGTCAGTCTTAATCAAAAAGTACTTAAAAACATAAATACAAGCAGGAAAATACAACTTACAGCAGGAGGAGGGTTGCTAGCCAAGTACTCAAAGCCAATCATAGGGACCACCGATGCTCCTTTCAAGATTTTCTGGAGGCGCGCAAGCACCTCACCATCTCACAACTCGGTCGTGGCCACCATACGAGAGGGATCTTCAGCGCCCGAGTACTCGAAGCCAAAATGCTCCCGCGCCTTCAAAGGGTGTACTCGGCGACGAAGATAACTTGCCACTATGGCGAAACCAGACAAGCCATTCTGCTTCAAATAACTTACCCGATTGAAAAGAGGTTGGAGAAGAGTCAACTCGACAGCAGTGAGCTGCTCCTTCTTCCACCGATCATTAACAACAGGCGGGGCTCCCGAGTAGGTTTCGAGTGCTGGAGCACCAGCACCCCCATCAAGATTTCCAGCATAAAACCACTCAGACCGCCAATCCTTCACAGATTCAACAAGGTCATACTCAAAGAAGTGGCTTGACTTACGCCCCTGCCAGAATTGAATCCCACATCCACCAAGGGTGTGGAGGGAATCATTACGGGGCTGCGGCTTAAGACGGAAAAGAAAGCGGAACAGATCCAAAGAGGGGGGAATACCAAGGGAAGTCTCACAAAAATAAACAAAGATAGAGAGATGAAGAACCCCATTGGGAGTAAGATCATGAAGAGAGATAGAGAAATAGCGAAGGAAACGATGAAGGAAAGAACAAGCCGCAAGACAGAGCCCGGTGCGAACAAAAGAAATAAAAAGAACAATTTCCCCTAGGCGAGGAACAGGACCACGATGCTCACCAGGAGCAACCCAACTGGAGAACTCCTTGGGCTGGATCATCCCCAAGTCCTACAGCTCGATCAGGTGCTTCTCCTAAGTAGTTGGGGGAGGGAAGTTCTTCGCGATGGCCTTCATTGCATCAAACTCTGGGTTCAACTGCTCGTCGACCTCCTCTTCAAGAACAGGCTTCTTGACTATTGGCTTCTAGGATGTAACCTTCTTCCTACCCATACAATGAACCAGCAGCAAGGGGGAGAGAATGCGCAGCAATAAAAGAGCAAGATGTGGGGATTTTTTTGCTCCGGCGTTAGGGTTTCAGAAGGCAAAAACAAGGTGAAGAAGAAGAACAATCACCGCGGCCAATTTATAGCCCAGTCATCAGGCCCACTTAAGGGGCAACGGTAAAAAGGCCAACGGATCGGCAGTTCACACAACACAGCCAAAGCCTTCCTCCATAGCTGACTTGTCGGGATAAGTTGTTCATGAGCCAGCAGATGATGCCGTCGTCTGCACTTCAGGTATGGACGTATGGTTGGATTCTTCATCTCAAACAAAACCAGAACTCCATGTATCTCAACTTTTCTCTTATTTCTCATTGAGTTTTATTGTCTTAAGAGCTTGTTTAGATGCACTCGTGTTCACCTTAATCCACATGTGTTGAAGTAAATTGGGTGGAACTTAAACTATTTTCCACCCTAATCCACTCCAACACACATAAATTTGCATCCAAACAAGGCCTAAATGATACTCCCTCTATTCCAAATTATAAAAAAACTTTGACTTTTTTTGATACATCCATTTTGCTATTATCTAAATATATATTATATCTAGATGCATAGCAAAATAGATGTACCAAAAAAGTCAAAACGACTTATAATTTGGAATGAGAGAGTACCACTTGTCGCTCCTATTACTAAAATCGCCATCTGTTTAAGAAAATTTGCAGGTGATGACAAGACGAGCTCCTCCACCACGGACGGGACGACAACACCGGCGCCGGCCAGTGGTTGACTGCAGCACTGCCACTCCCCACGGACCTCTCCTTCACCATCCACCATCACGGTGCCTCCCCTGAAACTGTCCATCGACATGGCCAGAGAAGGCACCGACCGAAAGCTCGCCAGTGCATCACCGTCCATGAACAAGAATTAGTTCAGGGCGCACCAGTTATTTCTGATCGCGTCAAGGGAACTTCAGGTCGTAGGGGTTATATGCATTTTGATTAGTTCTTAAGCTTCGTATGTGCTGTGTTGTGCCTTACACAGAAATTTGACAATGTGCCGTTGGCTTATATTTTAATCCTTTGGCAGTGGCCACCCCAGCAACCTCTGATGTTCTGGGGCCTCGACTCATTGCTCCTCCTCAGCTTCAGGCGGCATTAGTGCCGCCATGCTTCACATTCAGTTCTGGATCACCTCCCAATGCTGAAGCTGAATAAGAGGCAGCGGACTGTTATGAGCCATCGCAACATGACGACCAACTAGTAAATGCCTTCACCAGTACCTTCAACGGGCTTTCCTTGCGAGACAACCACGATTCCAGCGCCACAGCTGGAAGCAGCCTCCTCGGACATCGGTAACGTTTTCCTCTCTTCTGCTTGCTCTGGGTCTCCTATCGTTTGAAAAGTAAATAATTTGGCAGTTCATTCTCCACTTGTGCTGAATGTACTGGCCTCATTTCTTCCTTACTGCTTTTGCCTTATGGGATGTGCTTATATTATACATTCCACCTAGATTAGTGAGGGGAAATCTTAAAACTAGCACTATATATATAAAATGTGTTTACTTTTGCACATAGCCCACATTTATTTATCGCTATTCGCTAATAGATAAAGGGAAAATACTGCACAGAGCACAAACCTCACACTCCCCTGGCATAAGGATAAACATGTAGTACTATGCTACAGCTGTTAGAAGCCACCGGAGAGTGGACCCTAACCTGGCAAGCTAGTTTGTTAAAATCTGGGTACAAAGCTGCTCGTTTGTTTAAGTTTAGAACTGTAAAATAGTACAACCCAAAATCCTAAGATAAAACAAACAGGGATTCAATTAGAGAGTTCTACATACACAATCTTCTTTTATTAGAACAGAAAAAAAATTTGTCCATTTGAAAACTTTCAGAAGAGAATAGCAGCCAAATTAAGCATTCCCTTGACGGTGCCTGTATATGGCATTATGGTCATGGCCCTGCTTGTTCGGGCTTCCAATGGCTTTCGCATAACCTCCAAAGCAGTGGGGAAATCGAAAAAGAACCCTTTCTGAGAAGAAAGCTTCAAAAATTGTTTGTATTTATTTGAAAAACAAGCTGCTTTCAAAAATATTTTCCTCAAAACCGGACCTCCTTGGTAGCTTTTCTGATAATTAAGCTAGACTTCTGCCAGAAACTCAAACAATCATGCTCTATGTAGGACCTTCATTCCAAGGAGGAGGAGGTCGTTATGAAGAACAGTAAAGTGATCATATACTTGCAGTGGTCAGCGTCTGCCAAGTGCCAACCTCAGCTGCCACTTATTCACTTGCCTACGCTTTGTCTCTTCGTTTCGTCAGTAAACTTTGTTTATTGTTAGGGTGAAATTTGGTCTAAGTACTATGAGTCTGTATTGTTTGGATATTCATTCGTTTGCGAATGTTAGAGGCCGACATATTTGTGTTCCTCTCCTCCCTCCGTCGATCCGCCGGCCCCCTCTCCTCCGGCGTCCTCGCCGGCGACGGGGATGAGAGGGGAGCCCGGCTCCTCAGTGGGAGGGCTCGTATAGCTGTAGGCTTTAGGTCTAGTAGCCACTTTATACCGCCGGCGCCGCTCACATCGCCAGTTAGGGTTAGGATTTTCCGGCGTCAAATCCGGCGGGTCGTCGCCGCCTCCAGTCGCCTCGTCGGCGCTGGAAGGGGTGAGGACCTGCGGATTGGGCGACCGGTGCTTTTACCCTCTGCTATTAGGTGTAGGTTAGGCTTAGGGTCAACCGTGCTCCGGCGCGGGTTCATTTTCCTCCGTCGCCATGTCTCTGGCGGACGACGGCGTGGGTGTGGGATGGAGAGCTCCTTGGCGGTCTTCTTCTTCGACATCTTCGTCGGTTTCTCGGTCTTGGCTGGTGGTGGCGGTGGGAGGAGCGGGTTTCCTGGTGGCGGTGGCTGCTGGGAGCTTCCTCGTCGGCGAATAAGGTGCGTAGCACTGTTCTTCTTCGTGGGTGAGAGGCTTGTCCTCGTTGTCGGAGTTTTCGGCGGCGGTGGACTTTATTTCCGGTCGCCGGTCTTCTGGCCGGTGGCGGCGGAGTTATTTCCTCTCCCTTTCCGTCTTGGGGTGGCCGATGGTCTTTCAACGGAGTCGATTCGTCTGGTGAGGTCTGGGCGATGGCTGATGCGGCGTTTCCAATGCGTGAAGCTTCTTGGCGGACGGGGAGGTGGACTAGGACTGACGGTGGTGTCGGCGGCGAGCTGCTGCCCGGAGATTAGAAGATGAGCTGGGTTGAGGACCCAGATGTAATTTTCTTCTTCGTTGGGGGACAGTTTGTAAATGGGAAGATGTACTGTGCTGTTGCTTAATATATTTTCCTTTCGCAAAAAAAAAAAACTAGATTTCCCGCGTGTTGCAGCGGGAATTAGAGATAGTCTTCATATGTATTACATTTATGCTTATTGATATAATTAAAGGGAACATAATATTGTTATCGAAGCTGAAAACTGAATAATTAAGACTATTGCCAAAAGGATTTGTCTACCTAACCATCGTAGTCTTCATTTTAATCAGCTAGTTCTTTCAACTGAAGTTGCGGTCTATTTTCATTGGGGGATATCCTAAATCCAAATCGCCTATGGTACTCTAGCAAACAACCAAGAAATGGAACACGTGCCCATGAAAACATTTAACTCTTTCACAATCACAAGAAACCTTATTTCTTTTACAATCTCTCCCATCCTCTTACCTATTCCTTCTAGTACGTACTGGGTTGATTGGACAGTAGTTGCACATCCTTGCTACTCGCCTTCAACCCAAATAGGCAAATAGCTTCAGCTGCACAGCATAGCCCATCTGCTGCAGCTGCATAGCGCCATCGAACGCGCCCTGCCGACCTTTCCCAAGTCTGCCTCGTCCTTCCTGTCCAGGTCCAGCTGCCCGGCTGCCTCGTCGGGAGGAGGAGCAGATGTCAGGTCAATGGTTGTGGACTCCGCGCGGTTAACGGAAGGAAGGTAATGGCCTGTGATGTTTCGTTGTATACTTTTGTGGTTCGTCATTTCAAAGGGCTTGTGTATGATTCCTGATAGCGATGGGGACCTAGGCTGTTACATGAACGCTTCTACTTATAACCGAGGGAGCCTGAGGAGAATTTAAAACGACATGCATGGTAGTAGAAACAACAGCAGTTGCTTGCGAGGAGCCTAGCAGCCTGATGAATTAATGGTTGCATGCGAGCAACCTGATGAGTGGCAACTCTTTATTGGAAGGAGAAACGAACGACAGTTTCTAATCTATTCACTGGATCGGAACCACAGAGATGTTTCGCTTGATAGTGTGCGCTTAGCTGATGACGTGGATCACTATGAGATTAGATAGAATAGACAGTGGGGGTTATCTTTATAAGAGATATAGATATAAGAAACCAAGTCACTGGAGTCTGACATTGAGCAGCCACTTGCACACGTACGTCGACTTTGCTTTTGTTCTTGGGCCGTGCTTTCTACTTCTTTCTATATAGTCTCGGGACAATGCAATCTGGGCCATTCGGGTTTTGTGAATCCTGCCTGAGTGGTTCGGCAGTGCCCTGTGTTAGAGAATTAGGCATTTTCCATGTCAGTTTAATTCTAGAAATTAACATTACGATGATGACACATAAAAGATTATTGATAATTGTAAACATGATATCAAAGACATCTATAATTAAATAGAACATGATATCGAATAACATGTAAAGCATATGAATGATAAACTGAATATTAAACACAAGAAGACTTGATCCATGATACAAAACATCATAGCAAGACATGTATATTAATATGATTATCAGGACTGAACAGCACATGAAACAGAGCTACTGGAACATGAACGCAGTGGTATATGAAACGTATGATCAGAACTGCAGCAACAGACAGACATGACATATATCTAGTAACTGAAACTAACACAGGATATATCACGAAACGATCTGACAGAGCATACGAAACGAACACAGAACAGCATGCGCAACAACATGAGAACACTACTGCAACAGACATGATCTGCAATACGTAAAACAGAGAAAAGATGAACAGTTCATACCCTCCGGTGTAGGAACTCGATCCCGATCCCGAACCTTGTCCAATTTCCTTCGTCATGACGAAGAGGATGAAGACGATCCCGTGAGGAAGACGAATGGCGGCGTCCTCCCGTGCGTGAAGAAGATCAGCGGCGGCGTCCGATCAGCGAAGATGAAGAAGACGACGACGATCGGCGGCAATCGGGCAGTCGCGTAGACGCTCCCCAAAAACCTAATTGCCGATCCCCCGTGCAAGGTCTCAACCGGCAAGGGCTTCGGAGGCACCTGCCCTCTCGCTTCTCCGTGCGCGCAGAGTTACGAGATGGGAATACCTCGGTTGCAACTGGAATGTGAGTCTGAGCGTGTAACCCCGGAGAGGAGGGAGCGTCTCCCTTATATTGGTGGCGCCTGAGGGAGGCGAAGGGCAAGGGACTTCGCGCAGCAATTGGAGAGACGGATGACTGAGGAGATCAACCGAGTTGAAACTCCCGCGGTTAATGAATGCTAAAAATTTAGCACGCCACGCCGCGCCGCCCGCTCGCCTCGCCTGCCTGCCCGCCATGCCACGCCCACGGCCCGGCCCGGCGGCAGCCCGGCGCGCGCGTGTGGCACGCCTTGGTCCGTCCCTTTGCTTCTCAAATTCAATGGAATAATTTCCACCATATAAGTTAAGGCAACGTCCCTTGGACTTCCAATCCGTATAAATAATATTCTCTATAATTACACACCATAGAGTTAATAGATTTATTAAATCTAAAATGGGCCAAGCCCATAATAAATCCAACAATCCCCACCAAACTCTAGGGTTTGTAGTGATGAAGCATCGAATCACAATTCTTTGATATACCAAAGAGCTCGATGGAGACTGTGAAGTTGAACATCCACCTAGAGCAAGAGTTTCACTCACTCACAACTGAACAATGGACTAAGCCTTGAATTGACAGTTTTGTGCGAGATGAGATTCATTCAAGTCCTTTGCTGGTACTAGGCTGCAAAAGGCATCCCCGGGCTTGTTTGAAGCATATAAGTCACACTTCTGTGCCTTTCATGAGTATTTAGGGATTACCCAAACCCCATAGACTGTGACCAGCAGTCTGACTCACATAGGTGTACTCCTCAAGAGATGTTCTATAGGACAACATCTCATCTTCATAAGACTCTTAGAATACATTAAGGTAAATACCAACCTGCCTTACAGATAGGAAAGACGTGTATCAGAGATGAGTCAAAGAAAGGAATCTTTCCTCTCAACCTACTACCAGCTTGTTTCACCATTCTACTTCACGGGATCTCCGATCACATAGAACAGGTTACCACTGTAGCAGATTTTAAACGGGACTCATACCCATCTCTCTCGATGCACTCTCTATCACATTACGTGATAGGCCTTTTGTAAACTGATCTGCCAGATTGCTAGATGTATGGACATAATCCAATGCAATAACTCCGGAGTTTCTCAGTTTTCTGACAGATTTTAATCTTCTCTTGACATGCCTAGTAGACTTCATGTTATCCTTTGAACTGTTAACCTTAACTATCACTGTTTGGTTATCGCAGTTCATGGATATAGCCGGTATCGGTTTCTCAACAACCGGCAAATCCATTAGGAGATCACGAAGCCACTCAGCCTCAGACCCAGCAGTGTCTAATGCAGTGAGTTCTGCTTCCATTGTAGACTTCGTTAAGATAGTCTGCTTGCAAGACTTCCAGGAGACAGCGCCACCTCCAAGCAAGAACACATATCCGCTCGTGGTATACAAATACCATCTGCATCGAGATCCAGTTGGCATCACAAGTAGCCTTCTAGAACTTTTGGGTATCCCCGGTAATGAATACCATAGGTCATTGTACCTTTCAAATAGCGCATCACTCTCTCGTGAGCACGCCTAATGATCATCGCCTGATTTGAAACAAATCGACTCAATTTGCACACAAAGATATGAGATATCAGGCCTCGTAGCACCTCGCAAGGTACATGAGCGAGCCGATGATTTGGGAGTATGTCAATTGATCCCTTGCTATTTTCCGATTTTTCCTCAATAGCACACTTGGGTCATAAGGTGTAGGAGCAGGATCACAGTCACTAAACCCAAAGCGACTTAGAACTTTTTCCACATAGTGGGATTGCAACAAAGTTACCCCACCATTACCTTCTCGTATAAGCTTGATATTAAGAATAACATCAGCTTCTCCCAAATCTTTCATCTCAAAATTATTTGACATGAATTTCTTCACTTCCTCAACCACCTTGAGGTTTGATCCAAAGATCAATATGTCATCAACATAAAGGCACAACATTATAGTCTCACCCCCACCATGCCGATAATACACACATGTGTCAGATTCATTCACAGCAAAGCCAGCGGCTTTGAGTGTATTATCAAACTTTTCATGCCATTGCTTAGGTGCTTGTTTTAGGCCATACAACGATTTAGTCAACCTGCACACCTTGTTCTCTTGACCATTCGCAATAAACCCTTCTGGCTGATCCATATAGATCTCCTCATCCAACTCTCCGTTTAGGAAAGCTGTCTTTACATCCATTTGATGAATGATAAGACCATATGAGGTCGCCACGGCTATCGATTAATGCGAATTGTAGTCAATCGAGCCACCGGTGAATAGGTATCAAAGAAATCTTCCCCCTCTTTTTGGGTGTATCCTTTGACCACAAGCCTTGCCTTGTACCTCTCAATAGTACCATCAGGCCTAAGCTTTTTCTTGAATATCCATTTGCAACCTATAGGTTGACAACCATAAGGCCGATCAACGACCTCCCACGCTTCGCTCGACATAATGGAATCCATCTCACTCCTTCTTGCCTCCTTCCATAAGTCAAAGATCGGGAGAGGAATATGCCTCACTAATAGTGGTTGGTGTGTCTTCCACAAGGTACACTATAAAGTCATCACCAAAGGATTTTGCAACCCTTTGTCTCTTACTCTTTCGAGTGACTATAGTGTCATCCACCTCAGGGATATGCACTTGGGAATCCTCAGCATGATCTAAAGAATTAGACAGTTCTTGCTCATGGGGAATTATAGTCTCATGACTTGTTTCACTAGGTGTATTCTTCATGGGAAACTCATTCTCAAAAATATAGCATCTCTAGATTCCATGATAGTATCAACATACATATCGGGCACATCAGATTTTATAATTAAGAACCTATACCCAAGTCTTTGAAAAGAATAACCCGTAAAAACACAATCAACGCTTTTAGGTCCAAGTTTACGCTTTTTGTTGATTGGCATATTCACTTTAGCCAAGCAACCCCATGTGCGCAAATATGAGAGGTTTAATCTTCTCTTTTCCCATTCCTCAAATGGTGTAATTTCTTTATCCTTTGTGGGAACTCTGTTCAGGACATGACACGCTGTCATAATCGCCTCACCCCACCATTCCTTGGATAATCCCGCTGTACTCAACATGGCATTCACCAAATCTGTTAGAGTGCGGTTTTTCCTTTCAGCAATCCCATTGGATTGTGGTGAGAATGGCGGTGTCCTCTCATGAACAATACCATGTTCCACGCAGAACTCATCGAAAATATTCGAGAAATATTCTCCACCTCGATCGGACCTTAACCGTTTTATTTTCCTCTCAAGTTGGTTCTCAACTTCAGCTTTATAGGCCTTAAAATAATTGAACGCTTCATCTTTTGTTTTTAAGAGATACACATAGCAAAACCTAGTGGAGTCATCTATAAAAGTGAGAAAATATCTTTTAGCGCCTTTGGTCAAAATTCCGTTCATCTCACACAAATCGGAATGAATAAGTCCTAGAGGTGCCAAATTCCTCGCCTCAGCAGCCTTGTGAGGCTTGCGAGGTTGTTTTGATTCAACACACACATGGCACTTAGACTTTTTGACCAAGTTAAATTTAGGAATTAAATTCAGATTTGCTAACCGCATAAGACAGCCATAACTTGCATGACAAAAGCGTGAATGCCATAAATCCGACTCATCGAAATATTAACAAATTCACCACTTATTACACACATCATGCAAAGATAAGCGGAAATGCACCTCCGCAATCATATCCTTTACCAACAAAAGAACCATGTCTTGACACAACACATTTATTGGACTCAAGAACAACCTTGTAGCCATCACGACATAACAAAGATGCGCTAACAAGATTTTTTTCTTGATGGAGGGCACATGCTGCACGCTCTTCAATGGCACCGTCTTCCCCGAAGTAAACTTCAGAATGACCGTACCAACACCAAGAACATGAGCACGCGACCCATTGCCCATCAACAAGGCGCCAGACCTCCCGACCTGGTAGGAAGAAAACAAAGAAACATCAGCACACACATGTATGTTTGCACCACTATCCATCCACCACTCAGGTGAATTACAAACAGAGAGAACAAATGGTAAAGAATTACCATACCCAGATGTTCCATCTCCATTGTCAGTAGTTACAATATTTGCTGATTTCTTGTCTTGTGTGTACTTGCGATCAGGACACTCTCTTGCCCAATGCTGATCACTTCCACAGACAAAGCATCCTCCATCTTTCTTGTTGTTACTTTTCTTTTTAAACTGTGTTGTTTGAGCAGGTTTGGTTGAATTCTCTTGCTTGTTTTGGTTTTTCTTCTTGTTGAACTTACGAAATTTGGAGTTCCTCTTTTGCACCACATTTGCAGTAGAGGTCTCAACACTCTTTCCATTGTCCTTTGTTCTAGCCCTCTCCTCAACATCAAGAGTACCAATGAGATCTTCCACATTGAACTCTTGTCTCTTATGTTTGAGAGAGGTGGCAAAATCCTTCCAAGAAGGTGGTAACTTGGCGATAATACCGCCAGCCACAAACTTGTTAGGCAAAGGACAAGGAAAAAGTTCGAGTTCCTTAGCTAGTGCCTGAAACTCATGAGCTTGTTCCACTACAGATCGGTTCTCAACCATCTTGTAGTCATACAACTGCTCCATGAGATACGACTCGCTACCAAAGATCGAGAACTCCAAACTTTCCAACAAGAGCATCCCACAACTCTTTCCCCTAGGGAAGGATGATATAGCTTTTCCGAATTTTGCATCAAGTGCACCGATCACTTGCACCTCGAAAAGAGGTTGTCATCAGCCCGAAACTTAGCCTCATCCTCAGGAGACAAGTTAGCAGGCTTGCCCTCAGCGGCATGATAACATGACATAGCAGTGAGCCACAATTCTATTTTAGCTCTCCATATCAAGAAGTTTTTACCATCAAAAGGATCAGGCTTTAATGCAAAGAAGAAAACCTCCGACAGAAAAATAGCCTATAATTAGGTTTTTGGATTGTTAGAGAATTAGGCATTTTCCATGTCGGTTTAATTCCAGAAATTAACATTACGATGATGACACATAAAAGATTATTGATAATTGTAAACATGATATCAAAGACATCTATAATTAAATAGAACATGATATCGAATAACATGTAAAGCATATGAATGATAAACTGAATATTAAACACAAGAAGACTTGATCCATGATACAAAACATCATAGCAAGACATGTATATTAATATGATTATCGGGACCTAACAAAGACATGAAACAGAGCTACCGGAACATGAACGCAGTGGTATATGAAACGTATGATCGAATGCGCAAAGAATGCATGCACATGACATATATCTAGTAACTGAAACTAACACAGGATATATCACGAAAACGATCCGACAGAGCATACGAAACGAACACGTAACAAAGCATGCGCAACAACATGAGAACACTACCGCAAATGACATGATCTGCAATACGTAAAACAGAGAAAAGATGAACAGTTCATACCCTCCAAAGTGTAGGAACTCGATCCCGATCCCGAACCTTGTCCAATTTCCTTCGTCATGACGAAGAGGATGAAGACGATCCCGTGAGGAAGACGAATGGCGGCGTCCTCCCGTGCGTGAAGAAGGTCAGCGGCGGCGTTCGATCAGCGAAGATGAAGAAGGCGACGACGATCGGCGGCAATCGGGCAGTCGCGTAGACGCTCCCCAAAAACCTAATTGCCGATCCCCCGTGTAAGGTCTCAACCGGCAAGGGCTTCGGAGGCACCTACCCTCTCGCTTCTCCGTGCGCGCAGAGTTACGAGATGGGAATACCTCGGTTGCAACTGGAATGTGAGTCTGAGCGTGTAACCCCGGAGAGGAGGGAGCGTCTCCCTTATATTGGTGGCGACCGAGGAGATCAACCGAGTTGAAACTCCCGCGGTTAATGAATGCTAAAAAATTTAGCACGCCACGCCAAGGCTGCTTTCGCTTCGCCGGCCACGCCCACGGCCCGGCCGGCGGGCGGCGGCGGCGCTGCAAGTGTGGCACGCCTTGGTCCGTCCCTTTGCTTCTCAAATTCAATGGAATAATTTCCACCATATAAGTTAAGGCAACGTCCCTTGGACTTCCAATCCGGTATAAATAATATTCTCTATAATTACACACCATAGAGTTAATAGATTTATTAAATCTAAAATGGGCCAAGCCCATAATAAATCCAACACCCTGTGCTCATGTAAGTTTTTTGGGCTTGGCCCACTCACACTACGCAGACAACGCGCCCGTTAATTCATTATGTCGATGTAGACAGATAAGGCACCAGTTTTTCCATTACATTTTACTCCCGAAAGCAACGCGCTGCACCGCGGGATGCCGGCATTGTGGAGCCAGCAACATGTAGGTCTTTGCCTTATTCTCAAGTTTATTGAATTTGAAATCGAAAAATGAATAATCTTACAAAGGGCTCTGCTTGCACTTTGCGTGGAAGAAATGTGGGC
Source organism: Chrysopogon serrulatus (assembly GCA_015844335.1). Lineage (NCBI taxonomy): Eukaryota > Viridiplantae > Streptophyta > Magnoliopsida > Poales > Poaceae > Chrysopogon > Chrysopogon serrulatus. Next base: position 248,526 of record JADLZL010004788.1, on the reverse strand, counting down.
ATACAGTATATAGATGCGCTAGTAGAGTACTGGACAGTGGACATAAACAATACATGAGCCGTATTTAATTTGTTTCATAATAAGTTATTATGCTCCACGCAAGCAAGATTTTATTGGAGAGATGCACAATTCCAACAGCCACGAAGTTGTGTAGAAGCTCAATCCAATCGAGGCCTCTCATTGTTATGTCCAAATGAAGCTAAACAGAAATGGGATGCCAAAAAAAAGGCTTGGCGTAGGATTAGTATGGAGAAGATGCCAAATGAAGTTCCACAGCGAAGGGATTGAGGGCCTATTTGGGATAACTCCATCAACTTCGGATCCACCAAATTCAGATCCAGATCTAACTTTTTTAGCCAACCACCTTCGGCTCCACCTGTTTCACTAGTGGATCTGCTCCACCAAATTAGTAGATCTGGCCCTAGATTCACCAAATTGGTGGAGCAACCATGCTCCACCGGATCCAACTTTGGCTGAGTTGGGGGAAATTATCCATCACTGCCACGGATTACACAAAATAACTTCTCGATTTGTTCTGTTTCTCGTCAATACCGTTGCTAGCGTTCCTTCCCCTCCCGCATCACAGCGACTGGCCACCGCAAGGCTACTGGAGCACTCGCCAGCCCCCACCCCCCCCCCCCCAACTGTTACGTTCTCCGGCCCGGCCGCGCCATCGCACTCAATCGGAGCCTTGCGCGTGGACGTAACGCTCACCAGAGTCCCGCCCGCAGGGACCCGCGGGATATTTAACTTTTTACCATTATAACGGATGGTGACTCCTCAGATAGCACTCTTATGGTTGTCCATATATATTTACCATCGGAAAGAAACATTTGCTATATTCTTACCATTTTCGCTGACATGGCACGTTAATTTGACCTGACAGCATGGACTGGCCCTAGGAAATGACATTTTTGCCCCCCATCTATTTCTTCATCTGTCTCCTCCTCGCTCGAGCTCAGGCCACGACTGACAATGGGTCCATGGCGAAGGAGAATGGGACGGAGGGGAAATTGGTGCAGAGAACGTGGCAGGCTGTCCTCTTCTTCCTCGTGCTGCTGATCGCTTCCTGGCCTGCTTCTCGCTTCCTGGCGAGGCCGCACGCGGCTCCAGCCGTCCTTGGCATCGTGCATCGCCGCCGCATGACCTTGGCCGCGCGCGCTGATGCTCGGGCTTGCCGTGCCACCGTCTGAGGTCGCCTGCACCGCCGTCCGGTTGTGCTGCCCCGCCTCGAGCGGCCTGCGCCGCCGTCCGACCTCGGCCGCGCCGCCCCGCCCCGCCTCGAGCTCGCACGCGCCGCCGTCCGACCTCGGCTGCGCCGCCCCGCATCAACACGGCGGAGCGGTCGCTGCGTGCGTCTCGGTCGCCCGGCGGCGGCGGGTACGCGCGCTGGTGGTGGTGACGGAGAACACGAGCCTGAACTGGTACTTCGGCAAGAACAAGCACATGCTAGTGACCAACTGCATCTTCCGCGTGGGCAGCTCGGCGGCGCTTGTGACGGACATCCCGGCCCTGCGCGGCGACGCCAAGTACGAGCTGGTGCGCACGCTGCGGACGCACCATGGCTCCGACGACGCGGCCTTCAACGCGGCGCTGCAGATGGAGGACGAGGAGGGCAACCTGGGCCTGGGCGTGGTGCTGACCAAGGACCTGGTGCGCGTTGCCGGCGCGGCGCTGCGGCGGCACACCACCACGCTGGGCCCCAGGTGCTGCCCGTGGCCGAGATGCTCCGTTACCCGTGCCGCGCGCGAACGCGGCGGGTGGAGATCCCGGACTTCCTGCGCGCTTTCGAGCACATCTGCGTGCACTCGGGCGGCAAGGTGGTGATCAACTCGGTGGCGCGGCTGATGGGGTTCGAGCTCTACGTGGTAAAGCCGGCGCGGTCGACGCTGCACCAGTTTGGCAACACCTCCCGCAGCCTGGTGTTCTACAAGCTGGCCTACTTCGAGGCCAAGCGCCGCGTCCCCACCGGCGAACGCCTTTGGATGCTGGCGTTCGGGACCGGGTTCAAGATGTGTAGCAACGTCTAGCGCGCGCTCCGCGACGCCGCGTCCGACGCCGTCCACCGTTACCCGGTGCCGCCGCCGCTGTCCAGGACGCACAAACATGCTTGATTGATGCCTGCCTGTATGTATCATTAGCGACGCATCTGCTCGTGCCTGCGTCGTCTGCGTCAGTTGTTTGATAATATGCATGCATGGTCGTCCTGTCTCAACTCATTAGATCCAAGACCTATCTATGCATTGTTTGAGTGAGGCATAAGCCCAGTCTCAATGGGGTTTCATAGGAGGTTTCATGCATATTTAATAGAGTGCCACATCAGCTTTTGCATAAAACTGGAAGGAGAGAGAAGAAAAAAGTTTCATCCCCACGAAACTAGTCGGACGATGTTTCCAACGCCGTGAAACGAGGACGAAATCTGCGTTGAGGAGCTCACGCGTTTCATCGCTAGAACTGGACGTCGGGCGGGTCTTGACCGCCGCGAGGAGGCCGCGGCGCTGGGCAGCGCTCCTCCCTCTCGCCTCGCCGTCGCGAGCGCAAGTCGCGCAGGCCCCGCCGGCCGCGAGCACGGGCAGGAGCGCCACCGCCTCCGCCGGCCACGAGCACGAGCGGGAGCCGCGCGGGCTTCGCTGTCCACGAGCACGGGCGTGAGCGCCACGGGCTTCGCCGGCCACGAGCACGGGCGCGAGCCGCGGCGGCTCCGCCTGCCGCGAGCACGGGAGGGAGCACCGCCGCCTCCGCCAGCCACACGCGTCCGGGGCGAGCTCGCCCGCCGCCGCGAGTCCGTCCAGCCACGGGAGCTCGTTCGCCGGTCGCGGGAGATCCGCCGGCGCTGTTCGTCGTGGAGACCGTTCGTCGCGAGCGAGGACGCGTACGAGCCTGCGGGGCCTCCGGCGCGAGCGAAGCCGCGTGAGCACAGAGGCCGCCGCGGGCGAGGCTGCTGGCGCACGCAACGATGCCGCGTCGAGGCTGCCGGCGCGCGCGAGGACGCCTACGTGGAGGCTGCTGGTGTGAGCATGGCCGCGTCCGTGGTGGAGGTCGCCGACGCATCGCGAGCGAGTGCCTGTGTCAAGACTGTCGTCGGTGCGAGCATGACCGCGTCCGTAGCGGAGGCCGCCGGCGCATCGGCAGGGTGCTGCTGGACTGCTTCTCCTTGTCCTTGTGCACGAGCATCTGCTTCACGTACGTGCGTTCGAGGCCGCCGGCAGCTACGGCTCAAGGATTGAAGGACCTCGTCGATGTTGTGGAGGCCGCCGCGAGGGAGGATCCGTATCTGGAGGCCGCCGGCACGAGCGAGGCCGCATGCTTGAGGGCGAAATTAAAAGCTTAATTACCTATGAAACCGTGAAACAAAATTATGCATTGAGAGATCTCGTTTTATTCTCAGTGTTATTTTTTGGAAACCGTGTGATGAAATCTTGCATTGAGACTGGCCTAAAGATTTGTGTGTCAGTGATATCATCATATATGAGAACATGCATGTAGGCCATGTAGCTTTGTTTGGAACAACGTGAAATATTTATGTGTGCACGGGAGGAAGATGACGGACAGACTCGAGCCTGGACAGAGGAAGAAGAAATAGATGGGGGCAAAAATGTCATTTCCTAGGGCTAGTCCATGCTGTCAGGTTGAGTTGGCGCTCCATGTCAGCGAAAATGGTAAAAACGTAGCAGATATTTTCTTCCGATGGTAAATATATATGGACAATCATAAGAGTGCTATCTGAGGAGTCACCATCCGTTATCTATACTATATAAAAGAGTGAAGGAATTGAAAATAGACTCTCACCTTGATCTCTTATACCCACCCCAGTTTTTGTCCGTTAGATCTACATTAAGATCGGATCCAACGTATATAAATCATCCACCGTAATCTAATAGGTGGGCCTGATTTGTAAACTTGTAAATATTTACACGTGTTTCTCTCTTATACGTGATGTTCCCTTATGTTTTTTCTCACCCGAAAAATCCTTACCCACCCCACCGTACCCAAACCTTCCATCGAACACCGAACAGTTTTCTTAAAGGTCTCCATAAACCCTTTGACTCCTGCCCCTATTGATCGACCAAGCAACACGACATCGGCGGCGGTGGCTTGGCAGAGCAAATCTCCCTCGATCGGTCAAGCAGTTGAAGGGCGATCGATGGATCGAGCAGCTAGCACGTCCTATATACGCGCGGCTCGCCGTAAGCTTCTTTCTGAATTATTAATGTTCCTGCTTCGTTCTTGCTTTGCTTCCATAGTTCCATGCATGCTGTGTACTTAATAAAGGAACGTGAGATTCAATACATGCATCTACTAATTTATCTTTGTTCAATCGACTGAATCTCATGGATATGTATCGATTAAGCTAGCTGCCTGGCTATATAATAAAAACGCACTAGCGTGCGGCACTCGAGACAAAGCCGTCAAGTTATTTTTGCACAGTAGTATCTATTTTTGCATAGTAGTAAATCCATCGGTCCAAGGCTCCGAGCACAGAACGCCGCCGGGGAACCAGAGATACGCACGGTACAGCCGCTGCACACCGCTGCGATGCACCGCTGCGATCACCTCACTCATCGCCTCTGAACCCATGACAAGTCGTTGTCCATCAAGCTCTACTGTCCGAGAGCACATAAAGGTCTCCAGCAACTCATGCCTCTCCAAGTGCACGTAAAGGTCTCCATCAACCGGTGTCTGAGCTTTATTAAAATATTTTATTATTTATTGTTCTAAAGGCCACATTTGCAATCCATTATTTTAAAAGTTATCCAATTACCAATAGAAGGACATACTAATATGCAACAAGGTAACTTGTATATAATTTATAAAAATAGTTGATTATAATAAGAGTGAATATCAACATAATTGAAGATCTCGTTTGAAGGCAGAGGCCAATGCAAGCAATTTGATTGATACATCTCAACTCCTAATAAATGAAAAACATCTAAGGTTCTTTTTTTATTGAACGGTTACTCCCAAATGTTAATTGTGTTGTCATTGCATTTAATATCATTATTATATGATATGATTGTCTACGTCTTTCTGTAAATATAGGTGAGCAAAATCACAAAGGTAAGAGGAGAAGGGAGATCACATCGACAATGATGTAGATATTGAATTATTAGAACCAAAAGTCGTTCAACAGCATGAACATAAAAATGACAAGGAGGAAGCTTGGGCAAAAATATGTGAATACTAGCATAATTATCAATGTAATCATCGAGCCCATTTGAAAGAAATAGATAACACACAGAGCCTAGCATAATAGATAAGTTACTTAAGCTGTCTACTGAAACTAATAAATGCTGTAGGCATTGGTAGCAATGACAATCCAAAAAATTCTCAAAAGAATATTCAAAAGGCAAAGAAAAGGTATCATGCAATTGCTGGTCAAGATAGAGAAAATGTGAATATCTATATGATTATCGCACTAGACAACCATCAACTAATCAATGTATTCGAGAAGCATTTAACTTTGGGCTTTGGGAACTAGAAGACCTAGACCATGGATTAGATGGTAAGTTTCAAACCATATATAATGATTGTTGACTTTAAACTTTATTTCCCCAATAGAGAATGACTCTGATCGACAAAACACGAATGAAGATGGTCACGAGGATGATGAAACACATGTCTTCTACAATAAAAGGTCAGTTGGTCGTAAAATATACAATTGCATATGTATTATAATATTGAATTAGTATTGCTATATAAACGTAGATTTTCACTATGAATATTATTGTTGTAAAAAAATCTATAGCATGTATAGTAATATTGAATTAATATTGTTTTATAAACACAAATTTTCACTACAAATGTTAGTATGAATCTGTATCCACCCTTAAATGCCCTGATCCTTATGACTTATGATACAGATGACACTATGCATCATAGGATTAAAAGGTTTTCTAAGCACGTGCGTGTCGCACGTGCATGTTAACTAGTAATGGTAAAAAGTTAAATATCCCGGGACCCGCCGTAGCCACAAGGCAACCCGGCGTGACCAAGCGCCCGCCCGCAGGCCGTTCGCTGACCGTCGGGAAACCCGCACCTCGTCCTATTGCTCTAGCATCTCCACCGCAACGGAGCTCGCAACCACCATCGGGAATGACTCCGTCCCGGCCATCAACTCCTCATGCGGTCTTGACCTCGCCTCGCGCCAGCCTCCGGTCCCCATGGCCGCGCCAGCAAGGCCGCCGGTGTCGCGAATACTAGCCCTCTCCGCGAGTCATGCGAGGAAGAAGAAGACCGTTTTTTTTGTTATTTTTCATTATTATCGCTCCTGACATGTGGGCCCAGGTTGGCAGTGAGATAGAGAAAGAGGTAAAGCTATACCAAACACCTCTAGCTCCACTAGCTCCACTGGTGGATCTGCTCCACGGTGAATCTAGGTGAATTTTAGATCCAGATTCACTTTTTCAGTTGGTGGAGCTATTCGAAATAGGATATGAAATCCAGCATGGAAGGGGATTCAGTGGAGGGTGGTGATCAACGCAATGCTTCCTTGTGTTCATTCTCCCCCGATTTTTCCTTAGGTGTGAAACACAAAAACACCTAGATCTACGGCTACAGCAAAAATTTAAACTAAAGCATACCATATTATATATCTATTGCATAGATCTACTCATGTGGAGTCTAACAAAATTAGATTTTTTTTATGATTTTTCTATGATTTTGTACCTTTTTCAAAGTTTCAATCTATTTATGAAATAAAAAGAGCTTGTGCCGCCACATCGCGCCCACGTAAGCAACAAAGTCCTATATATATGGCTTGCTTTGGATGACAGCGGACGTAGACAAAGTTCGTGAACCAATATGAGCAAAAAAATATTATGGACCTAATTGAGAAGTAGGAAAAAGTTTAAGGACCCGTAACACAATTCACTCTTTCAACTTTATTTGAGGACAAATTTTTTTATAGCAACTAATAGGATTAAAATTTTAAAACAAAAAATAGATTTGTTATATAAGATATGGGCTGCAATAATAATCACTATAGTTTAAGCTAATGTTTCAACCAAATGCTTATTAAAGATACACAAAGGTGACATGTAAAGGGAAAAAAAACAATGGATATGGATGCAAAACATTTAGTTCAGTAATTAGTAAGTTTGTCACAGCTAGAAAAGGACGATAGAGTATCTACATATCTATTATACCTATTGTATTAGAAAATAAACAAAGAAAACATGCAATTTATTATAAGTAATTTTTATTAGCCAATTAAGTGTAACAATAGTACCGAATATTAATTGTAGCCCATGCGAGAGCACATATTGATGTACTAGTTCAATTAATTATAAAATATATTTTTATAGAAAACCTAGTTATTATAAAGACATAAATGCTAATAAAATTTACTATAAACTTTATTAAGTTAGTTTGGCTTGGACGCATCCTATAGTTCTATCTTTTTTAGGGATGGGGAGAGTACAAGGACATGCACAAAATAAAAAAGATTTGGTTAGGCGGATTATTAATGTACTGGTCTGGGTCACAATCCAATCTCAGAATTCGCGTCAAGGGGTGAAATCTGTATTTTGAAAGTTTGAAGGGCTAGCTTAAATAAAAAGCTGTCGTTAAAAGCCAACTTTGTTTCCGGAGTCAAGTCTACACTGTGTTTCCGGAGTCAAGTCTACAGAGGAGACAATTTTGGATGGTTGGAGCATCAACTTCAACAACGATATTTTTGCAATTATTACAATAGAACAACTTGGAAGACCAAGGTAGACTTGTATACAGTGTATCTAGCGGTGTGCGGACGACATCATAAGTTCGGATTGTAGAGAATCCATCCTACGCAGCTACTACCTGCATCCTATCTGTGTAACCACGAAAAGTCGCAAACTAAACAGAATCAAAGCTTTGAGCTTGTGTTCTAGTAGCTTTGAGCTTGTTCTGGGCGCCATGCCGGATTTCCTGGTAAGCGCAGCGACGGGGGCCTTGAGCCCCGTCCTGGATAAGCTTGCTGCTCTGCTCAGTGATGAGTACAAGCGTTTCAAAGGCGTGCTTGGTGAGGTCAAGTTCCTCATTCGGGAACTAGAAGCCATGCACGCGTTCCTTCTAAAGAAGTCTGAAGAGGAGAATCCTGATGTGCAAGACAAGGCGTGGATGAAGGAGGTCCGAGAGCTCTCCTACGACATCGAGGACAGCCTCGATGACTTCAGAGTCCGTGTTGATGACGACTCGGTGAAACCAGATGGCTTCATCGACAAATGCAAGAACCTACTGGCAAAGACCAAAGCCCGCCGTCGGATTGCCAAGGCGATTCAAGATCTGAAAGTCCAAGTCAAGGAGGTGAGTGAAAGGAATGCAAGATACAAGCAGATGGGCGGGTCTGCTGTGAACACAAGCAAAGTGACCGTGGATCCGAGAGCTCTTGCTATATTTGAGGATGCTTCGAGGCTTGTGGGAATTGATCAACCAAAACAAGAGGTAATTTCATTTTTGAAGAAGCAGGATGGAGATATTTCATCACAACAACCGAAGATAATCTCTATAGTTGGAACAGGAGGACTTGGAAAGACAACCCTTGCAAACCGAGTGTACCAAGAACTAAAGGATCAGTTCCAGTGTCAAGCCTTCTTGTCGGTGTCACGGAGTCCTGACATGGTTAAGGTTTTGAGAAGTATTCTTAGCCAGTTGACAGGTCAACGTTATTGTGAGACAGAAGCAGGGAGCATACAGCAGCTGATCATGAAAATCAATGATTTCCTTCAGACAAAAAGGTAGACAGTGTTTTCTTTTGGCATGCCACATCTCCTCAGTTAAGAAATCTATTTTAATTTCCTTCTTGCAATGCTTTGGCCTTTAATACTTTTTTTTCTCCTGTAACAAATTGCCTGCTTTATTACCGTTGATGGAAAACGGACATGTACAGAGATAGTTATCATAAATGCTCTTTGTTCGTTGTTATTTTATCTAGGTCTGATAGGCTTGAAAATATGCATAGTACACATAAGAAGTATCAGTCACTCGATAAGGAGAAAATCACTTGAATTATCACTAGAGCATTTATAAGGTGCAATTTGAATTTTCACTTGCAATAAGTTAGAGTTCGACTAAGTATTTCTCTCTCAATGTATTGCTAAAAGTTTTAAAACAAGTTTAGTTTTTTTTCCTAATATAAATCTAATAGCACAGTTTTCACACCACTAAGCCTGTACATAGGCTGCCTATTGTTGGGGTCAAACGTTCCAAAGTTTTGATCCACAAATAGCCATTGTTTGCCCAAACAGCTGTTTTGCTTGTTTACACACAGTGTAAACGCTGTACAGTTGTACACTGTTTCTGTTTAATCGTCCATTTAGCTTGCTTAAATGGCTATTATCCTAGTTAAGTGGCCGTTTATACCGAATATGGCTAAATGGCAAGTGACCCACTGTTTATCATTTAGCGTTTAGGATAGCACTACAAATAACAGTGCATATTCACTACAATTTTGTTTTGGCTAAGTATATTTGAAAGATTCTTCAGGGAGATGTCATTAGTGCAAAACTTTACCAACTAGAATATATTAGAGAATATCTAAATAAATTTTGTGCAGGTTTTAATTTCAATGTGCTGGAGCTTTGGTTTTACAATCCAAGTTAGATGTATCCACTTAGGGCGTGGTTGGGACTGCTCTATGAACTTTGTTCCACAAACTCCATCGTGGTCTATAGAGCATTCACGAAAAGCTCGAGTTCGTGGAGCACCTCTTTAGGTGCTCTCACAACTCCACCTTTTTCTAAAGCTGTGTGCATGGAACTAAAACTGTTTGGCCAAAAAATATGGAGCGGAGCTGAAAAATATATAGCAGAGTTGTCCCAAACACCCTATTAGGTCTTGTTTGACTGCACACAAATATACCCCAATCCATATGGTTTGGAAAGGATTGAGATGTATTTTAGTTCAAATTTCACCTCAATCTCTTCTAAACCATATGGATTGGAGTATATTTGTGTGCAGCCTAACGTATTAGTATATCAGCATATTATGTCGTGTGTTTGTTTTAAAATCATCTTTGTCCTAGCACCCATTTCCGACTGTGTGAAAATTAAAATGACATAGCTACAAATAATGCTTGCACTTTACTAGAGTATAACATTATTATTATTATTATTTCAAAGAATAGAGTTTCGTACATTCTGTTTGTCCATCATTGTAGGGTATTATATTAATAATTATCCATGGAATATTTGTTTGAGCTAAAATATATCATGTCATACTAAATAGCTTTATCAAAATCATGTTGTAGGTACTTCATTGTAGTCGATGATGTATGGGATGTGAAAACATGGGAGACAATTAAGTATGCATTGGTAGACAATAGTTGTGGTAGTGTGATAATAACCACAACTCGGGTACATGACGTGGCCAAAGAATGTTGCTCATTATATTCTGGTGGTTGGGTTTACGAACCCAAGCCTCTTCAAGAACAGGACTCAGAAAGGTTGTTCCATAACAGAATATTTGGTCTTGGAAATGAATGCCCACAAAAACTAAAAGAAGCCTCGGGTAAGATCTTGAAGAAGTGTGGAGGTTTACCGCTGGCCATTATTGCAATATCTGGTTTGTTAGCTAACAAAGCACGGAATGGAATTTACTCGGTCACAGAGTGGGATGAAGTTCAAACTTCTATTGGTCGTGGACTGGAGAGAGATTCGACTGTGGAGGGAATGATGGGAATATTATCACTCAGTTACTTTGATCTTCCTTCTCATTTAAAAGCTTGCCTATTGTATCTTAGTATATTCCCTGAAGATTATGACATTGAGAAAGACCGTTTAGTACGGCTTTGGGTTGCAGAGGGGTTCATTCCTGCCGAATCTACATGTTCTTTGTATGAATCTGGAGAGAAGCCTTTTAATGAGCTCATCAATAGAAACTTAATCATTCCGTGCAAAATACCATACCGGAGTGGCTTTATGGAAGGCTGTCACGTTCATGACACAATTCTTGACTTCATCCTGAGCAAGTCCACCGAAGACAACTTTGTTACAGTACATGATATTCCAAGACTAACACCACAACCAGGAAATAAGGTTCGTCGATTGAGTCTGCAAGGTAACACTGAAGGAGATGTGACCTTACACTCGAACCAGAATTTTGCAAATGTCCGGTCAATTATTTGTTTTGGATTCCCCTGTTCGTTGTTGGGTTTTAGATTCTTGCGTGTCCTAGACTTCGAGCACTGCCGGGGGGAAATAAAGAACCATCATCTTGCAAACATTGGAGAATTTCACCAGCTGAGGTATTTGAACCTCAGTTCTACGGGGATAACTGAGCTCCCAGAACAGATCGGAGCGCTACAGTATTTGGAAACACTTGACATAAGACTCTGCAGGATAATCCAATTACCAACAGCTATAGTTCGACTAGAAAGACTTGTTAACCTACTGATGAGTCCTTGGCAGCAAACCTGCTTTCGTAGTGGAATTAAAAACATGCAGGCATTGGAGGAGTTAAATTCAGTAAACGTTGAGGTAAAGGCAGCAGCTATTTTTGTTGAAGACATTGGCGAATTAACCAAGATGAGGCATCTGCGTATATTATTGGATTCTGATTCTGGTATTATTGACGAGGAAGCCTACGTGGATCTTACAAGAAAGATGGTTTCTTCTTTTCAACGGCTAAATAGGCTTCAAACTTTAAAAGTACGATTTGATCGTAGTTATGAAGAAGCAGAGAGTGCCGTCATCTTCGATGGGGATGACGTCATCATTGAGGTGCCGTGGTGCTCTGCTAGCCTAAGAAAGCTTATTTTGAAGGTAAATCCCATGCCAAGGGTGCCAAGATGGATGAAGTCACTTGTCAACATCGAAAAATTAAAGCTGAAAATAAAGAAATTGGATCAGGAAAGTCTTTGTATCCTTGGTGACCTACCAGTTCTTGTCGATCTGACACTGGAGATAGTAAACAATGTTGAAGACATACCCTCGACATACAAACAACGACTTCTGATCAGCAACAGATATGGATATAGAAGCTTGAGGCATTTCACAGTAGAGGACTTGACATTCATTGCGCACCCCAGCAAGGCCAGTATCCCCATGCTGACGTTTGAAGCTGGATCCATGCCAAAGATGGAACAATTCAGTATTCACTTTGATGCAGATATAACAGTTTCTGTGAGTAATGGTCGTCCTGAATTTGGTCTCAACCATCTCCCCCAACTCATGGTGGTCGAGTGTTATATGTTCGGCACCAAACTGAATGTTTGGCGTGTAGAAGCTGCCATTGAGAAAGCACTTGATGACCACCCGAAGCTTCCATGTTTTGAAAAATATGATTGCTCTTCAACCGAAGGCGAGAGGAGCAACCGAGAATGCCTAAGGCCGCGAAGGCGCAGCCAGTCTACTGTTCACACAACGTAGCCAAGCAAGGATTACAATTTCGGCGAAATTTCACCAAAATTTCCAAAATATCACCTTTTTCGCTGGGGTCCAAAAGAAATTTATATCGGTCAAATTTTTTCGCTCAAATTCATCTTTCCGTTACAAAATTGCACCAAACTACACTAAAATGACCTTTTACATCTTCTAAGCTCAACAAAGCCCTATTTTTACAAATTAATTTAATTTCCTCACTCATATATTCGTCACCACTAGCATATGTAGCTCTCGTGCACAGTCGGTATTACCGTTGATCTAGTGATGTAATATATTATATTATTTCATCGATGTTATATAAATTTATGGTGTACAACGGATTGGAGAGTTTTTCTAATGAAATGACCTCAATTTTTTTAAAATTAATTTGAATTTATTTAAATTTGATCCGGTATTTACGAAATTTTCAAAATTTCACATTTATCGCTGGGGACCGAATTTTTTTTTTTTATACCGGTTGTTCTGGAGCCAGCAGACGATGCCGTCGTCTGCACTTCGGGTTTAGGTATGGTTGGATTCTTCATCTGAAACTTAAACAAAACCAGTATTCCATGCATCCCATCTTTTCTCTTATTTCTCATTGAGTTTCATCGCCTTAAATGATACCACTTGTGCCACTCCTATTAGTAACATCGCCATCTGTTCATGCAAATTTGCAGGTAGTGATGACAAGGTGTGCTCCTCCACCACGGACGCCAACAACTGCCAGTCATTGACTGCAGCACTGCCACTACCCACGGGCCTCTCCTTCACCATCCAACATCACGGCGCCTGCCCTGAACCTGGCCGTCGGCATGGCCAATGACGGCACCGATCGAAAGCTCGCCAGGGCGCACCAGTTATTCCTGATCGCGTCAAGGGAATTTCAGGTACGTACGTACTGGTTATATGCATTTTGATTATTCCTTAAGCTTGGTATGCACTGTTCGTGTGCCTTACACAGAAACTTGACAATGCTGTTGGATTAAATTTCAATCATTTGGCAGCGGCCGCCCCAGCACCCTCTGATGTTCTGGGGCCTCGACTCATTGCTGCTCCACAGCAACAGGAGGCATTCGTGCCGCCGTGCTTCAAATTCGGTTCTAGATCACCACTCAACACTGAAGCTGAACAACAGGCAATGGATAGTAATAAGCCGTCGCAACATGACGAACTTGCAAATGCATTCAGCAGCGCCTTCAACGACCTTTCCTTGCGCAACGACCACCCTGGTTCCAGTGCCACGTCTGATGAAGTTGAAGCAGCCTCCTCGGACACTGGTAATGTTTTCCTCTGTTCTGCTTGCTCTGCTCTGGGTCTCCTCTCTTCTGTAAAGTTAATAATTGCAATGCATTCTCCTCCTCTTGTTCTGAATGTAATGGCCACATTTCTTCCTTACTGCATTTGCTTGCCTTATGGGATGTGCTTACATTATTGGTATGTTTGGCTTGTGAAGTCACCACAAGCATATACTAATTGTTAGCTTGTGAGAAATGAGGTTATGGAAACTTCAGGTACGTACGGTTTGTATGCATTTATGCCTACGGCCAACCAAACAAGGCTTACAGGGCGCATTTTATTTTATTTTTATTGTTCCTGTCTTGTGCCTTACACCTTCAATGTTCTAAGTTCTAGCAGAAACTTGTTGTCTCAAATTTCAATCAATTGGCAGGGGCAGCCCAAGCAACCTCTGATTTTCTAGAGCCTCCACCTATTGCTGATCCTCAGCAACAGGGGGCATTGGTGCCGCCGTGCTTCACATTCAGTTCGGGATCACCTCCCAACACTGAAGCTGAACAACATGACGACGAAGCTGAAAAACACGACGACCTAGCAGATGCCTTCAGCAGCACCTTCAATAGCAAGGACCACCCTGGAACGAGTGCTTTCAATGGCCTTTCCTTGAGCAACGACCACCGTGGTTCGAGTGCCACGGCTGTTCAAGCAGCCTCTTCAGACACCGGTATTGTTTTGCTCTGTCTCCGATCTTCTGAAAAGTTCATTCTCCCCTTGTTCTGAATGTACTGACCACATTTCTTACTTGCTACTTTTGACTTATGGGATGTGCTTATATATTTAGCCTTTAGCCTAGCCTAGATTAGTCAAGGAAAAATCTTAAAACTAGCACTGTATATATAATTTATTTATAGCATGTGTTTACTTTTGTACCGTAGCCCACACTTATCTTTGTACTATGCAACCGCCTACATTGTCTATTAGAAGCCATTGGAGAGTGGAATGCAATATCCCTAACCCGGCAAGCTACTTTGATAAAGTCTTAACCCGGGAAGCTACTTTGTTAAAATCTTTGTACAAAGCTGCTCGTTTGTTTCAGTTTGGTATTGTAAAAAGTGCAACCCTAAATCCTAAGCTAAAACAAGAAGGGCTTTAATTAGAGAGTTCTGTATACACAATCCACTCTTATTAGAACAACTTCCAAATTAAGCATTGATTCCCTGATGGTGTCTGTATATGACCCTGCTTGTTCGGGCTTCTAATGTCTTTCGCACAACTTCCAAAGCAGTAGGCAAATCGAAAACGAACCTTTCTGACGAGCAAGTTTTAAGAGTTGCCTATATTTATTTGAAAAAGCAAAGCAGCTTTCAAAAAAATTGTTCTCCTCAAAAGCGGACTTACATAGTTCCATGGTACCTTCTCTGTTGATAATAAGCTAGTCTTCTGGCAGAAACTCAAACAATCAGTCTGGATCTTCATTCCAAGGAGGAGGAGGAGGTCGGCAGGAAGAGCAGTGAAGTGATCATATACTTGCAGTGATCAGCGTCTGCCAAGTGACAACCTCAGCTGCCACCTACTTCACTTGCCTACGCTTTGTCTCTTGATATCGTTAGGGTGAAATTTGGTATAAGTACTATGAGTCTGTATTGTTTGGATGTAATAATTCATTCGTGAGTGTTGGAGACTGGCATATTTGTGTTCCTTGTTAAATAATGATGTAACAAACCAAGTCATTTGGGGAGGCGCTGACATTGAGCAGCAGCCACTTGCACACATAAGTCGACTTTAGTTTTGCTTTTGGGCTGTGCTTTTCTACTTTCTATAGTCAGGATAGCCAGGGGTCTTGTGAATCCTGCCAGTGTGGTTTGGCAGAGCCTGTGCTCATGTAAGTTGAGAAACTATGATTGACCTTCACCAGCTGACTTGGGCTTCACTTTGCAAGCTAGCCCCGTATCATTGATGCCAAGTCGAGTCGGAGGTACATAGTTTCGTCAGGTTTGAGCATCTCAAGAGTTTTGTAAAAATCACTTGTTATATCTCATGTTTTAGCAACTTGCTAATTTATTTGGCAAGTGACAAAAAAAAAAAAGCAACTCCAAGAGATTAGTATCCCACTTAGTAAATTTTAAAAAATAGGCCCACCAGATAGTAGATGGATGTGGGCTTCCCCCTGGAGCCGCGACGGTCCTTCTCCTGGCGCCGCGACATTCCCTCGGGCTGCAATGCTCGTTCTTCTCCTAGCGCCGCCGAGCAGGTCTCCGTTCATAGCGCCGCCGAGCAGGTCTTCGTTCCGTCGCCGCCGTCCTGAACCTGTCGTTGCGGCCGGCTGGAGTTCCATGCGGTCGGCCATCCTGTACAAGTTCCCGGACACCAATCGATCGATCAGTTCTCCTCATTCCAGCAGGTCAGTACCGAATATCCTCCATCGGGCAAAGTTCTGGAGGCCCCGTTCGAGCGCCTGCTCGACCGGCTCACCGTCGTGGACCGACGCGTTCGTGCCGTGGACCGTCGCCGTCAGCGCGCGGAGGGGCGTGCCGGTATGCGCCTTCTGTCCGGTGAGCGCCACCATGTTCGCGGTGCAGTACAGCTTCCACTGACTCCTGCCGCAAGATCATGGGAAGGAGACGGCGCCCGTTCTTCGTCTTCGTCGCGCCATGGAAGATCGGAGGAGACGGCGGCGATGCCGGGAGCCGAGCCAGCGCGGGAGAAGGCACGCGGGTGCGGGTCAGCCGCCACGCAGCGACGAATTTCGCGATAGAAAGTCACGTACGCGCGCATAACTCTCCGCAGTGCCGGCCTCTTGGATAGCAAGTTGTAAATTTAGCAAGTCAATATAAGGAGCTGTTGGAGAAGGAATTATAGACTTTTAGCAAATTTTAAGAGATAGCAAGTTAAGATAAGAAGTTGTTGGAGATGCTCTTAGGTTAGTGCAACAATGTCGCGTGATAAATTCTTTATGACCGGGGCTTGATTCACTTTATGATTGGCCTTAATAGAGCTAGGCTACAGCTAGCCCGGTATCATTGCTAGGCAAGTTGGAGGTAGTTTCGTGGAATGGCATGACCACGGCGGAAGGAAATTTGGTGCAGCGCGTCTGTAGACTCCATCCGCTGCATACGTATCTTCAGTATGCGACGCGTGGGACACCGAAGAATCTGACGCGCTACGAAGACGCCGCCTTCTCCCATATTCGCCCATCGGCTTGGCTTCACCAGCCCTTCGGCTCGTTTGCTGAGCGAGGCAAATAGCCGGTCTCTTCTTGGCTTCCGACGCAAGATAGACAAGACACAGGTCGATCGAGTCTTGCCAATCGCCGGTGTCTTCGCTGCCATCTCGTTGGCGAAGCAGCTAGCATCATAGAAGGAGACCAGGAAGATGCCAGTCCTTGCTCCGTCGTCTCCATGGACGACGCAGCTGGCATGACAGGAGAAGGAAGCCAGGAAGGTGGTCCTTGCGCCGGCTCCATGGACAATACAGCTGGCATGATAGGAGGAGGAGGAGGAGGACAGGAAGAGGATTTTTCACCATCCCAAGACAAACCTCATTCATGGTTTCTCCCTCTGTCCGTGGAGTCAACGTAGAGCAGACAACGCAGGTATGGTCATCATTTGGTCTTCGATCTTCCTCATATCTTTTTGCATAGTTTTTTTAAACTTACTTCGGGGCAATTTTTATTTGCAGTTTCATGTTCTTTTGACACAGGGACTTCAATCTGCTGCAATCGAGCAATCTGACCATATCTCATCCTTTGATCCAAGAAGGGTATGCTAATGCCAGTGTCAGACTTTCTTCGTATGTATGTGAATTCTTCTACAATGCATGCTCCTTATATCCAAGGAGGATATACAAGTCTCTTATTTGGAGTTGATCAAGCTGCTACAATGCATTCAACTGCTAGGATTAATTACATTTTAGTGGAGTGCCAAATCAGAAAAATAAGTAACATATCTGTGTTGCTTTGTAATAGATCATGGAATGTTAGTACTGTACTAATATTTGTCTTTAACATAACTAGAAATTTAGTTCAAGAATATATTTGGAATGCTTACACTCCATCCCGTTTTGTTCTTGTGGCTACTTATTTCGTAACCATCAACTAATGAAAACTTCTGGTGTCTATGAATAAAATGCATCCAGGGGATGATGTAAACAGCTTCTAAAACAATATTGTCCAACACGACTGTTGCTTAGAAATAATTACATTTTGCACTAGCTACAGAATTCAGAAACACTAGAGAATTTAGAAGAAGCTTCCTAACAGGTATCAGGTATTCTCTTCAAATCTGCAGCGACCTACAACAGCAGGACCGATTGAGGAGATGTCTGCAGATGTTCTCAGGGAAAATGCATCACATATGTTGCAGAAAAATGGATTTTCTCTTGTAAATGAAAGGAGCACCATCTGTAGAGATGTGACAGAGATGAAGATGAGTATTCAGGTTTCAGGACAAATTTAGATTTCAGTCTGCCAAATGAAAGAATGAAGCAACTTGTAAAAAATTTCAGAAACCTCTGTTTAACTTGTATCAGTAATCTCACATTCCAGACTACAATACCATCCAACATGGCATATGTATTTCACATTGAAAAGGATTACATTCTCCATCATGTGAGGCCATTTACAGAAAGTCATTTGACAGAACAGTTATCAACACTGATCCTATCACTGCAAACTATCTTTATTTTTGCACCATATTTTGAACAAATTTCTTTGTACTAGCAAACTTCTGATGAGCACCTTGCAAACATCTCTGTATATATACAGATAAAAAGCCATCCACCTTGAAACATTTGCTCCCTATGTACAGAACTTGATTCTCTCGTGTTCTGTCCAGAGTATAAGATAAGCTGGGAAGATATTGAGAATCAACATCTATTAATAAAAGGATTAAAGGAGCAAAATAACATAGAATTAAATGGTTGAACCACTGGAGTCTAGATTAAGACTGAACACTGCAACTCAGACGTCAGACCTGCAGGTTCGAAACAAGATTCACAAATCCATCAGCTAATATATCTAATCTAACCGGATGGAATAATTGATTCACAACTCTCTACCTTGCAGTAGCAGACGAGAGGTGGCCTAGCAGAGGGGGCAGCAAACGAACCAGGCGGAGGGGATGACTGCCAACGACAACGGGCATTCGCCACACGAGGTCAGTACGTGAAGGAGAAGGCATGGAGTGATGAAAGATGTGCATGCATCGGCGCTGGCGGATAATCGATGCGGCGACGGGTGCACAAAGTATATGAGGGATTCAGCAGCGCCAGCGTGCGGCGGCGCCGGCGGCGTTAGGTGAGCCTGAGCCGAGCATGTAGCGTGCCTCGCTCAGCGTACGAGCCGAAGGGCTGGTGAAGCCAAGCCGGGTGTGGGTCAGGGGAAGGCGGCGTCCGTTCCTCGCGAGCGCGGAGCGTCAGATTTGTCGATGTCCACGCGTCCCACAACGAGGGTAGGTATGTAGTGGATGGACTCTACACACGCGATGCAGGGAATTTTCTTCCGACCAGGGCCCACGGGCCACCTGACCTTCTGCCTGCGTCGTCGTCGCGGACCGAGGCTGCTGGACCTTTGCGGACGACCAGAACTTCGCAGCCGCTTAAAGCAAGTATATAATAGCAGGCTGACGAAGGAAAGTGAAAAACACAAAAAAGAAAGAAAGCAGGCTTATAGCTTGCAACCAGTTTATTCACAGAAACCAAGAAACTTTATGGGAAATGAAAGTGAACCATATATTTACTAAAAAATTAGCTACTGTATTGGTGAGTTAGAGATGAGCTGCAGCAAGCTATATTTATTAACTTTGCCCTTATATATAATGTTGTTTTTTAGAATGACACAGTACAATGCAGACGCTCACAATACGCACATAAACTCATCCCTATGAACACACATACGCAAACCCTACTCCTATGAGCACCTTCAAAGGACTGAGCCATCGTCGTCGACGTGAAAACATCCTGAAAAAAATCCCAAGAAAAGGTGGTGGATCCCCAGTAAAAGGTGCAAGCACCAGGATTTGATCCCTGGTAGATAGCATCCCACTGGATAGTACTACCACTAGACCACAGGCCTATTCGCATATAATGTTGTTATTATGTGCACTTTTTGATTCTTTCAATTATGCATGTAGAGCGCGCGCGAGGGATCTATGTCTTCCAGGCTTATATAATGTTATTATGTGCAGTGCCGTCGGACAAATGCGCATATGGAGAGAAAATTTCAGTAGGTAAGCTCGCTTCTTTTGAAAGAAATTTCCGCGGAGGTTCGTACTTCATATTCTAGCTGATTAAAAATTTCAGTAGGCATCATTCATCACCAAAATTTAAATCCAACAATATACGTACAACAGACCGGCCAAATCATAAAGTTTCTTGGACCTAACGTGAACAAAGCAGAGTCTTCTTTCCTATCACTCTCTCTCCGACCTGTGTCTTCTTCGCCATCCCTTCTTCTTCCCGTGAAACACTGAGAGCTGAGACATATCTCCCAAAACAATCCCCTAAACTTAATCTCTGTTTCCAAACCCATGGCGAGCTAGAGCCTAACAAAGCCGGCCTGCTGAGAATCCATCTTACAGAGCTACTGCCTGCATCCCATCCACGCAGCCACTCCAACTGAACCCAACAAAATCTTTCTTTGAGCTATTGTGTTCTACTAGCGGCCATGCCGGATTTCCTGGTGGGCGCAGCGACGGGGGCCTTGAACCCTGTCCTGCATAAGCTTGCTGCTTTGCTCAGTGATGAGTACAAGCGTTTCAAAGGCGTGCGTGGTGAGGTCGAGTTCCTCATTCGGGAACTGGAGGCTATGCAAGCCTTCCTCCTAAAGAAGTCAGAAGAAGAGGATCCTGATGAGCAAGACAAGGTGTGGATGAAGGAGGTGCGAGAGCTCTCCTACGACATCGATGACAGCCTCGATGACTTCAGAGTCCGTATCGACGAACAGTCAACTACACCAGATGGCTTCATCGACAAATGCAAGAACCTACTGGCCAAGACCAAGGCCCGCCGTCGGATAGCCAAGGCGATTCAGGGTCTCAAACTCCAGGTCGAGGAGGTGAGTGGAAGGAATAAAAGATACAACATCGGTGAGACGACTGTCATGAACACAAGCAATGTGACAGTAGATCCGAGAGCTCTTGCCATATTTGAGGATGCTTCGAGGCTCGTGGGTATGGATAAACCAAAAGAAGAGGTGATTTCATTTCTGAAGGAGGATGGGGTTACTTCGTCACAACAATTGAAGATAGTGTCTATTGTGGGAGTTGGAGGACTGGGAAAGACAACCCTTGCAAACAGAGTGTATGAAGAGCTGAAGGATCAGTTCCAGTGCCGAGCTTTCTTGTCGGTGTCACAGAATCCTGATATGGATAAGATTTTGAGAATTATTCTCAACCAGGTGACTGGTCATCGTTATTGTGAGACAAAAGCAAGGAGCATACAACAGCTGATCATGGAAATCCGTGAATTCCTTCAAACAAAAAGGTACGTTATGTATACTTTCAGCATGCCACATCCATTTGATTAAGAAACCTATTTTAATTTCCATTTAGCAAGCTTTGGGTACTATACCTTTTTTCTTGACTCTCACGCCGTTGAAGGAAATGGACGGTTAGAGAGAGTTAAATTATCATAAATGATCTTTCTTTGTTGTTTTTTTTATCTAGCTCAAATGTACCATAAATAGCAGTGCATATATACTATAGTTTTTGTTCTGCCTAAGTATATTCTAACGATTCTTCAGTGCGTTGTCATTACAAATCTATAAAACAAGAAATTATTGTCAAATAGAAACCTGGGGTACAAAACTTTGACACCTCTCCTTGTGTTAGAATTGATACATTAGAATAGCTTAGAGCATACCTAGATATTTTGGTGTCGGTTTTAATTTCTAACTGTTGGCGCTTTAGTTTTACAAATCCTAGTTTAGATGTTTACTCTTAGTACATCACGATCTTAATTCTTATGAAAAGTAATTGACATAGCAACAAATAATGTTTCAATGCTTACACTTAATTATCCGTGTAATATTTGTTTGATCTAAAAATATATCCTGCCATACTAAATAGCTTTATCAAATCATGTATATCGTAGGTACTTAATTGTAATTGATGATGTATGGGATGTGGAAACATGGAACACAATTAAGTATGCATTGTCAAACAATAGTTGTGGTAGTGTGATAATAACCACAACTCGGATACATGATGTGGCCAAAGCATGTTGCTCATTATATTCTGATGGTTGGGTTTACCAACCAAAGCCTCTTGAAAAACAGGACTCAAAAAGGTTGTTCGAGAATAGAAGTGTGGAGGTTTACCATTGGAATGAGGAGAAGTGTGGAGGTTTACCATTGGCCATCATTACAATATCTGGTGTATTAGCTAACAAAGCACGGAATGGAGTTTACTCAGTCACATCAATAGAATCAAATCTAACTCGATGATGCAGGTTATTTTCGTGGGAGCGTATTGGCTGCGCGCCTGGGCCCCGTTGCAGCGTGATGAACAAGCCAAGGGGATCCTTTCTTCGATGAGCAAAAGATTAGAGATGATTGCGTTAGAGATTTCAAATAGAGGGTGGAAACATTTATATCGTCTGCTCTAGTATCCTGGTCTATTTAAAAGACTGTTGGCTTTTCTTTCATTGAATCCCGTTGTAATAATTGGCTGTGTACACCTCCGGGTGTAGAGGCCGGATATTTTTATCCATTATCTAAAAAAAAGAGTGGGATCAAGTTCAAACTTCTATTGGCCACGGACTTGAGAGAGATTCAACTGTGGAGGGAATGAGGAGAATATTGTCACTCAGTTACTTTGATCTTCCTCATCATTTAAAAGCTTGCCTATTATATTTTAGTACATTTCCTGAAGATTATGAAATTTGGAAAGACCGTTTAGTACGGCTATGGGTTGCAGAGGGGCTCATTCTTCCGAATCTACATGCACCTTGTACCAATCAGGGGAGAAGTGTTTTAATGAGCTCGTCAATAGAAATTTAATCCTTCCGAAGTTAAAGAAAAAATTTACTGACGAGGTGGCTTTGTGTGGTGTCCATGATATAATTCTTGACTTCATCATGTGCAAGTCCATAGAAAACAACTTTGTTACAGTACATGGTATTGCAAGACAAACACCTCCACCAGGAGTCAAGGTTCGTCGATTAAGTCTACAAGATAAAACTGAAGGAGATGTGACCTTACACTTGAACCAGAATTATACAAATGTCCGGTCAATTTTCTGTTTCGGATTCCCCTGTTCCTTGTTGGGTTTTAGATTCTTGCGTGTCTTGGACTTGTCTGGCAGATCAGTACAAAACCATCATCTTGCAAACATTGGAGAATTACTCCAACTGAGGTATTTGGGCCTCAGAGAGACATCGATAACTAAGCTCCCAGAACAGATCGGAGCTCTACAGTATTTGGAAACACTTGACTTGTGGGGCTGTCACATAAACCAATTACCAGCAGTTATATTTCGACTAAAAGGACTTGTCAACCTACTGATGTGTCCTTGGAAGAAAATCTACTTTCCCAGTGGAATTAAAAACATGCAGGCATTGGAGGAGTTGAATTCAGTACAAATTGACATAAAGGCAGCAGCTATTTTTATTGAAGAAATTGGCGGTTTAACCAAGATGAGGCATCTTGGTATAACATTGTTTTCCAATTCTGGTACTACTATTGACAAGGAAAGATACGTGGATCTTATAAAAAAGATGGTTTCTTCTTTTCAACGGCTAAATAAGCTTCAAACTTTGGAGCTACGCTTTAATAATTATGGAAAAGCAGGGAATATCGTCATCTTTGATGGAGATGACATTATGGTTGAGGTGCCGTGGTGCTCTGCTAGCCTAAGAAACCTTGTTCTCAAGATGAATTCCATGTCAAGGGTGCCAAGCTGGATGAGGTCACTTGTCAACATTGAACAATTGCAGCTGAGAATAAAGAAACTGGATAAGGAAAGTCTTTGTATTCTTGGTGAGCTACCAGTTCTTGTCAAGCTAGCACTTGAGAACTACGACGTTGAAGGCGTACCCTCGACAGACAAACAACCTGTTCTGATAAGCAACAGGTACGGATACAGAAGCTTGAGGCATTTCTTTCTAGACGACAACTTATTGGATAGGCTCCCCAGTATCCCCATGCTGACGTTTGAAGCTGGATCCACGCCAAAGCTGGAACAACTCGGTATTGGCTTTGATGCAGATATAACAATGTCTGTGAGTAAAGATCGTCTTGACTTTGGTCTCAAGCATCTCCCCCAACTGAAGGTTGTATGGTGTAGGATACATGGCAGCGAACATAATATTTTGTGTGTAGAAGCTGCCATTAAGAAAGAAATTCACAATCACCCAAAGCATCCACATTTCAGAAGATTTCATCACCCTTCAACCGAAGGGGAGAGCAGCAACCGAGAACGCAGGCAGTCGAAAGTTCACAAAAAACAGCGAAAGCCTCCCTCCACAGCTAACTTGTCGGAACAAGTTAAGGAGGTACCAGACGATATCGTCATGTGCACTTCAGGTATGGTCGTATGGATTGTTCCTCTTCACACAAAACCAGTACTCTGTCCCAATCTTTCTTTATTTCTTAAGTTTCATCGACTGAAATCATACTAACTTGCAAATGGTTCAAGGTGCACCAGTCATTCCTGATCGCGTCAAGGGAGCATCAGGTACGCACAGTTTATATGTGAGAAATTTTACGATGGTTGGAAAAAACATGGGCCATTCGTTGGACAAAATCGGATGGTGGAAAAATAGGTGCTTATGCCTATCAAACAACTGCTCCAGGGCGCATCATATTTGATTACTCTTGTCGATGTGCCTAACACGGTCCATGTTCTAACAAAATTTGGCAATGCTGTTGTCTTAAATTTTTATCATTTGGCAGGGCCTGCTCCAGAACCATCTGATATTCTGGGGCCTCGACTCATTGCTGCTCCTCGGCAACAGGGGCCATTCATGCCACGATGCTTTGCATCCAGTTCTGGATCACATTCCAAAGATGAAGCTGAACAACAGGCAACGGACTGTTACGAGCTGCCGCAACATGAGGACCAACAAGCAAATAACTTCAACAGGCTTTCCTTGTGCGACGACCACACTGATTCCAGTGCCACAGCTGTCGAAGCAGCCTCCTCGGACACTGGTAATGATTTCCTCTCTTCTGCTTGCTATGGGGTCTCCTCTGTTTCGAAACTAAATTATTTGGCAGTTCATTCTCCTCTTGTACTGAATGTACTTGCCTCATTTCTTCCTTGCTGCATTTGTTTGACTATGGGATATGCTTATATATTCCGCCTATACTAGTCAGGGGTAATCTTAAAACTAGCACTCTAGTATATAGCATATGTTTACTTTTTTACCCTAGCCCACATTTATTTATCTCTAATAAAGGGAAAATAGTGCACAGAACACAAACCTCACACTCCCCTGGCATAGGGATAAACATGTTAGAAGCGATCGGAGAGTGGATTACAATAACCCTAACCCGGCAAGTTAGTTTGTTGAAATCTGTGTACATCACAGAATTGTATAAAGGTACAACCCAAAATCCTAAGCTAAAGAAAACAGGGCTTAATTGGAGAGTTCTGCATACCCAAACACAATTTTCTTTTATTAGGATAGAAAAATATTGTGTCCATTTGAAAACTTCCAGAGGAGAATAGCAACCAAATTAAGTATTGCTCCATTGATGGTGTCTATGGCCCTGCTCGTTCAGGCTTCTAGTAATTTCTTCTATAATGGCTTCTGCACAACTCTCAAAGCAGGGGAAAAATCGAAGAAGACCCTTTCTGAGAAGCAAGTTTCAGAAGTTGCCTATATTTATTTGGGGAAAAAAAACTACCGACTTTCAAAAATATTTTCCATAAAAGCAGATTCCAAACATAGCTTTTCTGATAAGCTAGCTTCTTACAACTTACAGTATGTATGGCAGAAACTCAAAAAATCATGCCCTATGTAGGATCTTCATCATGCCAAGAAGGAGGAGGTCGTCAGGAAGAACGGCAAAGCGGTCAATAACCTCGTCGCTCTCTCCAGCTCCATCTATCACCTCGATCATCTACTCGCACTCACAGTGGTCAGTGTCCGCCTTATTGCGACTGAGGGAGGCGACGCCCCCCCAACATATCATTGCCGTTGGCAAACATGCGTATATCTGAACCGATTTATATGGAACATTCTGTATGTCTGTTTCGAAAACAGTCTGAGCCACCACCATGGCACCTTGTTGTTTTGAATAAATTTCACATGATGAGACCAATATATTTTTCTTTACCCTTTGTTTTTTTTTTCAAAATTAATCAACATTTTCTAACATACTATTTCAGCATTTTGATAAAGTACTGCTCATCTATTGTTTTTAGATAGAGTGTTTGCTATGTACTTATTACATATGCACTATGTCTAAAAACAACGTATTTACGATCCAAAGTGTTTGCTTTTTTTCACATAAGTGGTCTCAAGTTTTTGAAAATGTTGAATCAATTCATCCACAATGTCAAAACAATAAGTAATAATGTTGAATGATACAAAATACAAAAAAAAAATAAAACCAATAAAAACCAAAGAACTTTTTTTGGACTGAAAACCAATGAACTTTTTTAAGATGTGACATTGGATCGAGTATGAAGAAGCAAAGGACAAAGAAGACTTACCTGCCGCCTCCAAAAAAAAAAAAAGGAAAAAGACTTACCTGCCATGAGCCTCGCACGGACTGTAGTTAGCTAGGCCACTTGGGCTCTGTTTGATCTCGTGGCTCGTTTCTCACATTCCAGCCTTCCTTTTTTAGTTGTTTTCATTCATGTCCCAAGGCCCAATCCCAACTAGCGGTCTTCATCGTTTAGCCCATCGTCGGCCGGCCGCGCGCTGGCATATGATCGATCGTCCACTCCGGCACGGTCGTCGTCATCACCTCCCGCTGAAGGCCGGCCTACCCCCGCTGTCGGCGTCGCCGGTGGGTGGGGGGGGGGGGGGGGGGAGCTCAACTCGAACCGGCTCCAACTTCACCGGAGACGCCAACGTCGTCACGGTGCATGGACATGGACGACGAGCAGCAGCGGCGCGAGCGCATGCGCGAACATTATTGTCCTTGCATTGTGATTTCTGAACGAACGAGCAAAAATGAAGCTGGACGTGGCGTACTAGTGTTTTGGAAAAGGAAATTCGACTTGGATTTATGCCTGGCAAACGCCCATCACGGCCCGGCCCGTGGTACGAACAGAATCTTTTCGTTGAGAAGCCCGATGAACCTCTCCACCCCCCCCAACCCTCCAAAAAAAAGAAAACCGACATACAGTAGTGACGCCGGCCAGCAGATTGATTCACGCTCGGAAGTCGGAACACGCGCGCGCGCGCGCGGTCGCGCAAAGTCGACGGGCTTCGTGTTCCCGTGCTACGGTGGATCCATCCGGTCCGTCCCTGCAGACGAGACCGATACGAGACGACCGACGACATCACGGTGCCAGCGTGGACACCACCAGCTCTACCGCATTTCCAGCGCCAAAGTACGTACGTCGTCACACGCTGCTAAACAAACAAACAGCAATTAGGAGAAAACCAAACATGGACTGATTACATACATGACTTTGCATGCATCAACATAACGACATTCTTTACAAAATTATACGAGTATACGTGTACGTACACTGCTGACCTCATTTTCGTTGTTCACCCAGATGCACATCCAAAGTTAACGTAATCAGATTTATTTATGCCAATTCCGGGACAGATTTCGTAGATCCATGTTTTTCCCATCCTACTTTCTTTTCCAATTTTGCCGTTGGAAGCTAGCTAGACCAGAAGGACAAAAGTTTCCATATAAATTCTACTTGTTTCTTATAAAAAATAAGTCCTAGTTAGGTTAAAACTAATTTTCATTTGAATTTGACCTGTGGTTCCAATTTGGGAATTCCCTCAAGCAATTAATTTCTGACAAGAGACTGACTATTCACCTCCAAACACTTCAACATTACATTAGTAGTAGTCTAAATGGATAAAGCAAATCAGTCGTCTTTTTTCTTCTAAACTATAAACGAGCTCCATGACTTTGAGCCATGTTGAGGATATTTTTAATCAACATTTTTTTAAAGGAATTTGTTAAAAAGCACTCGCAAACGCACTTTGTAGATAAAACTTGACAGTATGTTTTCATAGTAGAAACGATATAGTCTGAATTTAATTAAATATAGCTCAAACTTAAACTTATACTAAAATTTTTTTAATTTGTTATTATTATTTTTATAGAACATAGGATGATTGTTTTTTATTTGTATTTGTAGGCATCTTTTAAAGTAAAGCATATCATATTATATTATTTGCATTTATGAATTATTCTATTTAATTATAGAAAAGCATAAATAGAAGCTTTCATATCATATTATATATTTACTATGTAGATCTACTCACGTGGAGTCCAATAAAATTAAATTTTATATTTTATAACTTTTAAATATTTAGCTAAAATAAATAAAAAAAAAAAAAGAAAAAACCACCTTCAAACCACTCGAGTGAGGTAAAACACATGGTTAAAAAAAAAAGTTAAGGGTGGTGATTTGTTTGGTTTGGAATTCAGGTAGAGAAAGGAGACGTTCACAGAAGTTAGGAGAAAAAATAGCCTTTTTTCTTAAAAAAATGCAAGTCACACAAATTAACTGGTAAGGGCCACGACCAAAAAGTTTGGAGGTTCATTCACGGCAGACAGACCACAAGTCTACGCCGGGGGCCCAACACCCAGTTTCCCTTTTTGATCCACGTCACGCGGTGCATGTCCTCTGGGCCCGCCCATGGCCCACTTCATATAGATTTTCCCAGAACTGGGCCTCGACCGTTATCCGCGGCCCATCAGGTCCATCTCCGTCCGCCTCTTGAGCGGAGAACGCGAGCTCCACGAACGCCGCCGCCGCCTTGTGCCTGTTTCCACACCTCCATGCCGGCAGCTCCTCCACGCCTTGCCGCCTTCGAACCTCCTGCTCCAGGGCCTGCTCGTCCTTGAGCTCCCCCAGCAGTGGTGGTCCGTACTACTGCCTCCCGCTACCTCTTCTCCGCGCCGCCCCCCCTCCAGGCAGGAAGGGACCGGCAGCGGCATTGCTCCCCGATGTGGCCCGCGGCCGCTGGATGGCCGGCCGGGGGCCTTCTGGTTCGGGGCGAGGCCCATGGTCACCTTCGTATCATTGAAGTTTAGTTTCCTCCTCTATGTTGCTTCGTGTGATTAACTTTTCAGCTCAGCTGCAGGGTTTTGGTCTTGATGACAATCTGTCTTTGCTGTTGTAACCTTTGCCTTGTGCTATTTTCAGATAATGTTGGATGATCAGTAACTAGTTCCAATGTTTCTCTGCTCTGCTGCAGGTGGAGCAAGGGAAAGCACCATTGCTGAAAGCTTTTGTTCGAGGGAAGGCACCATTGCTGAAAGCTTTTGTTCGACTATACAAGTCGAATTGAAATAGTGATGGGAGGCAAAACATGACTAGATAGATAAAATGCAAGAGCAGCCTGCCTGCTGTAGAGCTAGCTGGAGATAACAGAATTGTATTTCCAAACATCCATATTTATTTCACTATAGCAGCAATATCAGTTTTTGTAACATATCCATGCTCTTGTACAGTTGTAATGACCGAATGATCGGACCATTTATCAAACAGAGTCTTGGTATAACGAGCCCTACTTGTGTACTTCATTGACTGCAAACAATTCTATCTGCATTCTGGATTGGTACCTTATTATAGTACTATACTACTTGTGTCACTACAAAATCTATCACTACAAGTCCTCTTAGGACAAATCTATTCTTCACTTCTCATTTCGACACACTGCATTGTTCTTGTTCCCAGAACAAACCGCATTGTTTCCTCAATTCTTCATTGCGGACTGGACTCTCCCATGCACACTTCTGCCTGAATTGACAAAGGGGATCATTTCAGTATTTGGCACGCCAGATATGATCATTTCAATATCCAATAGTGGTTCAAAAATCATGCTGTAAGCTAGACAATATTTGAATGTAGAGGTTCAGAAACTTTAACACATGTTACTGTATAAATGCCACACGTATGTCATGTTCCTCCTGGATGTGGAGTGCTGATAGTTGGGATGTAGCATTTCGTCCTGAGAAATTACATTTTGGCACTACATATAATTGTGTAAGATTGTCGAATTTGGACGACCTCGTTTTTCCTACAAGGGTCAATGTCCCAAAGAGGGCTGTAAATGAGCCACACATGATACAATTTGTGTGAAATGTCACAGTGGAAGTTTCGCAATGAGATGGACCCATTTTATTAACAGGGTAAATACAGAGAGAACAGAGTGGCAGGCACCAACATCAAGAGAAAAACGAAACCCAGCAGATTGGAAGGTAAGATCTTCCTCACAAGAACGACAGTTGAGGAAATGTTTCAACGAGTCATTTTAACACCATGTCAGTACCAAGATTCAGAGGGAACACAAGTTGCAGGTAGCAAGAGAAACAACAGCAGATTATGGCAGCCGGGCAAATGTTTCAAGAATTCAAGTCTTCCATCCCATCCATCTCGTTGAGCCACAACTTCTAGCAAGCATGTATAGAACAAACAAAACTCCGAGCAGTGTAGCTGAGATTTTTGAAGTCAAAACTTGATGCAACTCAAATGATGGCCGGCGCCTTCCCCTTCCCCATGGGATCCTGTGGCCTTTCATCTTTACGGTCAGCAAAGCCGTGTTCCTGCAGGTCCGGTGACACATGCCTGATGACCACTTCTGCTTCAAAGAAGAAACAACAGTTAGACAACCTCAACTGTGTTAATAGTTTGCAACAATAGCGCACAAGACACACATATCATATATCTGTTACTTCCCACTTTCCCAGGGAAAGCTATTAACCAACCGAATCTAGTTTCTGAATTGTGACATCGATCAAGTGACACTGAATGGTTGGTGCAGCATATGCCATACAACTGTCACTTTTTCGATATGGAAAAAAATACATCCTCCATATAATAACAGATTGATCATAACTAAGTTAAATGCACCCAGTAACTCTGCAGCGACAAGATCGAAAAGTGTAATTTATGGAATAGTCTGAGCCTCCCAACTTGATTTCAAGCATCAACAGAGTCAAGTTATCTCTACTGTACTGTACTGACAGAAATGTGATTTTGATCTACAGTCATACTGTTCCTAACACAACTGGTATACCAGTATCCTCTCAGAAAAAAATAGACACCACTACTAGTGAACAGAGAATCGTCATAGGAAGTTAATTGGTTGCTAAAGAACTCATGACAACAAGATTGTCCCCTAATCTGAAGTGCATAGCACAATTAGCAATGAAACTGCATTCTGGTAATGAAACTGCATTCTGCAACGTCATGCAAACTCAAACAAATTTATAAGGTGCCCTTTCCCGAGAGACACCCAAGAATCGTCACAGGAAGTTAATTGGTTGCTAAAGAACTCATGACAACAAGATTGTTCCCTAATTGAAGTGCATAACTCAATTAGCAATGAAACTGCATTCTGGTAATGAAACTGTATTCTGCAATGTCATGCAAACTCAAACAAATTTATAAGGCGTCCTTTACTGAGAGACACCCCCTACAACTAGTTCACAAGTTTCATCTGACAAAACTATTGCTATATACGTAACTGATGACTATTTCATCCACAACACCCGAAAACAGGACATGCAGTGTGCACAAGTACAGCAAACGCAAGCATTCCATAATCAACATGAAAGACAGCTACAGGGTGAAACAAGCAGAATTTGCTGAAACGTAGTTAGCTGTCTTACCTCTTCCTGGGCCCAGATTCCACGTGATCAAGTTTCTGCGGCTGGCAACTGTCAACTCCCTGGCAATGGGCTCGCAGTGGAGGACTCTAAGCTTGGGGACATTGAGGCCGAACATGAGCTTGTTGACGGTGAAGTAGACTACATTGGGATCCACCGGGGACACGGCCGCGAGCAAGGGGGTGATCCGCGGCAGCCTGGTCGCAGCGTAGCTTTGGCTGTTCCAGATCTCCTGAATGGTCACGCGGTAGTTCTCGGTCCATCGCCTTCCGTTGTGACCGTGACCCATCACGAGGGACCACATGGACACCGTCGCTGCTCCGCCGTTGGAGTTGGGGTTGGGGTCGCCGATGATCTCGACGTACCGCACCAAGTTGGCGCTCACGGCGATGCAGCGCCTGCCGTATATATCCGCCTTGCGAACACCAAGAGCACGGCCGGGTGGGAGGTGGGAGAAATCCAAGCGAAACTCCGACTTCTGCAGATTGAAATCCAAGCTCAGGATCCCCCACGACAGGTCGAACCACATGACCCTGCTACCAAGCGCGACTGCGCCATGGGGTACCCAGTCCCGATTCCCGTAACCATCCTGCTCATGCGGCAAGGGGCACTCCAGCGGGTTCCTGGACCAGGCGCCCAGGACCGATCTGTAGCAGACCAGCTCTGCGTCGTGGTGGATGGAGTCCGTGGCCGAGGTGACCTTGAGCTCCGCTATCAGGTAGCTGCGGTCGTCGTCGTCGCAGAGGAGACCGACGGTCTCGACCTTGCGGGACAGGAGCTTGGGGACGTCATCACCGCGATCAGGCACGAGCTCTGCGGACGCCGCGATCCGGCCATCGGCGCCGTAGTGGAAGTGGCGGATCAACACGAGATGGCTCTCGGGAGGGTTGAAGTAGTAGAACTTGTTGTCTTCCCTGAGCGGCTCGGCGGAGAATTGGGCGAGCAGACAGAAGGGCCCGGAAGCGAGGACGGTGGGGTTCCTGTCGGGCACCGCGGGTGGCTTGGGGTGGGAGATTCGCGCGGTGAGGAAGGTGACGTGCGGCGGTGGATTGACCGCGATGGTGAAGTCGGGCTCGGCCGCGGCGCCCCCCGCCTGCGCAGCCTCAGCCGCCGCCGCCGCCGCCTCCGTGTCGTCGTCGTCGACCTCCACGACGCGCTGCTCGAGCTGCGCGCGGTGGACCCCGAGCCCGATCACGGCGTCCTGCGCCTCCCCGCCCGCGTGCACGGCCTCCGCGGCCGCGCCGCGCCCCGCCCGCGCGACGCGGGAGGAAGCTGCCGAGTATCAGCCAAGGCCGCTCCATTGGCGCTTGCCGGCCGCAGCGTGCTCTGTTGAGACGAGGCACGGAGGCAGAGAGCGGTTGGGAGGTTGCGGGTGATTTCGATTTCGATTTCGATTTGGTGGGTTGGGGGTGTCCCGTGGAAATGCCAGGAGAGGGTAATTTATAGCGAGCAACGGAGGGCCAGATTCGGTTCTCGCTGGGCCGTGATGGCTTTGCTTTGCAGGCCGAACCTTCTCACTGGGCCGTTATATGTGGCCATTGCGGGTCTGACCCACGTGGAATTTCATCCCAGTACTGTTCAAAAAATTGTATGTTTCCTAAAAAAATGCAAGACGTCCATTTGACCTCCATTTACTATTAGTCGGATTTGTCAGACAATTTTAAGAAATAATAAATATCATTGATTAGTATTATAATTAGTATCATCGAGAAAGATCTTTGAATCTAGTTTTTTAACAAAATTATTTGGGATATAAATATTGTATAAATTTTCTATAAATCAAGTCGAAATTATAACATGCATCCTACGATAACACTTATTTAGGGACAGAGAAGTACCTATTTTGAGTGATTTTAAAACTGATTTTTAGCTAATATGATGCCACGCTAGCCATGAGAGATGTAACCAGACATCTATAACTCCTATATTTTTAAACCCACTCAAACCTATTCTCTTGATTCTGATTGGTTGAGAGTTCAAAGATGATGTCATCAAAGGAGTTACTCCTACTAAGTTTCTCATTTATTTCCCCTTTTGAAATAGAAAAAAGTCATAGCACCTAAACCAAATATTATAATTAAAATCTAATTGCACCATAGTGTTCCTCGCAATAAACTCTTCAAAACAAGATCCCACATGAATATATTTCGATAACTTTTTTTGCAAAAATTTAAACCATTTCTAAGAAAAAATCGTTAGTAAGGAAAAATCTAGTAAAACTGTATATCACATGGATTACATGTGGTGCTCCAAAATATACGTATAGATGAGATTTGTGTGATATACGGTTCAAATAATCTATACCATGTCAATAGATACAACCTCCGCAATTGACCTACTACATCCATATATATGTATATTAATTCATAGTTTGACTATTATAAACTTTTTATATTTTTAGTCCATACCAAGAAAGAACGCTTGCGGCATCCTACTAGTTCTCAATAGTCTACGGAGATCAACTAGTCCATATAAAATATACATAAATGTTTTCTTTATAAAAATCCAAGTATTTTTATGTAACAAATCTATATTTGAAAAAAATGTTGAAAAGAGCAGGACCACAGAAGAGGTGGTCAATGTTGAGCAAAGAACACTTTTGAAATGATGGATCTTCGTTGCTACATGGTCCACCATCAAGCCCTGGCTAAAGAGGTACAAGGAGGGTTGTTTAATTATTGGTTTGTCTGGACGTGATTTGGGTCCGGACAACACGCTGCTTAAAGCAGCCACAAGCCAGGCCGGGGAGGGATGGTCCTCCCCTTGTTTTTCTAGAACCAGGCTCCTAAGAGCCACCCACGGACTCATCATTTGTGATGAAGAATGGTACTTAGCCTAGGTAAACAAACACAATCCCGCATTAACTTGGCCCAGTTGAGAAGAGAATCAAACAAGTTATCTTGCACGTCTTGGTCCTGATCTAGTAGAGCCTGGCTACGAGGTGTGGGCCTGGCTAACAACATAGGGAAACAAACACGTCCTTAGTTATGTACTTTCTCCGTCACTTTTTATCTGGCATTCTCACTGAAAAGAAGTTAAGCATACTCAAATGTTTTTTAAAAAAAGGTGAAATAGTTGTTTTGCCTCCTCAACTATTGCCGAAGGCTTAAATTGGCCCCTGAACTATCAAAACGGCCACTTAATTTGGCCCCTAATCTTATGATTTTTGACTCAATGTTATCTATTTGCTTATTTTGCTGGACACATGGACAGATGAACATGCAAAAGACGATTTCGCCCCTCCTTAATTTCTTTTCCTATTGGCTGTTCACGGTGTTTCTCTTCGTTCACAGACGCGGCTCCACGGCCGCCCCACTAGTGCGCCTCCAGGACTCGCCCCATAGCTGCGCCTCCACAGCCGCCTTGACCTCTAGGGTGGATGAGGACAAAGATCGATAGGATGGGGACGGAGAGAAATAGAAATAAGGCAAACGCCGTGAGGAGCCATAAGGTAAAGACAATAGAGAGGGATAAATTTGATTTTTTTTTTTTTTTTTGCATGTCCTCTGTCCACATGGTGAGCAATTGTGGTGAATGGATGAGATTGAATTGAAATAAAAAATCAAGGGTCGTGGACGTTTTGATAGTCAAAGGCTAAATTGAGCCTTACACAATAGTTGAGGTGTCAAATTGGTTATTTTACCAAAAAAAAACATACTCAGCTTTGTCCAGATAGGTAGAAAAATATTAGTATTAATTAACACTAATGGTATACAATTAGTATAATTAGACAGATTATTAAATCTATTCTTATATAATAAACATATTTGGAGGTTGCTAATATTTTTTTATCAATCTAAAAAACGTGTCTGTGTGTGCAGTACCGTTGTTGCCCGTTAAAACCTGTGTGCGTGGTGGTGGTGCATGGACCGACCAATGCAATTTGAATGAGCAACTTGGCCGCCAAGTAATCCTCAGCGCGCTCATGCTGTTGGTGAACGTCCAGGCTGGCACCGTGGACCCCACACCAAGCCCGTCGCTTTCATTTCATGGATGGGGTGGGGTGATGGATCGGCGGCCGCGCGTGCCTGCCCAGGGAAGCGCGTGATCTATCTGATCTGATGATCTGGCGCGGCGCCGGCGGTTTGTGACGTCATCGATCCCAAACTTTTAAGCGTCATGGACCTGTACGCAGCCGTTCCACGTTTTGGTGCTCGCGTGAGACGGACGTACGGCCTCTGCACTCTGCTTGGTCTGCGCGCGTGCTTTTCGGAGGTTGGTATGTAGTGTACATTTTTTTTAGAGCTTAAAAAAGAGACATATTAGGCTAGGTGTCAAGGTGGCAATATGTAAACTTCATCACCACACGAATCTAATTGATAGGTTGGTAATTTTAGCATTTAAACCCTCCCACCTATGGGGGTGTTTTTACAACAGACTAGATAGGATGAGTGGAGGGGTTTAAGTGCTAAAATTACCGACCATCGATTAAATTAAATTGGTCGTGATTAGATTTTGCATAGTTTACATAGGAGTCTAATTTGCATAGCATACGTTGCCTAAAAAAGATGTGGTCACTAAATTATAAGATTCTAAATAAAATTTTGATTTCACTATTATATTTTTATAATAAATACTTCAAAATAAGATCCACATTTTTAGATAAAGTTTTATTAAATAACATTTATCTCAAGAAAATAGAATATTTTTTCAATGAAAAAGGTTTACATCACCCTCTGAACTATGATGAATGGAACACTTAACCCTCAACTACAAAACTGGGTATTCTATCCTCTAAACTATTCAAACCGGTTCAATGACCCCTAAGAACGGTTTTGACCAGGTGGTTTTGCTACAATAGCGTGGTTTTGTCTTTGTCTTTTTTTATTTATTTCAACTGAATTTTTAAAAAAATTATAGTAAATCATAGAAAAAATATAAAACAGAAACCTAATTTTGTTAGACTCCACATGAGTAGATCTACAAAGTGAGCATATAATATATTATTTTTAGTATGCATTTTTGTTGTAACTTTAAATCTATAATTTTCTATAATTTATTGGAATAAATCATAGTCGTAGTTTTTATGGTCTTATTATGGTGAAATTTTTTATGTTAGGCTAATTATTATATGCTTGATCCCTAGTATTAATTTTATACTCATTGAATCATGTATAACTTAGTTATAAATTTATTTATATTAGCATAAACTTAAATAAATTTAGAACTAAGTTATACATGATTCGATGAGTATGAAATTTTTACTAGAGATCAAACATACAATAGCTAGCCTACCATGAAAATTTCACCATAATTAGACCACGTAAACTAAGGCTATGAATTAATCCAATTAATTATACAAAACATAGATATAAAGTTATAGTAAAAAAAATTTATACTAAAAAAAATAATATATTATATGTTCACTGTGTAGACCTACTCATGTGAAGTCTAACAAAATTAGATTTTCTATTTTATAATTTTTTTACTTACTATGATTTTTTATAGATTTAACAAAATAAATAAAAATAGAAAAAAGACAAAATCATGTTACTCAACAAAACCATTGTTCAAAACTGCTCTAGGAGCTCATTTAACCGGTTTAAAATGTTCAAGGGGTAGAACACCTGATTTTATAGTTTTTTTTTTTGGTTAAATGTTCCACCCATCGTAGTTCAGAGGATAACGTAGGCTTTTTCCTTTTTCCAATCAAGTACAATCGATTTTCTAGGTCCCAAGATAAGATCAATGTTCCGTCTTTATAAAATAAATATTTCTAGTTTAAAAAAATAATATTCATATTTAGAAGACAAAACATTTCCTACCCTAGTCGCAACCTGACCTTGACGCTTCTACCGCTGCAAGGATCTAAGGTTATCCACACTCTTTATCATCTATATTCATCTTCTAAAAAGAATATTCTGTTCTGGTCCTTGTGACTCTCTCCTCTATACCGTTTTCTTCCGCACCCATTCATACTCTGTATCATTCTATAGCTACTATGGGGCTCACTTGTTAGGTTAATAATAAAAACTCCTCCCCTTTCCCCTTCTCTCTCTTTTCCCTCTATCTTACTCGCTTGATCGGCATTCTCTCCGGCACTCCCTCCCCGTCGGCAAGTCGGCAAGGCCATGGCCGGGCGGGTAGGCCAGCGTGGTCGGCAAGCGGCCGGGCGGGCGGCAGCGGCAGCGCGCTCTCCCCAGCCCCTCCCTCCTGTGGCCAGCGAGCCTGAGGATATGAGCGGGCCCCCTGCCCCACGCCACGGGGCCGCATAGCGGACGTTCGTTATGCGCCAGCTTTGGTGGAGGTTGCGCACATTCTCGGATGAGCTGGCGATTTCTAGGACAGCGCTGTAGCTCTCTGTCCACTATCCGGACCCTAAGGACGAGTTTAGCGTCCGCGGTGTGGGACAGCCTCCCCAGCAAAAGCAGCGTAGCAACATCGCATCTCCATTCTCTGCCATTCAGCTCTCTGTATCTCAAATGTAAATGATACTCCCAATTTAGGAATACTGAATTTGCATTTCATAAAAATTAAGACATTAGAGGGACGTTGAGTGTTAGTGTTGAATGAAAAAGGGACCTGAAGAAAAAAGCTACCCTCTCCGTACCAAATTATAAGACATTCCAAGAATCTTAAAAAGTCAAACTTTTAAGTTTGACTAAACTTATAGAAAAAATACAAAGATTTATGACACTAAATAGATATACAATGAAAATATAACTAATAAAGTGATACTTAGTTAGTATTATAAATATTATTGTTTTATTATATAAATTTGGTCAAATTTAAAAAATTGTACTCTCCAAGATTAAGGCCTTAGTTATTAGCTTTCATTCTTATTTGAGTAATGATCACCTCTGTTTTATAGAGAAACAACTTTCGCAATGCATGCGCTTTGCTGGTATAGAATAAAAACATTAAGAAAGGTGAGAATTACTGAAGCTGGACGCTTGTATTACAACGCAACACAAACATAGGGCATAATAATTAAACTGAGAATTACTGAAGCTGGAGGTTTGGATTACTACCCAACACAAACATAGGGCATAATAATTAAACTAGGACAGAGAATCAAACATGACTATACTTTGTATTCAGTTACTTCCTCTGCAGCTTGTACACATTGTTCTAATCTTCAATTGGCGCCTCCAAACTTTTTTGGGGGAAATTATCCATCCAGCATGGTGTGTATATGAATGAGGTCTTAATTTTAGCTAAAACGCCAGCGACGTCGAGGTAACCTGTTGGACATATGTTGCCCAAGTCCTGAAACTTTGAGGTATTCCAATGATAGGCTACAGCTCTAGACAAAGCTACATTAAAGAAGACAACCTCTTTGTAAGGATGAAATCCGAGTAAGCTGATATGTCCTGCATAGTACCCTACAGCCATGTCTTGAGTGCTGAGAATACTATCATTGTCAGAGTTCCAATCAACGTTGTCTTCCACTACCTCTCTAGGCTTATCGGTCCCATCAGGATATTTGTAATAGCTGAGATCCTCT
Source organism: Chrysopogon serrulatus (assembly GCA_015844335.1). Classification (NCBI taxonomy): domain Eukaryota; kingdom Viridiplantae; phylum Streptophyta; class Magnoliopsida; order Poales; family Poaceae; genus Chrysopogon; species Chrysopogon serrulatus. Next base: position 209,741 of record JADLZL010004788.1, on the reverse strand, counting down.
AATATCCAAGGTCCATCACGTCGATCACCGTCGTTCTCACATGCAAGCAACTTACGTGCAAAGGTCCTGAGGTCAACAGTATGCTTCAACTCCCACGTCACTTGTTCACATGATTCATTGAGCAGAAAAATCTGAAGTTGAAGGCAATCGTATCCAAACAATGCAAAATATATCCCCTTCTCTGATCTTCCCAAAGAAGGATACCCAGAGTCAACATCTGCTGGGGATGGAAACAGTTTGTAACTTGCAGTTGAGATGGATATCCTTCAACAGAAGAAAAATGAATCAGCGTGAGAAAAGGTCATCATGTATAATTAACTACACCAATCAACAAACATCAGAATGCATTTACAAATTATCAAAAAAAAAGAATGCATTTTACTACAAGGTATATATATATATATAAATGAAGCGTAATAGTACCTCAGAACAAGAGCGTTTCTGCATAGAAGGTAGAGTCGTCCTCGGCAATAGGCTTTGTTGAGCTCTATATTGTCATCATCAACAGCAATGGACGTCGTCGTTTCTACCACAGGGACATCCGGAGCAAACCACCTCTCGTCACAGCACCCAGTTTCTGATGAATATACATATACTTGCAGCGCATTAGACTTGTGCTGATCTTCCTGCTGATGGATGAAAGAACCAATCAAGAACACATGGTAATGCGGCGACACAGCGGGGTCATACACGAGGCATTGGGTTTGCTGCGTCATCATCTGATGCGGCGGTAGCGGCAGCCGTGCGCACTGCCTCGTAGCAGGGTTAGCGACGTAGCCATGGTAGAGCCGGTTCGTGCAGAGCAAGAGGCCGTTGCAGTGGTCCGTGACTTCAGAGAGCCCGGGGATGAACTCCAAGCCGCCGGCGATGGAGGGTCCCGTCGAGGGACGGCCCAGGAGCACCGAGAAGGGGTAGGTGCGGTAGTTGATGAAGATGCCGCGCACGGTCCGCGGGAGCAGGTCCGCGCGAAGTAGCCGCCGGTCGTCGACGAGGTCACGCCACGCCCTGCAGGCGCACCGGCAGAACGCCAGGCTGCGCGGCGGGAGGCGGCGCAGGATGTCGGCGGCGAGGTCGTCCGGCAGCTCCCGTCCCAACGCCATCTCCTCGCCTCTCGTCGTTCCTGCACGACGGCGAGATCGCAAGGTCGGCGGACGGGACATGCTGGATTATTTAGTGGGGAACTTGTGGTCGTGGGGAATCTAGCTAGAACGGGCACAATTTATCGCGAGCACGAAGCCTTAAAACTTAAGACACGTACCAGAGGCCGATATATAATAATAAAAAAAAAACTCTAACAAAACGGAATTGCTTGGGACTTCTTCGCCTGACGGAAATCCGTCAACAGGACAGGCGCCAACATCTTCAGCAGATGGACACGTGATCCAAGACCGGAGAGAGCCAGAGTCCGCAACTAGCGCTACTAGGGCCTAGAATGGAAGGCCCTGAACCACGCTGCAGCCAGCACGGCTTCTATGTATTACTGTAAGTCTCTACTCCCACCGTTCCAGAATATCCGTCGCTTCGCTTCTCGAGAAGCAAATACCGGCAATTTTTTTTAAATATTAAATATTATCGATTAGTATCATAATTAGTATCATCGAAAAGATCTTTGGATCTAGTTTTTTAACAAAATTATTTAAAGATATAAATATTACACGTATTTTCTACAAATCAAAGTCAAACTTATGGCACGCATCCCACGGCGACACTTATTTTGAAACGGAGAGAGTAGCTTCTTATTAATTTTTAAAAAAATCTCTAGCTTCTTGAGAGAAGTAGGCAACTTTGAACCGATAACGAACTAAGCAGAACTCATCTCGTCCTGTTCCTCTTCTTGCTGCCTTCCCCGAACTCTGATTCCTCTGTATCTTCCTCATTGCTGTTAACAGACTGGTATCCTGAGCCATCCTTCAGTTTTTGAAAATGAGACTAATATATTTTTTTTATTACCTTCTGTTTTTCTCCAAAATTAATCAACATTTTCTAACATATTATTTCAGCGTTTTGACAATGTATTACTCTTCCAAGCATTCCAAATTGTAAGATAGGGGTCTTTTTTTTTTTTTTGATAGAGCGTTTGCTATGCACTTACATATACACTATGTTTTCCAAACATTCACATTTTCACACAAGTCATCTTAAGTTTTTGAAAATGTTGAATCACTTGATCCACAATGTCAAAGCAATTAGTCATAATGTTGAAAGATACAAAATAAAAAAGAAAACAAATAAAAACCAAAGAACCTTTTTTTGAACTGAAAACCAATGAAGTTTTCTAAGGCGTGACATTGGACCGAGTAGTAGGAAGAAAAAAAATGAGAAACCCGGCAGTTCGACGGACAGCCATGAGCCTCGCACGGGGTGTTTAGTCGGGCCACATGGGCTCTGTTTGATCTCGTGGCTCGTTTCTCACATTCCAGCCATTTCCTTTCCTTTTCCTTAGTTGTTTTCATTCATGTCCCAAGGCCCAATACCAACTAGCAGCCTTCATCGTTTAGCCCATTCAGTCCAGAAAAAGCTTTGCCGCTGTTCTGGCGGGAAAAAGGTTTCGCGCGTGGACGGGCGCGGGGTTTGACTGACCCAGCGTGGGGTAGGATTTTTTATATATTTTAATTCTTTTTTAATTAATATTTCAAAAATAATCGCACCCAAAAAAAATATTTGCACGACATAACCCTTTTGGTCGCGCCAATGTCCGTGGCGCGACCAAATAACGTTGTCGCACCACATGCATTGGCGCGGCAAGATACGACACTTCGGACGCCCGTTTCCGGCGTGGAAAAAGCTTGTCGCGCCACATGCATCGGCGCGGCTGATACTATCTTGTCGCCCGGCGGGCATGGCGCGACAAGACTGAATTTTCGAAAAATCATAACTCTTCAATACTACGTCGGACGGAGATGATTTTTATATGAAAGTTGTAGCCCTCGACGAGATCTACAACTTTCTAGTTTTGACTTTTTTCATTTGAATCCGTTAAGATGCTCAAAAAATTATATAATGTTTTAGCATCAAAATAATCACATATTAGCACGTGATTTTCAAAAAATCATAACTCTTCAATACTATATCGGATGGAGATGATTTTTTATATAAAAATTGTAGCTCTCGACGAGATCTACAATTTTCTTGTTTTGAGTTTTTTTTATTTGAAGCTGTTAAGATGCTCAAAACAATTATATAAAATTTTAGCACTAAAATAATCACGTATTAGCGCTTGTCATGTCATACAAATAATATCTTGTGCTGGGCGATCAACGTGTCAACATGCACCGGACGGCTCGGCGCCAGCCTCCACCGCCTTCGCTACCTAGGGTGAGGATCTCGTATAACTGCTTGTGCTCGGTCGGCGCCCCGTCATGCCGGACACCGTGGGCGGCGGCGTAGACGCGGAGGATCTTTTGCTCCCCCGTCGTGGGGGACATGCCCGCATGCCGACGACGCCTCCTTGCGTTGCCGCTTCGCGCCGCGTCGGGATGCCGGTGACGTCGCCCGTGGTCGGGTCGAAACACGCCGACAGCGGGTCGTACCGCCCGTGCCCGACGAGCGAGAGGAGGCCACCGGTCACGCCCGAAGTGGCCATTGCCTTGCCTATCCAGCGCGCGACCGTCGCGCTGGTCGCCACGATCTACGAGCTTAAGGTCGACGTGAGAGATCTTGGCATTGGCGGTGGCGTAGACGGCGGCAACGAAGAGCGGGTTTGCCTTGCTGCTTGGCCGCTCCACGGTACGCAGGCAGCCGAGGAGAGCTGCGTAGGAGGGTGTAGCTGCCCGTCGTCGTCGGCATCCGTGGGGAGGATGGTGTCGACGACCCTTTTGCCGGGCGGTGCCGCTGGCAGATATACCATCCAGTTGAAGCTGAGTTAATACTCAAGAAAATAATATAAGTTTTTAACACGAATATCCTATATTATTTTCCCCGAGCTTTTTAAGGACCTCAAATATAAAAACTCAAAACTACAAAGTAGTAGGTCTCACTAAGAGCTACAATATTTTACAAAAAGTATTTTCATTTAAATCCATACAAAAAGATATTATTTATATGACGCGACAAGCGCTAATACTGTGATTACTTTGGTGCTGAAATTTTATATAATTTTTTTTGAGCATATTAACGGCTTCAAATGAAAACAATTAAAAAAAAAAGTTGTAGATGTCATCGAGAGATACAATTTTCATATAAAAATCATCTACATCCGACATAGTATTGAAGAGTTATGATTTTTTGAAAATCATGCGCTAATACGTGATTATTTTGATGCTTTGAAACTTTATATAATTTTATTGAGCATCTTAACGGCTTCAAATAAAAAAAAACTCAAAACTAGAAAGTTGTAGATCTCATCGAGAGCTACAACTTTCATATAAAAAATTATCTCCATTCGACGTAGTATTGAAGAGTTATGATTTTTCAAAAATTCAGTCTTGTCGCGCCGTTCCCACCGGCGACAAAGACATATCAGTCAGCGCCGATGCATATGGCGCGACAAGCTTTTTCCACGTCGGAAACGGCGTCCGAAGTGCCGTATCTTGCCACGCCAATGCATGTGGCGCGACAACGTTGTTTGGTCACGCCACGGACATTGGCGCGACCAAAAAGGGCTATATCGTGCAAATATTTTTTTGGTGCGATTATTTTTGAAATATTAATTAAAAAGGGATTAAAATATATAAAAAATCCCGTGGGGTACCTCAGCTCGAACCAGCTCCAACTTCACCGGATACGAAATGCTAATGGAAGAACAGCGTGTCGCGTTGCGGTCGCGGTCGCGTTCGCGCGCGCGCAGGTGCAGCAGCGCTGGAGCTGTGCGCGTCATGCATGGCGGCGGCAGTGCATGCATGCGCGCAACAGAGTTACCACCGACGTGGCGTGACATCCGGCCCAAAGAAAACGAACGCCCTTGCATTGCTGCGTTACAATCGTCGTCAATCGAATTGTGCGCGATCGATCATGCTGAGCTCCACGTCCACATTTTCATCGCGCGCGGACGTGACAACGCTAGACAAACATGGAAACCCTTTGTTTTATTTCAAGCATTTGTTTTTATTAAATCTGTTATATTTTTTGTTTCAAATTTATTTCAAGCATTTCTGCACATTATTAACGTCTACCAATTTCAACGTACGTTGGCGTGGATAGATGGTGTGGCATCAGGATTGAGAAGGGTGACAAAGCTATTTGGCAGCGAGCGAACAGCGGAGGGATAGAACATAGAAGGGGAGGGGAGGACTTTTTTTATTTTTTAATCCTCTTTTACAAAATATTCCAATAAAATTCCCATCCAAATAATATTTGCACATATAGCCCTTTTGGTCGCGCCGGTGGGGGGTGGCGTGACCAAATAACGTTGTCACGCCACATGCATTGGCGTGATAAGATCTTACACGTTGGATGTTGTTTCCGGCGTGGAAAATCTTGTCACGCCAATGCATGTGGCGTGACAAATCTCTTGTCGCGCCACCCCCGGCCATGGTGACAAGACTGAATTTTCAAAAAATCATAATTCTTCCATACGATGTCGGATGAAGATGATTTTTATATCAAAATTGTAGCTCTCGAGGAGATCTACAACTTTCTAGTTTTGAGTTTTTTCATTTGAGGAAATTAAAATGCTCAAAAAAATAAATACATTTTCAGCACCATAATAAACTTGTATAAGAGCTCGTCGCTTTTGAAAATTCATATCTTTTTTTGTATGGTGTCAAAAAAGATACATATTATATCAAAGTTATAGCACAAAATGATATCTACAACTTTTTAGTTGAAAGTGTTTTCATTTGAGAGCGTTAAGATGCTCAAAAAAATAATATAGTATTTCAGCACCATTTATGGAGCTAAAATACTATATTATTTTTTTGTGCATCTTAAAGTTCTCAAATGAAAAAAACTTGCAACTACAAAGTTGTAGATATTGTTTTGTGCTGCAACTTTGATATAAAAAATATATATTTTTTTTGACACCGTACAAAAAAAAGATATGAATTTTCAAAAGCGACGAGCTCTTATACGTGTTTATTATGGTGCTGAAAAAAAGTATTTGATTTTTTTGAGCATCTTAATGTCCTCAAATGAAAAAACGCAAAACTAGAAAGTTGTAGATCTCCTCGAGAGCTACAATTTTGATATAAAAATCATCTTCATCCGACATCGTATGAAAGAATTACGATTTTTTGAAAATTCAGTCTTGTCACGCCAGCGAGGGTGGCGCGACAAGACCTTACTGTCACGCCACATGCATTGGCGTGACGAGATTTTCCACGCCGGAAACAACGTCCAACGTGTAAGATCTTGTCACGCCAATGCATGTGGCGTGACAGCGTTATTTGGTCATGCCAACCGCATCGGGCGCGACCAAAAGGGCTATATGTGCAAATATTATTTGGATGGGAATTTTATTAGAATATTTTGTAAAAGGGGATTAAAAAATAAAAAAAGTCCGGGAGGGGAGGGGGCACTAATCCTATGGGTGGACGAATGAGTGGTGGAGCGGCCCTATTGCTGATGCCTGATGGCCAGGCCAAGCCACTATTGGTGCACAAGCTACCCGAATGCAAGGAAATAGCGGATAACAAAATAGAGGGTGAAGAGAGAGAGAGGAGGAAATATGGTGGTTCGAAGAGAGAGGGAAAAGATAGCTCACCAAAAAAAGAGAAAAAACAGAGTGAGTAGGCTAGGTTGGCTCCGAAGCTAGGCTAGAAGCAAAAATGCTTTCATATAAGTTCTAGTTGTTTCTAAGTTCTAGCTTGTGTTTGAAATTAATTTTTAATTGAATGTGACCTATGCTTCCAATTTAGGCATTCACGCACCCAAGGAACTAAATTTTGGCAAGAAACGGTTCACTTCCAAACACTTGAACATTAATATAAATCTAAATCCTCGATAATGTGCCATAATATTATTTGAGCTCTACCTTGCTAACTTATATTAAACTCATTTTGTTTATAAAAGAGCAAATTAGTCTTTTCTTGCTAACTAAAAACGGGCCCCATGACTTTGAGCTATGTCGAGGATATAACATGGATACTTTTAATCAAAAAATTTTCTTTTCAGAAGGAATTTGTTTTACAAACCACTTTGTGTATGTAGATGAAACTTTACATTATATTTTCATAGTACGAACAATATATAGTTTGAATTTCAGTATAGGCTCAAATTAAAACGTATACTACGTTTTTGGAATGGGTTGGTCGTGCCAAGGCCGATGGAGACAGCTTATCCAAACAACAGTATTGTTTCCGAAAAGCATACAGATGGGGCCGATTATGCGGGAGCACGCGTCAACCAATGCAAGCAGAGGCCGGCCGTTACGTGTCTCACGCGAGCACTGTCACTGTGGTTCGATTCTGTGCAAAACGTGGCTGCACGCACAATGTACTACATGTACAGCACCCTCCGTCGTCCTTTTCCTGCTGGCCACGGACGGTTGGGTACAAAGCAGGCAGCACGCACAAGACGATCGAGGATGACGTTCAGTTGATGTCACAAACCGCGCCGCGTCGTCCGCGCGCACCAGATCAGAATCAGATTCTTCCTCACGCGCGCCGCCGATCCATGCACGAAAGCGACGCGCTTGGTGTGGGCTTCACGCCCGCCCGGCCCGCCCAAGCCCAATGGGATCCGGTCCGGTCCGTCCCTCCCTACAGACGAGACGAGCGACCGACGTCACGGTGCCAGCCTGGACGTTCAGCAACAGCCTGACTGCGGGCGGCGGAGGCTTGCTTGCTTGCTTGCTCACCAAGTTGGTTGGTTTGCTAGCTAGCGCTGCTGCTCAAATTGCATCGCCAACGTTGTTTCGAAAACATTTCCAACGCTATATATGTAACAAGCTACGTGGCGTGAATGATACAGTTTTATCTGTTCAATATATAGCACATAATTACCATGGATCGAGTATGTTTTGACTTAATTCCCGGTAGTTGAGTATGCTTCGTTAAGCCTATAGATAGGTTTATTTTCAGATGCATGGCGGATGCTGGTGTAGCTGTCGTCATTTCGAGGTGTAAGATACCTCGATCCGAAGGTCAAAGTATTTCTTTGGCAAATGGTTCATTACATGTTGTAAACTGAAGCAGTGGCACGTACGATTAGCGTGGTGGAAACCAGTTCTGTTTGCTTATGGTGTGGCAAAGCTGAATATGTAAAACACAACATCTTCTTGGCTACTCATTGGGACCGCGCGCGTGTCGGAGGGGATCCCTACTTTTCCATAGATAATTTTGGAGGTCATTTTTGACTCCTATGAGCGATGCAGCATCTCGTTATTTATTTTGTTATTAGTAGGAAGTTTGTAAAAATGAAGTCTCGTTTACTCACATTTGCATGGCCCAACCATTCTTTTAAAGAACACTTACAACATGGACGTGCATGACAACGCTAAATACAAGCTACGTGGCATAATACTCCCTTCATTCCAAATTAAAAAATCAGAGCGAGTATGCTTGACTTCTCGGTAGTTGAGTATGCTTTGGTAAGTTAGACCGTGTACCAAAGAAGCTACCATCTCATTTTGAAGTGTATGATACCTCTTAAGGTCAAGCCAGTTCTGTTTGCTTATGTGGCAAAGCTGAGTGTAAGCCACAACCTTTTGGCTACCCATTGATGCTGCACATAGGAAGGGATCTCCTACTTCCATATATGATTTTTGGGGTTATTATATTGGCTCAAATGAGCGCTGCGATGTCTTAGTATTTCTTTTTATTAGTTACGTAATTTGAAAGTTCTTTATCTTGTACTAGTAGTATCTTTTATACAAAAATGTTGCCCGCTGCTCAAGGATCATCGAAACCGTGACAAGGCTTTAAAGCCTTCAATCCCAGCAGTACTGTGGCGTCGGATATAAATTACCATCTAGCCCTGCCTGCCCTGCCATTTCCACCGATCGAATCGCCCCCACCAAATCACCCCAGCCCCAAGGCCCAACCGCCTCTCTCTCCTCTTTGCCTCAACGGCCTGCTGCTCCCCATCGCGCTGCGGGAAGCCAATGCAAGCGTACCAAGCACCAATGGAGAGGCCTTGGCTGCTCCTCGGCCGCATCCTCCGCGTCGCGAAGGCGGGGCACGGCGCGGCCGCGGCAGTGCACGCGGGCTGGGAGGCGCAGGACGCCGGGATCGGGGTCGGGCTGCACGCGCAGCTGGAGCAGCGGGTCGTGGAGCTCGACGCCAGGGAGGAGGTGGCGGCTGAGGCTGAGCAGGCGGGGGACGCCGCGGCCGTGCACGCGGGCGGGGAGGCGCAGGACGCCGAGATCGGGGTCAAGCCGCAGGCGCAGCGCGTCGTGGAGGTCGACGACGCCACGGCGGCGGCGGCGGCGGCGGCGGCTGAGGCTGCGCAGGCGGGAGACGCCGCGGCCGAGCCCGACTTCACCATCGCGGTCAAGGCGCCGCCACACGTCACCGTCCTCACCGCGGGAGTCTCCATATCCCGCCCCAACCCAGCCGCGACGCCCTACACGAACCCCACCATCCTCGCCTCGGGGCCTTTCGGTCTGCTCGCCCAATTCTCCGTCGAGCCGCCCATGGGCGGCTTCGCTCCCCTCGAGAGCCTCTTGGTGTTGGTTCGCCGCTTCCGCTACGGCGCCGACGGCCGGATCGCGGCGTCCGCCGATCCCGTACCTGACCGAGGTGACGACATCCCGAAGCTCGTGTTCCCCCATATCAATACCGTCGGGTTCCTCTGCGACGACGACGCACGCAACTACCGAATTGCCGAGCTCAAGATCACCACGGGCACGGACTTCACGTACAACGCTGAGCTGGTGTGCTACACATCCGCTCTACGCGCCTGGTCGAGGAACCCGTTGGAGTGCCCCTTGCCGCGTGATCAGCGGGACTGCTTCTATAGCCGGGACTGGGAACCCGACGGCGCGGTCGCCGTCGGCAGCACGGTCATGTGGTTCGACCTGTCGTGGGGCATCCTGAGCTTGGATTTCAGTGTGCAGAACGCGGAGTATCGATTGGATTTCTGCAGCCTCCCACCAAGCCGTGCTCTTGGTATGGACGACGGCAGGGCGTCAGCGGACATAGACAACCGGCGCTGCATCGCCGTCAGCGGGAACTTGGTCCGGTACGTGGAGATCATCTCCCGCGGCATCGGCTTTGGCGGAACGGCGGTATGCATGTGGTATCTCCGGCGGCGTGCCAATGGATGGGGATGGGTCCTGAACTACGAAGTGAGCTTGCACGAAATCTGGAGCGACCCCAGCTACGTTCTGACCGGGCTGAGGCCGCCGCGACAGATCCCATCGCTCGTGGCCGTGTGCCCGGTGGATCCCAACGTGGTCTACTTCACGCTTCACAATCACATGTTGGGCGTCAATATCCCCGAGCACATGGTTGTGCATTGGGAGCGCATTGATCGGAAGTTGACAGCGGCCACCCGCCAAAACTTGGTCGCTTGGGACCTGCGCCCAAACAGAGGTAAGACAACTAAATACGTTTCAGCAAATTATGCTGTGCTTGCTTGTTTCAGCCTGTATGGTTGCGATTGCGATAGGATGCAAGTGATTCCTAGGCTGGTGTTGTTTATCTAGTACCCGTGTGTTCTGCTAATTGCTCTTGTGTGTTCTGCCAATCCTGTGCTCTGCAATTACTGATCTCAACAGCATCTACCTTTCATGCAAATGATTCCTGCTGGGGTTGTTTATCTAGTACTAGTACTTATGTTCTGCTGTTACATGCTTCAAATCTCAACAGAATTGCATGATAAATTTTCTGGGGATCTATAGTAGTACTGCATCCCCTGTTCAGTTTCATTACCAGAATTCAGGCGCATACATATGCTAATTGAGTCATAGTGCATTTGCTGAACTAGTTGAAGTTACATATCTGACAAAGGGGAGCAATCTTGTTGTTATGAGTGTTTTAGCAACCATTGAACGTCCTGTCACGATTCTCTGTTGACTAGTAGTGATGTCCATTTTTTCTGAGAGGGTAGTGGTATACCTGTTGATGTTGGGAACAGCATGATTGTAGATTAAAAATCACATTTCTGTCGATACAGTATAGATAACTTGACTGTGTTGATGCTTGAAATAAAGTTGGGAGGCTTAGACTATTCCATAAATTATACTTTTCCATCTTGTCGGTGCAGAGTTACTGGGTGCATTTAACTTCGCTAGTTATGGTCATCTGTTCTTATGTGGAGGATGTATTTTTTTTTTCCATATCGAAAAAGTGACACTTGTATGGCATATGCTCACCAACCATTCAGTGTCACTTGATGTCACAACTCAAACTAGATTCAGTTTGGTTAATTTTCCCTAGGAAGTAACAGATATATGATATGTCTGTCTTGTGCGCTATTGTTGCATACCGTTAACAGTTGGAGGTTGTCTAACTGCCGTTTCTTATCTGAAGCAGAAGTCGTCGTTGGGCATGTGTCACGGGACCTGCCGCAGGAAGGTAGTCCTGACAAGAGAGACGAAGACGAAGAAGAGCTGGATCCCAAGGGGAAGAGGACGTGCAAGAGGAAGTCCAAGGCGACAGATGGTCGGCGGAAATCAACGTCGGCGAGCAGGAAACCGAATAAATCGATCCGCAGCAACTGAGTTGCATCTGAGTTTTGACTTCCAAATCTCAGCTATACTGCTCCATCCGTGTCTTGCTTGTTCTATACATTCTTGCTATAGAAGTTGTGGCTCAATGAGATGGTGAGATTGGATGGACTACTTGAAACATTTTGCCTGGCTGCCATAATCTGCTGTTTTTTCTCTTGCTGCCTGCCACTGTTACAGATACAAGTACAGATACAGAATATACAAGTTGTGGCTCAATGAGATGGTGAGATTGGATGGACTACTTGAAACATTTTGCCTGGCTGCCATAATCTGCTGTTTTTTTCTCTTGCTGCCTGCCACTGTTACAGATACAAGTACAGATACAGAATTAATGATGTATTCTCTACTTTTTAGAAAGCACATATACAGGATTAATGCTGGGAATACCGGCTACAATCCAGCTAAAAGAGAAAAGTATTCTACTTATTACAACCATCAAATCTCTACTGCATCAGAAGAGGTGAGATCATTTTCCTAAACTCCTTCAGCCAAGACATGATGGCCTCCTTGACATGATCAAAACGTCTCCTGTCCCCTTCCTTTAGCAGAATTTTCCACCTCTGCACGCCATTTTGTTTCTCGTAGTCCATAGAGTCCAGGCAAAACCTGCAAACAGAAAGGTTAACAAGCTATTACACGTGCGCCCTTGCCCTGCATCCAGTCACTGCAAAATTCCTCCAAGGAATTTGGCTTGCGATCAATGTTGAAAATCTCACTAATCATACTCTGCAAAATTTAGCCTTACTAGGTTCGTGCCCGTGCGTTGCAACAGGTTTTAAAATCCAAACCTTGTTTTCTTATGTATTTTTTTAGCTAACATATATGAAAGAAATGCTTTATGTACATCATGATTTCGATTAGAGTATAGGCATAGGTAAGGAAACACCTTATATAGACTTGGATTGACAATAATGTTTTCAAGTTTTTAATGCTAAATAGTGTTAGGAAGAATTGATATCAGAGATTATCCTACCATCAGAACTCACTCTTCCCATCCAAGATCATCTGCCCCATGTAAACTTGAAGGAGGAAATTTTGCTAAGGTAACCAACTCATTATGATGTATTTTGATATGCAAATTTAAGCAAATCTCAAACTGCCCACATGTAAAACTTCAGCTCACTACCCTGTGTTCTACACTACTCAGTATTTGATTGTCCTGTTTTTTTGACAGGTCTGTCAACAAACAAAGCTATATATAGTTACTTATTTTGGCATTAGTCCACTAATGCATGGCAGATCATGGTCCAGGAGCACGTATTTGTTCACCTTGTCATCCTCTTTCACATCAATTTAGTTGCCTGCTTGAACTCCCCACATGGTCGATGGCTTTCCCTTGAGGCCTTGAGGAGATGATGGCTTCATCATGTTAAAGAATGAGGAAAACACCATGTAGTTAGTTATCAGGAGGGTATAATCTATGAGAGTCATGCATCTCAAATAGAAACACACATTCCATGGACTTTGTAATATGTGTATAGACAACTACGATTCTCTACAGTTAAACTATTGTCTTCTTGAATGACAATAAATTCATGAACTTTGTATTCTCATTGATCAAGTATATGAATTCAGAAAAAGTGATTTGCCATTCACCTTTGGCCTTTTTTGTTGTGCTGGGCCTCTCCTAATTAGATGTTTCCTTAGGTGCCTCCATATAGTGATTTGCCACATAGGTATGCAGTTAGGGCTATGGTGCAACCTTCAGTATAGTTGCTCAGTGTAGAATTAGATCTATCAGTTGCAATCTCATCCCAAGATGATGTTAAAGAGAGACATAAGACATCAGAAACCAACATGGTCTTTGGAAACTCTCACTCCTCTGAGCTTTTGTGTATTTTTGCTCTTACATGCATATATCACACAGCTAAACTCATTTATGTATATAAATAAACATAAGGAAGATGTCAAACCTCAGTGCATAGGAAAGCATGTGGATGAATTAACAAAAAAAAGCGACTGTAAGCTTGTGTGCATAAATAGCATAGGCTTCCCAATTGTGCTGTTATTCTGACATAACAGTTATTTGACGCATGTGAAGCCAAGTCATTTCCAGCAAATTGAGTTTGAAAGGAAACACTGCAGCTAACAAAATGAGGTGTCCACACTCGAATCCCCCAAGTTAATAATTGAAAGTACAATATAATTCCAATGGACCATGGTCTCTTGTATGCCAAGAAATTTGACATCTCCTATTCCAACATACAACAGAAATGGTTATAGGTACTTGGTAGAAACTAACATGGTAGCTTATCTGCAAACTGACAAAGATCTATGGGCTGTTGCTATATGCAGTATTAAATTACCATAGAATATATCTTTTTGAAGTCTAACCTAGACTATGAGTTACATGACAAGTATAACCATCAAATCAGCTACAAACCTCAGGCTCTCGCATTTACTTGGTAGAAACTAACATGGTGGCTCATATGCAAACTGACAAAGATCTATGGGCTGTTGCTATATGTAGTAAATTACCACACTATATATCTTTCTGAAGTCTAACCTAGACTATGAGTTACATGACAAGTATAACCATCAAATCAGCTACAAACCTCGCGCTCTCACATTTCGCCGCAGCACAAACACGACAGACCACACGGCGAACAGGAATAAAGCACCACATCGATCAATTCACCAAATCAAACACCTAGCAGAAGCAAAGTAATGCAAGCGGCAAGTTGGCTCACAACCGAGGAAGTTTAGTAAATAGAACACCTTCTGCTTTGTCAACTCATACTCTGGCACCTTGCACTCGATTCTGATCAACTGTATCTACACAGAGATAAGCATTTTGGGGGATTAAAAATTCCCCAGGGTCATTATAGTGCTGGCTCCCTCAATTCTTCCCACAATTCCCTGGTTCCCTCAAAATTGCTCCATAATTATCATGTAATACATCTACAGAGAAATAAATATTGCAACCATCATGTACTGTAAGGAACTACTACAGGACCGCATAAATTTTATGGAAATTTTGCCTTGATTACTCCAGGAAAGTTATGGAACAACAATGAATGTTTCTTTCATGAATACAAATGCAGAAGAATATCAAAAGATTATTTTTCAAAGCGTAGGCATTTTGCAATGTTTGTACAGAAGTTTCTAACAGCATGTAGTGAAGCTAGGAGCTTTCTTACTTAGCAAGGAGCATAATATCGTGAGATTGCAAATTGCAATTGGAGTTGTAGCTCCACCGGCCGATCTTCTGCCTTGTACTACGACATCTACGCATGGACACGAGCGCGAGCTGCCGAGAATCCACGTACTGCATCAATCTGGGCGTCTCCGGTCCTGCCTCCCTGATACCATCGACGGGGGAGGCGAGCCATTGCGCCGGAGCAAGCCGAGCACCCTGCTTGGGGTGAGTTGCAGCCGGGGGACGGCGAGCACGGATCAGCTGTGTCTGCTGGACGGCGAGCGGGGCTTCACGGGCATGCTATGAGCACGTGGTGGCCGCAGTGTTCGCAAGTGGGCGACGGCGGGGTGTGAGGCGGCGTTGGAGTCATCGGCCACAGCAGTGGTGTGTGGTGTTCGTCGCCGGTGAAGGGCCCAACAAAGACCTGGTAGGGGACCGACGGTGGCGGCGGGATGTGGAGGATGGCGGCGTGAAGGGGCAGGGGCAGGGGCAGGCCACCGGCACCAGCGGGGAGGCACCGGGGCAGTGGAGGCGGCATGGCGGCGTCGGGATCTAGGGTAGGGCGGGACATCGGAAGGCATTTCTTTTTTACGGGGACATTTTTTTTGCCATTTTACGGAGCTGGGCGGAGCGGTTTGTGGAGGAGACGATGGGTGGCCGGGTAAACCATCGCGCGGGGTGAATCGAAGGAGTTGCGCAGACGATATCAAACGGTAATTTTTAGCTGTAGAGATAGAGATAGAGATAGAGATGACAACTGAAGAAGATATGATTTACTGTTTCTGGGAACACACATAGACAGCATTTCAGATTCCCTTTCCAACCCCTCCTAATCAGGCTTTGAGCAACCTGCAGCTTTGTTGTTAAAGAGTTGCCAAAGGAAAATTTTAATTTTTAAAAGGATTTTTTGCTTTCCAAATATATCCAGCAATCCTACTTGCTACTCCCCTATCAGTCAAGAATCTGTATAGCGACCTTGTCAAGTAAGACTTGTTGCTGGATAGCATCCATTCTGCCCTGTCATGACTGTCAGATAAGGATACACAGATTGCAAATCCTCCAAAAACTGCAGCCACCTGTCATACTCCTTTCCATATATATAAGTCATCATAGTAAATATTGAGACGCACATCTTCTAATCAGCAATCCTCCCAAAAATCTACAACTATTACCATCTTCAATTTTGAACACAGCACCCCATTTGAAAAAATGTTAAATTTATGTAATCCTTTCCAACAGTGAGAGCTCCCCTTCATATTAGAATCAAAGCAAATCAAAGCCCCTTGATATATTTGGCTTCCACCACTTGGAACCATAACTCATCAGGCTCATGGAAAATCTTCCAAATCCACTTAACTAAAAGGCAATATCCAGGATCCTGGTATCCATAATTCCCAGTCCCCCCTTGATCCTATGGTCCGCAGACCATCTTCCATTTTGCCATGTGATATCTAAACTTCTCTGTTCCTGCCATAGACACTTTGCCCTGATGCTATCCCTTTGTTTGTGTACACTGTCTTGAAGATTGTAGAAGCCCATACTGTATAAAGGTATAATGCTAAGACATCAATTTGTCAAAATCTGCTTCCCCACAGAAGGCCAGAAGTTAAATGCCTCCCCTTCCATGGGTTCAACCTCTTCCCCATTTTCTGAATTATTGGATTAAAAGCCCCTGCTGGCAAGGAGGAATCACTAATAGGCACTCCTAAATATTTCGGAGTAACACTCCCAACACACAGTTTAACATATTTGCCAGCTTTTCCTTCTATTCCTGTTCCCCAAAAACATATACTGCACTCTTGTGAAAATTGATCCTTAAACCAGCCACTCAAAGCAGTGAAGAATCAATTTCAGGTTTCTAATAGACTCCTCTGACCCATCAATAATAATCACTGTGTCGTCAGCATATTGTATATGAGATATACCCCAGGAATTAAATCATCTAGCACCCCTTTGATATGACCTTTAGAGATTGCTTTATCCAACATAACCCTGAACGCATCTGCTACCAGATTAAAAAGCAAGGGAGAAAAGGGATCCCCTTGCCTCAAACCCATAAGAGTCCTAAAATAAGAACTCCTTTGTTCATTAATATTAATACATATTCTACCCCCTGAACAGTCTCCATAACCCAATTGATCCAAGTATCTGGGAATTCTTTTTGTTTAATCTGCTCTAAAAAATACCATCTGACCCTGGTGTCATACGCCTTTTCGAAGTCAATTTTCAGAATTAGCACCTTCTTCTTAGACGAACTCAGCTCATGCAACACTTCATGCAAAACAATCACTCCCTCCAGGATATTGTGGTTTCTCCCAATACATTTGATAGCAATTGGAGCCAGCCTGTTTGTTAGTGTTTTAATGATCCACTGTTTAATAGTATTTGCCTCCTTAATTTTAGGAATCAGCATTATGACCCCATAATTGAGCCTCTTTACATCTAATTGACCGTTCCAGAAATCTTGAAACAGCTCCAGAACTTTCCTTTTGATAAGATCCCCGAACTCGTTAAAGAAGACTACTCCGAACCCATTCAGGGCAGGGGCTGAATTCTCCTCCATATCCATGATCACTATTTCAATTCGACTTGTATAGTCGAGCAAAAAGCTTTCAGCAATGGTGCCTTCCCTTGCTCCACTTGCAGCAGATCAGAGAAACATTTGAACTAATTACTAATCATCCAACATTATCTGAAAATAGCACAAGGTAAAAGGTTGCAGCACAGGCAGTTTTGTCAAGACCAAAAGAAGGAAAAAAAAAATAATGCAACATTACAGCTATGGAGATTTAACTAACAGAGAAACAACCCACAAAGAATGATGATCCCTGGTAACAGTCCCTGGAGCACCTGCATTTACAATGTGGTGGGGGGGGGGGGTCTCCCTGTAATATATTCATCCAAATTGAAAAGTTAATCACACGAAGCAATTCATTTAGGGATATGAAGGTGACCATGGACCTCGCCCAGAACCAGAAGGCCCCGACCGGTCATCACCAGCGGCTGGGTCGGTGGCGCCAGCCGGGCCACGTCGGGGAGCATGCCCGCTGCCCGCGGTCCCTGCCTGCCTCGATGGGGGGCGGCGGTGAGCGGAGGGTGTAGCAGGAGAAGAGGTGGCGGGGAGCTAGTAGTCGAGACCACCACCGCTGCAGGAGCTCAAGGACAAGCAGGCCCTGGAGCAGCAGGTTCAAAGGCGGCAAGGCGCGAAGGAGCTGCCCGCCGGCATCCCGGCACGGCACAGCAACAGAGGTGCCGTCGTGCGGAGACAGTGGTGGCCCGCGGACACGGCGAGGCCCAGCTCCGGGAAATTGTATATGTTGTGGGCCATAGGTGGGCCTAGGGGACGTTCCCTGTGTGACGTGGATCAAAAGGGAAATTGGATCTTTGGGCCCGGCGTAGACTTGTGGTCAGCCTTGCCGTGAATGAATGAAGGAAAAAGTCTACTTTCCCTCCCTCAATTTTTTCGTGAAAATCTAATTTTTCTCCCCCGAATTTCAAAACCAACAAACAACCTCCCTCAACTTTTCAAACCATGCATTTTACCTCCCCGAAGTGGTTTTGATGGTGGTTTTGCTACAGTAATGGTGGTTTTGTCTTTTTCTTTTTTTTATTTATTTTGGCTGAATTTTTGAAAAATCATAGTAAATCAAAAAAAAAATTATAAAAATAAAAATTTTAATTTTATTGGACTCCACATAAATAGATCTACGTAGTGAATATATAATATAGTATGCTTTAGTATAAAGTTTTTGCTAATCTTTTTCTTTTTTATTTATTTTGGTTGAATCTTTAAAAAATCATATTAAAATCACAGAAAAATCATAAAATAGAAAATATAGTTTTATTAGACTCCACATGAGTAGATATATAAATGAATATATAATATGATATACTTTAGTATAAAAAATCTTGATGTAACTTTCAATCTATACTTTTCTTATAATTAATTATAATAATTCATAACTATAGCTTCTATAATTATTTTGTTGAACTAAAGCATACCATATTATATATTCACTTTGTAGATCTACTCATGTGGAGTACAACAAAATTGAATTTTTTATTTTATAATTTTTTTCAATGATTTGCTATGCTTTTTCAAATATTTAGCCACAATAAATAAAAAAAGAAAAATACTAGCAAAAAATTTGTATAAAAATATACCATATTATATATTCACTGCGTAGATCTACTTATAAATTTTCTATTTTTTAAATTTTTTATGATTTACTATGATTTTTCAAAAATTTAGCCAAAATAAATAAAAAAAAAAAACAAAAAAACCACCATTATCAGAGCAAAACCGCCATCAAAACCACTCCAGGGAGGTAAAGTGTATAGTTTGGAAAGTTGAGGGAGGCTGTTTGTCCGGTTTTAGAGTTCGGGAGGAAAATTAGACTTTCACGAAAGTTAAGGGAGGGAAAATAGACTTTTTCCATGAATGAACCGCCCACTCCAAATTTGTTGTGGGCTCATGGTTGTGGCCCGCACTAGTTAATTCGTGTGACTTACATTTTTTTATTCCTATATAATAAATGTTCTGTATTTATTGGAAAAGTGTGCCAAACATTTTTGTGAGCTTAAAAAAATCCATAGTTGCTAAACTAAGGCTCTAAATAATTTTGATTTCATCATTATGTTTTTTACAATAAATCCTTAAAATCAAGATTTCACGTGGATATATTTATATAAGGTTTTATTAAATGACATTTATCTCAATAAGGTAGAATATTTTTTATTAAGTACATTTAGATGTTGTAGGCCTCAAGATAAGATTTTCTGTCTTCATAAATCAAGCATCCCGAATTTAGAAAAATAATATTTTGTATTTAAGCGATTGACCTTTCACAAAATCTCTACCACATATAATACATCAATTTTTTCCTAACTCCACTAGAATCATGATCTCTCCTAATCTCTATTAAGTGCACCAATAAAATTGTACCCAACACCGTCTAAACTTTCAAAATCAAAGACATATCTTTTCTCTTACTCGCATCCAACGATGGAGATTGCTGGGATCCAACGCTCAGCACTCATCCTTCTCCCCACCCCCTGTGCCTGCCCGATGCCTGCACGTGAAGCTCAAGATGACTCGCTCTCTTCCATATGACTCTACACCTCCTCTCGCTGCCTCTCCATCAACCCTTGCCTGCCGCGCAGCCTGCCCCACCACCCTCGAGTAGTGCAAACCTTGCCTTCAGAAAGATGAAACCAATCACCATCTTGAATACAATTCATCTCGAAGAGATGATCCAAACCAATCAACGAAAATGATATGATCACGAAGGATCAATTCACAAGTAAAATATCAAGGGACACGATTTTTATCTCGAGGTTTACATCCTCACCAACACACTACTCCCCGTTATGTCGACCACACTTGTAGTTCGGTGGCTAATCAACGTCACAAGCCAACCCTCAACATGCACCACAAGAACTCACATGAAGTGAGGTTAGCTCAATGACATAAAATTCCACTAAGGATTCCTTTTACGAGCTCCCGAGGGGTAGGAGCAAGGCCTCTCACAATCACCATGTGTGACAAGAACAATCACCTTCACTTGCTCAACACCCTCCCGCTACTCCAACCGTCTAGGTGATGGCAATCACTAAGAGTAATAAGCTCAATCACAGCAAG
This sequence comes from Chrysopogon serrulatus, assembly GCA_015844335.1. NCBI lineage: Eukaryota > Viridiplantae > Streptophyta > Magnoliopsida > Poales > Poaceae > Chrysopogon > Chrysopogon serrulatus. The sequence continues at coordinate 189,410 of JADLZL010004788.1, read as the reverse complement.
AGCGTTCAGTAGTGCCACTAGATGCTCAATCACAAGACAAATGCACTAGAAGCTCTTCCAATCACTCTCTAGATCAATCATCACTAACCCTGTTGTCACAAAAGCTCCGTCACTACCCTGTTGATGGATATCCTATTATCATAGAAGCTCCGTCACTAACCTTGAAAATCGTCACAGAAGGTTAAATCTTGGATATTTCTCTATGATTATTTTGTATGCATTAAAAATACCAACATTTATCATTTGCAACCCAAATAGAGGAAGCACAATTATCTTCTGGACATATACCTATGTAAGAAAGACTCTTAGGAGCACCTATCCTCAACTGTATTCCTTCACAAAGAAACCCAAATGCTCTACAAACCCAAATGCTCTACAACCTTCTTTATTAATTAAGAAATAGAAAGAATTTTCAATTTGCCTCTATCAACACAAGCCACCTGTCGACGATATCTGGTCGGTAGCCTACCTTGGGGGTGCCCGAGGTAGTAGATGAGATCGAGGGTGGTGAGGTACGTGAGATCAAGAGCAAGAAATTAACACGAGACACGGGTTTAGACAGGTTTAGGCCATCGAGGTGACGTAAAACCCTAGTCCTGTGTTCTGGTTGTGGATTATGATGGGGAGTAATCTGTTTTGGAGGGGGTCCCTTCCCGCCTTATATAGTCGAGAGGCAGGGTTACAAGATCAATCTAATCTCGCCTTCCCTGATCGGCGTATCAATCAGCCGACCAGGAAATCCGATATACAAGGTAACTAATCTCCCGATGATCCAGGCGGATCATCCGTGCATGCCGAGCCGTGCGCCGTACTCCAGGATCCTCATGCAGCGCTCGGAATTGCCTTCTTGGGTTGGGCCCCGCCTGGCCGCTCGGCCCAGGCCCATGGCTGAGGGTACCCGTGGGGGCAATCCCCACAGCTAGTCCCCGAGCTGCTCGTGTGTCTCGACCCAAGTTTGGAAACTGTTGGTATTTCTAACGTCACCACTAGAAATAGAGATAAATCCTAGACCTAGTAACGGCGCCAGAAATACCTGGGTATTATAATTACTTGTCATTAGCAACTAGTCACCTTTGGATTACTAATATTCCTAATCTTGAAATAGGTTGTCATCCCCGATTATATTGCTAGGAAATTAGTATAGATTTATATTATACTTATAGTGACTAGGCAGATAAATATATGAATCAGATATAAATGTAAACTAATGGGTTCTACAAGCGGACAGATAATTATACCGTTGTAGCATTTCACCTAGGGAAGTATCCAGGTTGTCGATTTATAATTATACCTCTAGGAAGGCTAGGTGATAAACTATTATTGCCATATTGATGAAGTACATGGATCATTGATATTAATTGCACACTCTAATCTAATCAGGCATAGGTCACAAGATAAATAAAGATAAATATGGATGATAGTATAATCATCAAGTATCATAATTAAGGATAATCATCGGAGCATCTTACATAAATTCAATAAGATCAAAGTAACTAAACTAGACATATAATCAAAGTAGACAATGACTATTGCAATTAAGAACATATGAATATATTTAGAGTAAAAGTCTCCCTAATCTGAATATTAAATATAATAAAGTAACTAAGAACAAGATCTATTACCGAACTCTTGCGCTCCAGCCAGACGCCCGGGGCTCCAGATCCGATGAAGAACTAGATCTCCTCTACTTCTAATCTAACTAGCTAATCCTATAAACTAGAAGGTTCTTGATGAACTTGAAGGCTCTTGATGCTTGACGGCTTGAGGCCTTGATGAATAATGAATTGGCTCTCTCCGTGGGGGTCTACCCATGTATTTATAGTCCTGTGGGATGCGCGTGTGCGCCGGGATCAAACCGACTTAACCAACGGTGGAGATAAAAACCCTAGGCGCCGGGAGGAACATCCCGGAAGGAGGAGGGCAGCGGGCACATGGGGGCGCCGCTGGCGCCTCCCCGGCCGGCCGGCCCCACCTCAGCGACCTCGGCCCCCTCGCCCTCCCGGTGTCTTCTGAGGTCTTCCCCGAGTCTTCCCACGGTGTCCTTCGTGGCGGATAAGTTTCGTATATATTTTTACATTTAAATCCCTCTTTTCAAATTTTTAAAATCTCCTTGGAAATTACGAGAATATGCAAAACTCGTGGAAATTGTCGATAAATCCCTAGACTAGTGTGTTTTTCTTGTTTCCTTTTGGGTGAAAAGCTATAGTAAAAGTTGACGCTAATAGGTGTCAATAATACCCCCAAGCTTTATCTTTTACCAGTCCCTTGGCAAACACACTAAGCCTAAATATTTATTATATTTGGATCGAAGTTGCTACAATATCATTATATTTTCTAGTACACATGCTTTCACACAAAATTTCCTCCGGATCAAATAATGTATAGTTTAACCTTCAAACTTACTCATTTTACCTGTAATATGGGGCTTCACAACTTTTGCATAAGTCTTGAGCAGTCGAATGATAGATCAATCAAGCTAAACACTATGTCTCAAATTCTTTGTAATACTATAATTTTGGAGTTTTTGATAGGTTTTCAGAATAAGACTCAGAGCTTTGTTGTATGACACACTCAAATCTCTCAGCATATGTGGTATTTGTGGTGCTCTCTTGAGGCATTAATGTTGTTATGCCTCCTATAGCTAAAGGTATATAAAGTGGAGCATATAGGAGTGGCAATAACAAGGATATACATACTTGCAAAATATGTATTGTAAAGTCAACTAATGGATCCACAGAGAAACGAGGCATACAATCAAACTAAGATGTGCATGTGTATGAAATATGATGGATGGGTGTATATGTGTTATTTATGGCTAACTCCTATTTCTATACTTGCTCTTTTAGGAATGACTCTCTTTTAAAACTTTTCTCGGGAAAGACATGGGCTATCTTTATTATTTCTTTTTTATTCGTGGAGGCGGGTATCTAGTACCCATTGTTTTAATTGCTGGAACATTTGTCTATCTTTTACTCCCCCTTTCTTTTCTTTCTTTCTTTTCTTTTGCTTTTCTTTATTTTTACATAGCCACATGCATCCTTTGAATACAAAAAATAAATCGAGAGGTATGATCAGGACTTAGAGCATTAAAAGACAAGGGTTATCCTATGGGTTGTGGAACTATTTTTGTGTCCTCTCCCAGTGTAGGAGGTGAACATTTTATGATAAACATGTATGGAAATTTGGTGAATGATTGCAAGTACTCCTTGGAGTAGGAATAATGCATATGTGGACTGGAGTGTGCAAGTGATTCTTGGTTTTAAAAGCATGACAAGACTCTCATAAGGTATACAACATAGGTTGACTGAGCTCAATGCAAAGCAAGCAGCTTAAATATAAAATGGTTTTCCTATCTCTAAGATATTAATTTTGGCTTTGGTAGGAATTCACATTTATCATACAAGAGCTCATCATGTAAATTTTTAAATTTTTAAAATAAATTCTCCAGAACATAGTAGTGTTAGGAACAAGATAAATAGTAGCTCAACTTTCATGAATCATATCAATTAACTAGCTAGACTCAGCGCAAGCTTATACCTCTACAATTAAGGTTTAGAATAAATTCTCTAATTAAAACAACAATGCTTAGAACCGAGGAGATTTTAAGTTTGACGAGTAGATATTTAGTAAGCATTATAACAGAGCAACTATTCATCATCTCCAAGACAATTTTAATGTTCATCAAATTTAATAGCTCTAGCCTGGACTAATTTATACTTTAATAAATATGAAACTCAATTTTTGTTTGGGTTTTATCTTTTTATAGTTCTAATATCCAATATCTAGCATAAGACTCGATAACTTTATGGACATTCATGTGCCCATATATTTTTGGTATTTTATGACTATTTATAGTAGACTCAAAAACCGCTTAGGTGTAGTCACCTGATAACTAGGGGATGCTCCTCCCCCAAGCTTGATGATTGCAATATTTGGTGTAGATGTTCTTTCAGAGTGAACTAGCCAGCAGTGAACCTGGTGGTTGTCACTGATAGTCTCTCTCCTTGCTATGATGTGTTCCTGCATAAATACTTCACAAGAAACCAAAACTCGAGGCTCGAACTGAATAATGGGTTAGCGGTCAGCCAAAAAGTAATTGATCACTTTTATGAGCTATCTTTAAATGTTGTCCAATTTAAGCGAAATTTCTTTTTGGATTTTATTTTTATGATGCTTGAATTAAATATGAATGCTATATATATATATATTAACTAAAAGAATTAAATATGAATGCTATATCTTTATCATTTTATTTTTTTATGCCACCACAAAGGATATTCCTTTGAAAAATACCATCGGGTATCAACATGGGGCTTTTAATGATGCTATAAATAATGCAAGAAATATTTTTAAATTTAATATGCTTTAGTATGCTAACAGATAATGCTACTAATCGAATTTTAAATTACTAATGCATAAAATAACTACCATTCTGACCTTATGGCTAGGGTACGAAATTTAAAGTCTACCGACAGGACTCAGAAAAAGGTAAACACTTACTCAGTGGGTTCATTGTCTTAGGTAACCTTAGTCAACTCCCCGTCTCGTGGTGATGCATCGCGTGCTTCCTTCCATCTTGCTTCGGTCTCTTTTGCTTCTTTCTCTTCTAGCTTCTGCTCTTCTTCTTTGTTCGTCTTCTCCCATGTTTCTAATCGTGCTAGGATCTTCTCATTTTCTTCCTTGGCGAGCTGGTCCATCCTTTCTACTTCTTCTGCCAGCAACTTCAGCGAGGTACTTGCGTGTTCTCTTCTTGCTCTAGGAAACGATCTTTATATCTCACGACCTTACCAGGGAAGTCTTTCTAGCCACAGTGAGGCTGAGCAGCCCGACGGTGTGCTTGGCGTCTTCTCCTGTTGCGCTCTCTTCTAGCCTGTTCATGATTATTTAATGTTCTGAATTGACAGCGTACCTTTCCAGTAGGTAGGTTGAAGTGGATGTGTCCGGATCCGATGTAGATGTTGGCGTTGGCAGTGTAGAGGAACGGTCTTCCCAAGAGAATCGGGGAATCATCGTCTTCCTACATGTCAAGGACTAGAAAATCTGCAGGTATATATTGTCCTTGAATCCTTACCATAACATCCTTAACTATCCCTTCAGAAAATCTCAGTGATTGGTCCGCCATCTACAATTGAATACATGTTCGGTATAAAGGTAAATCAAACAATTCATCGTATACCTGTTTTGACATTATGTTGCAGCCTGATCCAGTATCACAGATGGTATAAGGAAAGGTGGTGTCTTTGATTGTGCATTCAATGATTGGGACACCTGGATCATCTCTCTTGATTGGGAATGGCTTGGGTAATCGGTGATCATTTTCTATGTTGATAGCTGTGATTAATTGGGTCGTCTCCTTAGGTGCATGCTTGGTCCTCCTCCATCTTCTATTGTTTCTATTGTTCTTCTTCTTCGGCATTGGGTACGATTCTTCTTCTTTTTGTTGTTGAAATTGCTTTGGGGCTGCAGGAGATTTTAGAACGCGGTTCTTGAATGTGAATCTCTCCTTCTTGTCTTTGATGGACAAGACGATCTTGGCGAACTCCGCATAGATGATGGCTTTTGTTGTGCACAGGAATGGTCTGCCCGAAATGATGGGTGCCTTCTCATCTACTCCTGTCTCTATGACCACAAAGTCAACTGGGACATATGATTGTCCTACTCGAATGATAACTTCTTCTAGTACTCCCTCAGGGTAGCAAATGGACTGATCTGCAAGCTGTAAACGCATGTTTGTGTACAACAGGGGATCATTTAATATTTTCTTATAAATTACCTTGGGCATGATGTTGACACTTACACCGAAGTCACGAGATAGCCTCCGAAAGTCGTGGCATCCTATGGCGATAGGAATGACAAGTCTTCCGGGGTCTCCCATCTTCTCTCGGTAGAGAGTGGTCAATCCACTTATACATCTGCGCAGCTCAATATGATATTGGGTTACATTATGAATATCAACAAGGTTAGCAGTTTTTAAATCTTCTGGTTGGCCTGGAATCTTACCTTTCTCTAGTGGAGGTACAGCAGCAGCTAATTGAGCTAATTGTGATTCTAACATTTTGTTAAAGCTATGCTGATTCTTTATGGCAGAAACAAAAGTATCCATTCTAGCATGTATGTTTTCCAAAGTTTTATCATTTGATGTTAGCTTTCTAGTCATTTGATCTAGTAGTTTGGATTGACTAGTAACTAATTCTCTCAAAGATGAAAGGTTGTAATTATTGAAGCTATTACCTTGATTGTTATCTTGGTAATTACCTTGTCGAGGTTGTTGGTTCCACCTTGATTTCGTTGAGGACGATAGTAGGCGTTGTTGTTGATGAAGTTCACATCCTCTTGCAGTGTAGGGCAGCCGATAGCTGAGTGCCTATAGTCTCCATATTTTTCACATGTCATATGAGAATCATCGATGTGCATGACTTCTTTCTTCTCTATGTTGAGCTTCTTCATAATGAGGTCTAGCTTGGAAGTGACCATGTCAGCTTCCTTGAGATGATGGATTCCTCCTTCCTTCTTGTGAGGTTGAGTACGTTCTTGATTGCATATTGAGTTTGAGGCCATCTTCTCAAGAAGTGCTTTAGCATAAGTGAGCTTTAGTGACAAGAAAGCTCCTCCAGCTGCAGCATTAATAGACTCACGGGTGCTAGAGATTAGCCCGTGATAGAAAGTCTACATTAACAGCCACTCCTCTATCCCATGATGAGGACAGTCTTCAATGTAGTTCTGAAATCTTTCCCATGCTTCAGTGAATGATTCATCATGTAGTTGATGGAAACTTAAAATCTTCCCACGCAGTGCATTGGTCTTGGCTGTAGGAAAGAACTTTGCTAGGAAAGCAGTTGAGCACAGGTCCCATGTAGTGTGTTTATCTTTGTTGATGTAGAACCACTGCTTGGCTTTCCCCAATACTGAGAACGGAAAAAGTCGGAGTAAGATAGCATCTTTTGATACCCCTCTGATAGTGAAGATGCTGTAGATCTCTAGAAAGTGTTGTAAGTGTGCACTTGTATCTTCATGTCCTTTTCCATAGAATTGGCTGGCTTGAACCATGGTGATGAGAGCAGGCTTGAGCTCGAATCCATTCTCCCCAGTATTGACTACTGGTCCAGTCCGGATGTTTGCTGTTGTTGGGGCAGAGAATTCTCGCAGTGACTTCTCAGCCATGTCTTCAAACATAGGAGCTAGGTCTTCACCTAACTGATCTTCTGCTTGTTCTTCTACTTCTTCTTCAAATTCTTCTTCCAGTGTTGGAGCTGGCTCCCTTAAAGAGTTGGCTTGAGCAGGTGTTCTTGATGGTGACTCAAATTTCTTCCTTATTTCTGCAAGCCTTTTCTTTCTAAGGAGTTTCTCAAGATCGTCAGTAAAGTTCTTTGGAAGAGGAAAACCATTCATTCATCACCCTACATAAGATAAGAAAATGATAACAATGAAGGGTGTACCTGATAGAATTAGAGATTGATTGATAATATAAGTTTATCCATGTATACAAAAATAATCAATATGTTCTAAGTTTATCATGCCTTCCCCGGCAACGGCGCTAGAAATGCTTGTTAGTATTTCTAACGTCACCACTAGAAATAGAGATAAATCCTAGACCTAGTAACGGCGCCAAAATACCTGAATATTATAATTACTTGTCATTAGCAACTAGTCACCTTTGAATTACTAATATTCCTAATCTTAAAATAGGTTGTCATCCCCGATTATATTGCTAGAAAATTACTATAGATTTATATTATACTTATAGTGATTAGGCGATAAATATATGAATAAGATATAAATGTAAACTAATGGGTTCTGCAAGTGGACAGATAATTATACCGTTGTAGCATTTCACCTAGGGAAGTATCCAGATTGTTGATTTATAATTATACCTCTAGGAAGGCTAGGTGGTAAACTATTATTGCCATATTGATGAAGTACATGGATCATTGATATTAATTGCACACACTAATCTAATCAGGCAGAGGTCATAAGATAAATAAAGATAAATATGGATGATAGCATAATCATCAAGTATCATAATTAAGGATAATCATCAGAGCATCTTACTAGTCATAATCATAGCTAGCCATTAAATAAACTAGAAAAATAAGTCTATAACTGCGTTAATTGAATAACTCTAATTAGTGCAACTACATCTAATTATCATTGCTAAATCAACCCTAAATTATTATTACATGTAAAGAGACATCAACTAATGAGGGTTTTAAGACAATAAAGTCACCTCCTTCGCGACCGCTCCCATGCTAGTCCTACATACGGGGTGGACTACGGAGGAACTAACATAGCTGTCACCTACGCAGACTACCACACGTCCCGACATGTCAGAGTGCACTCGTAGATAAACAAGACATCTAGACACCACGTCTACATATCGCATATCATCTACCCATTGTACATATGGATAAACGCTATACGAGCAATTACATGAATTTAATAAGATTAAAGTAACTAAACTAGACATATAATCAAAGTAGACAATGACTATTGCAATTAAGAACATATGAATATATTTAGAGCAAAGTCTCCCTAATCTGAATATTAAATACAATAAAGTAACTAACAACTAGATCTATTACCGAACTCTTGCGCTCCAACAGGGCCTTGCTCCGGATCCGATAAAGAACTAGATCTCCTCTACTTCTAATCTAACTAGCTAATCCTATGAACTAGAAGGCTCTTGATAAACTTGAAGGCTCTTGATGCTTGACGGCTTGAGGCCTTGATGAATACTGAATTGGCTCTCTCCAGGGGGGTCTACCCATGTATTTATAGTCCGGTGGGATGCGCGTGCGCCGCAGGATCAAACCGACTTAACCAACGGTGGAGATGAAAACCCTAGGCGCCAGGAGGAACATTCTGGAAGGAGGAGGGCAGCGGGCATAGGGGGCGCCTCCCGGCGCCCTGGTGGGGCCGGCCGGCCCACCTGGCAGCCTCTGGCTCCCTTGCTTCTCCTGGTGTCTTCTGGAGTCTTCCTGAGTCTTCCCGCGGTGTCCTTCGTGGTGGATAAGTTTCGTGTATATTTTTACATTTAAATCCCTCTTTTTAGCTTTTCTGAAAATCTCCCTGAAAATTACAGAATATGCAAAACTCATGGAAATTGTCGGATAAATCCCTAGACTAGTGTGTTTTCTTGTTTCCTTTTGGGTGAAAAGCTCTAGTAAAAGTTGACGCTAACAGGTGTCAACAGGAACCTTCCAGCGTCTTCCTCAAAGCTGGTAATCTCTCCGACGGGCGTCCGAGAGTCAATTGGCGAACCCGACGAGTCGGAGCGGTCGACGCCGCTGAGGCCGACTGGTACAACGTTGGAGGGGAGCAGAACCATGCCCTGGGACGCGTGGCGGGTGCAGAGGCAGAGAGGGGTGCAGGAGGTCCCACTTGTCAGGGAGACACGAGGTGCTCTGAAAAAGAAAAAAGTATCCGGCGCACAGATACCGTGTACCACGTCAAGTCACCGAAGGTGACGTGTACCACGTAGTCCCCGAGACTGGTAGTAGATGAAGTATGAAGTTGGTGCCAGGATCAAACTTGTCAAAATTTATTCTTTCAATCTGGTGTAGTCCCCAAGACTGCAGCATATTCTTCCGACATCTCTGTTTAATTCTCCAATGGGTATAGGGCCTGCGACCAGCTGACCACGCTTCTGCGGGCTGGCCTACTGGGCCTACCGATCTCAAACACACTCCGAAAAGCATCGCGCGTGGCCCAACGCCCAACAGAGAGAGTCGGAGTGGCGCGGCTTTACAAAAAGGGGAGGCGAAGCGTCGCGGTGCGGCTCCCAACACCACTGTAGTGAGTGACGGCTATTTAAGGACCGAATACGGCCACTGGCTGCACTTTTCCATCTTCCTCACGACGCCTCGCTCAACCCGCCGCTTTCTCGCCTTCCACTGTAGAACCATCTTCTCTCTCTCTCCCTCATCGCTAGCACAAATCGGTAGGAAAACCTAGATCTAGAATGGCCAGCGGCAAGGGATAGAGGCGTAGGTCCGCGGGCGGCGGCGGCGCGGGCGGAGATCTAGGGCGCGGGGCCCACCGAATGCGGAGGTGGAGTGGGCGCAATCGACCTGCACTCAGGCGGTCCTCGACGAGCTCGTTCGGGAGTGCGTGCTTCCTGATGAGGCGCGTGGCGGCCGGGCGGCCTACCGTCGGTGAGTCTTTTCCCCCACTTCTGCGAACAGTAACGAGCTTGTCGTGTTCGCAGACTATTTCCGTCGGGGATTTGGGCTGCCGACGCATCCTTTTCTTTGCAAACTTCTTGCTTACTACAAGATTCATCTTATCCATCTTCACCCCAACTTGATCCTTCATCCGTCCATCTTCATTCATTTCTCGCGAGGCGTTTCTTGGCATTCCTCCACATTTCAATCTTTTCCGCCATCTATTCTGCCTGAGGGCCTTCACTGGGGCCAGCTCGCCTAAGGTAGTTGGTGGTCTTTATCTGTGTCTTCATGACGGGATAAAGAACCAGTATCTTGGGCTGCCGCTCAACTCCTCTATTAAGGGGTGGAACACGCAGTGGTTTATCATCAGCAACCTCGAGTCACAGCTCTCGAACGAGATGAACAAGTGGTGGCGTGCTAACAGTAACTGGACCGAGCGGCCGTCGTCCGCTGAGATAGAGCAGGTTGAGGAACTGCTCGGCACTATTCCCACCATGAACCTGATAGGGGTAGCGGTGGCGATTAACTTCGTGCTACGGCGCATCCAGCCGTGCAAGGAGCGGGAGCATCCAGGGTACGAGTACTCCGGAAACGACGATCCGACGCGGGAGACGATGGCGTCGATCCCGCAGGAGCTGTTGTTTCAGCGACTCACACCGTTCTTCATTGGCGGCACTCGCCTGAAGAGTTCTGGGATGCAGAGGCCGTATAACCTAGGCAACCCCCGGCCGGCAGTGAGTTCTTATGTTATCGCAATGTTTTGTGAGTGTCAGTTTGGCTGACTGCTCATATTGGTGCGGTGTGCAGGACCACGCTGTGTATGTGTCGGATGTTCCCGATGACTCGTGGTCGACGGGTGTTGACCAACGGCGGCCAATGGAGGAGATCCACGGGATTGCGGAGGACATTTTTCGCGAGGAAGGAGCCAATGAGGCAGGTGGGGGAAGGGCTGCCCCCAAGCGCCAAGCGAAAGGCCCAGCGGCGAAAGGTGGCACGGCGGAGGCGCCCTCACCGAAAAGGCGAAAGAAAGAGTCAGCGCCCCCTGCCTCGTCTGTTCGGATAGACGAGGAGAAAGGGTGGAGGAAACAGGCCATCGTCCTCTCGGACGATGAAGAAGAGGAGGACACAAAGACGCTGGAACAGCGTGTTCGAAGCCATGCCGCGTCGAAAGCCAGCGGCTCGGCTGATCAAACGGGGCCGACGTTTGGGAGAATGCCGATCGCAGAGGCCGTCCCCGAAGGTGTCCGAGCAGCCGACGAGGTCCCCGACTCGGCAGCCCGAGGCGGGCAGCTCTGGAGGCCCCCGACGATTCCGCGCTCGGCACCACCAGTCTGATCTGTGAGTAACCTTTGTGTGCATCTCGTTTCTTTTCCATTCCTGGTGATGTCCAGGTTTAACTTAGGGCTGTTTTCGCAGCGACCCCATGGCGGAGGACCCCAGTCATGCAAAGGAGGGGGACGCTGGTCGCTCTGGTGGCGGCCCGCCCAGTCCCGGCGACGCGGGGGTGAACCTTGACCGGCCCACCGGCACGAAGGAGGGCGTAGTCCCCAGCCCTGTTCAAGGTGCGAGTTCTGTTGCTCCTACTTCTAGCCGACCGGTGGGAGAAAGCGCCAGGCGTCCTTCTCCGGTACTAGTCCCGCCATCCGCCAGCTAGGGTGGCGCCTCGATGGAGACCAGAAACATGGTAGAGCCTGAGCCGGAGGAAGTCTTGCGAGAGGTGCCGCGTCCGCGGGAAGAGCCCGCACGGCTTTGCCGCACCTTCTACATCGACCAGTGCGGTGAGCGCGTGGAGGTGGTGGATGACGAGATTGCCGTCAGCGAGTACCAGAACCTGACGTCGGATCTGGAGGCTGCTCAGCGTCGTGCCTTGGTAGGCTACCATATTGTTTTATCTGCCAATATTGTGAAGCTCATACTTGCTTTGTCTACAGGAGTTGGCCCGTGCCGCTGAGATACGCGCGCGTCTGCTAGAGCAGTCGGCGGCGGCCTACGAGAAGCTCAAAGCTGACAACGAACGGTTCCATCGTGAGAAGACGAGTCTGGAAGAGTCGGCTGGCCTGCTCGAGCGCAACCTCAAGGCTGTTTGTGAGGACGATGACCAGCTGTGTCAGCAAATTGAGGAGCTAGAGCGTGAGAACGCTCGGCTCGTAGAGGCGGCCTCTGCCAGCGAGCGGCGCGCGACGCAATCGAACGCGCTGCGGGCACGAGTGACCGGTATGCCCTCCCCCCATCTATGGCTGCGGTGTCATTTAATCTTCCTGTGCTGATGTGCGTTCTGCCCGTAGCTCTGGAGGGCGAGCTGCAGCAGTCTCAGCAGCTGGTCGGCGAGCTGACCCGCAACGCGGCCACCGCTAGCCAGGCGGCGGAGGCTGCCCGGTCCGAGTTACAGCGTAAGTGCTGTTGCCCCGTTGTGTTTGTTTATTCGATGGCTGTCGTCGGAGTCCTGACATTTTTATTGCATAGTCGTGCAGGAGAACGCAGCGGCGGCTCAGACGGACTTAAAAAATCACCTTGCAGCTACCGAGGAGCGCATGGAAGACGCGATCGTTTATGTGACCCCGCTGCTGAATCTCGTCGACCCGAATGGAGGGGTGTACGATCGGGACGTGCTCGGAGAGCGCTACCGTTTGGTCTCCCAGTTCCCCGTGCGATGCCGGCGTTGCAGGAGCGCGAGCGGGTCTTTGCCCATGGGGCGATGCGCCGGCACCGGGTCCAATCGCACTATCCTTGGGTGGAGCTTTCTCGGGTCGAGGTGGGCTTTGCCCGAAACACGTCGATCGCCGATATGCAGAAATTGAGCGTCGAGTCTTCTGACGCGACCGTCAAGATGGTAGACGACCTGGACCTATTCGGCGACTCTGATGAAAATGCGCCCTGAAAAGGGGCTTTAGGATTAGCATGTGTATTGCGCTCGAAGACGCTATGTACAAATGACATTGTTGCCATATTTTGTTATGTATGTAGTTTTCTTTGCCGTAATGCCCTGCAGCGTGTGACTTTGTCATCTTACCAGACTGGCCCAGGCTGCCTGGTGTCTCATAGCGCTAAGGATGTCGACCTTGTCATGCACGTAGAGGTCACTAGGATCAGTTGGGGACCGCTGCCGGCCGTACCACAACGCAGAGCGCTGAGCTGCTAGCACGTGTAGGATTAGGCCGGAGACAGGGTTGCTCCAGTCAGTTCGAGTTAAAGTGCGTACTGGCGGTCTTATTGGCCTCTGGTGCGTGGATAGCACGACTGAGAATGATATGGATGCATAAAGAGAAAAACAGGAACAACAAGAAACACATCATATTATATATGTATTTGGATTACAAAGGAAAACAGAGTACATATCTTTTATTCCTCTGGTCACTCAGGCGTAAAATCGTATCAGGTGTTCGGCGTGCCAGGAATTTGGGATATCCCGTCCGTCTGATTCCACCAGCCTATAGGACCCTGGTCGGGTTACTTCTTTGACGATGAAAGGTCCGTCCCACGGGGAGGACAGCTTGTGCATGCTAGCGGAGCTCATGCGGCGAGGCAAGATGAGGTCGCCGACCGTGAAGGGGCATTCCCGGACGTTGCGGTCATAGTAATGACGGACGCTTTCCAGGTACCTGGCCGACCGGACACAGGCGGCCAGGCGTTCTTCCTCTGCACGGTCCACATCGTCTGCACGTGCCTGATCGGAATTTTCTTCGGGGTAATTTTGGGCTCTTGGGGAGCGGAAGGCGACGTCCTCAGGCAGGACGGCTTCCGACCCATACACCATGTAGTAGGGGGAAACCCCTGTGCTCCGGCTGGTTTGCGTGTGCAGTCCCCAGACTGCTGGCGGAAGTTCTTTTAGCCATCTTCCTAGGTGGTTGTCATCTTTCTGGTACAAGCGTTTCTTGAGTGCGTCCAGGATCATTCCGTTGGCGCGTTCGGCTTGGCCATTAGCCCGCGGGTGCGCAACAGAGACATATTTGACCAAGATGGACCGCTCCTCGCAAAATTCCTAGAACTCGTTACCCGTGAAGTTTGACCCCAGGTCAGTGATGATGCTGTTCGGGAGGTCGAAACGGTGGACGATTTCCTCGAAGAACTCGACGGCCTTCTTGCTTGTGGAGCTGACGAGTGGTTTATACTCGATCCATTTGGAGAACTTATCGATGGCGACTAGTACGTATCTGAAGTTACCCGAAGCTGCCCTGAAAGGGCCGATCTGGTCGAGTCCCCAGACCGCAAAAGGCTAGGCGGACGGGATCGTCATTAAGGCGTGAGTTGGCAGGTGGGGCTGCTTGGTGAAAAACTGGCAACCCTCGCAATGCCGCACCAAGTGTTCTACGTCTGCGACGGCGGTCGGCCAGTAGAAACCTGCTCGGAAAGCCCTGCCGACCAGGTTCTGGGAGGCGCAGTGGCTTCCACAGATGCCAGCGTGTATTTCTTTCAATATCTTTATGCCTTCGGGCTGTAACACGCACTTCTGAAGAACGTTGGCATTGGCATTTCTGCGCATCAGCGTGCCATCCACCAGGACGTAATGCTTACTTCACCGTATCAGACGTTCTGTCTCGATTTTGTTGGTCGGTACTTCGGAGTTGGTGAGATATCGGATGAAAGGTATGCGCCAATCCTCCTCGCTGGTGGCTCCTTGAGTTTTTAGATTTCGGCGTAGTACGCGTCCATTTTCTCGCTGGTGCAGGACCAGTCCTTATTTGCCAAGTTAACGACCAAGGCTGAGTCACCGAAGACTTCTAAGCGCTTGATTCCCAGGGCTATGGCGACTTTGATGCCGTGGATGGCGGCCTCGTACTCGGCGGCGTTGTTGGATGCCTTGAAGTGTATCCTCAAGACATATCGGAGTTCTTCACTGCTCGGAGATACAAGTAAGACCCCTGCACCGGCGCCGCTAACATTGAGCGCACCGTCGAAGTACATCTTCCAATGCTGGGGGTGTTCGGGCGGGATCGGTTCCAGCATGTCCGTCCACTCGGCGATAAAGTCCGCGAGCACTTGGGATTTTACCGTTTTTCAGCTCGCGTACCCGATGGAGTATGCGCCGAGTTTGACCGCCCATTTGGCGATTCTGCCATCGACCTCTTTGTTTTTTATGATGTCGCCGATCAGATATTGGGACACTACCGTCACAGTATGAGACTGGAAATAGTGATTCACCTTTCGTGATGTTAGGAGGACGGCGTAGATCAATTTCTGTATCTGCGGGTAGCGAGTTTTTGACTCGTTCAAGACCTCGCTGATGTAATACACCGGTCGCTGTACTTTAAACGCGTGTCCGGGTTCATCGCGCTCGACGACTACTGCCGTGGAGACTACCCGATTCGTTGCCACGATGTAGAGGAGGAGGTCCTCGTCGGGAAGTGGTGCCGCTAGAATGGGTAGTGTCATCAGGAAGACCTTCAGGTCTTTGAATGCCTCGTCAGCCTCTGGAGTCCACGCGAATTTTTCAGTTGCTCGGAGGAGTCTAAGGAAAGGCAGGGCCTTCTCTCTGAGCTTGGAGATGTATCTGCTTAAAGCCGCTAAGCAGCCTGTGAGCTTCTAAACTTCTTTGATGTTGGTCGAGGTGACATCTTTGTTATGGCCGATACCTTCTCGGGGTTCGGTTCGATTTTGCGGCGGCTGACGGTGTTTCCGAGGAGAATACCCGACAGAACCCCAAAGACGCATTTGTTTGGGTTTAGTTTCCATCGGTACACTCGTAGATTCTTGAATGTCTGGTCAAGGTCGGCAATAGGCTGTCGGCGGTCTTGGATTTGACCACTACATCGTCGACGTATGCCTCGACGTTGATGCCTATTTGATCTTTCAGGCATGCTTGAATTGTTCGTGGTACGTTGCCCCGACGTTTTTGAGGCCAAAGGACATCGTCGTGTAGCAATAGGCGCCGAACGGAGTTATAAAGGCCGTTTTGACCTGATCTGACTCTTTGAGGGCGATCCGCCCGAGTAGCAGTCAAGAAAAGAAAGGAGTTCGCAGCCGGCGGTAGAATCTACGACCTCGTCGATGCGAGGAAGGGTAAACGGGTCTTTAGGGCAGTGTTTGTTAAGATCGGTGTAATCAACGCACATTCTCCACTCTTTATTGCTTTTACAGACGAGGACTGGGTTTGCCAGCCACTCGGCATGATACACTTTTTTGATAAAACCAGCAGCCAGGAGCCAGTTAATTTCTACCCTAATAGCCTCTTTCTTGTCCGGTGCAAATTGGCGAAGCTTCTGCTTGACCGGCTTGGCGGAGGAGGAGACCTTCAGGGCATGCTCGGCATACTTCCTCGGTACTCCTGGCATGTCCGCAGGTTTCCATGCGAACACATCCACGTTTTCCTAGAGAAAGCTGACGAGCGCGCTTTCCTATTTAGGATCGAGGTTGGCGCCGATCTGAGTGACCTTGGAAGGGTCACCCGTGCCGAGGTCGATTGTCTTGGTCTCCTTGTTCGTGATGGAGGAGCGCGGAGGTTCGTTGACCGGGATCTCCTGGTCTTCCGGTGGTACTTCCTTGGAGTCAGCAGACATTCCTTCATCTTAGTGGTGAGGCCGGCAGTCTCGTTGATGGCTTAGTTTTCCTGTTCGCAGGCGTGGGCGTTCTTGATGTCGGCGCGGAGGGTGAGCACGCCGCCAGGGGCTGGCATCTTCATCACGAGGTAGACGTAGTGGGGGACCGCCATGAACTTGTGCAAGGCGGGACGTCCCAGTATGGCGTGGTAGGCGGTGTCAAAATCCGCCACGTAGAACATTAGGTTCTCCTTTCGGAAAAGACCTGGTGTGCCAAACTGCACCGTCAGGGTCACCTGGCTGAGCGGTTCTGAGGCTTTGTCTGGGACAATGCCCTAAAACGGGGACTTGGCGGGCTGCAGAGCCTCTTTTGGGATGCCAAGCTCTCGAAGCGACTTTGGGAACAGAATGTTCAGGGAGCTTCCGCCGTCGATGAGGACGCGTCTGAAGTGGACGTTACCGATCACCGGGCCCAGCACCAGGGGGAAACGCCCAGGGTATGGTATCTCCGACCACTTGTCCTCCCTGCTGAAGGTGATGGCCTGATGGGACCACGGCAGGAAGGCTGGGTCGGCGATGGTGCTCTCGGCGGAGACTGCCATGACCCTCCTGGTGGTCAGCTTCTTGCTCCTCTTGTTCTCTATTACGGGTGGTCCGCCGTAGATTGTGGCCACGCCCTTGGACGGCGCTTGGTACGAGGTGCCATCGGGTCTCGGGTCACCTTCCTTGTCACCGCCGTTCTTGTCATCGTCGCGACGGCGTTGGCGCTTCTGGCCTTCCTCCCGGAAGACTTTGCCGAGCCCGTAGCATTGGCGCATGGAGTGCGTCCCGTTCCTGTGGATCGGGCATGGCTGATCCAGGACTTTGTCGAACTCGGCGTCGAGGCTGCGTTTGACCTTCGACTTGATGTTGTTGACGTCGTGTCGACGCTCGCGAAAGCGATCCAGGTGGTCGGATTTGTTGTGTCGATGATCGGGTCTGCGGTCCCTCTGGTCGGCGTTGCGATCGTTGGGTCGAGGGACTCCTACCGGCAGAGGCGGAGCCAAGGGCCTCTTTCCTGCGACGAGGTCCTTGTGGTGTCCCTCGGCCTTTTCTCCTTGTGCATAGGCGTCGGCGGTTTTCATCAGTTCGCCAATTGTTTATGGGCGCTTCCTATGGAGCTTCTCACGCAGGGAGTTGTTGTATGTAAGGCCTCGGATGAAGGCAGTAATGACGTCAGTGTCGTTGACGTTGGCAACGCTGGTGCGCAGCGTGGAGAAACGGCGAATGTATTGCCAGAGCGTCTAGTTCGGGCGCTGCGCCAACCTTTCAAGGTCATGACGCGTGGCCTGACGATCGCACGTGACCATGTAGTTGTCCACAAAAAGCTTCCGGAGTTGTGCCCAGCTGTCAATGGAGTTCTCTTCCAATCCTGTGAACCAGTTCAGAACTGTGGAGGCCAACATGACAGGCAAATAGTTTGCCATGGTGTCTTCTGTTCCCCCGGCGGCAGCGACTGCTACGGCGTACGTCTGAAGCCATTGCTCGGGGTTAGCCTTGCCGTCATAGGGCTCGACTGTTCCTGGGATTCGGGAGCGACTGGGCCACTGGTGTGACCGTAGCCTAGCGGAGAGAGGTTTGGGACCCTCAATCGTCGGCGCCGCTGTGGTCGGAGCCCCGTGTTCGGCGTCGAACCGACGCCAGCGCTCCATTTCGGCTTCATAGGCGTCTATCCACCTAGCGTCGATGATGGCACGAGCGTCACGTCCGGCGTTGATGATCGCTCGGGCGTTGGCGGGGGGCTGGTTGATGGACGTGTTCGGCCGGTTGTTACCGCCTTCGTTCCGTCGTGGTTGCGCCACGTCCCCGTCGTTGCCTGATCGGCGGGACCGTTGGGACCTTCCTGATCGGTGACGACTTGAACCGGAGGTGGAAGATCCGGATCGCATCTACCATAGCTTGTTCACCTGCACTTGATCAGCCTTGATGAAAGCTTTAGCCCGGTTTACCTGGGGGTCGGAGCGAGGGCCTCAAGTTTGTTAGCGGCGACGGTGAGGTTGGCGCTCGGGGTTGGCGCTACGATCTGTTCGTCGATGTAGACGAACTCGTCCGCCAGGTTCCTGTAGAGGTGTCGCCCTGGGCCGACCGCATCTCTGAGGATGCGCTGCTCCTGATCTTCGTAAGCGATGCGGCGCTCGGCCCGGTCGGTGTTGTGCGCCTCGCGGTTGGCGCGGTGCCCTTCGATTTCATCTGCTGGCGGGTTTTCGTCTGGTGAGACGGCTCGGAGCATATAGATCTGAGCTGGGTACACCAGGAGGGGTGTGAGTTCGCTGGAGGGTTCGGGCCCGCTCACGACGATCGATGTTTCCGGATCCGACTTGGGAGAGCCATCGGAGTCGGAGCCAGGCTGCTCCTCCAGGATGGTATGCAGTGACTCGTTGTCCTCCAGCAGACGGAGCTGCACCATGTTGACGGTTGGCGATGGATTGTCGGCCGGTGGCGGCCGGATGGGTTGCCTTTGTGCAACTTCCCGGCGAATATCTGTGGGATTATGCAGATCGGGTGGCCTAGACCTGTTCCTCCGGGAAGTTTAGCGATGACGCTCTGTCGAGCGGTTGGGGCGTTGGAGGAAATCCCCCAGGACCACTGGAGCCCAGACCCGGGCGGGTCGTCCGCCGGCGGCGGTTAGGCACCGAGGGCCGGCGGGTCTCACCAGATGGCCATTGGCCTTGGCGACGGGTGATCTGGTCGGCGTGATGCCCGGCGGCGGCGGCGCTGATGCCATCCTGGCCCGATGGGTGGGTGCTCGTTGGTGTTGCCAGCCGAAGCGTGTTTTCAGCCGAGCTCGATGCACTCGCGTGACCTCTGCCGGACCCGGTCGATGAGTTCGATCGGATCATCGGAGTTGACGGGGTTTCTCCCCGACGGGCCGCACGTGAGGCGCCAAGCCATCCGTGGAGGGGTCGCCGTGGCCTCGCTTAGAGGCGCCTGGCTTTGGTCGGCCGGGGCCGTCACCGTCCGGCTCCACTGGATGGGATCCGGGGTTGGTCATTCTCCCCCACCGCCGCGCTCGGCAGCGACGGTCCACGTGATGGATCTGACGGTGAAGGTCATGCTGGACGCGGCGGAGAGAGCGGCGGTGGAGGGAGCAACCATCTTGCTCAACGACGGATCTAAAATGCACACCCCTACCTCGGCGCCCGGTTCGCCGACGATATCTCGGTCGGCAAACTACCTTGGAGGGTGCTCGAGGTAGTAGATGAGATCGAGGGTGGTGAGGTGCACGAGATCAAGAGCAAGAAAGTAACATGAGACACGGGTTTAGACAGGTTCAGGCCGTCGAGGTGACGTAAAACCCTAGTCCTGTGTTCTGGTTGTGGATTATGATGGGGAGTAATCTGTTTTGGAGGGGGGGTCCCTGCCCGCCTTATTAACCCCGGGCAAAATACCCGATACCCGACACCGTGCATCGAACTACCCCGAACCTAGACCCGAATTACCCGAACCCGCGGTACCCGATCCTAAGTTTGGATACTAACTTTGATTACCCGATATTAGTTTGGGTAATTCAGGTAATATCCCTAGGTATCCGAACTACCTGAATATATGTCTATTCATTGATGTTATTTGTGATGTATTTTCTATTGAACACTTAAACCTATCACTTTACTTGTATATAATTCTCTCTATTTGAACAAAAAATTGTAATATGTCATTCTGTGCAAATTATTGTTGAAATTTAATACAAATTGCTACTAAATTACTACTAAAGTTTTGTATAGATAGCCGTTTTCTACCAAGTTCGGGTATATCGGAAAAACCCGAACCCGAACCCAAAATATTGGGTACCCAAAATTTCGGATAGTGTTTTTTTTAGGATGAATTTCGGTACTAATTTTCATTACCCGAATTACCTGACCGAAAATTTCGGGTAACCCAAACGCCCAAGGTGACGCCTTTATATAGCCGGGAGGCAGGGTTACAAGATCAATCTAATCTCGCCTTCCCTGATCGGCGTATCAATCAGCCGACCAGGAAATCCGATATACAAGGTAACTAATCTCCCGATGATCCGGGCGGATCATCCGTGCATGCCGAGCCGTGCGCCGCACTCCAGGATCCTCATGCAGCGCTCGACATTGTCTTCTTGGGTTGGGCCCCGCCTGGCCGCTCGGCCCAGGCCCTCTACAATTTTTTCTTCAGGAAAGAACATGGAATAAATCAAAATGTTGATGATCGCTGGAGTTACATTTGGGGATCTTCAAAATACAACAACAAGAAAGCTTTAAAATATCATTATTGGTTCTACACAAGCCTCACCAACTCTTCACCTAGCTATAGAAATCTAGTAACCTGGGCAACCATAAATTATTATTTTTTGACTGCTTCTTAGGGACAGACCAAATACAAAAAAAAAAAAATCTCCTAAGAAGAAAAAAAAAAATATGTCTCTAGATTATTATTGTTGTGTTGTTTGCAACACAAGGTCTGAGGAGACATGCCTCCATCTCTCCTTTGAGTGCCCTTTTCAGTCAGGAGTGCTACAACACCATATACCATCTCCTAGAATTTGAATGTTTGACCACTTGCTACAAGCCACAATAGGTTGGGGAAATCACGACTCAGGGATATCTTGATCACAACTTGCTAGCTAATATGGACAACAAGAAATGGTGTGTCTTTGACAGTGGGCAAGTTAGTGTTAACCAAATGGAAGAGATATAAGTTTTTTTGATAAAGGAAGGATTTTATTAATTCACTATTATTACATCGAGAAGATACAATAAGAGTGAATTCACTCTCGGCTTCTATGTAAACACAAAGCCTAAAAATAAAAAGCAACCCCGACACTCTAATAGCCATCAATTCTAAGACTAGATTGCCACCCATGTATCTAGGAGAAAAACGCCGTAGCCACTTGCATCAATTGTTGCGATATCTTCAACATCAAAGCCCGTGTGGAGAGCTTTTGAAGGATAACCCATGTGCATAGCAAATGGATTATAAAAAAAAACTACCTGCAAGGGAGAAAAAGCATGTGTTTTCTCAAAAACTAAATCATTTTTGCATAACCACATCGCCCAACAAATAGCTGTTGCATCCAACATAATTATAGGTTTGAGGTCCTTCTGAAAACCTCGAAGCCAACTCCCAAAGAGGTGGAAAATGAGGTTGGGAGAGATTCAACGCAACTTGTATGAACCCCAAATTACCCTTTCAAATCAGCATTCAAAGCAAAGGTGCTTAATTGTCTCGTTCTTGTGACAAAAACAACACTTCTCACTACCTTGCCTTAAGTTTTACTAAGTTGTCTTTTGTAATTCTTTTCCATTTTGTTTTTGGGCCTTGAGCCTTGTTTTTTCTCCCTGCTATAAATAACATTCTTTCACTTAGTGGAAAATCCAAGAAAAAGGAGGTAGGAGGTTCCCCTGCCGATTCGGTCAAAAAAAAGTGGCAGGCACCATTTCCTTTCAAAGAAACTACAACAAAACTCTTACAGTCCTTTTAAGAAAATTCTATTATAATACTAATGATTCTGTGGAAGCCTGTTGTAATACTAATCAATAGTCACCCAGACTTGCTTTTATTCTTGATGACTTTAGGCTTGGTCCTTTGAACTATAGAAACCTATATCAGATGAAATTGTTAACAATGTTTGTTTAATAAGAGTAGCTTAGTTGTTTAGGTGTGTGGATGTTTAACTAAAGGTTGGAGGTTCAAGCTCTCTATTTTGCCGTGCTGTTTTATTTATATCTCCTTGGATTGCTTTTTTTTTATACTATATATCCCCTTGGATTGTTTTTTTTTTTCATTTGCCATATTGTTTTATATCCCCTAGTTTGTTTTTTTCATTCTTTTTCCATGCCTTTTTCTTTTTGTTTTTACCAGTTTGGTGTTTTTTCTATTCTTCTTTCCCCTAGCGGATTATATACCCTTGGATTGTTTTTTGGGTGTGTCTCCATGGCAGGTGCCTGAAGTTTTGGCATTCTGTCAGTCATCTTCAATCTCTAGCTCAACTCAGCCAACCTCCTCTTTGCGCCCCTACTTCCTCACACCCCACCCTGCCTACCTCTCCTTCTTCTTCCTCCCGTCCCTCATTTCATGGCAAGCTATGGCTGTTGAGACGCTATGGCTTAAACTGGCTGCCTCTACCATCGCTAGGGCCCTAAGCCGCCCTCTCTGCATGGTAGGTTGCCAGCAAAAGCAACGTGGTAACATCGCATCTCCATTATCTGCCACTCAGCTCTCTCTCTCTCTCTCTCTCTCACACACACACACACTCAAATGTAAATGACTCTCCCAATTTAGGAACACTGAATTTGCATTTCACAAAAAGATAAGACCTCAGGGGGTGCTGAATGTTTTGCACAATGCTTAAACTGTTTTGCAGCATATCTAGCTTTCATTCTCATTGGAGTAATGAGCACCTTTGTGGTATAGAAAAACAACTTTCACAACGCATGCGCCTTACTAGTATAGAATAAAGAATAAAAACATTAAGAAAGGTGAGAATTACTAAAGCTGGATGCTTGGATTACTACCCAACACAAACATAGGGCATAATAATTAAACTAGGACAGAGAATCAAACATGACTACACTTTTTATTCAGTTACTTCCACTGCAGCTTCTACATATTGTGCTAATCTTCAATTGGTGCCTCCAAACTATTTTTTGGGAAATTATCCATCCAGCATGGTGTGTATATGAATGAGGTCTCAATATCAGCATAGGGGCCAGTGATGTCAAAGTAACCTGTTGAACATATGTTGCCCAAGTCCTGAAACTTTGAGGTATTCCAATGATAGGCTACTGCTCTAGACAAAGCTGTATTAAAGAAGACAACCTTTTTGTAAGGATGAAATCCGAGAAAACGGATATATCCTGCATAGCGCCCTTCAACCATGTCTTCAGTGCTGAGAACATTATCATCGTCAGAGTTCCATTCAACGTTGTCTTTCACTACCTCTGTACGCTTAGCACTCCCATCAGGATATCTGTAATAGTTGAGATCCTCCAAAATCCAGGGTCCATCTTGTCGATCAGTGTAGTTCTCACGTGCATGCAACTTATGTGCAAAGGTCATGAGATCAACACTATGCTTCAACTCCCACGCCACTTGTCCACACGATTCATTGAGCAGAAAAATCTCAAGTTCATCATCGCTATCACACTTAGCACAATATATCCCCTTCTCTGATCTTCCCAAAGAATACCAAGAGTTATCATCTCCTAGGGATGGGAACAGTTTGTAATTTGCATTTGAGATGGATATCCTTCAACGAGGAACAAAAAAAAGAATCAGTGAAAAAAAAAAAGGCCGTCGTGTACTTAAGAATGCATTCACAAGGAATATACCGTACCTACCTCAGAACAAGATGGTTTTCGCAGAGAAGGTAGAGCCTTCCACGCCAATAGACTTTATTCAGTTGTGTGCCATGATCCTCAACAGCAATGGTCGTCGTCGTCGTTTCCATCTCAGGGACGACATCCGGAGCAAACCACCTCTCGTCCCAGCGCCCGGTTTCTGAGGAATATACATATGCTTGCAGCGCAGACTTGTGCTCATCTTCCTGCTGATGGATGGAAGAACCAATCAAGAACACATGGTAATGCGGCGACACAGCGGGATCGTACACGAGGCATTGGTGTTGCCTCCACATCTGATGCGGTGGCAGCGGCAGCCATGCCCACTGCCTCGTAGCAGGGTTAGCGACGCAGTCATGGTAGAGCTGGGTTGCGCAGAGCAAGAGGCCGTTGCAGTGGTCCATGACTTGGAACATCCCAGGGATGAACTCCGAGTCGCCGGAGCCGGAGATGGAGGGCCCCGTCGTGGGGCGGACCAAGAACGCCGAGGAACTGTAGGAGCGGCAGTTGATGAAGATGCCGCCCACGGTGCGCGGGAGCAGGTCCGCGCGAAGCAGCCGCCGGTCGTCGACGAGGTCGCGCCACGCCCCCTGCAGGCGCACCGGCAGAACGCCAGGCTGCGCGGCGGGAGGCGGCGCAAGATGTCGGCGGCGAGGTCGTCCGGCAGCTCCCGTCCCAACAACGCCATCTCCTGTCCTCTCGTTCCTGCTGCATGACGGCGAGATCGCAAGGCCGGCGGACGGGACATGCTGGATCTAGTGGTGGGGAACTTGGAGTCGTCAGGAATCTAGAACTGGAACAATTTATCGCGAGCACGAAGCCGTAAACCCAAAAGACTCCTACCAAAACCCGATTAAAAAAAAAAGGACACTCCTACCAAAACGGAAATGCTTGGGACTGGATGTCCGGACGGCTGAATTTTGTCTGAAGCCTTAGCCGGTTATACAGCTCAATTGTTCCTATATTTTCTTTTGAAATGTAATTTTATGGTTACTAATAATGCATTTCAATTCATTTGTTTCAATTGATACGTATATTGTGTTAGTACTATGTATATATATGTCAGCGCTCCGTCAGGCTCGGCTCCAGCATCGCCTGATGGAAATCAGTCAACAGGCCAGGCGGCAACATCTTCAGCAGTGGGCTCCATGATCAAAGGCCGGAGCGAGCCAGAGTCCCCCAACCACGCTGCTGCCAGCACGGCTTCTTCTCTGTATTATTATTAAGTCTCTAGCTTCTTGAGAGAGAAGGCAGTTTTGATTGAACCTATAACGAACTAAGAAGCAGAACTCATCTCGTCCTATATATGTATCTTCCTCATTGCTGTTAACAAACTGGTGTCTGGACTCTGGAGCCATCCTTGGTGATTCTGTCAATGCAATTCAGTTTCTTGGGTAGTTGGGTACACTCATGGTTATGCTGTAAGGATTTTGGTGAACTTCGGCATGATATACCTTTCTCAGCCATTTGTTTGCTGCTCAGTTGCCTGGAAGTTCTTTGGCATCACCTCCTCTGAAGAATGTGCAAGTGGCCAACGGCAAATCTACTCAGTGTTCTTCACAATTTTTTTTTAGAAAGGACGAGAAAAGCTTTGCCATAATTTTTATTAGACGAAAAAAAAGATGTCTGCCCAGTTTTTTAAATGAAAACTCGGCCTAAAAACATACAACCGGGGAGAGTACTCCACTCATCCCAACCAACTTTGATACAACATCTGAGCGAGCACCACTACTTGCTCCAACTTGTTTGAAACGACCCAACTATCAACTCAACTAACAAATAATCAAGACAAGAACACTGGCACGCGGCTGCAGGGGATACGAGCAGGGGTTGGTCTACCTCGATCCTCTATGCATCGGTGGCGACCAATGGCCAAATAGTTGTAAGCATAAGGGCGTGTCTATTCCACATGGACGAGGGAGTACATAGAATTTTAACTCACTAGCGATTCTTCAAGCAGCAAAGCTCGCACAGATTCCAAAAATCTCTCAAGAAATATCTAAAGAACAGAGTCCTAGTACCAAAAGCTCTGAAGAAATTTCTCCTCAGATGCAGCCAAATCCGACGAACGAAAAATTTCCCAAAATAACTCCAAATATCACAGAAAAAGAAAAACATCAGTGGAGCACGAATTTGATCCTTGGATTACATCATCATGTCTGTTTAATTCAAATATACATCTCCCATGCTCTCATGGATTGATGACGCGGTAGATTACAATAACAAACCTTTTGAAAAGAATAGAACACATAAATGAGAAAAAATGCAACAAAATTGAAGATAAGTTGAACCGAAGACCCCCTCCATCCCTCATGGTACATACATGTGAATATCCTGGTACACTACTTGTATGATTTGTGGAGCATGCATATGCGGATGAATATAATAATCACACTGGCACGCCAAAGCTGCCGGTGGCCAGCATCATGGACGCCTTGGCCTTGGCGACGAGGTAGCAAGCGAAGTCGCACTTGGTGGCACACTTGTTGTCGTTGGGCGCGCAGTGCTGCCTGCAAGCCTTGAATGTGTTGGCGACGGCGTCGTCAGCCACCGCGGCAGGGCTGGGCAGTGCCTGCGGCGGCATGGTATCCTTGAGCACCGCGGTGGCGGCACCGTACCAGCCGCAGGCCTCGGCGCAGCTGCCAGGACACGCCGCCTGCGGCTGCTTTTTCGCGGCGGCGCACTTGCGGCTGCAGGCATCGCTGCAGGCCTCAAACTTGAAGTCATCCTTACCTGGGACACGTGGCTTCGTCGGAGCAGCCAGGCCGCTCGCCGCCATGGTCTTTGAGAGAGCGGCGATGGCGGGGGCGAAGAAGCCGAAGGTGTCTGTGCACTTGTTGCTGCACTTGGTGGCGGCGTCGGCGTTGCTTTTTCCTCGGGGATGCAGCTCACGTAGCACCCCGTCGAGCACATCTCTATCTCCTGCACGGCCGTCGAGGCCTTCCGCGGGTCCAGGGCGGCGGGGTTTGCCACGCTGCCATTGAAGATGGAGATAGAATCGCACCTCCGGTCGCAGCCGGGATCCTCGCTTTTGGGCAGGGCGGTGCACAGGTCGTGGCACTTTCTCGCGCACATGGCAGCGGCCTTGACGATTTTAGCATCACGTTCGTCGTCCTTGTCAGTCCTGCTCACCGCCGGCGGAACCAGCAATGCGATGATGACCACCACAAGCGACACAAGGAACCACAAGCTCCGAATCCTCATCTGGCTGGACATCTTGATTTATGATCGATCCTATTTCAGCCTTTTTTGTTATTAATTTGCCGTTGATATATGCATGGTTGCATCGATCACTCATGAATTTATACGTGCACACACCACCATAATTAGAAAGAAAAACTCCGATCCATACATACATGTGAGGCTACGAGAGTTTTGCGCTTCTTCCCGATGCTTAATTTAGATTTTACAAATTAATTTATTAAGTATCTATGAAAAGGAAAAAAAAAAGGAGATAATGTCAATTCTCACAAACGAAGTCCACATGATTGGTTAGAAATTTGTATCTCACCAACGAAGTCGAGTTTGAACAAGATATTTTACAAGGTTGTTTATCATCATATCATCTCATCTGTGTGATTTTTTTTTATGAATTTAGACAACTTTTTTACTATGGTTTGGACGAGTTTTTATGGGAAGTTAGTTTGCACTAAATATGTTCCCTAGTTTTAAACATAGTTCATACATATATAGAGTTCAATTCAAATATTTAGCCAGTCTCTGATCTGTCCCACAAAAGCATTAGCGAGATAAGATAGTTAGAGATGGCTTCGATGTCGGCCTTACTCCACGTCTTCTACAGGAACGAAGCAGTACTTGCAATGGTCGTGGTAAACCACTCCATCCATATATAATAAGAGCGAATAAACCCTCAGTACAAGAATAGACTAACTGAGAGCATGCATGGCTTTATTTGCTGGAGCTAGCTGGATAGCATCACTTGCAAAAGTGCTTACTAGTAGTCATCCTTAGGCCTTGTTTAGATGGTGAGAGGGGAGAGATTGAAAAGTCCTGTAGCACTTCGTTTTTATTTGGTAAATATTGTCCAATCGTGGCCCAACTAGGCTCAAAAGATTCGTCTCGTGATTTACAACCAAATATGCAATTAGTTTTTTTTATTTATATTTAATGCTCTTTACATGCGGCAAATCATTTGTGAGAGGAGAGAGATTGAAAAGTCCTGTAGCATTTCGTTTGTATGTGGTAAATATTGTCCAATCGTGGCCCAACTAGGCTCAAATAAAAGATTCGTCTCGTGATTTACAACCAAACTGTGCAATTAGTTATTTTTTTATTTATATTTAATGCTCTTTATATGCGGGTATAAATTAATGTGATGGAGAGAGAGTGGAAAAACTTGCAAGTTGCAGGTGCATCTAAACAAGGCCTTACTTTCAATATTTTAGCATCAAGTTCGTTGAATTATTTATAGCTAGATTTTGCACACACTTACTAGAGCATTTACTTGATTAAAGCAAACAACAATTATAACACCTTCGGCCCATGCAGCCATGGCATGCGCGGCCGGACCATGGCAGCAGAGCCTTCCATTCTGGCGAGGATGACCGTGCATCAGCTCCTTCGATGGCGGCTATGCCTCCTAGGGTTCAGGGACGCAAAACGAGCAAGAGAGGAGGGAAAGAGAGCCAGGGACGGAGGAGACCGAAGGCGACCAGAGTTTGGTGGACATGGCACTCGCGACGGTGACGCGGCTCTGGGCCTGCATGGCGTTTATCTCGGTCGAATGGGAACAGAACTAGGTCAGGGTGGCGACACGAGGCTTGGCGACACGCCGGAGACCGGGGATGGTATGGTGGTGCGTTGGCTATGATACGACAGCAAGCATCGGGTAGCGTGGCTACTCTAATGGAGCTAGCGCAGGCGAGCTGGAACGGAAGGAGAGCAAGGGCAAGAGGGAGGATGAGAGCATGGAGGGTGCGGCACCCCACTTTTCTCCTCTCCCAGCATGGATAGCCTCAGGGTCGGTGCCAGCGTATGGGCACCCCGTGGCAGCCAAGCCCTGGGCCAGTCGACCGGCCGGACTGCCGGCGTCGGGCTCCGACGGCGACCAGGGATGGGCGCGTTGAGGGAGAGGCTCAGGGGTGAGGTCAACGTTGCCGCCCGAGCCGCCCGAGAGCGATGCGGGGGCACTTGAGCGATCTTGTTTCAAATGAACTTTGATCCCTTCTTCTTCAGAATTTCGTCAGTTGAGTTGGCAGGTTCTAGGCTGTCAGTTTGTCTCAGCTGCTAAAGTGTTACTTTTGGGCCATTATGACATGATTGTAGTTGTTATTATAGAACACTAGGTAGCATGCCTGTGCGTTGCTACGGGATAGCAATTTTAGTTTTAAAAACACACAAATCACACGATAAGATAACAATACAATATAGATTGAGGTTGCTGATTTCAGATAAGTTGAGTAGCATCAGAGTAAAGAGCTTATTGATTAGTTGTTGTTATTTTGTTAAGAAGTGCAGGGATAAACATTACGCGTATTTGTCTCGGAAACACATTCACAGAGACGGTAAAACGAAGCAACGGCTGTCTGGCACTTCAAAGGGTTTCTATTATTGTACCGTACAATTTGTACGTGAAGTTACACACGGCAATACTCCAATAGTAACAAACCGTAGTGGTGAGATCATCTCGATTGTATTCCCAACATAATGAGTCAAGTACTTGTATCTCACACTTTTTTGCATGAACAACAGCTAAATACCAATGTGTGTTCTTGATATTTATTGGAAGTAGAATCTAACAGAGACAATGACATACTCAGATATGTAAAACAACAGAATATAAATGTATGAACATGTAAAATATAGAGATATCAGTTACCATGTCTTTGCTTAAATAATTTTTAACAATCTTTGTAATGAAGTTTCCATCTTCATCTTCACTTATTGTAAGGTTGTCATCCCGTTTTAGTAGTCCAGAGTTAATAGGATTCTCAAAGTAAACCTTAAGACCATTTCTAACTTGTAGATGTCCTTGCTCCTTCAAACAACAGATATATGCACTTATGACCTACAAAGACAATATATAAATAGTAATGATTATATATTATAAAAAAAAAGTAATATTAGATAGACGTATTTAAAAAACAGATTAGTACACTTACGTCATCGTTTAGATATTTTGATGGGTCTACAAGACATGTAAGTTGATCTTTATTGACAAAGATATCATCTATCTTCACAAGTATATCATTGATCAAAGATGTCTCTATTGCCGTTTGAGCACAGAAATCATTGTTGGTCATTGTATAATCTGCAAGGAACGTAAATTGAACAACATTGTGACATTCGCCATATTTTTGTTCAGTTTTGGACAGGGGTGCAATTTCTTCTGAAAATAAATACCTTATGGGAGTTCATCATATTTTTGTTCAGTTTTGGACAGGGGGGTGCAATTTCTTCTGGATTCATATTGTCACAAGGTTTCTCTTCGTCTGAGTACAGGACATTTGAATCCATAGCAATGCCTATATTGGCTTGCAAAATGTAAAAAACAACAAAATTAACAATTCAAATAGTAATTTCTACAAATACTTTGGATAAAATTAGAGATGAACAAAGGATGGAGAACATAAGCAACTCAGCGCTGTATGCACATGGTGAAATGGACAGTTATTGTGCTGCAAGGAGAGCGGGTTATTTGTGTTTGGTACCTGCATGGATGGTGACTGAGGGGATGGGAAATTCTCATTCAAATCTTTGTCAAACTCGAAATCCATCAGATCTGAACATCACAGTAGTTTAAATCAAAGCAAATAATACATCTATGATATCAGAATACAATAATACTTTACAAATACCAGACAGATCAGGACTCACTCGAAGGTGGGGAGTCTAGTTGCTCGGCGAGATAGCTTTCTTTCGATGATGGGGCGTCTAATTGCTCGGCGAGATCTTTTGAACACTACTGCAGAAAATATTTATGGAGGCGGGCAAAACAGATTAACCGAGGCGGTTTTGGCAACCACCTCGGACGTATGGTCACGGTAAATAGAACATTTTCTGAGGCGGTTATTTTGCCCGCCTCGGTTAATCGCATAGAAAAACAAAAAAAAAAAGAAAACCTGCAGATAAGCCCGCGAGCCCATGGGCTCGCCCGAGCCCATCCACGAGCCGCGCGGTCGTTGCTCGCCGGAGGAGCGCCGCAGGCCGCATCCGCCTCTCCGCCACCGGATCCACTCTCTCCATCGCTGGATCTGGCCTCGCCGCCTCGGATTCGCAGCCGGAGAGGCCGCATCTTCACCGCCGGCCCGCTGGATCCGCTACGCTTTGTCTCTCCACTAGGTCCGCCACGCCAGGCTACGCAGCCGCCGAGAGGCGCCGCACTTACCACCGGAAGCGCTGCCGCCATGGTGGGGCCGGGCCGCCAGCGCGCCGCGCTACGGTCGCGCCTGCTCGCCGCGCTGCTGCTGGCGGGGGTCGCGCCTCGCCTGGGTCGTGCTGCTGCCGGAGGGGCCGCGCCCGGCCTGGTCGCTGCCGCCGGGCTGGCCGCCGCCGCTGATCGGGTTTCGACCGCCGTCGGGCCGCGAAGACGGGCGCCCACGCTGACAACGGGGCTGCCGCGCCCCACGCTGACGCGTGGCCGCGCCCGCGCTGCCGTGGTGGAAAGGCCTCAAGACGGCTGTGGTGGCCTCCGCCGTGCCGCTGTGGTAGAGGAGTGGGGAGGGAAGAGTTCGGGTTGAGGAGGGGAAGTGAGTTGTGAGAGCTAGGGTTTTCTGGGTATATATATTATGAACTGTTATCGGGCTTCGTTTGGGCCTGGGCCCTCGAGTATTAACCGAGGCGGATCTTATAAGCAGCCCGCCTCGGTTAATAGAAAACCGCCTCCGTTAATGGATTTTGCGAGGCGGTTTTCTATAACCGCCTCGGTTAATAAAAAATGACCGCCTCAGTTAATTAGAGGCATTAACCGAGGCGGTTAAAATTATGCCCGCCTCCAAGGGGGTTTTTGAAAGGTCGCGGTTAAATTTTTTTTAGTAGTGGAAGGTTGAGTGTTCTACTCGACAAGATTAGAAACACCTCCTGCACAAGGATATCCATCGAAAGCTTTTACTTTTATAAGTACCGAGCAAAATAAAAGATGAAATTCGAGTCCAACTTGGATAATAAAAAAGAAACTAGAAGAAATTCACGTGCAGGGCAAAATAACAGACAAAATTGGATTCCAATTCCAACTTAGATACGCAAAAAAGGAATTAAAAGGAACTTGCGTCGAACATGGATTTCAGGTCACCTGTGATTCAGACTCGCTCGGACAGAACCGCTTCTTGCACAGCTGTGGACCTCCGCCACTTTGTGCGCTGCACCAATCCCAGGCATGGCGGCGGGCTGGGCGTGCAGCAACACGCAGGAGGCACGTGGCAATGTCGGAAGCGGCCTCGGGTGCGGCACAGGTCCGCCGCCCGCCAAATCCACTAACCACCGCGCCACCGGCGGCCTCGGGCGCGGCGACGAACGCCGTGTCCACGTTCATGCCGGCATAGAGGGTGAAGCGATCCACGGACGCCCGCAATGGCAGCGGCCTCGGGGCAGGCGGCCGACTCGGCTTGACGGCGGCGGCCTCGGGCGCAGCAGTGCGAGTGCGCTCGCGCCGCCGGATCCACCCACCCGGAAGCCACCGGCGGCCACGGCCGCTTGGCGTCGAGTAGTAGTAGTCCGTAGAGGGCGGCGATTCACGGACGAACGCGACGGCAGCGGCCTCGGGGCAGGCAACCGACTCGGCTTGACGGCGGTGGCCTGGCCGCGGTGCAGGTGTGCTCGTGCCGCCGGATCCACCCACCCGGAAGCCACCGGTGGCCACGGCATGGCGTCGAGTAGTAGTCGCCGGCACGGCGTCGAGCAACACGAGCAACACCGTTTTCCTCTTTTCTTACGTACGGGGATATGGGATGGGATGAGAGCATGGAGTGGGGAATTGGAGGCCGTGGGCCTGACGACGTCCATCTGTTCATTGGGCCGAAATGAAACCCTAAACATTTTGTTGGGCCATGAATGGATCGAAAGCCAGCGAGTGACAAGACAATTGGGCTAATTTAGAATGGGTCAGACGAAAAAAAAATGCAGAAATTTTCTCTATTAAATATTAGGTATAGATATAGATATATAAGATCGATTTTTTTTTTTTAAAAACAGTAAACATATATATGTATTTTTTGTATTATTATAATTACACAAAGGCTCGAAATGTTAGAATGGAAAAAAAAACGCACACGTACACCCGGCACACCCGGCGCATGGAAGCTGACGTCGTGCTGTCTTACCGTGGTGCTGTGCAAAACGTGGAATTGGCGAACTTCACTGCACACACCCTCCGTCCTCCCTTGGGACAGGATTGGTTACGGCCTACGGGTACAACAAAGGCAGCACGGAGACGACGGACGATCCATGATGTCACAAACCGCCGTGGTCCCTCCCTACTGACGTCACGGTGCCAGCCTGGACGTTCAGCAACGGGCGTTGCGTGCGCTGATGAGAGGCTTTGCTTGCTTGCTGGCCAAGTTAGTTGGTTTGCTTTGCCAGCTGATTCAAATTGGCAAGTCTATGGACAACGTAACCACGCACAGGTTATAATCTGTAACAACCATATACTACGCGCACACTGGCACGTTTTTATATAAAAAAAATTATATGTACGCACATTTCCAAACTCAATATAGTTTGCGTTATTATTAATGTAAGGAATGGAATTCGTCATAGGTTGATGATGTTTTTTTAAATGAATTTTCGATTAGTTTTAGGAAGGCACTCACATTCTTTCGAAAACATTAATTTCCAAACATATTTTATATATAATGTTAAATCGGATTGTAATATTTTCAAATGCAGATTTATTCCATAAAAGAATTTGGATTTTTTCTAAAAGAAAAACACTTCTATATTTCTTTTATAAAGTCTAAATGATCTCCCTAAAAAATCAAGAAAGTCCGATTACATCTTTTACAACTGACATGGCGCTTACGTATCACGACTGGCATGGCGCTACTTTGGTGGCATAAAGTCAGCTAAAAACCAGTTTCAAAATCAAAGAGGTAAATATGATAATTTCAAGATTTGAAATCTAAAAAATCTCACTGAGAGGTGAATCGGACTCACTCAATAGTAAATGGAGGTCAAATGGACTTCTTTCATTTTATAGGATTTTTGAAGTTGATATGTACAGTACTGGATTGAATTCGACGGCCCACAAAGGCCATCACGGCCCATTGCAAGAACAGAATCTGGCCCTCCCCTCCGTTGCTCGCTATATAAATTACCCTGCCTGCCCCTGGCATTTCCACAGGACACCAACCCCCCACCAAATCGAAATCGAAAATTGAAATCACCCCCAACCTCCCTCCCAAGTCCCAACCGCTGCGTGTCTCGTCTCGTCTCAACAGAGCACGCTGCGGCCGGCGAGCGCCGAGGTCCGATGGAGAGAACCTGGATGATCCTCGCCCGCGTCATCCGCGTCCAGCCAGCCGAGGCGGAGGCGCAGCCGGAGCAGGCCGCGGTCGGGGAAGCCGACCAAGCCGCGCCGGCGGGGCAAGCCGGGGACGCCGCGCAGGCGCAGCACGCCGCAGCCGTGGAAGCCGAGGTCGCCGCCGCGCGGGCGGTGCTGGAGGGCCTCGTCGACCGCGTGGACGAGGTGGCGGCGAACAACTGGGGGAACCCGGCTTCACCGTCTCGGTCGCGCCACCGGCGCGGGTCACCTTCGTCACCGCGCGCCCCAACGCCCACCCCGACGCCCAGAGGCCCGACAGCCACCCCTACATCATCGCCACGGGGTCCATCTGCCTCCTCGCCCACTTCGCCACGGAGCCCTACTTCGGCACGGACTTCAGACCATGCTTCGCTTGGAAGATGGAGAGGCAATTCCACCACCTCATCGTGGTGCGCCACTTCCGCAGGGCCGGTGGCGAGATCGCGGCGTCCGCCGTGCGCGTCCCCGCCCGCCACCACAGCGTCCCCGCCTTGAGGAATGTCGAGAGCGTCGGCCTCGTCTGCGACGGCTACAACTACACGATCGCCGAGCTCGTGGTTAACACGGGTCGGGCCAATCCCTCGCTCGAGCTCGTCATCTTCAGATCGGACCACGGCTACTGGTTCCCGGTATCAGGACTGGGGTCTCCGTTGGTTGCTTCGGATGCCAACCGGAAGTGGGTACCCAACGGCGCGGTCTCCGTCGGCAGCACGGTCATGTGGTTCGACCTGTCGTGGGGCATCCTCGCCTGCGACGTCGAATTCAACTTTGAATTCCGCTTCTATAGCCTCCCTCATGATCGTGCTCTCACGAAGGTCCGAGCCCGAGCCACGGAGCACATCCACAACAGGCGCTGCATCGCCGTGAGCGGGGACTTGCTGCGGTACGTGGAGATCATCGTCCCCGACGCCAACCCCAACCCCAATGACGGAGCAGCGACGGTGTCCATGTGGTATCTCCTGAGGGCTGACCAAGAATGGCGATGGATCCCGAACTACCGCGTGACCATCCAGGAGATCTGGAACGACAAAAGCTACGCTGGGACCGGGCTGCCGCAGACCATCCCCGTGCTTGCGGGCGTGTCCCCGGCGAACCCCGACGTGGTCTACTTCGACCTGAACCACCGCCTCTTCGCCGTCAACGTCCCGGAGCGCATAGTCGTGGACTACGAGGCCAAGCAGCACGAGCTGGTGGCAGCGCCAGAGTCGTGGGCGCCGCAGTCGCAGACGGGCTCCAGCCGCTACCTCGTCACTTGGAACCTGGAGCGCCCAGGCAAAGGTAAGACCAACTACGTTCCAGTTCCCGCAGATCAAATTCCATGTTTCGAATCTGAACAGCAAATGATCCCTGCTGGAGAAGTAGTAGTACCTGGGTTCTTTAATTACATGCTTCGAATCTGAACAGCATTGCATCGTGTGATCAATTTTTCTGCAACATTTAGTAGTCTACTGGTTCTGCTGCATGCCCTGTTTTGGGAGGTTTAGTTTGCCCGAGAGAAGATCTCGCGTATGTGTTTCGCGGTGACATGGATTTCAAGACTGCATTGCTATGCGATCTACTGATACATCTGTCTGCAATTGTGTGCATGGAATGCTTGTGTTTGCAGTACTTGTGCAGTGTGCACACTGCGTGTCCTGTTTCAGGGTGTTGTCCCTCCTGTTTCACGCAAATCATCCCTGCTGGAGAAGTGTATCTGGTAGTAGCATCTGGGTTCTGTAATTACATTACATGCTTCCAAACTGAACAGCATTGCTTTGCGTTTCTGCAACATTTAGTTAGTTGTCTACTAGTTCTGCTGCATGCCCTGTTTTAGGAGGTTTAGTTTGAAGTAATTGAAGTTACACATTTGACAAATCATTCATATTATTAGGGGCAATCTTGTTGTCATGAGTGCTTTAGCAAAATAGCAACCATTTAACATCCTGTGATGATTCTCTGTTGGCTAGTACTGGTGTCCATTTTTACTCTGTGAGGATACTTTTGGTATACCAGTGCTGATGTTGGGAACAGCATGATTGCAGATTCAAATCACATTTCTGTCAGTATAGATGACTGTGCTGATGATTGAAATCAAGTTGGGAGGCTTAAACTATTCGATAAATTACCATTTTCCATATTATCGCTGCAGAGTTACTGGGTACATTTAACTTTGTTATTTATGATCCATTTGTTCTTATACGGAGGATTTATTTTTCCATATAAAAGAAGTGACTCTTGTACAAGAGAGCCCCTTGTATAACATATGCTGGTCCAACCAATTAGTGTCACTTGATTTCAGAACTCAGAAACTAGATTCGGCTGGTTAACAGTTTTCCCAGGAACTAACAGATATATAATGCAATGTGTATCATGTGCGCCATTGTTGCATACTGTTTCTGTCATATATACTGTTTTTCTCCAACTGTGCTAATAGTTTTGTGCTCTCGGTTCTGAGATTCAGAATTCAGTCCCATTGTCTAACTACTATTCGCTTGTCTGAAGCAGAAACCATCATTGGGCATGTATCACCGGACCTGCAGGAAGGTGGTTTTCCCGACGACAAAGATGATCAGCCACAGGATCCCAAGGGGAAGGGGAAAGCCAAGGCGACCGATGGTCGGCGGAAATCAACGTCGGCGAGCAGCAGGGCGAATAAATCGATCCGCATCAAATGAGTTGCTTCGAGTTTTGACTTCCAAATAGCTATACATACTGCTCCGTGTCTTGCTTGTAATAGAAGTTGTGGCTCAACGAGATGGATGGGATGGGATTAGATGGGCTAGTTGAAACATTTTGCCTGGCTGCCATAATCTGCTGTTCTCTTGCTGCCAGCCAGTTTTGTTTTCTCTTAACCTTGGTCCTCGCTGAAACGCGTTTGATTTGCCACATTTTTGCGCAAATTGTGTCATTTGTGGCTTATTTGCAGTCAACCTTTTTGGGATGAATACGTGAACCACGCAGGGAAACAAAGTCCAAATACTGTGAACAGTCTTACACTTTTATTGTATAGTCCTGAACTGAATATACTTATTTCCTTGTGACGAAATGTTATATATGTTCCGACAGGAAGAAAACGTACTTGTAATGGACAAGGACACTACTGGTCAGATGAGCATCCAACACCCATCACACTGTACTTGCTTTGCTTCTTCCTATTTTCACTCTGTTGTCATCTATCAACCGGCGCCAGACCGGCACAATCAAAATCATCACCAGCCTCCCGGCAAAAGGCCCTACGCACGGCCGTGGCCGTGGCCATGGCGGCGTGGGTTACCTCGACATCTGCCCCAACGAACTTCACCGGATACGCCAACTCATGGTGCATGCCACATGTCAGGACGTTTCAGTAGTGTGTAAGTTCCATTTCCCTCCCTCAACTAGAAAATCAGATTTGTAGGTTCATCCCGAAAGCGGTCTTCACTGATGTCAGCAACGGAGGAGGTAAATCAGATCTCCAGGATTCTTCAAAAAGGTCAATTAGACCTTATAGCAAAAATTTCAAGTATTTTTTTCAAAAAGTTATCTAAATACTTTTCTGGAAAAATATACATTTATTAGAATTTTATTTAATAATAGAAAATTCATAGAAAATTTGATTTATCTTAGAAAAATATTAAACCACTTTCATATTTTATTTTTTTCCTAAATTCATGCTCTACCTCTTGGGCTCCTTACATTGAATTATTTGAATCTTATATGTTCCTCTAATATTTGAAACTTTTTTTATAGAGGTTGCAAAGTGCAGCATGAATCACCCTACAACCACTGAGCTAGGGCGGCGGACCAGTTGGTCTAGCTATGTCGCACCCTGCTGGTCACAATTCGAACCTTGTCGGGGGCGGATTTGTTGGCGGAGGAGGCATTTTTTCTAGGATTTGAAAAAAAATCTCCTCGTCTGCCCCACGCTAAAGCATAGATCTAATGTCAGGCCAATCTACCGCTGTGTGGATGGAGTAGGGGTTTAGGGGTTTTCTCAACTTACGTGAAGAAGTTTTCTCCTTAAGCACAATGCACGGGGGGCAATCTTACCTTACATGGGCTGAGTTTTTTCTCTTTTTTTGAATCACCCCACAACCCATTGTGCAAAAGGAGAAAACAACATTCCCTTGGCAGCTATGTCTTACTTAACCATCGAGACTTGCTCAAAAAAATTCTAAATAAAAGGTATAATTCAAATTTTGAGTGCACATTAATAATATGTATCATATGGTTTATTTTTGTAGCATCAGGGCTATATTGTTCTATTTAGGGAATATCATATGTGGCTTGGTGGGCTTAGGTTAGGGTTGACGGGACCCTTAGTTTGATCGAGGGCCCACTAAGCCCATTTGGCTTGAACCTTCATGTGTCTCGAGTTGTATGACAATTTCTAAGATTGAAGGAATATAAGCGAGTGTGTGTGTTTTTTCGAGGCACGGATGATAACAATGTGTAATGCTACTTTTGGAAATAGATTATGTGGAAGGCATCTTGTTGTACATGGCATGAAATAAAATTTTGATTTTATATTTTGTTCATGACTAGCAAATATGCTCGA
Source organism: Chrysopogon serrulatus (assembly GCA_015844335.1). Taxonomy (NCBI): domain Eukaryota; kingdom Viridiplantae; phylum Streptophyta; class Magnoliopsida; order Poales; family Poaceae; genus Chrysopogon; species Chrysopogon serrulatus. The sequence continues at coordinate 150,435 of JADLZL010004788.1, read as the reverse complement.
ACGTTGCACCAAAAGAATACATTTAGAAATCAGACTTGATGTTCACTGTTAAATGCAAGTTATTCTTAATTATAGGAGCACTGTCCATAAATCTAGGTCACATATAGGACACGAAGGCACAAGGACAGTTCCAACGTAAAATAAGTGGGACAGAAGAAACTGGATGATTCAGTTTTTTGACTTGAAGTACCAAAGAATAACAACATTTATAGAAAAAATTGAATAAGACCAATGGTCAAATACAATATCTAAATGTCAAAAATGTCATCTATTTTGAGACAGAGGGAGTTTACGACAATATCTTACAAAGTCTACATCACATTAATTACAACTTTGATAGACTTTTTTGTGCTTTTACGAATTATAAAAATAGTTACTCATAAATGTCAAATGTTCATACTATATATCCGTGTGTTCTTAAAGTTAAATATTGAGTTATGTGATTTTCTTTGAGCACTAATAAAATATCTAATTATAATATCTGATCTAAGTCAACAAAGAATTAGTTTCTCATATTTGATCTAATATTTCTTAGGAAGGAACGACGATTATAAGAATCAAAATTATATTTTTGTTTTTATCATTTATGAGAAATAAAAATAAAATAGAACTTTAGAGGCTTGGATGGAACAAAGAAAAGGAAAAATGGGTACATGCGGTGTCTAGAAAAGTAGACGGCAAAAACGGGGCTAAAAAACATAAACAAAACGGACTGGAAAATTTCCGTGTTTCGAGTGTTCGAACAGATTAAATCAGGCCTTGTTTAGATGCACTTGCAATTTACAAGTTTTTCCACTCTCTCTTCATCACATCAATTTGTATCTGCATATAAAGAGTATTAAATATAAATAAAAAAATAACTAATTGCACAGTTTAGTTGTAAATCACGAGACGAACCTTTTAAGCCTAATTGGGCCAAGATTGGACAATATTTACCACATACAAATGAAATGCTACAGGACTTTTCAATCTCTCTCTCTCTCAAAATGATTTGCCGCATGTAAAGAGCATTAAATATAAATAAAAAAAATAACTAATTGTATAGTTTAATTGTAAATCACGAGACGAATCTTTTAAGCCTAGTTGGACCACGATTAGACAATATTTACCAAATAAAAATAAAGTGTTATAGGACTTTTCAATCTCTCTCCTCTCACCATCTAAACAAGGCCTCATATGTAGATGGTCAACGTAACCGTAAGAGATTTTTTTAGGGGAATGTAACCGCAAGAGATAGAGTAATCAGATTGCAGACGCCTTAAATTAAAGAAGATTAATCCAGGCGTGGGCGTCGTCACAACTCACAACCACCTGTACGCCCCGGTCGGCCGCCACCCCTGCGCCGCCAGGCCATGGGGGTGCTCAGCAGAGCGGCGAAGAGGAGGAGGCTCGAAGAGAGCCTCGCCACCGACCGGATCAGCAGCCTCCCCGACGGCGTCCTCGGCGACATCATCTCTCTTCTCCCCACCAAAGACGGCGCCCGCACGCAGGTGCTCTCCTCCCGCTGGCGCCACCTATGGCGCTCCGCTCCTCTCAACCTCGAGGTCCGCGACCTTCCCGCTGTCCATGGCGTCCCTGCAGCCGGCGAGGTCTCCCGCATCCTCTCCTCGCACCCGGGCCCCGCGCGCCGCTTCTCTGTCTTTTACGGCGACTACCGCTCCTACGGCGCCAACCGCGACACCTTCCCCCCGGATCTGGGCGGCTGGCTCCGGTCCCCCGCCCTCGACAAGCTGCAGGAGCTCAGCCTCTACCACGTTCTCCGGGTTCCAGAATCAGCACTGCACCGCTTCTCCTCCACCCTTCGTGTCGCCGCCTTCAACGGCTGCATTTTCATGGCGGCCAAAAATGCCAGTGCGCCTCACTGGCCGCTTCTCACGCAGCTCAGCCTTGTGAATGTCGTAATCTCGGACAGCTACTTCCACGCGTTGCTCGCCGCCTGCCCTGTCCTGCAGAGCTTGCTGCTAAGTCGTTATTGTGACTGGGACCTCTATCAAAGTTGTAATTACAGGGACTTCCGGCGTGTGGAGATCGTGTCACCAGGCCTCGTAAGCATCGGTATACATTCTGGCTTGAGCAACTTCAGTAAGTTAGATCAGCTCGTCATCAAGGATGCCCCATGTCTAGAAAGGTTGTCACTTTTGGGAGGAATTCAGATGGATGTGTTGGTAATCTCTGCACCAAGATTGCATATTTTGGGGAAGCCCCGTTATAATAATTTCCCCAGGTTTCACTCTGACACTACTCCAACTGTTCAGGTATGGGCAATCATTCTCATTCACCTCCATATGTGCCTACATGATAATACATGTGTGTTAATTCTAAACATGCTGTAATTAATTAAATTAAACTCAGGGGTCATATGTCATTACTAGCATGACTACGGTGGTGAGCAGTGTGAAGGTTCTAGCATTATCTAAAGTGAAACCCTGTCTGAATGTGGTTATTAACTTAATGAAGTGCTTTCCCCATTTGGAGAAGTTGTACCTCAGCTTCCAGGTGACACATTTGTACCAGAGTGTTCACGTCCATTTTGCTCTAAATATAACTGTTAGCATTGTTGACACTATACTTACGTTCACATTTGTTTTTCAGATACCACATCTTGTGGAGGAAACTCAGTTTATACACCAGGAGAATATTGGCGCCCTAAACATCCGTCTAAGAAAAATTGTGCTGGCAAACTATCGAGGCTACAAGTCAGAGATTAAGTTCGCCAAGTTCTTTATATCAAATGCAAGACTGCTGGAGTTAATGAGGTTTGAGTTATTATCTGCAAGGGTTAGCCACAATTGGATTGAAAAGCAACGTAGTCTCCTCGAGGTCAAAAGGAGGGCTTCGATGGGTGCACAATTCGATTTTGTATCTAGAAACATCTTGATTGGGTTACGCAGCCGAGAGACGAAAGTACATGATTTGTCAATAACGGACCCCTTCCAAAGGATTCATCAAGAGATATGATCACAAATCAAAGATATTTTATTTTCAGGTTGCAATATCTGGCACAGTTTAATTAATTCGACATTTGATATATTGTTTCCTCGAACACTGTAATTTACCAACTGATTTGATGCTATATTTTGTTTAATAAATGGAGAAGAGCTCTTGAGATATCGCCCATTGTTATTTTTCACCATGTTGTCATTATAATGACTGCAATTTGCATATAACCCAGGTTTAATCATAAATACAGTCGAACCCATTCAGTTTTATCCCATAAAGAGATTGCCATTACTCATTATCTACTGTTTGGTTATTTAATTGGTAGCCACATGCCCATATATTGTTGGCCCTTGCAGATGTGGAAGATTGGATGGTAATAAACATAAGTTTATTGGCAGTGAAAAATTGATTACAAAACCAGGTAAACTTAATTTTTAATGGGTTTTTTTGCAGCACTTGTAGCAGCCTCTATAATTAGAAACCAAGTGCTGGTGCCGCAAGTGGTTGACAAACATGGGAAAAATTCTTACTGCCCCTGATAGCACAAAAAGAAATTGACCCACAACCTTGAGATACTAGCTCCTAAAGGGTTCTCATTTAAGTTTAGATTGGCTTGGAGGAATGGAAAATAGAATGAAATTTTGGCAGTAAAGCTACTATTTAACATCAATGAAATTAGTGCTAGACTTCATTTCTTGAGTTTTAGGGGTTATGTGTTTCGCTTGATTGCTAATCTTTTAATGTTCTTAAAATCGTGTCACTAGTGACAAGCTTTATTGGGCTTGTCTGTAACCAGGTAAGACCTTAATGTCTGTCTAGTGTCTAGTGCTCAACTTCAATTCGTAATGCAAGTGAAGAATGGATGTGGTCCTTTCGTTTTAAGAGGCAAATAATATGATTATTTGAATTCAAGACACTAGAAACCGCTAAGTTGTTTCTACCCAACATCTTTTGCTTCAAATTTTGTGCATATATGCTGACCATCCATTCGGGTACAGCATAATTATATATGCACGGCAAATTGGCAATTGCCCAATTTCAGTTCTGCTTTTCACCAATGTTCATAAGATGGATTTTTTTTTTCTTTCAGAAACGGTAAGCATCTTTATTTTTTTGTATTATTATTATTATTACCATTATTATTACAGAAAAGCTCGAAATGTTAGAATGGAAGAAAGCACGCACGTACGGCGGGCACACCCGGCGCATGGAAGCCGACGTCGTGCCGTCTTTTCTCCCTGCTGACAGCTAGCGTGGCAAGCTAGCTGCAGTACGTGGGTCTAATATAGTTTGTCGTATGTTGTCTCTCTTTATGCTGCAATCGGACAAACATGTCCAATCCATCTATTATCGGTCAAAGCTTGTGTTGCATAATCAAGTTTTTCCTACAAACTTTGTTGAATAGAGCCAAAGTGACCGAGTTAAAGCATATTTTATATGTAATATTCTATAAGATTTTAATATTTTCAAATGCAGATTTATATTACATAAAAATATTTGGATTTTTTTTCTAAAAAACTTTTCTATATCTCTTATAAAGTCTAATTGATCTCCCTAGATGATTGAGAAACACTTATTGCATCTCTCACAGGTGACGTGTCACGCACGTCACCTAAAAACCAATTTTAAAATCACTCAAAGAGGTAAATTATTGGATGATTTCAAGAATTTGAGGCTACAAGTCTACTAAGCGAGAGGCAAATGGGACTCCCTCATTAGAAAGGGAGGTTAAATGGACTTTCTTTTAGGAAACATCCTCCATCTATGTCAAAAAGACCGTCATTTTAGGTTTTTAATGTCCCAAATTTGATTTGATTGGTAGAAAATACATATAATATTTGTATCTCCAAATAAATTTATTAAAAATAGATTTGAATATTTTTATAATAATACTAATCACTTAAAATTAATCTTATATATACATTTAGTTAATGTTAACTCTCGAGAACAAAGAACAATAGTCTTTTTTGAACCTACTCCCTCCGTCCCAAAAATAGATGTCATTCTCGCTTTCCGGAAGTCAACGTTTTTAAAATGCCGGCAATTATATTTTAAAATATATAAATATTTATGCTAAGTAATTAGTATCATCGGAAAGATCTTTAAGTCTAGTTTTTAACAAATTTATTTGGAAATATAAATATTACATGTTTTTTTCTATAAATTTAGATAAAATTGAAAAAGTTTGACCGGCACGCTTCCCATAACGTTATCCTTTTTAGGGACAGAGGGAGTAGGGTACTACAATTTCTTAAAGTTGATATGTACAGTACTAGAATTGGAATTCTACGTGGAAATATGCCTGCAAAGGACATCACGGCCCATTGTAAGAACCGAATCATGGTACAGTACAAGTACTTTTTTGTATTATTATTATTGTTGTTATTACACAAAAGCTCGAAATGTTAGAATTATATTATAGAATGTTAAAAAGCACGCACGTAGGACCGGCACACCCGGCGCATGAAGCCTTCAAAACGTGGAACGGCTGTAGTACACAGCACCGTTCGTCGTGCTCCCTGTTGTATCTGTGTGCGTATACGCACGTTTGTTTAGTTTGGGACCACCGGGCTGGGTACAAACAAGAAGGCAGCACACGGAGACGACGATCTGTGACGTTTTTTCTAGCTTGGGATCGATATGACGTCACAAACCGCGGCAGCCGGATTCCTCGCGCGCTTCAGCTCAGCACGCGCGCAGCCGATCCAACGTGCCTTGTGATCACGTGCCCATACGAATGGGATCCGTTCCGGCCCGTCCCTACCGACGTCACGGTGCCAGCCTGGACGCTCAGGTGCAGCGCCAGTAGAGAGTGCGCGGAGCGGCTTTCTTGCCGGCCAAGTTGCTTGGTTTGCTATGCTAGCTAGTACTAGCACGTGCTCCCTCCGTCCCGAATAGTCTTAACTCCTGGGAATCCATGCCAAATAAAACTTTTTTAAACTTTGACCAACTTTATAAAAAAAATTATCAATATCTATAATATAAAATATATATCTTATGAAAATATATTGTATAATAAATCTAATTGTACCTATTTTATACCATATATCTTAGTGTTTTTTCCTAGAAATTTGGTCAAAGTTTAAAAAGTTTGACTTAAGACAATTCTAGAAGTTACAAATTCGAGGGACGGAGGGAGTACTCCGTAGCTGGTTCAAATTGGTCGGTCCATGGACAGCCAAACCACACACACACAGAGAGGGTTTAAACAGCCGTACTGGACACACTGTTGTCAAAAAGAAAGAAAAAACCACTGTGCACAATGACATGTTTTTTCTCCTACATAAAAAAAATATACGAATGTCTGTGTATATATACTGTTGACGACATCATAATTCTCATTTTCTGAGAAATCAAGCCGTTTAATCTTCGACTAATTTTATATAAAAATATTAATATTCATAATATAAAATAAGTATTATTAGATAGTTCTATAATATATTTTAATAATAAATTTATTTGGACACATAAATGTTAATATTATCAATTGTAAATTTAGTCAAATTTAAGCTCGATTGATAGGCACAAATTCTATAATTGTATTCTTTTAAGGAGAGGCGGTAGCACATAATGACCATGGGAATGAATGGGACAATCCAATTAGGAGACAATGTTTATAGTACAATTTTAGTACACCTTCAGTTCCAGCACTAAATAATTTTGTCTTCACGCTCGGACCCTCTATGGATATTAATCATTCCACAATATAGTATGACAAAATTGGATGTCTGTGTTTGTGTTCTAATCACGATCAAGTTTTCCCTACCAACTTTGTTGAATATGGCTAGAGTAATTTCCGAGGTGCTTGGTTCAAATATATTTTACATTTAATATTAAATTGGATTTTGATATCCCATTTTTAAATGTAGATCTATTCCATAAAAGAATTTTGATTTTTAAAAAATAAAAACATTTCTACATTTTTATAAATTCTAATTGATCTCCCTAGACCATCGAGAAAGTTTGATTACATCTCTTACAGGCTGACGTGGCACTACGTATGACAGCTGAGGTGGTGTCAAGTCAGCTAAAACCAGCTTCAAAATCACTCAAAGAGGTAAATAGGATGATTTCAAGAATTGGAATATAAATATGTAACTGAGAGGCGAATCGGACTCGCTCAATAGTAAATGGAGGTGAAATGGACTTCTTTCATTTTATTGGATTTTTGAAGTTGGCATGTGGATTGGATTTCCACGTGGGTTAGGCCTGCAAAGGCTATCACGGCCCATTCCAAGAGCCCAATCCGGCCCTCCCATCCGTTGCTATAAATTACCCTGCCTGCCCCTGGCATTTCCACGGACTCCCACCAAAATCGAAATCGAAATCGAATCACCCCCAACCTCCCAACAGCTCCGTCCGTGTCTCTGTCTCAACAGAGCACGCTGCGCTGCGGCGGGCAAGCGCAGCAGGCGCGAGGTCCGATGGAGAGGACTTGGGTGATCCTCGCCCGCGTCATGCGCGTCCCGCCAGCGGAGGCGCAGGCGCAGCCGGAGCACGGCGCGGTCGGGGAAGCCGCGCAGGAGCAGGCGGAACAGGCCGCGGGCGGGGGAGACGATGAAGCCGCGCAGGCGCAAGCGGGGCAAGCCGCGCAGGAGGAGGCGGACCAGGGCGCGGGCGGGGGAGACGATGAAGCCGCGCAGGCGCAAGCGGGGCAAGCCGCGCAGGAGCAGGCGGACCAGGGCGCGGGCGGGGGAGACGAGCAAGCCGCGCAGGAGCAGCACGCCGCGCCCGTGGAAGCCGCCGAGGTCGCCGCCGCGCGGGCGATCCTGGAGTTGCTCGTTTTGGCGGCCGACTCGGCGGCGGCTGCGGCTGCGGCTGCGGCTGCGGCTGCGCAGGTGGAGCACGCCGCTGCCGAGCCCGACTTCACCGTCTCGGTCGAGCCGCCGCCACGGGTCTCCTTCCTCAACGCGGGCACCAGCTCCCACCCCAATCTCTTGAGGCCGGACAAGTACCCCTACATCATCGCGTCGGGCCCCTTCTGCCTCCTCGCCCGCTTCTCCACCGATCCCTTCCGCGGCACCAACTTCAACGACAGGCCCCGCGCGAGCCACCTCGTGGTGGTGCGCCACTACCGCAACGGCGCCAACGGCCAGATCGCGGCGTCCGCGGAGCGCTTACCGGCGCGCGGCGGCGTCCCCGTGCTGCACAACGTCCAGGGCGTCGGGTTCCTCTGCAACGCCGACGAGCGCAGCTACAGGGTCGCGGAGCTCAGGGTCATCACGGGCCTCTTCCACAAAGGCACGGCGACGCTCGTCTGTTTCACATCGGGCGGCGGCGGCGGCTGGACCACGAGAGAGCTGGAAACCCCGCAGGCGCTCCACGTCAACCGGGCGTGGGTACCCCACGGCGCGGTCACCATCGGCAACACCATCATCTGGTTCGATCTCTCCTGGGGCATGCTTACCTGCGACGATCTCGGCGGACAGCAGCGACTGGACTTCTACCGCCTCCCCCGTGGTCGTGCTCTTGACCCCCGCGACTCCGACCACAACATCCACACCAGGCGCTGGATCGGGGTCAGCGGGAACTATCTGCGGTACGTGGAGATCATGGTTGGAGCCGGCGGCGCAGCACCGACCGTCTCAATGTGGCATCGGATCATCATCGGTGACATGGGATGGCAATGGCGCCCGAACTACTTGGACATCAGTTTCGAGCTACATTGCGGCCGGGCTGCCTAATGCCACCGACCCCGTCGTGCTCGTGTGCGTAAGCCCTGTGAACCCCGATGTGGTCTACTTCACCTTGGGTCAGCGCCTCTTCGGCGTTGATATGCCCAACCACGCGGTCGTCCACTGCGACAACTACGGGCTGGTGGAGGTGCCACGGCAGCCCCTGCAGCAGGCCTCCGGCCGCTACATCGTCACTTGGAACCTGCACCCTGACATAGGTAAGACAACTACATTTCAGCAAATTCTGCAGTGCTTGCTCGTTTCCTGCTGCTGTTGTTCATCTGGTAGCAGTACAAGTATTTGTGTTCTGCTAATTCTGCTGTGCGTTTTCTGCTCGTTTTATCCTGCACGTGCATGTTCTTGAAACCTCAACAGCACTGTGTGATCGATTATAACTTGTATGCAGAGAGAGAGAGAGAGAGAGAGAGAGAGAGAGATGGAAATTGTTGGGTTATTTTATTTGCATGCTTGGCCAAAAACATTATAACCTGCATTAAGTTGTTTATCTATTTCTGTTCTGATCCCTATTACCTGAAACGATTTCGTCAACCCGCACATGTTGAAAATAAAGTTCACTGTGCTAGTCAATGGTTCAACTGAAGTTGGTATGCTCTGATTACATCGGCATTCATCTACAGTTCTACACTTTAACTGAATACGAGCTATAGAGCTCAAATTTAACATGTCTATATGAATGCTTTCCTTAAATAATATTAATAATGTTGAAGTGTTTGGATGTGAATTGTTTCTTGCCAGATTTTAATCGCTTGAGTCAATGCCCAAATTAGTAACACAGGTCAAATTCAATTAAAAATTAATGTCAAACCTAACTAGAATATTCTTGCAGTGCTTGCTCGTTTCAACTCATCCTCTGTGTGTGGCCGCGATCGGTTCCTGCTGGTGTTGTTTCTCTGGTGGCAGTACTACTTGTGTTCTGCTAATTCTGCTGTACATGTGTTTTCTGCTCGTTTCGTCCTGTACGTGCGTGTTCTTGAAACCTCAACAGCATTGCGTGACCGATTTCTCTGCATTATTCCTTGCAGCAACATGCTTGATCATTATATGGGTTTGTCTGCCCAAGATCCTTATAACCTGCATTGAGTTGTTTCTCTGTTTCTGTTCTGATCCCTATTGCCTGAAAATACTTGGCCAACCCGTACATGTTTAAAATAAAGTTGCCCAAGATCATTATAACCTGCATTAAGTTGGTTTGCTCTGATCACATCGGCATTCATCTATGCTTACACTTTCCCATCTTGTTGCTGTGTTCTTGGAGGATTTTTCTTTTTACCTATCGGCATTCAGTCACCGTTGTCTGACTACCATTTCTCTCTGAAGCAGAAGAAAACATCGGGTACGTGTCTCAACTTGGCAATGGGGAATTCCCCGTCGGAGTTTACTCCACCATCCCCGTCCCCGCGGGGGGGAATTTTCCCCATCCCCGTCCCCGCCAACAGCCATGGGGATCATTTGTTCACCATCCCCGATCCCCGGCGGGGATTTTATCCCCGTGGGGATCCCCGTCCCCGCATACAACTAACACTGTAACATATGATACAAAGGCGATGCATGAACTTTATATTACATCAAAAGATCCCAGTTCCATACGTTAATTTAATCAACCTAGCAAGTAGCAACAAGGTTCATGATAGCTCCTTTTACACAGGCAGCATAGTTCACCAGTAGTACAGGAGGCGTCCAGTCCAGCACTCCAGAACTAGCACATACACACTGCCACACAGGCACATACACACAAGCATCCTGCATCCAGCAAGGCAGCAACATAGATGTCCAGGCGTCCAGCACATACACACAGGCATAGTTCACAAACAAACACTACAGTCTACAGAACAAAAGAGAACATAGTAGTCCAGCTCCAGTTAGCCATCATGAAGTTGGCTTGACAAAAGAACAGCTCCAGGTCCAAACTCACAGGAGTGCAAGTCCCTCCATGCCATCTTGTATCTCTTGAAGACAAGTCCAGAAGGTGGCTGTTTCATCATTGTCACCTAAAAAAACAATTGCAAGACCTCAATTAGCATTCATGGTAATAGGAAAATGTGTTGATGATGATTTATGAATGGAACAGCTTATAAACCTTTGTATTTGTTTCGAAGCCAATCTTGTGAACACATTAAAGCCTCCAATATCTCTGGAGTGAGTCGGCTGCGATGCTCACTAAGGACCCTTCCACTTGTGCTAAAGGCAGATTCAGATGCAACAGTAGTAACTGGAATAGCATAGATATCTCTTGCAATCTTTCTCAAGGTAGGATAGCGTGTACCAGCCACCTTCCACCAATCAAGAATCTTAAAGTTTTCAGTGTTGATTGGGACCAATTCTTCATCCAAGTACCTGTCTAGCTCAGACCTGAATCTTATTGTTGTTGGCCTCCTACTAGCAACTCGTGCACTAATTGTAGATAGGACACCTGAATTGACAAGTGACGGAGCTGTTGATTCTGTGTTATCTTCATCCTCTTCCACTTCATACTCCTTCATCAAATCATATAGAGACATTTTCACCTCACTTACTTTCTCTATACATTCCAACTGTGACTGACCAGTAAGGGTCTCAAGGAATCCAACCAAGTAATCACTCTTAAACCTAGGATCAAGAATAGTGGCCAATCCCATTGATCCTTGAATCTCCTTCCAATACTTATCAAATTTATCTATCATTTCAAATGACATTTTTTCTATGATACAATTGCCGCAACCAGCCCACTGTCTAATCTGCTCTTTGACCTCACAAATTTTGAGGAGTTGAATATTTGCAGTCACATAATTTGTTCCTGAAAATACTTCAGTGATGTCATTAAACAGCTTGAGCCTACCAACTACTTCCCTAGCAAACTCCCATTCTTCTTCACTAGGAGCACAATCAATGTGCAGATTTTTAAATGGTCATGGAGATGGGTTGTCCCGCTCCTACTACCTCCTCCTAGATACTTGTGGCAGTGATTGCATTGAGCCTTCACAACACCGCCTACCTTCATCCTCGTGAAATCATTCCAAACAACTGAAGTCAGCTTCCTTTTAATCCCAAAATCAGTACCTTCAGGTTCAGGATCATCATCGATTTGTATTGGCTGAGAATCATTAACTGACTCAAGTTCAGCTTGGGATTGTTGAGGGCTGCTACTCCCAGAAGCAGGATTTGAGTTTGTGGTGTACCTGAAAGACAATTGGCATATATCAGCTAATCAGCATTTATATAAAATAAAATATATAAACAAGCATATATCAGCTAATCAACATGTAGCCATAAAAACATAAATTTTTACTTGCTAACTGCTAACATCTATGAGAGAGTTACAGAAAACAACTTATAATATAAATAAAATTAGTACATGTTCATAGTAAAAAATTACAAGAAAATATCATTTATAAATCACGTCAACCAACCAATTTATACATGCTAAACATTTAGACAATAAGAAATAAAAAGCATAAGAGGGGCAGCATGCTGAAATCGAACCCCATTGATTTTAAGAGTTGGAGACCGCTGCCGAAGGATGAAGCTTCTGGAGTAGGCGGAGCAGGCGGAGCTCCTTGAACCGCAGCTCCATGAACCCCAAGACGACTTTTGGTGAACGTCCTTTTGGCCGTGGCGTTGGGGGCTGGCAAGGTGCCTTTGCGTTTCCTCCTGGGGGAGGAACCGGCACCAGATGCTGGCATAAGCGCAACGCACGGCATGATAGCGGATGCATTAGCGGGTGCGGCTGCAGGAGCCTTCGCAACACCGCCGGCGCTTATGGTCATGGCGTTTGGTGGCCGGTCCAAGGCCGAGGCGGGGTCCCTTTGAGGACCGCCGGATGTAGGTTAGTCAAGATTTAAAAACGCAACCATGAAGAAAAGCAGTAAATAACTAGCTAAATGTTAACATGTATGAACAAGAACTATCAATACTACAATACGGAAATACTACAATACGGATGCAACTGCTACTTTACTAGTCTACTACGAAGCATACGGATGCAACTGCTAGTCTACTATGAAGCAAGTAAAGCAAGATTGCAAGATCCATAGACCAAAGAGTACTAGAATACTGCAAATGCATGTTCTGAGATTGGAGTTGAGTTTCTGACCTTCCTTCTCCGTCGGAGCCCATGGACGATGCAGATCCAGGCGTTTCCATGTCCCTTGTCAACTTTTGTGGTGGACTGGTGGCCGCGGCTCCCAGGTCCGAGCTTCCGAGGCGACCGAGTACGACCTTCAACGGCCGTTCAGGAGCTCATGGCGACAGGGCGTCAGGCGGTGTGCCGACCTGCAGGGCGCTGCAGCTGGCCAGTGGGTGGTTGCCGTAGATCTGAGCCTCCAAGGACTGCCCGCCGACACCTAGTGCGAGTGCGAGTGCGACTATGCGAGCGCCGAGCGGCGTGGTGGAGGACAGGAGGAGGCCGGGATATGGATTGGAGTCTTGGAGAATTAGGGTTTGGAACTTTGGATGACTGTATTATATACTCATCTAGTTGGGCCTTTTTACATGGGCCTCGCGCTCTGGCTCCTGGCTGTCAAAGTGCTACGCGGGGCGGGTCTGCGGGGATCGGGGACGGGGACAAGGGAATCATCCCCGTCCCCGCCATCCCCGATGGGGATGAGTTTGCTACCAATTAAATCCCCATGGGGATTAATTTGCCTTCATCCCCATCCCCTAATGGAAGAATTCCCCGCGGGGAATCGGGGATCGGGGCCCCGTTGCCAAGTTGATACGTGTCAGAGGAGCCATTCGTCACGCTTCCAGAAGAAGATTATTACGACGATGAGGTGGAGCGGGACCGCAACGAGATGAAGAAGAAGACCTGGGGTCGGCGGCTGCCAAAGGAGATCCGCATCACGAGATGAAATGAAAGTGAGCCGCCGGGCGCCATTGAGTTACGACCTCGACAAGATGCATTACTTTCTATTTTTCTAAAGATAACAAGTATTGCCCCCCGTTAAGCCCCCACGCGAGGCGACTCGGAGGCCCTCCCCGGCGCCGCCTCCCCCCCTCCTCCTCCCCCCCCCCTCGCCGCCGGCCGGGCGGCGGCTTGCCTCTCGGCCGGCAGGGATGGCGGCGGCGGGCCTCCTTTTCCTTCGGTGGCGCGGCGGCGGCGTCTCTCACTGATCCTCCCCGTGGCGAGTCGCGTGGGGGCTCCTACGGGGAGGCTCGCGGGCCAGGGTCACGCCGGCCGGCGGTCCGGTCCCACAAGCAGGGGGACGGCGGCGGGCTCTCCTTCTCCCCTCCGTCCCCTCCAGCTTCGATGGCGGCGCAGTGGCGGGCCGGGCCGCCCGGCGGCCGCGGCCTTCATCCGGCGTTCATACGTGGATCCGGCAGCCCGGCCGGATCCGTGCTCCGGCCGGCTGGATCCGGCACGTCGGCTGGTCGCCTGTGCCAAAGTACAGATGGCCAAGGGCGCCGGCGGCGGGTGATGCTCGCAAGGTGTGGGGGGCGGCGGCAGTTGTTTCTTTCTCTTACCCGCCCACACGCCCATGGCGCTCGCTCGCGCTGATCGGGCCAAAGCCTCCCGCGTTTGACCGTCGGCCGCGCCCCAGTGGCTGGCCGCCGCTCGTGGCGGTGGCCGGTGGTGGCCAGGTTCGTGCAGGTGTTGGGCGGCCCTCTCTTCTCTGCCTGCCCCTCCCCCTCACGGCCTTGGTCATCGCTCTGCGGAGGTCGCCTGCCATGGCCGGATTGACGCGCCTTGCCTCTCCACCGCGGTCGCGCCAAGACGGGAGGCGGTGGCGCCGGCATGGGGGCCGGATCCGGGCTTCGCCTGGATTCGGTAACCCCAGGGCGGGGCGGCGCCCCGAAAGTGGTTGGGGCACACGCTTTGTGGCTTTGGCGGCGCCGCTGCCAGCCGACAGTGGCGGGTGCTAGAGCCGGGCGACGCTGTCCTTTGCTGGCCTCGGGCGCAGCCGTGTGTGACGCGAGCGGCGGAGTCAAGCAACCGGGTTCTCGCGTAGTCCAGTTGAGGGGTGACGACCGACGAGTCTTTGCGGGGGGCAGCCGCAGCGATGCCGATGCCTCTCGATGGGGACTCCGTGGGGCGGCGGGACAGCGCATCGGGCGGTGAAGGCTGGCAGGGCTTGGCTTCGCGACCTGATGTTTCGTGCTAGAGGGCTTTTGGGCGAAAAGCCTTGGCAACGGCGACGCTGTTGGCGCCGCTTCCCTGTTGGGGGCGTTGTACTCTCCCCTCTAGCATGTTATCCAAGGGTGAAAACCCGGTCCATTGTGGACGTGCGACGGCGGCACCATTGGCGTCGCTCCCTTCCTTAAGGCGCCGCATTCGGATGATCGTTGGGGCTTCATGGCGAGGGTCGCGACCGGAAGCTGGAGCTGCTCTTCGGTGTTTGAGCTGGGCAACGGTGACCGGTGGCGGCCATTTCCTGTAGGGAGTTGGCTAGAGGGTGGTTTGCCATGGGAAGTCGGAGCTGCTGGTAGCATTGGCTTCCATGCTCGGCAACGATGACTCATGGCAGTGGGCCGTGTGTGGACTCATCCGTGTCGCGTGGGTGGCTAGCCCCTCGGGGTGCCTTTGGCATCCTGTCTGGCTAACCTTCTTGTACATATTTTTCATTCGTCTTAATTGAGCGGCAGAGCTCCTGCCTTTATTTAAAAAAAAAAAAAAAAATTACGACCTCTGACCCTGCTCTACCGCCCGTGAGGTGGTCTGCTTGTTCTGTAGGATAACAGTTCTGTAGGATAATAGGATAGGATGCCACAGAACTTGAGCTCACATCACACACAATGTGATGGACGGGGATGGAGTAAACTGAAAAACATTTTATCAGGGGCAGTGAGAATTTTCCCCATGCTTGTCAAGAACTTGCGGCACCGGCTCTTGGTTTCTAATTATAGACGCTGCTACCATCGCACTTCCACAGCAGCTAGCCAAGGCCCAACATGATGATATGAGCATGTGGCAACTATTGAAATAACCAAACAGTAGGTAACAAGTAGCGAAAATATCTTTTTGGGGGAAATCTGAATGGGTTACATTGTATTTATGATTAGATGGGATATATATGCAAATTGCAATCCGATAATGACAACATCGTGGAAAATAACAAGGGCCGAAGGGGTATAGATCTCAAGGGCTCTTCTCCATTTATCAAACAAAATATATATAGCATCAATTCAGTTGGCAGATTACAGTGTTCCAGGAAACATGATATCAAATGTCAAACTAATTAAACCATGCTAGATATTGCTAACTAAAAATAAAATATCTTCCATTTGTGTGATCAGATCTACTGAGGAATCCTTTGGAAGGGGTCCGTAATTGACAAATCATGTACTTCCGCATCTCGGCTGCATGAACCAGTCAAGATGTTTCCAGATACAAAATCGAATTGTGCACCCATCGAAGCCCTCTTTTTTCGACCTCGAGGAGACTACGATGCCTTTCAATCCAATTGTGGCTAACCTTTGCAAATACTAACTCAAACATCATTAACTCCAGCAGTCTTGCATTTGATATAAAGAACTTGGCAAACTTAACCTCTGACTTGTTGCCTCGATAGTTTGCCAGCACAATTTTCCTTAGACGGATGTTTAGGGCGCCAATGTTCTCCTGGTGTCTAAACTGAGTTTCCTCCTCATCATGACGTGGTATCTGAAAAACAATGTGAGCATAAGTATAGCGTCAATGCATGCTGACCGTTATATTTAGAGCAAAATGCAGAAGAATGCAGCGTGAATGTCACCTGGACGTTGTACAACTTCTCCAATTGGGGAAAGCACTTGATTAAGTTAATAACCACATTCAGACAGAGTTTCACATTAGATAACGCTAGAACCTTCACACTGCTCACCACCGTTGTCATGCTAGCGATGAAGTTTGATCCCTGAGTTTAATTTAAAGCATGTTTAGAATTAACACATGTATAATCATGTAGGCATATATGGAGGTGAGTGAGAATGACGATGCCCCATACCTGAAGAGTTGAAGTGTCATAGTCCTCAACATTTGAAGTGTCACTGTCAGAGTGAAACCTGGGGAAATTATTATAACGGAGTTTCCCCAAAATATGCAATCTTGGCGCAGAGATTACCACCACGTCAATCTTAGTTCCTCCCATAAGTAACAATCTTTCTAGACATGGGGCATCCTTGATGACGATCTGATGTACCTTATTATTGGAGTTTCTCCAGCCAGAATGTATACCGATGCTTATGAGGCTTTGTGACACGATCTCCACTCGACGGAAGTCCCTGTAACCACAGCGTTGACGGAGGTCCCGGTCACAATAATCACAACGTAGCATCAAGCTCTCAAGGACGGGGCAGGCGGCGAGCAGCGCATGGAAGTAGCTCTTGGAGATCACCGTATTCACAAGGCTGAGCTGCGTCAGAAGCGGCAAGTGAAGCGCAGTACCAAGCGCTGGAGCGCGCTCCCTGAAACTGCAGCTGCTGAAGGTGGCGACACGAAGGGTGGACGAGACGCGGTGCAGCAGTGATTCTGGAACCCAGGTGACGTGGTCGAGCTCGAGCTCCTGCAGCTTGTCGAGGGCGGAGAGGAACCGGAGCCAGCCGCCCAGGTCCGGGCGGAAGGCGTTGTGGTAGTCGCGGAAGGAGATGGAGAAGCGGCGGGTGGGGCCTGGGTGCGAGGAGAGGATGCGCGAGACCTTGCTGGCTAGAGGGACGCCATGGACAGCGGGAAGGTCGCGGACCTCGAGGTTGAGAGGAGCGGAGCGCCATAGGTGGCGCCAGCGGGAGGAGAGCACCTGCGTGCGGGCGCCGTCTCTGGTGGGGAGAAGAGAGACGATGTCGCCGAGAACGCCGTCGGGGAGGCTGCTGATCCGGTCGGCGGCGAGGTGCTCTTCAAGCCTCCTCCTCTTCGTCGCTCCGGTGAGCACCCCCATGGCCATAGCGATGGCGGCGGCCGATTGGGGCGTGCAGGTGGTTGTGAGTTGTATGTGGGCTTTTATGGGCTAATCTTCTTAATTTTTATCCCGCGGCAATCTGATTGTTTACGCTTACATGTGTCTAATACTTTTTCCTAAAAAAAAAACATGTGTCTAATACTCGAACCCGGATTGGTTAGTTTCCGTTTTTTTTCCATCTTGTTTTGTTCATTTATTTATTTATTGGGACTGACTACGCATCTCATTTGCCACGTTTTTGTCGTCTACCTTTCTGGACGCCGCATGTACCATTTTTTTGTTTTTCCTTTTTTTCATCCGGGCCTCTAAAGTTCTCTTTTATTTTTAATTCTCATATAATTTTTTTTCTATAAATATTATTTATTTGGTTAGAACTTTATTTATCATGAGAGATATTTTAAAAATTACTCATTTGTTTTGTTATTATTTGCGTGAAAAAAAATAAATAAGACAAATAATCAAACGTAATTTAAGTCAGAAAAAAATCTTCTAGTTTAGAATGGTGGGAGTTATTACCAATATTTCCATATATTAAGGACACGATGATGGTCGTAAAATAAATAGCAATTTAAAATTTTCATAGTGGGATAAACACAAACAGATATGTAACATAAATAGTTTATTTTTTCCATTATGATGCACATGCATATTTGCTATCTTCACTCTTTAGCTAATATTAAAGAGTGAAGTATTTCTTTAGACCCTTTTTTTTATTTTCATTACAAAATGCCCCTTGTGTCTACAATACTATTATTTTTTTGGTACTTCAAGTCAATAGACTGAATCATCCAATTTCTCCTGTCCCACTTGTTTTACTTTGGAACTGTCCTTGTGCCCTTCGTGTCCTATATTTGACCTAGATTTCTGGACCGTGCTCCTACAATTTAGAACAAATTGCATTTAACATCGAGTCTAATTTCTAAATGTATTTTATTCATGCAACACACCGGCATATTTGCTAGTCATGAACAAAGTATAAAATCAACATTTTATTTCCTGTCTTGTACAACAAGATGCGTTCCATACAATTTATTTTCCAAAAATAGCATTATACACTGTTATACTCCTTGCCTCGAAAAACACACACTCGCTAGATTCCTTCAGTCTTAAAAATTGACGTACGATTCGAGACACGCGAAGGTTGAAGCCAAATGGGCTTAGTGGGCCCTAGATCAAACTAAGGGTTCCATCGACCCTAACTTGAGCCCGTCAAGCCACATATGATGTGTTCCCTAAAGAGAACAATATAACATTGATGCTACAAAGATAAACCATATGATACATGTTATTAATGTGCAATTAGATTGAATTATACCTTTTATTTGGAATTTTTTGAGCAAGTCTCAATGGTTAAGCAAGACATTGCTCATGAGGGAATGTTGTTTTCTCCGTTTGCACGATGGGTTGTAGAGTGATTCAGAAAAATAAAAAAAAACTCAACCAATGTGGGGTAACATAACCCTCTCGTATTGTGCTTAAGGACAAGATCTTCTCATGCAGGTTGAGAAAATTTCCAAACCTCTACTCTAGCCACACAACAACACTACAACTCCCGTGAGACTAGCCTGGCATTAGATCTATGCTTTAGCGTGGGGCAGACATGAAGATTGTTTTTAAAAATCCTAGAATAATGTGCCTCCTCCGCTAACAAATCTACACCCGACAGGGTTTGAACTATGGTCGGCAGGGTGTGATGCGTACAGCTAGGCCAATTGGTCAGCTATCTTAGCTTACTGGTTGTAGGTTGATTCTCGTTACGCTTTACAAAGATTTGTCTTGGGCTGCATCCTCTGTTAAGTTTTAAATTTTAGGAGAACATATAAGATTCAAATAATTCTAAGTAAGGGACCGAAAAGGTAGGCATGAATTTAGGAAAAATTATGAAAGTGGTTTAACAAGTATCTGAGATAAATAAAGGTTCCTATGAATTTTCTGTTATTAAACGAAATTCTAGTAAATAAATGTACAGTTATTCAAGAAAAGTATTTACATAACTTTTTGAAAAAAAATATTTCTAATTTTTGTTATAAGGTCTAATTGACCTTTTTTTAAGAATCAGTGAAAACCGCTTTCGGGATGAACCTAGAAATCTGATTTTGTATTGGAGGGAGGGAAATGGAACTTACACACTAGTTGGCGAACTTACCCCACCCACAATCGGACGACGGCGGCATGTCGGTTGACGGGCAGAGGTCCTGGCATGTGGCACTCACCAAGACGTTGTGGCGTATTCGGTTAAGTTCGGTGGAGCAGATGTCGGTCGAGGTAACCCACGCCCCGCAAATGGCCGTTTGCAACACCGAGTCACTGACAGCACGGCCGTGCGTAGGGCCTTTGCCGGGAGGCTGGTGATGATGCCGGTCAGGCGCCGGTTGTGATGAATCCAACGGTGTCACCGCCGCAGGCAAGCAGAGGATCGATATAGATTCAGAAATCTCGTCGTAGAGAAGAATATGTACAGCTGCTGGATGACAACAGAGTGAAAATAGGAAAAGCAAGTAGTACAGTACGATGGATGTTGGATGCTCATCTGACAAGCCCCTGTGTCCTTGTCGATTACATGTGCACGTTTTCTTCAGTTCAGGACTACAAATAAACGTATAAGACTGCTGGTCACAGTATTTGGACTCTGTTTTCCTGCGTGGTTCACGTACTTCATCCCAAAAAAAGTTGACTGCAAATAAGCCACAGATGACACAATTTGCGTAATCATGTGGCAAATCAAACGCGTTTCAGGGAGGACCGAGGAGTCATTCATTAACACGATGCCAGGACCAAGGTTAAGAGAAAACAAAACTAGCAGGCAGCGAGAGAAGAAACAGAAGATTATATGGCAGCCAGGCAAAATGTTTCAACTAGTCCATCTAATCCCATCCCATCCCATCCATCTCGTTGAGCCACAACTTTTTCTATAACAAGCAAGACACGGAGCAGTATGTATAGCTGAGATTTGCAAGTCAAAACTCGATGCAACTCATTTGTCATTTGATCCGGCTCGATTTATTCGTCCTGCTGCTCGCCGACGTTGATGTCCGCTTTGATTTCCCTTTCCCCTTCGCCTTCCCCTTCCCCTTGGGATCCTCCGGCTCATCGTCTTTGTCGTCGGGAATTTGCTGCAGGTCCGGTGACACATGTCCAATGATGACTCCTGCTTCAGACAAGGGAATGGTAGTTAGTTAGACAACGGGACTGAATTCTGAATCTGAGAACTGAGAGCACCAAACTATTAGCACAGTTGGAGAAAACAGTATATATGACAGAAACAGTATGCAACAATGGCGCACAAGATACACACTGCATCATATATATCTCTTATTTCCTGGGGACAGCTGTTAACCAGCCGAATCTAGTTTGAGTTCTGAAATCAAGTGATACTGACACTAATTGGTTGGTGCAGCATATGTTGTACAAGTGTCACTTTTTTTAAATGGAGAAATAGATCCTCCATATAAGAACAGATTGATCATAAATAACAAAGTTAAGTGCACCCAGTAACTCTGGAGTGACAAGATAGAAAAGTGTAATTTATGGAATAGTCTAAGCCTCCCAACTTGATTTCAAGCATCAGCACAGTCAAGTTGTCCGTATTGACAGAAATGTGATTTCAATCAGCAATCATGCTGTTCCCAACATCAGCACTGGTATACCAAAAGTATCCTCTCAGAGCAAAAATGGACACCAGTACTAGCCAACAGAGAATCATCACAGGATGTTAAATGGTTGCTATTTTGCTAAAGCACTCATGACAACAAGATTGCCCCTAATATGAAGTGCATGCTTTGTCAAATGTGTAACTTCAACTACTTCAAACTAAACCTTCTAAAACAGGGCCATTCAGCAGAACTAGTAGACAACTAACTAAATGTTGCAGAACGCAACGCAATGATGTTCAGTTTGGAAGCATGTCATGTAATTACAGAACGCAGGTACTACTACCAGATACACTTCAGCAAGGATACGCAGGACAACACCCTGAAACAGGAGGGACAACACCCTGAAACAGGACACGCAGTGTGCACACTGCACAAGTACTGCAAACACAAGCCTTCCAGACACATAGTTGCAGACAGATGTATCAGTAGATCGCATAGCAATGCAGTAGATCGAAACACAGCTAGCTACGCGAGATCCATGCTTCTCGTGGGCAAACTAAACGTCCTAAAACAGGGCAGAGAACTAGTAGACAACTAAATGTTGCAGAAAAAATTATCACGCAACGCTTTTCAGAACTTCAGATTGGAAGCATGTAATTACAGAACCCAGGTACTAGTATCAGATAAACTTCTCCAGCATCAGCAAGGATTATTTGCGTGAAGCGAAACAAGCAAGCACAGACAGTGGAATTTAATCTGCTGGAACTGGAACGTAGTAGTTGTCTTACTGTTTTTGCCTGGGCGCTGCAGGTTCCAAGCGACGAGGTAGCGGCTGGAGCCCGTCTGCGACTGCGGCGCCCACGACCCTGGCACGTGCTCCAGCTCGTGCTGGTTGGCCTCGTAGTTCACGACTCTGAGCGCCGGGACGTTGACGGCGAAGAGGCGGTGGTTCAGGTCGAAGTAGACCACATCGGGGTTCGCCGGGGACACGCCCGCAAGCACGGGGATGGTCCGCGGCAGCCCGGTCCTAGCGTAGCTTTCGCTGTTCCAGATCTCCTGGATGGCCACGCGGTAGTTCGCCACCCATCGACTTCCGCGGTGACCCATCAGGAGATACCACATGGACACCGTCGCTGCTCCGTCATTGGGGTTGGGGTTGGCGTCGGGGACGATGATCTCCACGTACCGCAGCAAGTCCCCGCTCACGGCGACGCAGCGCCTGTTGTGGATGTGCTCCGTGGCGTGGCCCTCCTCGAGAACACGACCAGGAGGGAGGCGGTAGAAGCTGAATTCGAAGCGCTCGGGTACCCTTTGTTCGACGTTGCAGCCGAGGATGCCCCACGACAGGTCGAACCACATGACCGTGCTGCCGACGGCGACCGCGCCGTGGGGTACCCACCTCCGGTTGGCAACCAGGGGAGAGTCCAGTCCTGATACCGGGAACCAGTGGCCGGGGTCCGATCTGAAGATGACGAGCTCGAGCTCGGGCCGACCCGTGTCAACCACGAGCTCGGCGATCGTGTAGTTGTAGAAGCGTCTCTTGTTGTAGCCGTCGCAGACGAAGCCGACGCTCTCGACGTTCCTCAAGGCGGGGACGTCGTCGGGGCGGGCGGGGACGCGCACGGCGGACGCGGCGATCTCGCCACCGGCCCGGCGGAAGTGGCGCGCCACGATGAGGTGGTGGACGTCCCGTTCCCTCGCCCCCCTCTCTGCGAAGTTGAGTCTGAGGTCCGCGCCGTAGTAGGGCGCCGTGGCGAAGTGGGCGAGGAGGCAGAAGGAACCCGTGGCGATGATGTAGGGGAACCTGTCGCGCTTCTGGGCCTTGGGGTGGGAATTGGAGCGCGCGGTGAGGAAGGTGACCCGCGCCGGTGGCGCGACCGAGATGGTGAAGCCGGGCTCCCCAGGTTGTTCGCCGCCGCCGCTTCGCGCGCCTTGAACTGGTCCACTTCCACTACCAGGTCCTCCAGCACCGCCCGCGCGGCGGCGACCTCGGCTTCCACGGCCGCGGCGTGCTGCGCCTGCGCGGCTTGCTCCGCCTGCTGCGCGACTTGCTCCGCTTGCCCGCCCGCGCCCTGGTCCGCCTGCTCCTGCGCGGCTTGCTCCGCTTGCTGCGCTTGCGCGGCTTGGCCAGCTTCCTCGACCGCGGCCTGCGCCACCGCTGGCGGAGCGCGGATGACGCGGGCGAGGATCATCCAGGTTCTCTCCATCGGACCTCGGCGCTCGCCGGCCGCAGCGTGCTCTGTTGAGACGAGACAGAGACACGCAGCGGGTGGGACTTGGGAGGGAGGTTGGGGGTGATTTCAATTTTCGATTTCGATTTGGTGGGATGGTGTCCTGTGGAAATGGCAGGGGCAGGCAGGGTAATTTATATAGCGAGCAACGGAGGGGAGGGCCAGATTCTGTTCTTGCAATGGGCCGTGGTGGCCTTTGCAGGCCTTACCCATGGGGGATTCCAATCCAGTACTGTACATATCAACTTCGAGAATTTCTATGTTGTTTGTTGTTTCCTATAGAATGAAAAACTCCAATTATTCGTCAAAAAAAAACTCCAATTATTTGGCGTTGGACCTCAGATGGAAAATACACTACTAAGAGTGTTTATCTAATTCAACTCACTGGTAATACAAGCAAGCTCAAGTTCAACCTAATCTGGAGAGCAAAACAGAGCCTAAATGTCGGATCGTAACATATGAGACAACATATTGAAGAAGGCATGATAGGAAAATCCATTTTGCATTTTGTGTTACCCGCGGTTTGAAACAAACTACACACTTATGCAAAGATTGCTCCTTCACCAAGGTGGTCTGGGATGAGATCAAGATGTGAGGAGACTTGCTGGCCCTACATGCTATCACTTGTGGTGGGATCCATTTGTTCTTGGCATGGAAGCGCTCTCGGACTAAACTGGACAAATCAGTTAAAGACTTCGATGGTTTAGTTATCTATTATGGGTGGAATCTCTAGAATGAGCAGAACAAAAAAACTTTTTAGCAAAAGGGCAAGACCACAAAAGAGGTGGGCAATGTTGATCAAAGAATCATTCGAACACTTCAAAATGATGGGAGTTTCTTTGGTATGTCATCCACCATCTGAAATAAAGATATAGAGAGACTTAGTTCTGTACTTCCTCCATCAGTTTTTATCTATTCATTCTCGCTTACCAAGAAGTTAAGTATACTCAACTTTGACCGAATGTGCAAAAGTATTAATATAGTTAACAATAGTATAACTAGATTAGATAGACCATTAAATCTATTTTCTTAATACACTTAGTCAAACTTAAGAGAGTTTGACCAAACACATATACCTCGTTAAACAAAAAGCGATAGAGTGAGTATGTTTCGGCCTCTCAAATTTGTCTAAATCCTGCGTCACCTCATTTTCTTTCTTACTCCCTCAGTTCCAAATTGTAAGTTGTTATGGCTTTTTAAATACATAGTAAAAGTTTGGAATGGGGGGAAGTAGTATTCATCGAATGAATCTCTTGCACTATTGTGTGACGCTTCTCTAGGATTATTCCATAATGTCCATATACAGAGATCTAATATAATAACTGGAATAATGTCCCATTCATTCCCATGGTTATTATGTGCAGCTATAGTAGAACTGCTACAATTGTACTGCCGATTTGACACGGTTCGGTTGTTGCAGACAAAAACATGTTGTGCCTGTGTTCACGAACTGACCAATTTGTTGAAGTTTTGAACCAGTTTAGCAGCAAAGCAAACTATAAACTTGGCCAGCAAGCAAAGCCTCTCACGCGCACGCGCTCACTCACGCTGCTGTTGCTGAACGCCCAGGCTGGCGGCACCGTGACGTCGGTAGCTACGGAGGGACGGACGGAGCCGGACCGGATCCCATTCATATGGGCCGCCGGCCTGAACACACACCGTCGACTGGATATGGATCGGGCCGCGCGCGCGTGAGGAATCTAATCCGGCGGCATGTCACTACAGGCGGCTGGCCGTCGACAAGGTACGAGCACGTACGTGCTCCTCCTGCAGCAGCCATTGCCATACAAATACAAATACAATATATACAAGTCGACCGCCGCTCGTGAACATGATGATGTGCGATTTAATTAGTTTTCGCAGTAAAAGAAAAATAAATAAATGCAATTCAGGATGTTGTGTCGTCGTCAGCTTAACTTCCGTACGAGGAAAGCAAGCAGCTAGCTGTTGAGATAAATTGTACTCTACTGTACCTGTACGGAGAACATCCAAGGCTACCGCGCACGATCCAGTTTTACCTGGCTCTACAATAAACAGAATTCAGAGATAATACGCAACTTAGCATTCGTGTATTTTTTTCAATCTGAAAAGAGAGGAAAAAAACAGTTATCAAACAGCCAAACATCGACGCAAATCGGTTTTTTTGTCCCCCGCCAAAACAGCTGCAACGTTTTTTGCTGGACCAAATGAGCAAATCGATGAAGCCCGGTAGCTGGGACTTGGGACACTGGTCGTGGTACTCCTTTCTCAATCCGGCCCAAACGGCCTTTCATGGACTTCCCTTTCTTTTCTCTTCCTTTTTTTTTCCGGTGCCTTTTCCCTCTAGAGCGAGCCCACTTTAGCCCAATCAGGCCCAAGTACAAAATCGCTTTCTATCCACTCGCGTGCACCCCTCTCAAAAAAAAAAAAAAAAATCCACTCGCGTGCACGGTGCACCCGGACCAAATTTTCGGTGACGTGCCCGTGAGCGTGACACAGTTCAGCAGCGATATGTCGGCAACTATAATGAGAGAATAGATGCCAAAGAAGTGAAAGATTGAACAATCCGGACTATGAAGAGGAATTGCTGGCGGAAAACATCAATCAATGAAGACAAGCTCTAACCAGATTCCTTATAGTTACTCCGTATGTTGATTAACTCTATTGAGTGAAAAAGTGTCGAGACAAAGAATAAAAAAAAGAGCTCTTTTACGATGGTTGAAAAAATTTCATTGGTACCTATAGGCACTTTCATGTTTTCTATTTTCTAGATAATTAGTTAAGAAAAAATATTTATAAATTGAGTTTTTTATTATCTAGGGTATGTTGGAAAAATGAGATTATGCCCCTTAAATCTCTCACGTGGGGTTCTTTTTTTATCGGTTGGCCCTGACAGGACTCCCGAGCTTCGCCGGCTGAATACTTACCCCAGCCACTGACTTGCGGTCTTCCCTTGAAATGAAAAAAATACCAGTAGTACATATAGGTACTTTCATGTTTTCTATTTTCTAGCTAATTAGTTAAGACAAATTATTTATAAAATGAATTTTTTATTATCTAGGGTATATACTGGTAAATTGAGATTATGCCCCTTTAAACCTCTCACATGGGGTTCTTTTTTTAATGGTCGGCCTTGACCGGACTCTCGAGCTTCGCTGGCTGAATACTTATCCTAGCCGCTGACTTGCGGTCCTCACTCGAAAATTAGACGGATGCAGCCGTTGTACTGCAGCCTCTAGACAAATTAGACGAATGCTGAAGCTGAATGGTCAAATTGACCTCATAGTTTTTCAACATGGAAGGTGAAAAAACATGACACATACGTGATATCGCTTTGCCTACAGGGCTACCTAAGCCTGAAAACAGCACACACTCAAGGTCTCTTATTGGAGTTTTCAAAAAGGTTAGTGCCAAAATCTCTGTCGTCGTTATTAGGCGCGTGGCTGCATCTTACCTGTTAAAAGCGCTGGTGAAAATCGAGTTAACATTTTGACGAATATAAAGCTGACACAGGCAAGCAAGTCCCTCTAGTCTATCTAATGTGGCATTATAATCTTGCAATCGTGAATATATGCGTTCATATAACAAATGCATTACAAGTTAAATGTTCAGCTGGAGTAGCTCAGTTGGTTAGAGCGTGTGGCTGTTAACCACAAGGTCGGAGGTTCAAGCCCTCCCTCTAGCGTATTCTCATTTTTTTATTTTACCACCATGTTTTTTTTTCCATTCTTTATTTTCATTTTTTAATTTTACCACCATGTTTTTTTTTCCCATTCTTCTCACCATGCTGTTTTCTTGATTGTTTTGGTCACAGGATTTTTTTTTTTCATTGTTCTTCCCTTCCTGTTTTTCATTTTGTCATGTTACAATCCTGTTTTGTCTAAGTCCCTTTTTCCATTCTTCTTCCCATACTGCCTTTTTTTCATTACTTGTGATGATAACATACTGTTTTCTTTAGGTCAATTTCTCATTCAACAGTTTGATATGTTGCAAAACAATTTGAGCATTATGCGAAGCATCCAACACCTTCTAAGGTCGTCTTCTTCTTTTGAATGCAAATTAAGTGTTCCTGAATTAGGACAATCATTTACAAATATATAAAACCAAGTGAACACGTGAACTTCGGTTTTGTTTTTAAACTATGATTGATTATTAGATGACTTCACTATAAGAATGTGATTTTCCTATAGTTTCTGTCAGTTCTATTTTTCCTAAACGAACCAACAGTATTTGTATACACTTTGTGTCTTTTTCAGTAGTTCAATCAAATTCCCGACGACAGCATAATCCTCAACCAACTAATAATTAACCACGCAGGTTAATTTGATAATTTTTGAAGGGAAGGGGGGGGGGTGGAAATAAACTTGGATAATAAGTCTGAAAGGGTTAATTACTAACATCAATTTGATAAATTTTGAAACTGTGCCATTAGAGTAACTCATAGTTTTCTGAAAGAGATACCAACTTTTACACCGCTAACACGGCTTCTTACAAGCTGGTCTTGCTGATTATCTAGATATGCAACTGCAGCGTGCAGGCACCTGGTGGTCATGCTCCATGCATGTTTCGTGACTGTTCAGATACTACAGAATACAGACGCTGGCGTAGAATGTTTTGGTTGCAGCATTTTAAACGTCTGGTTGAAGCCTGAAGGCCTGTTCAGCGGCATTGAAAAATGGGCAGCAAGCCTGGCTATATAGGGAAACTAGTACATTGTACATGCCATAATATATTTCCTAAGGTGCAACCACTAGTACACAAACCATTTCTCTTGACACCGGGCGTTTTTATTTCTACTTGGCGGTTTCTCTTTAGAACAGACCTATAAAAATCGGTCCTATTTCTGACAGCGGTTCTCTTAAGGAACCGCCAGTAGTAATACGATTTCTACCGGCGGTTTTCTTAAGGAACCGCCAAGAAATGATTATTTTACAAAGGTTCGTTCCTAGAGAACCGCCTGTAGAAATAATTTGAAATTAATTTTTTGAGTTTTTTAAACTTTCTCGGATGGAGAAACTCCCAAAATAAAAGTTGTAGATCTCGAAAAGTTATGAAACTTTGTAGTTGACAACTTTTTCATTTGAAATTATCTCTTTATGGAAAACTACGAATGAAATTTTCAAATTTGAAATCCAAATTTTGCAAATGACCTTGGATGGAGAAACACTCTAAATAAAAGTTGTAGATCTTGAAAAGTTATGAAACTTTGTAGTTCACCACCTTTTCATTTGAATTCGTTTAGACCCTCAAATATTCAAATTTCCGTCGGGTTTGTATAATATGTGGGGAACAAAATGATATCTAGACACAAGTGACGACGTGGGTGGAGTGGTAGAGTGTGATACGCCGCGAAGCCGAGGTCGCGGGTTCGAACCCCCACGGCCGCGTAGCGCCGCGATTTTGCCTTCTTAAAAATATTTTTTTTGCAATTTTTTT
The DNA here is from genome assembly GCA_015844335.1 of Chrysopogon serrulatus. Lineage (NCBI taxonomy): Eukaryota > Viridiplantae > Streptophyta > Magnoliopsida > Poales > Poaceae > Chrysopogon > Chrysopogon serrulatus. The sequence goes on along the minus strand of JADLZL010004788.1, from coordinate 121,714 downwards.
TCGTGTTTTCTCGGGCAACGATTTCTACAGGCGGTTCTCCGCCCGGTAAAATGGCCGATTTCTATGGCCTCCCGCGTCGGCGGTTCCCGTTCAACGCCAAGAAATGCGTTTGGAACCGCCAAGACAGACCTTTTCTGTACCAGTGAACTGGAACATATTATGATACTAGCAGGTGGCCCCGTGCCTTGCACGGGTTTTTTTTTTTTTCCCGGCCGGTAATGGGCACGGAAAGGGGTTGGGTGTTTTTGGTAACGGGCGTGACTGTTTATATGGTAACGGGTCTGTACTGCTCAAAAGGGTTTTACTGTTTGTTAACGGGTTCATATTGCATACTAACGGGACGAATACTGTTCATGACGGGCTTACTGGGCATACCCGGGTACTGTTCATTCTGGGCGGGTACTGTTCATGGGAACGGTTACTGTTCAATGAACAGTACTCGCGTGAGAGGGAAGGCCTACGTGGCCTGGCGAGAGGCAAAGGGCGACGTGGCCTCCTGTACTGCGTTTTTGGTATACAGCCATAAAGTAGATAGGTAGATGAAACAAATAAGATATGGTTCTTTAGAGCTAGGCTCGTGAGAGCATTGCTCACAAGTCACAAGCAAATAATGATATTAATAGATAATTAGCGTACTTCGAGGCATACTAGTATATTTAAAAAGTAAGTTAAGGTTTAACATGATAACGTAATACTACGCACTTGATTCAAGCAAAAGAAACACTTTATCCTTTTTACTGTATGTATGCTTCATAGGAGAAATGAAGATGTGAATCCTTGACTTTTACGTACTTGCTCAATCTCTACATCAAATTTGGTCATTCGTCTTATTAAAAAAAATATATAAAAATAGAAAAATTTAAGTTATTTTTAAAGAACTTTTATTAATAAAATAAGTTATAGCAAAAGAAATGATATTTTACAAAAAAATTAAATAAAATGAGTGATCAAACTTAATGCCTAAAAAGTCAAACATCTTATAAGTTGAGATTGAGGAAGTAGAATGGTTCCATCTGCTAGAGCCCGTATTTAACAGAGGTGACGATTCTAATTGTCTACATGACTTACCACATATATCTGGATTCTGGAGATCAGGTAACGAGCGGCTGAGCCTGCCTGTTTTAACTATACACTAGGGAACATGCACGTACGGCACACACGTGTCTTGAATGTTTTTAATTATTATTATCTTATTCTAGTATTTACATGTTTTTTAAAGTATATATACATTTGAAATATTTGAATGTGTGAATATTGTTTTATATTTTTTATTATTTTAAGCGTAGAGAATAATACAACATGTATCAACATAAAAGAGTTAGTATAGATATATTATAGATATATCATAAATATTTCGTTACAAAATTATGAAGTTCCTGGTTGTTGATGTCTACATCTACAAGTAGATTTAGACAACCTTTCAGCAAAAAAAAGAATATTACAAGGCAATTTCAGCCAAGGTGACATATTGGCATAATTACACGGTAGATGGACATATTCAAACTTATTGTGTTGTGTTATCTTAAAAGCAGCTCCAAATTCAGTTCTATCATTTTTCATCTACATTGCTCGCTTTTCTATGTACAGAATCATGTGTTGCTTGTTGAAGGGAACTGAGCTTATGAGCTAATTGAGCATGTCTGAGCTAACTGGGCATGTTTTCAAAGTTCAGTCTTACTAAGATATAAGCCATGTAAGTTTATAAATTCATTAAAAGAACTTAAACTTACAGATAGGTTACAGAAAACACATGCAAAAAATGATGTAACACGATGTAACACAGAGGGTCCATATACACATTGAAGTAACCGACCTATTTTCCTAGGAGATTATAGCCATCTGCCATCTAAATCACAATAATTTACTGGCAATGTGAGTGAGCTTTTCATTTTAAAATTCCAATGCTTTAGGAGCTCCCAAATCGCAATGCATACAATTGAACCCCATTTAAGAACACAAAAGCAAAAGAATTACCAAATTTTTTAGCCTTGGAGAGAGAGAGATGGCATATTTCTCTGTTACCTTTTGGAAAGGGCTCTTTCGGCAGGCAGCTTTGAGTCTGCTCTTGGAGTCTAGAGATGATGTCCAAGAACATAGAAGTAAAAACAACTTGGTAGTGCAGCCCATTTGTGCATGGTCGTAAATGTACAGATAAGCATATACATAGCAGTGATTATCTGTAAACTTGACATGTACCGGTACCAGTGGGCTTAGAACAAGCAACCAAGCTGTTCTAAAATCTATGTATTCAGAACTCCAAAAATACAAATATTCTGGTACAATTTTCTTGTGCTTTCTAAAACTACACTGAGCTGTTAAGGGCGCATGACAAAACCACAAAGGAAAGAAAAAGAAGACCAGACTGCTAGTATTTGCAATGCAAAATCACATACAAGAAACGCAGCAGCAGCTGCTTCCTATGCAAGCTACTCGGAAAATTTTCCTCGAGGCGCTCGCCTCAAACTATCAGTAGCATAGATGAAAAAGCAATGGTCTACACGAGAATATCCTTAAGCTTGGCCTTCTGGTCATCAGTTAGGGTTTTCGGGAATAACACCTCAAATGTCACATACAGGTCACCTTTCTTGTTGCTTTGGTATAGTGGCATGCCTTCGCCTTTGAACTTCCTGATCTCCTTCGGTTTGGTGATACCCTGTGAATTAGTGAAAAAATTGAGCCGGTCTGTTGCAGATGATATAAATCATGTTCATGGGTGGCTGTCTTTACCTTGGTGCCAATTTCTACCAGATGGTTGTCAAGATGCTTGATGGTCTTCTCGAAACCAACCAGAGCTTGCACCTGCAATAGCAAAATGTGCCCAGAAGAAAAATGCACAGAAAACTGTGATTAGAGATCTACAGCGAAAGAGTCAATGCATCTTGCATGGAAAACTGCTAGACAGAATCACTGGACAGGTAGAAGTTGGTTAAGAGGACAATGCAATTTTAAAAGTACAGATGGTGATATTGGTTCTTTAAGAGGGAAGGTTAAGATGCAGTCTCTACTATTAATACAATACAATACAAAACAATGATATGCAGTTCTCCTGCATATTCGAGAAAAAAGAAAAAAAAAAGTTTAAGATGCAGCAGTCTGTTTAGATCAAGTCTATGCTAAATTAGTAGCAAAATTATAATTCTGGCTTGTATTGAATTCATGAAGTCATAGGTAACAGAAATGTGTTTTGGTTCATGTGAGATGACACCATGCTTTTCCGGTCAAGATGCAGAACATGCACACAAGAGAGAGCAGGTACCAGGGATATTGTAACTGTTGCATGCAGGTCATTGCCTTCTCTTCTAAAGCGGCTGTGTGGTGCTGTTCGGATCCTGAACTGCTTGTAAGGTTATTTAATGGAAGCCCACAATTAGTAAACATGGTGGTACACTGAATAAATTTCAACCAAATAGAGACAGGGACAAAACAAACCTTCAAATCACCAGGTTCGCCATCAATCTTAGGCTCTCCTTCCTCGAAAAACAAAACCTCCTGAAAAAAAATCATATGACTCTATCAAATCAAATAAAAAATAGAAGTGCAGAGAACCTGTACATAACAGGGTATTCAAAATGAACAACTTAAGATCTTTAAATGTCGCTAGCCAAGTGTCAGAATATGGCATATTAACATGCGACTGTAACAGGCAAGTGTAACTTAACATTCCACAAAAAGTGACACTTGAATGTCTAAAACAAGGAAAGGAAGTGTTCACACAGAACACCGTAAAAATGACATAAAAAGGCAAAGTTAGACATTCAGATGACACCCTTAAATTAACGTGTGGAGGGGAACTACAAAAGAGCATGTCCTTTCTAGTGTCACGAATCAGAACTATAGCATCTTGTCTGCAGAACAACTATCATTTAAGGAAACTTAAACATAAATCAGAACCTGTTGTATTAATTTATTATGTTTTGATGTAAGGGATAAAGCTGCAATAACTATTAGCAATTCAAACCTAACAAGTCACAAGCAGCAGTGGTTGGCACTAGCAGAGCAGGAGGAAACCAGCCAGTTTGTCTCAATAATCCAAAGAATTGCTAAGTTTGAGTTATATAGTTTCAGGCATTCACTGTAGTATTGTAATCATGTAGTACATAATATGTGCACGGCATTGTATCGGTTACCTACATGGCTTAATTTGTATGCTGTATCAAAATTACAATATAGGACGAATACCACATACAACAATATGTCAATATAGTACAGTGAAACCATTAGAACTGGAGGACCAAAGACATATAAAACAGCATATACCTGTCCATCTTTCATTCCCTTCTCAATATCAACAGTCAAGAATTCACCTTCTCGTACAAATTTCACATTTGGACATTGGTCGCAGACCTAAGAAACAAGAAATATCCTCAGTATGTCAAAACTCTCAATGTTTAAAATATACATCATGAATAATGGAACTAGAAAAATACCTGCTCAGTCATCTGTTGATACATTCCAGGACCTATTTGTCGATGGTAAACTTCATTCCTACAGTTGCAGCGCCTCTTTCCTGGTGCTGGCTTTATGACATTTTTCTCTCTCCAAACCTATGACACATTGAAAAAAATAGTAAATATAAATACTATACTTTTCCCTTATGCACAACACAGTACACCTTTCTAAAAAGATAAAATAGAAACAGTATCTAATGGAAGCATTTTGTTAAAGCATGATTTATTGACAGCGGAAGAATTTAATAACAAAAACAACAACAACAACAACAACATAGCCTTTTGTCCCAAACAAGTTGGGGTAGGCTAGAGATGAAACCCGAAAGAGACGAGAAACTAGGGTTCAGGCACGTTGATTGCCGCCTCCAAGCGCTCCCTGTCTAAAACTAGATCCTTGGAAATATTCCACTCCTTAAGGTCTCTCTTAACGGACTCGTCCCAAAGTCGGTTTTTAGGTCGACCTCTACCGTTCTTTACATTATCGGCCCGGCCTGAACCCCACTACGCACCGGTGCCTCAGGAGGCCTCCGTTGGACATGTCCAAACCATCTCAAACGATGTTGAATCAATTTCTCTTCAATTGGTGCTACCCCAACCCTATCCCGAATATCGTCGTTCCGAACTCTATCCCTCCTGGTGTGCCCACAAAACCAACGCAACATACGCATCTCTGCAACACTCAACTGCTGGACATGTCGCCTTTTTGTAGGCCAACACTCCGCACCGTATAACATCGCCGGGCGAATCGTCGTCCTATAAAACTTACCCTTCACCTTCTGAGGCACCCTTTTATCACAAAGGATGCCAGAAGCTTGACGCCATTTCAACCAACCCGCTGCAATTCTATGCCTAACATCTTCATCTATATCGCCATCCTTTTGTAGCATCGAACCTAAATACCGAAAAGTATCCTTCTTGGCCACCACTTGTCCATCTAGGCTAACGTCTCCCTCCTCATGCATAGTCGCGCTGAAATCGCACCTCATGTACTCGGTCTTAGTCCTACTAATTCTGAACCCTTTCGATTCTAACGTGTGTCTCCATAGTTCTAACTTCCTGTTAACCCCTGCCCTACTGTCGTCAACTAGCACCACATCATCAGCAAAGAGCATACATCAAGGGATATCACCTTGTATGTCCCTTGTGACCTCATCCATCACCAAAGCAAATAAATAAGGGCTCAATGCTGACCCCTAATGTAGTCCTATTCTAATTAGGAAGTCACTGGTGTCGCCATCACAAGCGGAAGAATTTAATAAGCAATGCGAAAACATAGCTATGTACTTATTACAGTCTGTCAGCTAGACAAATCATGTTACCTTTAATGAACCGCCCATGTACAAGTCCTCTAATGAAGCATCCAGTTCAACAATCACCTCATCACCTTTTAAAATTTGTTCTTCCTCCTCTTCCATCCCACCACCACCACCACCAAAAAAGCTGAAGAAAATTGTGGAAAAAAAATAGGAAGGTGAACACAAGATAATTGAAACATTAATGCTCAACCATTTGGGGTGCAGTAAGAACAAAAAAATATTAGGAATGACTAATTGAGGAGCATTTAGCTGAAGCTTTGCAAGAGATATGTTCTATGAAGTATGAACAAACAGGCATCAAACCAAGCTACTTCTAGTCTAGTCCTAACTTCAAAATGACACTCTTCAGCCCAGAAAAAGGGAACCATTTTAGATTGCTGCAATTCAGCCGTCTAAACTTGACCATCCGTACATTTTATATGTGGAAATTGAAATATTTAATACACTTTTGCTATCTTTTAGCCTACCCCAACTCGCTTTGGAGTGAAGGCTTTGTTGTTGTCGCTGCTTCTGTCTTTCACCTTTTGTAAGTAAATTACAAAATTTGGTTTCCATGATTGTATTAAGGGAACTAACCAATGTCGAAAAGGGCACTTCTCTATGACCCAAAGGAGTAGATATGTGGTTATGGTGGACTAGATACATAATAGTTGGTTGCTTGTTAGGAAATGCAGGCACTCGTTTCTCCTACATTCCATAACATTCCCAGACATCACTCATCTTCCACTGGAATGATGAATAGCGAAGTGACACATTTGCTGATAAAAGAATGGTTAATGTGGTTCTCTCAAATCCTACTGAATGGAAGGTACACATTCCAGATGTGGTATACTATACGGCAATGTCATATCAGAAATTCCATCTTGCAAGTTAACACAAGCCAATGAATCTTCTTTTGGATAATTAAGTACATACGAGCCAGGTACACCCTACATTATTTGGAATTTCATCCTCAACTGTGTGCACCTGCTATGTTGACCATTTCTTTTTGGGTATCTGTATCTTAGCTATCCATGTGATGCAAAATCTATGCAGACACATACACACTAACCTAGGGGCAAGTGGGCAATACAAGCATACAAGCATGATCAATGATGTTTCAGTAGCAAAACTTCTAGTTGATCTGTTGAGGCGTGATGCTTAGCATTCAGCTCACCTGCTAAAGATGTCCTGAATGTTCATTCCGCCACCACCACCTCTCCCGCCTTGGAACTGCTTCAACCCCTCCTCGCCATACCGGTCATAGATCTTCCTCTTCTCCTGGTCCGTCAGCACCTCATAGGCTGCAACCAAAATACATTTGTTAAATTTCCAGCTCAAGTTATCAATTCCAGGTTATCTAATTCAATTGCAAAGTACTCAGCGCCTAGTACCGTTGTTGATCTCGGCGAAGCGCTTGTTCGCCTCCTCGTTGTCGGGGTTCTTGTCGGGGTGGTACTTCAACGCGAGCTTGCGGTACGATCTCTTAATCTGATCCTCGGACGCGCCCTTGGGAACTTGCAGCACGTCGTAGTAGCTCTTCCTGCGCCATTGCCATCGATATTCAGTCAAATTACAAAGTATTACTATGGATTAAACAGGAGGGAGTCGAGCACACAGATCTCGACCTGACGCATGGCAAATGAAGAGTAAATGAAGCAGTATAAAAAGGCTGTGGAATCAGGGGTGGGAGAACGGATCAAACCATCGAACCAAATCGGCCAGTAACGAGAGGGATTTTGAGATCTCGAAGAATCCACGCGAGAAACAACAGGTGATCCGACCCCAGAAACCTACCCGGCGATCGCGACAGCGAGATTCAGGAGGACGAAGAGCGCGGCCGCAAACCGCGCCGCCGCTCCCTTCCCCTGGCGCCGCCATCCCGCTCCCGCCCCCGCCTCCTCGAGACGCCTCGCCGCCTCTCTCCCCTCCGCCTCCCTCACAGTCCGGTGTTTCCGCGAGGTTGGCAGCTGGGGTTAGCGCTCCCGCGCGTGGAGAGAGACAGCTTCACCCTCGCCGTCGTATCCCTCCGCGTCCTCGCCGCCGGTGTCGCCGTCCTCCGTCTCCTCCCGCCGTGGCCGGCCTTTTTGGTTTCCTGCGGTTTAAAACTTTCTAGAAGGAATCGCGCGTGCTGCTCGGGGAGAAGCGCGCGGGGACGTGGAGCGCGTGACGTGGACCAATAGGGTGTGGGATGCTGGGCTCTCTGGCGAATGGGGTGGGTCCACGTCGATATGGCTCGTGCTTTTGCGGTCAGCCAGAATTGCTAGGTGCACCACGAACTGATACACGTCAGCAATGCACAGGAGAAGCGGTGCGTTGACGTGGAACCGTAGGTCAGGTCAACGGTCTGCCATGCGTCACACACCTCACACGATGGAAACAAATGACGATTTAAGGCCTTCTCTTACTCTACTACGTGCTATTTTATTTACACGACGTATTAAATTTATTCTAAGGCTATGCTTAGCTAAAATTTCAACGCTAAAAGTTTAGCTAACTAAATTTTTGCTAAACTTTAGTTATGGTATTTAGATCCTCTAGCTAATAGGGTTAAATAAATTTTAGGTGAGTTTAGTTGGATTTAAGTAGTTAAACTTAACTAAAATTTATCTGATCTTTACCTAGGTTATTTGGATCCCTATCAGCTAAATCTAGGCAAAGTAAAATATAATTGTGGATCCAAATATATCCTGAGTTAAACATTTGTATCTTTGATCACTGATTTAAAAAACATATAGAATCATGACATAAGATTTGGTATTTTTATATTCACCCTAAAAAATACTTTCATCACATAATTTATACGTTGTAAAACTATAAGAATTTTTTTAAAAAAAATAGATAGTTAACAATAGTATTTTTTTTGCTTAGAACAAGCCTAATATTTACATGACGTGTTTGGGTAAGAGATTGATGTTGTGCACCACTAATCATAGGACCGGGTGATTTCCTTCTATTTGGTTTGTGGAGGCCGTCGCAAAAACGAGATTGTCTGATGGTTTTGAGGGGAATGACTCGATGCTGGCTTTCTACATGTGGAACGACTGACCTAGTGATGAATAGATTCAAACTGCGATAAAAACAAACCCTCGACTAGGCTCGGGATACAGCTTCAGATGATTCCGCATCGATTGGTCCTGTGAATCAAGCATTCTGATAGTGTTTTGGTGAAAAACATCTTTTTAATTAGATCTCCAATGTAATTCTACATTTTTGTGTTAGCCAAAGGTGCAGAGCCATGAGCGAGATTAATTATATATAGACTGCATATAAGATGGGAACGTATGCTATGCAAACTAGAATCTTATAAGATATAAAAAAATATTACAAGGTGACAATATATAAAGAGTGAATTTTATTTAAATAGTTATCCAAATAGAAATATAGAGAGTAAGTTTAAAAAGACTTGAAGACGCTCTTAATAAAAAAAGAGAAGCTATTTCAAGTTTTCTACATTAATTTAAATAGCGCTAGTCTGTGCTTATTAGCTTGTCGTTATTATTTGAAAGTATTTGGTTTAAAGCCTAAAGTCACACTACTAATTGCTAATTTTAGTTTAAAACATATCCTACAATTGAAGCTCAAACAATGTTATTGTTGTTAATTTGTTCGATAAAGTTGGACAGATGTTTTTGTAGAAGTCTATTATGTGAAAAGGTTGTCTTAAAATTGTGTATTACACTATCACTCACGAGAAGTTGTATAAGGACGCATTAGTTTGCAATTCTAAGTTATTCAGATGCTATCGTATGGATGTTGCCTATAAGGATGAGACTTTTATCAATTTATATAGTAGTTTCAAATTATTTTAATTGAGTGTTATGCTGAATTATGAGGAAACGTTAGGGATATCATACATCCACCTACCGACCTACATTTAGAATCTGAGATCAAAACAAACTTGGTTATATAATGCAATTATTCATTTGCCTCCCCCTTACATAAAACAAATCAAAATATGTGCAACTCCAACAAAGTATAGATAGCTTATTAGATGATGGTGTCTAGACCTTTGCTTTTCTTGGATAATACTTTTAGTGATTTTTTTCTTGATTCAACAAGGAGCAATAAAACCTACGTTGCCAACTAATTTCTTCATCATATAGTCTTAACCGCATGGTTGGCTTGGCTGGATGCTTAGTATACATACACACGCATGGTTTCTAGATTTCTCTTTTATTCTATAAAAAAATATCGAATTATGTGTTGTTTTAGTTCTTTTATATTTTTAAATTATATAGCTTCTACTATACTATACTAATATGATATATATATATCTATGTCATATATCTATCTATGCCGTACATGGTAAGTCCAATAAATAATATATAGTTAGAACCGAAAAGTACATTATTCTATAATTCTTGATGTTTTGTGATGTCAATTTTATGAAAACATCCTAAAAAGGAGTTAAAATAAAAGTTTGTTATGCATTCCATTTTCAGTCCATCGAATGCTTGCACTAGAAAAAACTGTCGTACAAGAAACGGATCCTCGGAGCCTACAGGCAGGCAATGCGTTTCACGTGTCCTGGGCCCACCTTCTTCTTCTTCTACTAATCTCCTCCCTTTATAATAACCAAGTGTAACTGTACTCTTAATCGGCTTCACTTCTCCCCGATTTTTTCCATTCGAGCTCGCATCATGGCGTCCCCTCAGATCTCCCGCAGAGCCCTCGGCCTCCTGCTCGTCCTCGCCGCCGCGGCCGCGGCCGTCTCGCCGGCCACCGCCGACGACGTGGTGGCCCTGACGGAGGCCGACTTCGAGAAGGAGGTCGGCCAGGACCGCGGCGCCCTCGTCGAGTTCTACGCGCCATGGTTCGCCCCCTCTCCCCCCCCTCCCTGTCTCTCTCGTAGTCGGGCCGGATCCGTGGTTCGTGGGGTCTGGGAGCCGAGAGGCTGTAATTCATCGGCCGGTGGCTGTGCTCACGTCTGACGTCTGTAGCATGTTTTTGTAGCAATATAAATCCGTGCCAGCTTGACAATTGAGTTGACCAGGTTGGATTCTTGGGCGAGTTGGATCGGGTAGCCATTGCTCTACGGGAGCAGAAAGCCTGGATCCTTCGGCTGCGTGTGTTTGTGCTTCACGTAGCTAAGTAGCAGGCTAGCTGTTACGGATCCTTCTTGCCAAATGGGATTTATGGGATGCCAAACGTGTTTGCCTGGTTGGTTGGGCGAGTGTTGCACCGAGACTCGCGGGATCTGATCCTGTAACCAATTCGTATTGTTTGATTTTTGTTCTGTGTGGCTCCTGTAGTCTGCCTAGTGCTTTGGCTTGTTAGTAGATTGTCATGAGAGCGGGGAAGGTCTTACTGCTAGAAGGGTCTTCAGTGCTTGATTGTAGAAAGGAAAGGGTCAAATCTTATGTTGTGCTGTTGTCATGATCACTTGCTGGTAGTTCATGAAGCACTGGATATTTTGTTTCATTGCATTAGTGAGTACAACATCCAATTTGAGGTGATCTAAAACTGTTATGCAGTCTGATGAAAATGAACCACACGGATCTCGGGATTTGGTTCTGTTATTCTTGGGTAGTTCTTCTGGAACTCAATTATCTGAATGCCATTTGTTCAGAGAAGTTTTCAGCAAGTGATAGTGTTGCCAACCAGATGTGTTTCAAATAAGCAATAATGATTGAAATATTTTAGAGTATACTGTAATCTGCGTAGAATCGGTCACTTAAATCCTGTCTTCTTTTGCAATCTCTCGCATATCCAAAAACCTTTCTGTGAGCACAACTCACTTATCTGGAAATCTTTCTATGACCATATGTTTTTAGTGATCTTTTCATCAGATTCTGTTTTTCTGACCATCTTTTGTTTCTTAGGTGTGGCCACTGCAAAAAGCTTGCCCCAGAGTATGAAAAACTTGGCGCAAGCTTCAAGAAGGCTAAATCTGTATTAATAGCAAAGGTACATCTCACCTTGTTTAGTCTCCCACAGTTTTCATCATTTACATCCCACGATTTCCTATGTTATCAAAACTTGTTTTGAATAGATAATTCGATTTTTCTTTTGTTTTGCTGCAATGAATTGACTGTTTTATTCTTTGTATCTACTACCTAGGTTGACTGTGATGAGCACAAGAGTGTGTGCAGCAAGTATGGAGTTTCTGGGTACCCCACAATTCAATGGTTCCCCAAAGGTTCCTTGGAACCGAAGAAGTGAGAATGCATACCTTCTGTTTTGTACTTAGTATTTTTTTTACTGTGATAATAATGTTAAATCTACTCTTGTGCAGGTATGAGGGTCAGCGTTCTGTGGAAGCCCTTGCAGAATTTGTTAACAGTGAAGCAGGTAGGCCTCACCTGTTGCTAAGAATAGTTCTCAACCATGTTTGTGTTGTTTTCTAATTACCAAATTGGTGGACAAGGGAGCATATATTTTACATTTGTTATCACAGTAGAATCTTCCGCTAGTGTTATTCTTTCAAAAAGAAAGACAGGTTATATTTGTAAAAACACTAAATCTTGAGCAATGAACATCAAGTGAAATTACCAAAATGTGCTATTTACTGCCATCCTTTGGCCCCTTTGATACTTATTGTATATGCTGTTAGTCATATTCATATTTTTTTTTCTATTGTGAAGTTCATTGCTTTAATTATGCATAAACCCCTAAACCATTTGCTATGATGCAAAATCTCTTTTAGTTAATTATATTTATGCACATGATGGCATCTTTATTCTGATTGAAGTCCTATCAAGTGCTACTTGTTCAAGAATTGACTATTATCAACTAATTTGCACATTGTTCTAGGTACCAATGTCAAGATAGCTGCCATTCCTTCAAGCGTCGTGGTTCTGACTCCAGAGACCTTTGACTCAATTGTCCTTGATGAAACCAAAGATGTTCTTGTTGAGTTCTATGCCCCATGGTTGGTTATCGTGTTCAACTTATGTCTACCTAAATTCTTTTCATCACACTACTTCACTGAAATTTAATTCCATTGATGGCCCTTCTGTTTACAGGTGTGGTCACTGCAAGCATCTTGCTCCGGTTAGTATAGAGTATTAGCTTGAAAATTTCCAAATTATTGCAGCGAATCTTCATTTTTCAGTGGACTGAACATACTTGTACTTGATTTAGGTTTATGAGAAGCTGGCTTCAGTTTTCAAGCAAGACGACGGTGTTGTCATCGCTAATCTTGATGCTGACAAGCACACTGACTTGGCTGAAAAGTATGGATTCTGACTAGCCTATTTATGTACATTAGCTTTCTATTTTTTTGTCTAACATGGTTGGATTTTTCATCTTATACTGTGATTGTGATGGAATTTTTTCCTGAGGAAATACAAAGTGTTTCTTTTGTAATTTGACTGAATTATAATAAGTTTCTCTACGTCTGTCCTTTTTTCCATGGTCACGGCAGAATTTTAATAGTATATGTCACATTTGCAGGTATGGTGTTTCTGGTTTTCCCACATTGAAGTTCTTCCCTAAGGGAAACAAAGCTGGTGAAGATTATGATGGTGGTCGGGACTTGGATGACTTTGTCAAGTTCATTAATGAGAAGTGTGGCACCAGCCGGGATTCAAAGGGCCAACTGACTTCAGAGGTCAGTTAAAATTAAGCAAATTCACTTTGGAATCAAGCTGACGAATTCTGAATCTGATGCATTCTGTTCATTGCTTCTGTAGGCTGGGATTCTGGCAAGCTTGAATCCTCTTGTGAAGGAGTTTGTCAATGCTGCTGAGGACAAGCGGAAGGAAGTTCTCTCTAAAATAGAAGAGGATGTTGCTAAGCTCAGTGGTTCTGCTGCCAAGTACTCTCCTCCACCTTTCCCTCCACCATGTTTTCAAGCTACTCTATTGGTCAAACATTTTTATGTATGTAATGCCATTGCAAAATTACAAGTACTAATTATTTTGCTTCTAAACCAGGCATGGAAAGATATATGTGGCAGCTGCAAAGAAGATTATGGACAAGGGTTCTGACTACACTAAGAAGGAGACTGAGAGGCTTCACCGCATGCTGGAGAAGGTGTGCATATAAGTTTCCATGCCTCATTCAATCTGTAAACTATATTACTAATTCAGAAGCTAATTTCCATATTTTATTGTATTGCAGTCGATCAGTCCGTCCAAAGCTGATGAATTTGTCATTAAGAAGAACATTCTTTTCGACATTCTCTTCTTGAAGGTGATGACACACAGACACGGCCTGCCAGTGACTTGAGCTGATAGTGTAACCACCACTTGTGAGGAAACGAAAACAGAAGAAATAGTATGATATGAGAGAAAGGTGGTAGTGAAAGTCCAGTAGGGGCAGAGCTAGTTCATGAACGTAGTTCCCTTTTGTCTTTTCTGGTTCCAGGGATTGACTTCGTACTCAGTTACTCACAGTTTTACTTCACACAGAAGGTTTATGTAGCCATCCTGTGATGACAGACCATACTTTGTTTTTGATTCAATAAATTAGTTATTCAGCTTCTGTGAGTTATTTTGCCCTAATGTAATCTGGTGAAAGGTGAAATCTTGATGCATCTTATTTGGATTGGTCACTCTGTTAGCTGGCAACATGGGAATTACCTAATTTGCTGTTGGCCAGAGGGTCATTCGTGCTTGTGATGCCAGTTGGGGTTGTTCTAAAAAATAATCAGTCAATGTGCTGATTGACAATGCGTAAGGTCCCATTCGAATCACAAGAATTATTTGTTTGCCAGTTTCTTCCACAGATAAACTGTTCCTGTTTGCTACTTAATTGCATTACAAGGGCTAATGTGCCATTTCAAATAATTTTGTCGGTGAGCTTCCATGCAATCTGATGGCATTGCAAACTCCAAAGGTTAATTCCACTCAAATGTTACGAGTTTACATACTAATCTGATGGCATTGCAACACTGCATAGGTTAATTCCACTCAAATATTACAATGTCGCCATTCAGAACGCTGATTCTCAAACCACAAACAACAGTAGATAAGACAACGATCAAAACTATAACAAAGTTAAGCAGAGCTATAATCCAAACAAGTAATGTGCAAGTGATACAGTACGTTCCCTGTGCTATGTATTCTTGTCCATACGGGTATCAGATTTACTATGACTCTTATCTTCTTGCTTAAATTTTAGGTCACTTGGACAATCATCTGATGTGCAGTTGTTGATGTAATCTATCTCGTGCTCCGGTTGACCAAAATCATGGTCAGGTCTCTGGTACGCAATTTCGTCCACGATTGACTTATTGCAAGATGATGACCTTTCTGTCCTTTCCAAATCCTCTAGATGATCATGCTCATGCTCATGTTCATCTTCATGCTCATGTACATGTTCTTGTCCTTGTCTCATGCCGAATGATAAGTCGTATGAATGGGGTCCTTGCACCCTCATTTGCACTGACCTCAGAAGTGCAGTTCGCCTCAGATCTCCCCCGTGGCACATGTCATTCGGTGAGGATGGGAACCGGCCTTCATTATCGGAGCCACGCCGAGCATGAGGGCATACTACTGATGAAAGGGAGCAGCTTGGGAGAGGGTATGGATTTGAAGGTAACAAAGGAGATTGTGGTCTCTGGTGTCGGTGAGGAGATGACATTGGACTAGTTGAAGGGCTGATCATCGCATCAGGATGATTCCCACCGGGGTTTAATTGAGTGTCATAGCACCGGTAATCATCCGAGTCTTCTGACATTGGCGAGTATTGGGATAATATCTCATCCCTGAAAGGAGGCAAGTATGATCGTTCAGTAGGAAATTCATATCATCAACGCAGCACAACATAATTGCTGAGAAGTAGGATGTACCAAATCAACCAAAGTAAAACCCAAAAAAACAAGATTATGTGTCCAAGTGTATGTTTATGCTTCCTGACCAAAGTTCCCACATGGGTAACCAACTACCAACAAAGTGTGACAGACATCAACGTTCATAGCCACATGCACCATTCAAGTACTAACATTAACTGTATCGATAACTTGACATGATCTGGAACATGAGACCTATTATGTTTAAAATATCTTCATACTTAATTGCTTACATGAGTCCAACCACTGGAGCAATTATGTATGAGTGATAACTATCTCCAGAATTTCCAGATTTACTAACATAGAGAGAGAATGTTTTCTGTAACCATGCAAAGTGGAAACCATGCATACATATTCCATTATGGCATGGACCTTAGTATGAATATGAAATAAGTAAAAATATGAAGAATGAACTATTAGAATACACTAGTTGCAGTGGTGTGTGGGCTACATCGCAAAGATAATTGTTAGTTAATTCGAGGCTGCAATGAGATGGAAATGGCAATTGAATCTGGCAACAAACTAGCATCCATGCTACAAAGGCTATTCTATGATTATACTCAGTAGCAATTGCACTAAAGCCCTCTCTAAGACTCTAACAACCATTTTGTTGCTTGCTAACTGTATTAAAAACAAAAGCCAGATTTCTTGACTTGCACAAATATTTCTTGTTACCTAAATTCTAAGCTAATGAACAGGCTCTTTTTTTTTAGGATACAGGGAAATTGGGGTGCCTACATATTTACAAATGCATGATATGGAATTGGATGAGAATGAAGGATCATGCATTTCAAGGGATGATGGATTACAGGATTAGCAACTTAAAACAAATGGAACACTAACACTGTTTGCCTCATCTGTCATCTCGCCGCTAAGAGTCTCAGATGAACCATAATTTTTGGAAGATTTGTTTCTGGAGAAGCAATTTTGTTGAACAATACTGAGATTAATGTGCACCATTGTGAGACTGAATATTGTAGTTTATTCTCATCTTGTCATTTTCAAGCCTACTGCTTAACTATATGCCAATACACGATGGAGTATGCATTCGTAAACATGTATATGAGATGAGAGCACACAGACCTGAAGCAGGAAGCAGTCTCTGACCTTGCAGGGGACTCCATGATGTTGTCAGGCAGTGAATCCCCAACTGACAGTCCATTCAGACTGGACGCCATTATCTGCAAATGTAAGCCTCTCAACGAGCAATACGCAGGGAGGGGGAGGATAAATAATCAAAACATCAGAACACGAATTGCTCGTCCATTCTGATTTGGAGAGGCGAAAAGATAATGCAGAGCAATGTGCGTCTTCGGAACTACCAAATCACCAAGTTTTCCCAACATTCCACAGTGAGGCCAAAGCTAGGTTTCAACACTACCCAACGTTGGAGCCAACGAAGCACAAATCGAAACAAAAGCATGCAGCAACAGACCGCAAACAGTGAAATCGACCGGAACCGCATCCAGGAACCATCCAATTCGAGGAATCAACACCCAAACCCTGGAGCCCAGACTGAGAAGCAGAGCAACACAATCGATTCGAGAACCGGCAACGGCTGTATCCGATGAATTGGCCAAGGAACCACCCGCACTCCTTTTCGGAATCCGCACACTCTCGGTGCCCAGCCCGAGAAGCAGCCCACCCAGATTGGAACGAGAGGGAAGGGAACGCAGCGGAGCAGGGCGTGGGATGGGCGACGGACCGACCTCGCTGAGGTACCGCTTGTGGGAGTGGAGATTGTCTACGTACACGTCCTCCTCCGGGTCCCGCGCGCGCTTCCCGCCGCCGCCGGAGGACGGCGGGGACATCGCCGCCTCGCCGCTTCCGCCCGCCATTGGCAGGCGGGAGATCACGGGGCCACCGGCAGCGAGCGGGAGAGATGGGGAAAGAGGAAGGGGAAGTG
This sequence comes from Chrysopogon serrulatus, assembly GCA_015844335.1. Classification (NCBI taxonomy): domain Eukaryota; kingdom Viridiplantae; phylum Streptophyta; class Magnoliopsida; order Poales; family Poaceae; genus Chrysopogon; species Chrysopogon serrulatus. The sequence continues at coordinate 104,326 of JADLZL010004788.1, read as the reverse complement.
ACAGCGCGCGCGCACACACACACGAGGCCACTAAAATTGTTGAAAGCGCGAGTGCATGCCTAGGATAATACTAGTATTTATTTATTGATTTTATTTTAGTGTTTTCACATAACCCCTTCCAAACCAGAGTTGTCAAGGTTTCAGAGGACAACAGTAACATTATTTAGTACGAGTAGTTTCAAAAAAAAATAACATTATTTAGTTGTTGGATGATAATATGATTTTAGTGTTTTCACGTAATCCATTCCAAAACAGAGTTGTCAAGGTTTCAGAGAACAACAGTAACATTATTTAGTAGTTTTAAAAAAGTAACATTATTTAGTAACATTATTTAGTTGTTGGATGATACTATGATAAAATGCTGCACGAGATTGGCGTATAGTTTCGTTGCAGTTACATTCTCCATGGGATGAAACCATAATCTTCCAATATAGTTTCGTTGTAGTTTCATTCTTCACATAGTTTTATTCGGCGTGTTCCGTTAGTCACGAGTCAGCTGATTTATTGTGAGAGGAGCCTAGCTCATAAGACAATCGAACAGGACAATTATACTTGGGCGACCGGTCGCACTTCGATTACAGCACGTGACTGATCGATAACGCTAGAATTAGGGAGGGAGGGAACGAGGGGGTGGGCGGAGCGGCCAATGTTGAGGTTGCCGCTGGCGGTGGCGGTGTCAGTGGCGATGAGGTTATGGTTTATAGGGTGCTTCCATTACCGATGGCTTTACAAGGGTGGGATCCAGGCGGCGGCTGGATAGGCAGTGGTGGCGGGTTAGGGACGGCAAGCAAGACGGCAAGGCATTGCCCGAGCGGGTGGTGGAAGACAATTAATTGGGAAGAGCTCGTAGCGGGAGCATCCTCGTTCGATTGAGAATAGTGGAGGAAGGTCGAGTGTGCGACTGGTAGGCACGACGAAGACGATGAGGTGAGGAAGACGAAGATGGTTGCGTTAACCTCCTCCGTTTTATTAAGCTGAAATAACATCTTCTCTTAATTTCTTGACCACCTTGTTATTTCTAGTATATTAAATGTGTGTGAAACTTATTTTTTGTAATAAGTTTGAAGATAGAGCATGAGTACATATGAACCTGCAGTAAGAATAGATACTTTCTCATGCGGGAATAAATTGCTGCTCTCTCTTTCCTCTGGCTACTGTACAACACTGCTTATGGGGTTGGTGCACACTGTTCACTGTTCACGTGGACCCGTCACTGTTCATGCGGGCCCACATACACTGTTCACTTTGATTCCCACCCCCCCCCTAGCAACCCTCTAAACCCAACGGGTTCGACTATACAAATCGGGCAGTTTTTTTTTCTTGTTTGCTTTCGCCCAAAAAATTCCCACATGGTGGTTTGTGCATCTGCTTTTATCATGGTCATTACTGTCGGAGGTTAGGCCACACACGTAAAAAGGTTTAGGCAAAAAGAAGAGGACGTGCATGACATGAAGGTGGTTAAATTTTGGAATCATTCACACTAATGTTGACACTGGGCCGACCTGGGCCTGCTTTTCGGACGAGTTGGGCCACGCCATTGTGAAACAAGCGTCGTCCCGTTCGGCCGTGTGTGTCCACGGGCAGCGAACAGTCGCCGCGGCCGACGCCCAACGGAAGCGATGCGGCGGCGGCGGCGGCGGCGAGCGAGATGGAGCAGGATCTCCCGTGCGCAGGCGAGGTCACTAGCATCGGCGCCGGCAGGCATGCCGGCCCGATCTCTCCACTCTCGTGCGTGAGTTTTATTTCACCCAGGTCAAAGCGATTCCTCTCTTTAATTTGCGCTCGCGGCTCATATTTTCTCGTCACTATGGAAAGAAAGCCCAACAACTTCGCTTACCCACTCGCTAGACTGAACTTGAGCGGGGCTGTCCGTGACATTCTACTACTGTTCGTACTTGTTAGTGCTGTTCTATACGTACTACATTGGGATAGGGGAGCACCCCCTCCTGTTATACCCTCAAAAAAAGCAGGAGCATAATATATTCAAATTATTGTCCATTGGACATTGGAACACAAGTTCTGTTATACACGGCTCAAGTAAAATTCGGATTATATTAATTCATTGTATTCTTGTATACAGTAAAAGATTGGGTAATTATTTAATCATTTAATTAGGTGTTCTATGACCAAAGCATGCCCCCCCCAGTGCAATGGTATTTGCTATTACCTTAATTGACTTTAGTGTGGGTGTGAGATGAATATATAATGTCTTATGTTTATGTGTTTTGAATAAAGTGTTATTCGGTCCCTTGGACTACCATTTTCATTTACTAGCAAGTATGACTTGTTCATGAAACTCTATTTTAATCTTATTCAAAACATCCCTAGTATTTCTTATGTTCATGAAACTCTCTATTTATGCCCCTAATATTCCAAATGCGAATCTTACTTGATCTGTTATTGTTATTATCCATAAATTAGAAGAGAGAGAAGAACAGAGGTGACTAAAACTAGAGTGGGAGAGAGGACTATGATGAGGCAAAACATATTGGAGCAAGCACAAAACTTTGCAACTTTTTAGGTAATTTATCTACTACTAATAAAAACAAAAGAGGTCGTCCACACCTTCCTTTGCTCTGCCCTTCTAATCCATGCGACGCCAATGGGTTAGAACATTTGCACGTGTGGTATGCTCATCCATCTCTACCCCTAGATCTAGGCGCCTCTCTTTCTTTCTCCCTCATTTCCCACTACCACAAAAGATATATTTAGGAGACAAGCATCCTGATTAATAGAGGCAGGCAACTCTAAAAGTAGTAGCGATTTTCAGAGACGATCACACCAGTTTAGGAGATTATTCGGCTCTACAAATCTTATTTACATAAGTGGGCTATATTGGCAGGCTGAACCAACTACCTGAGTGCATTGCCCATCTCGGCCCATTTCGATCTCAGACTATATAAGGTAAGAAAACCTAACTTCTCATTTCACTCCCTCTCATATCCTATAACATCAGCCGTCGCTGCACAAGGTTTACTTGTCCCTCTACCATCTCCAGATCCATATTCTCTCCTTTCCCATCTCTCCATGGTGGCGGCCTGTGCAGACTCCCCAAATCCTTCCTGGTGGGTGCGCCTCGAAACCCTTCAATGAAGTGAGTGCCCCATCCACCGGTGGCGTATCAGGTTTGAGTGGTGGCAGCGAGGAGCATGGTGGATTAGGTAGATCGATGCCTTGTGCTGGTGTTGGCTGATTGAGGGTAGTAGCAAGCTAGCTAGGGTGGAGCCCCTCCAATGGTGGCAGTGCGCGTTGGGGTGAGCCTCTTAGTGGCAGCACGAGGGCTACATGTGGATGAGCTCCTTCGACTGTGGCGGACAGGCTTGGGGCGAGCCCCTTTGGTGACGGTGTCTTTGGGTATGGATATCCTCATCCTCTCTCCCTCTCCTCTCTCAATCCACATACCCTCTCTACCTCTCACAGATGTAAGGTGGAGATCCAGTACAAGTTGGATCTAGGTGAAAAGAACATGGTCTACGACCTCCAGTGCACTTATTGGCGGTAGGCCTGAGGGATAGTAGGCTTAGTGGTGGATGGAGGATGCGCAGTCGTTGACTGTGTCCACAACCAATGGTCTTAGCGGTGGGTAGAGGCGGCATAGTGCACAGCGGGTCCATGATAGCTACTGGGCATGGCATCACGGTAGTGGGCCCAACGCCAGGTTCATTGGCCCCTTTTATCTTTTAATCGATTTTCAGAGGGGAGCATTGATTGGTTGATTGGCTCTAAAATTGTTTTTGACCGCCTCTCTTAATATGTTTCATAGTTGTCTCTATTCTCACATTCTCTCCACTCTGCCTTTACAGATCATGAGTTGATTTTGGTGCCACTGGTTGGAAGCTCCGATGAGGTAGCAATCCCCTCTAGCAGGCCCCTCATCATGATAGCTAGAGCTCCTCAGATCTAGCAATTTCTTCCATACTCATGGCAAAGGAGGCATCCAAGGTGTTTGTGACTCAACGAGGACACAATGGTAGGCTCCCTTACCCCAATGGTCTATCTCGTCCATGACATGATGTGTCAGGTGGTGTGAGCAATAAGTGATGGTTCCCATGGCATGGTTGGCCCGATCATGGCCTCTCTTATGGCTTGTGCCAGTAGATCTGGCCCCTCTGAATCTGGATCTAGCTTTTCTTATTAGTTTAGATCTATGTTGTTGGATGTTGTTATGTCACACTAACGATGACAGAGGCCATTGCTATGCATGATGATGTACGCTCATGGGCTCAATGTGTCTGTGGTGAACAACATGACATTAGAGAGGCTACACATGGGCTTCATGGTAATAGCAGTGCCATATCAGGCAACCATATTGCGGGCAATGCGTAGCCATGGCTAGGAGGGGGTTACAACACACTTAGCACAATGATGGTTCCATGGGTTACAGTGCAACATGACAATGCTCATGGGCTGCGTGTTTCCCATAAGTGGATGTGTGGTGATGTCATCTTCATGTGGCATCACATGGTACTGTATGGCCCCATCATCCTCAACAACCGCTCTATCATGCTAGTCCCCTTTGAACAACTTTATGGTGACATCACCTTTTTCATGTGGGATTAGTGCACCAAGGGCACCATAACTTGAAAGTAAATAATTTTTTTTTTCTAGATGGCATGGTTAGGGACATTGTTGAGCTTTGTGTGAGTTTTGACATAGTGCTTTGATTTTCTTGGTACATATTTTTGTTACACAATAGATGCTTAAATTTTTTCCATATCAGATATTAGTGAAAATAATATTAGTTTTCATTTGGGAATCACAATCATTTGTAATTTAATGGAATAGAAATTGTGGTACAAGGTCTTGTAAAAATAGAGTCGTGCAATATATTGTTTGGTACTTGAAGACTTTGCAAATTCATCTTATAATTTAAGAATGTCCAATTATAAACTGTTGGACATGCTAATTGATGGCAAGGTCTAGGGGTACTAGATGCAATTCTGATCAATTGAAGGGCCCCTTACAGATATAACAATACTCAGGTTCTACATGGACTTCAGTATATGAAGCTATCAAAGTTGACCTGCTAGGACAATGTAGTTTTATGTCTACTGGAACTAGGGTACTGTTATATCTGTAAGCCCTTCCATTGATTAGATTGGCATCTGGTGCCCAACATCTTAGCCATCATCTAGCATGTTCCTCAATTTCTAATTGGACACAATTACCAAATTACAAGATGAATATGTAATCTTAAGTGCCAAGCAAAATACTACACAACTCTACTTTTAGTGAGATCTTTTAAACTATGATTCTTATTCTGTTAAGTGAAAAATTAAATGTGATTATCAAATGAACTTTAATACTATCCTAATTATCTAATAAGGTAAAAAAATATTAAGTATATATATCTGTCTAACAAAAAATATGCTGAAAAACAATAGGTCACTGTGTCGAAGACTAAGAAAGTTCAATATTTTTCATGACTACCTCCATAACAATACATCATCTGAATTGCACTACGCATAAATATGAGATACTTGACACTTGCCTACAAGTTACAATGTGGCTCTTGCATGCTGTACCAATGAATAGGGTGATGTCACTATAGAGCAGGTCAAAGGGACCCACGTGGTGGCATGGTGTTGAAGGTGATGGTGCTATGCAGTAGTCACACTAGTCTACACGCAGATGACGTTATTGCACATATGGAACTGCTATTGCGGTGTTCTTGGTGCTGTTGCCCCCTGATGCCTATGGCCGAGGCGCTGTATCCAGGAGCTTGATATGGTGCCACTGCTGCCACAAAGCCTATAAGTGGACTTCATCATGCACAACTATGGTCAACGTCTACTACGCCCACGTGTCACAGTGAAACCCATTGGTATAGGTCTGGCCAAAGAGACGCTTGATCCAGGCTCTGAAGGGCCAGATCTACCCACGCAGGCTGCATAGGAGATGGACTATGGATGGTCAAGGCAAGCCACGTACATTGTCACTCTATCTCTCACTCCACTTGGGAAGGGAGCCCATGACAGCTAACTTGGTCTCCGACTACAAAACAAACTTGATTTGTTTCCGTATCCTTGTATAACTGCAGAAAGAAAAGAAACAATGTGTCTGCAGTAATGTTTGGTTTGCACCTCCCTTGCCGGCCTCATTGTGTGGCTTAAGTTTTAGATAGTGCGCTGGATGCTGGAAATTACAGCTTGTTAATTATGTATTTCTGCTTTAGTTAGAATCACCATATTAATTGTGTAGGTTTGAATTGACTTCATTCCTTAAATATTTTGGTTTTGGTCATTGCGAAGCAGGCAGGTTGTAGTTTGTTACTGATTTTGTTGCGCTTGCGCTAAACTCAGTCCTGTTCATTGTTTAATATGGTGATCCCCTTCTGTTCAGTCTGACGTCAAGTAAGTTTGTTTTGTTAGATTAGCTACTATTGAGCTTCACTTGAATGTTTGTCCAATTAGCTGCTCATTTTTGTATTTGGAGAACACCCATTGATTTTGTTGCTTTCTTTGCATAAAAACATGTAATAATATGGAGGAGCCAGCTCTTTTTTTTTCAGGTACTCCATTGGCACGAACAGATCTAGGATATTCTATGTTTGCTGCATTAGTTTCATCTTTATGACTACTAGAACAATCTGTGTATTTTGTTCATATCAGATTACTGATTTGCATGTGTGTCCATTTAGCTTTTGTTTATTTTTGGTCTGTGTATGCCAGCTATCGGGAACATGTTTTCATTTGACACAAGCTTTCATCAAGTGTCGATATATTTAGATCTTTGAAAGAGCACCCTTGGATCAGGGGTAAACTTTTACTTCTAGCACTTGTAGTGTGCTTGATTCAAGTAATGCAACAACTGAGAGACATGGGCAAAGAAAGATTCTTGAGTTAATTATGCTTTGGTTAGAATATTGATTGCATTTGTGCCTAATTATATATGTTTGTATTTATATGGATGATTTGAATTTTGGTCTAGATTTAGGGATTTGCTAAAATTCAGGTGCCTGAAATTTAGTTTCTTTTCAGGCAACTGCTGTTACATATATTTTGTACTAAAATTGCAGTTCCAGCTTGTTGCAATTTAGGTAGATATAATCTGCAATTTTCAGATTTGAGATTAAAAACCTGTTACACAATCAAAAATCCAACAAAATCTAATCTATATTGGCACAAAGATAATTAACAATTTACAATTTTTTTCTATAGTTAGACAAAGACAAAAAGATGATGTGTTATAATACAAGGATAGATAACAAGTTAAAAGTAATTTAGTTATAATTATTAGTTGTACAAAGAGTGTTGCCTGAAATCATCTTAAAATTCAGGCACCTGAAATATAGGAAAAGTGCTAGATTTAGGCTACCTTTTTTTCTTAATAATTTTTATGTGAAACTATGATGTACCTCATTTTTCCATATTGTTTATTTTTTCTAATATTTTTTTCCGTACTAAGATGAAACATATCAGTTGTACTATAATTTCCGTGTTACCACTTTGGAAAGTGGTTATGTGAAAATCGATTTAGGAGCTAGGTCAACCAGGCTACATAATTAACTTATCTAAACTTTGTCGCAAAAAATCTCTAAACTTAGCTTCTCTCATGAGCCGATTTCAATGTAATGCTGACTTTTCAACCTCTTGCTTTAAAAAATCCAAATACCATAATTAGACAAGTGATGACGTCTAACAAGGTTTCTTTTTTATTTTTGAACCAAAACTTAATTTTGAGCAAGCGCTTTAATTTGTTAAGAAACTTTGGACTTCACTTGCGTACATGCATGTACTAAAAATTCCATGGTAAAATACTACCTTCCGAATCATAATTTTAGATATTTTTTCTGGATTTTTAGATATGATTTTAAGGCTAGACAACTTAACCGAAAACTTTTGGTTTTGGAGAGTCATAGATCCTTCAAAAATTAGGGCACATAGGGTCGCGCCATTCACTTGGCGTCACTAAGGCTATCTGCACTCTTCACCCTCTAAATTCATCATCTAAAAGGAATATTCTATCCTAGTCATCGAGATTTCCTTCTTTATATCATTTTCTTCCGCACTCATTCATCCTCTATACCATACTTTATCTATTATGGGACCCACAAATCAGTTTTTTTTTAATAATATCCGGACTCCCTCACCCCACCCATTCTCTCCTCCTCACTCGCGCATCTCCCTCCACCGCTGCCGCTACAGCATCGGGCAGCGCCCGGCCGGCGGCGGCATTGTCCCGGCGGCCGCGCTGTGCGCTGTGCCCGGCGGCCCCGTCCCCGCGGCCCCCGCGCGCCGCGCCCTAGCCTCCCGGCGGGCGGCGCGTCCCGGCGACCGCGCCCGAGCCCGGCGGAGGCGCGTCTTGGGCGGCCGCACGTCTGCGCCCGAGCCCGGCGGCCCGCGCCCCCCGCCGCCGCACGCCGTGCCCCAACCCAGCGGCGGTGCGTCCCGTGCGGCCGCGCGCCACGCCCCCGCCCCGCAGCGCGTCCGTGCGGCCGTCGCGCCCGCCCAGCCCGGCCGCGGCGCGCGTCCCAGCGGCCCGCGCCCGTTACTAGCCACCCGCGGCGGCGCGCGGCGCTGCCGCGCCGCTAAGCCGCGCGCTTCTAGCCCCGCCGCAGCGGCCCGTGCGCGGCGGCGCCCGCCGCCCGCCCCGCCGCGGGGCGCGCTCCCCGGGCACGCGCCGCGTTCCAGCCCTCGCCGGGCGGGCGCGCCCAGCGGCCGCGCCGCCTGCGCCCCAGCCCCAACCGGCAGCGCGCTCGGAGGACGAGCGTCGCGCATCCCCACCGGCCGCGGCGCAGGCGCGATGGCAGCTCTTCGGCATCGGGCGGCGCGCTGCACGGCGACGACGACGGCGCGAGGAGGAACGGGCCGGCCTCATCCCTCCTTCCCCCTCCTCCCTGCGCTTGGGCTCGCCGCGCTCGACCTTCTCCCTCCCCGGGCGGGAGATCGAGCCACCGAGCGCGCGGAGGCAGCCCTCGTGCCCGGCAAGCGCGACCATGGCGAGCAGGCGGCCGGGTTCCTCCCCGATGAGTTTGGCGCCGCCGCCCCCACGCTGCTCCCGCTCCCTTCTCCCTCTTCCGCGAGCTCGGCGCCGTGGCGGCGCGGGCGGGAGGCCCTCGCTCCCCTCTCTCTTCTCTCTGCCGGCGAACGGGTGCAGGGGCCGGCGGATAGCAGCAGGAGCAGGCCCCATGCCACGTCGGCCCTCCCCGGACGACCGCTACGACGCCATGTCTGGCGTACGACTAGCGCATCCGGGCGCATACCGGGACGATACCGTTCCCCGCTGCGGGAGTTGTTTACGGTAAAAACGGCTTCTGGATAGGATACCGTCTCAGGTCTCCCAGTGCGGTTGGTCTAAGTTGGCGAGCCATGTCATTTGCCCTCGCAATATGCGATGTGACATGACTGAGGTTAGGAGTCGCGTCGTGGCATCTAGTATCAACTTAGTTGGAACATGCTATTTTTAATATTTGATTGATGAGTTATATTTTTTGCTAAAATAAATAATGAATTCCCCATAACTCAATGTTTTGGACTCGGTCAGGTCCAACTGGATCCGCCTACCTTAATTTTTATTTTGAGCAAAATCCGCCTACCTTTAATTTTTTTTTGAGAAAACCCTACCTTTAATAAATTGGACATTAATCTCGACACTGGGCCGACCTGGGCCTGCTTCTCGCACGAGTTGAGCCACCGTTCAGTTCGACGTCGGTGTTCACGAGTTGTCCGATCGGTGTCCACGGCCAACGGCGGCGGCGGCGGCGGCGTCGAGCGAGGAGGAGATCGATCGAAGCGGCGAAGGAAGAGCAAGCCGTCGAGAGGATGCCCCTCCGGTCTCTCGGTTCCCTTCTCACCCGAAGGTTGTTGCCACACAGGAGCGGGATCTCCCGTGCGCAGGCGAAGGCACGAGCGCCGGCGGCAGGCATGCCACTGCCAGCGCGCTCTCTCTGCTCACGCGTGAGTTTTATTTCTCCCAGATCAAAGCACTTCCTCTCTTTGCGCCACCGGCTCATGTTTCTCGTCACGATGCAGAGGGATTTCGCTGCTGGTGATGGCACAGAAGCAGGAGCATATGGTTGTGTAGCCGCGAGGCCCGCGACTGGGTTAGCAGCATTATTGGTTGGAATTGTGTGTTTCTTGAAAGGTGCAGATGAGCCAGGTATGAAACACTCTTCAAATTCCTCGCCTTTTGTTTTAATTTCGCACATTGTTCATACTTGGTACCCATATCTGTGCCTACCTATAGTCGCCGCCGAGGTGATGACTGACGATGTGGCGATTAAGGAGGTGATTGGGGAGGAAGCAAAGAAGCAGGTAGCTAGGGAGGAAGGCAGGAAGCAAGAAGGGGCCATAACAGCGGCAGAAACCAAAGAGCACAATGACGACGACTTCTCCTTGGAGGAGTACCTTGCTGAGATGACAAAGATAGCTGCTGCGCAGAAGAAGGCTCGTCATGAAAGGTCTTGCAAGAAGGCTGTCAAGGAGGCGACAAACAGTGAAGCCATCAAGGACGAGGTGGCCATGAAGGCGCGGTTCGAGGAATGGATCAGAAAGTATGGCAAGAGATACAGAAGCAAGGAGGAGAAGGCTCGGCGCTATGAACTGTTCAGGGCTTTTGCAAATATGGTGGACGAGGCAACCGCGCAAGGTGGAGCCGTGTTCGTCACAAACCATACCGCGGACTGGACCGAGGAAGAGTGCCAATGTCTGTATGATACTGACGTTGATGACTGGGATGACTACATCGATCACATCCGGTCTTTGATTCAGAAGAAGAATGCCAAGGCCAAGAAGGCTAGCAAGGACTGACGGTGTGTGGTATGTTGTTCATTTTCGTCTTTGATCCATTGACTAACGATAGGTTCATTAAATTAGTTTTTAGTAGATATGATCACATAATCTGAAGATAATAGGCAGTACGTTCACAATTCTGATTTGGTTGGTAGTAGGCTAGCATGTTGGTTAGCTTATGTCTTTATATGAATTCGTATTAAAAATAACATAGCTAGGCTCACTATGTGAATTGGCAAATCGCTTTTTAGACGTGCTTCCTAGATTCAATTCATCGTTGGGTCTTTGCTTGGCCACTGTGCTCGATGATATTGACCATCTGTCTTTTGGATCACAGGGACAGGGTACGGGGCTACTGTTGTGCTGCCAATTTCTTGTTTGCTTACTCCCTCCGTCCTAAAATAGATGACATTTTAGGTGTTCGTGCCACAGGTTTGACTTAATTTATAGAAAATACGTACAATATTTATATCTTCAAATAAATTTGTTAAAAAACTAGATATAAAGATCTTTCCGATAATACTAATTAGAGCAATGCTACGGTACATACTTTACTTACTAGGAGGTAATACTTTGAATGAATCTGAGCCATTGATTAATTAATATAAAAAGAAAAGAAAAAAAGGAAACAAAACTTTCAAATCCTTGCATGCATGGGAGAAACATAAACAGGATGCGTCCGATTGGCCCTTCCCTTATTTATTGCACAGGCCGGCGGATCCATGCATCGTGCGTATATTGTATTACCATAAAAAATAGCTAGTAGATAGATACACAAACTAACACATTTTATCCGGTTAAGAAATATGTTGTGCACAAATAATTATTGTGCCGTAAATTTTAGTGATCTAAAATATGTTACATGTTAACCTATATATTACATATAATCAAGTGTGTACATAATGATAAATCGAATGATATTATAATAAAATTAAGAAGACCTTGAAATAAAACACATAGTTGTTAGGTATATTGAGCACATAATTTTTTTTACGTAGGTTGAACATGTTTCTTGGACACGTACGCACATAAACAATTTAATAGTTGGTCATGTATAAAGTGTGATGATATTTTTTTATCTTCAAAGTGGTCAAATTCTTTTTTTTATAATACGTTTTTGCTAAAATTCTACATACAAGAAGAATAATAATAGCTAACACGTCAATTGAGCAAAACATATTACACGTCAGTACACGTGTTACATAATTAAATGTGTGAGGTAGCGATTGGGCATATGTACACGCATGTAGCATTTCTGAGTTACAAGAAAACTACATGAAAAAATAGTAATAATTAAGTTATGTTATATCTAAACTTGCAAAAATAAAAAGATTAGTCATATCTAATAGATTATGTATATATCAATGAGATCTAGAAAAGGATCTTTATATCTAAAATTTCCTTATTTCACATATTACCTCCTAGAAAGTAATATATGATTCTAACCATCCGATCAAATCAAATGAACGGCTCATAGTTATTTGGATGTACCACAGCAAAGCCCTACTAATTATGATATTAATCGATGGCATTTAGTATTTATAAAAATTGCCGGCAGTCATTTCTCGGAAAAACGAGAACAACATCTTTTTGGGACGGAGAAAGTAATTTATTGCCGTCAGATTTCATTTGATTATTCTGTGAGTTTGAGTTTGATCTGTCCTGCCGTGAAGATTTTGGCCGGTGGTTCCTGTGATTGCCGAGAGTAGTACTGCTGCTATATATATGTTGGATTATTACCTGTCGTGAGCATATAGCTGTCTCGGTTTACTACTCTCCGAATTTCCGAGATGTGCTAGATTACCAGTACTACTACTGGTCATACTGGTTATTGCCCTATCATCCATGGTGCGTCGTGTTTTGGTATTATTGAATAATACTATTCACCGTCCAAAAATACTTATCACAAGGTGATATATGTATATTTTTATAAAAATATTTTTAAGACAAATCTATTCATATGGTTTTTATATTTCTAAACTTAACAATTTAAAAGTTATTTATAATTTATGTTTTAATGTTTGACTAAATTTTGTCCAAAATGACTTTTTTTATACTGAGAGAGTACATTAATAATTTTCAAATTGTATGAAAAAAACTGATAAAAGCAAAGAAGCATTGACAGGCTAAGGCTTTGAGACAAGCGCGGCTCAGCCCAAATAGCAAACATGGCCCAACAAAGTCTCTGCATTTCGCTTGAGAGAGAGAGAGACAGAGCCGGGCGGCGGAGAGACGTGGCGGCGCCACCACGGTCGCTCTCGCTGGCGAGCGTGCCGCCGGACGGCCGGAGCCACCATCGTCAAGGTCCTCAGCGCCGGTTCTCTTTCTCTCTCCTCAATCTCCCATTAATTACTGTGTTTTTTTTCGTCTGGATTTTGGCGTAGGATACTAGGATTCATAGGGTTGGTTCGATTTGATTTTCATCCTGATATAGATTCGATTCGCCAACGAGCAGCAGTCTCGTATAAATCGTGCCCGTTCTGGATTCTGATTGACTACAATTGCTATATTCTAGATCTGCGTCCCGTCCGCCGCCCTTGCATTGCGATCTCGCCGTCGAGCAAGAAGCCAGCACCCAGGAACGAGGTGGGGAGATGGCGCTCGGACGGGTGCTGCCGGACGACCTCGTCGCCGACGTCCTACGCTGCCTGCCGCCGCGCAGCCTGGCTGTTTCCCGTTGCGTCTGCAAGGTGTGGCGTGACCTCGTCGACGCCAGGCGGCTGCTGCGTGTGGACCTGCTCCCGCGCTCTGTGGGCGGTATTTTCATCAACTACTGCACGCTCTATTCACCGGAGTTCTTGGCCCGCCCCACGACGGGACCCTCCATCTCCGGCGACTTTGAATTCATCCCTGGGTTCTCTGTTGTCATGGACCACTGCAACGGTCTGGTTCTTTGCAGAGAGACCTCACGCGGCCATGATTATGTCTCTAACCCCGTGACACGGCAATGGGCACGGCTGCCGCTGGCCCCGGAACTGGACTTCGAGATGAGGAAGAAGAGCTTTCGGCAAATCAAATGCCTCGTGTACGATCCCACTGTGTCACCGTATTACGATGTATTCTTGATTCATTCCCTCGATCAAGATCAGCACAAGCCTGCGCTAGAGCCTGCTGGTCAGATGATGATGCAATGCTAAGGGCCTGTGTCATCTTACCAGCTGCAACTGCAAGCATGTGTATATTCATCAGAAGCCGGGCGCTGGGAGAAGAGGTGGTTTGCTCCTGAAGGCCCTGTGGTAGAGACGAAGACAACTGTTGCTGACAAGAAACTCTATTGGCGAGGAGCACTCTACCTTATCTGTAGAAGTGCGACGATTGATTTTGTTCTGAGGTAGTATTCCTTGGAAAAGCATTCTATACCATTCATTTCAAATTGCATTGGTTGGTCACTAATTAGTTATGCTGACGCTTTGCAACTGGTTATTTTTTTTTCCTGTTGCAGGATATCAATCTCAAATGGAAATTACACACTGATTCCAACCCCAACAGATGTTGAATTTAGCCACCATGGAGGATTTTCGTTGGGAAGGTCAGAGAAGGGGGTGTATTGTGCATTTGAATATGACTGGCATGGACTTCAAATTTTTCTTCTTAACGAATCATGTGGTCAAACAGTGTGGGAGTTGAGGCATTGTGTTAATCTGAGGACCTTTGCACGTAAGTTGCTTGCACGTGAGGACTACGGTAATCAACCAAATGGACCCTGGAAATTACAGAATATCAACTACTACAAATATCCTTATTATGACAATGATTTGCAAAGAGAGGTAGTGGAAGACAACTTCGAATGGAACTCTGACGATGATAATGTTATCAACACTGAAAATATGGTTGAAGGGCACTACGAAGGATATATAGGTTTACTCGGATTTCATCCTTATAAAGAGATTGTCTTCTTGCAAGCAGCTTTGTCAAGAGCAGTAGCCTATAACTGGAATACCTTAAAGTTTCAGAACTTGGGCAACATATATCCAAAAGATTACCTTGCGGTTGCTGGCCATATGGCTGGTATTGACACCTCTTTCATATACACACCATGCTGGATGTAGGATTTCCCAAAAAATTGTCTATCAGCTCCAATTGAAGATCAGCACAATGTGAACGTGCTGCTGGAGGAATTAGTTGAGTAGAAAGCATAGTCATGCTTCGTTCTCTGTCCTATGATTTAATTATATGACCTATGTTTGTGTTGGGTAGTAATGCAACTGGCTACATTCAATTTCAATCCTCACCCTTCTTATTATTTATATTCTATATCTCTCATTTCTCATTCTCACATATCAGAGACCTCTGATCACGCTGTTTTAGTTGCAACAGATAAAGCAGGTTTAGGACCTTAGTTGCAGCACATCAGGCACTACAACCACATCAGGTCACGATGTTCTTCTTCTACTATTACATTCATCTGACCATTTGTTTAGTTCACACTCATGCATAATCTCGTACTGACGATTTATTGATTTTGCTGTGCCTTTTTTCTTTAATACAATTTATCTATTTAATCGATAGTATGCATTCAGTCATAGATAAAAAATGTATTTATGATGCATTTGTTTTTGCCTATGCTTTGATTTGGACGAGCTTTGGTGCTAAGTGCTTTGATTAAAGTTAGTACCGCTGTTGATGAGAGCTTCTAATAGTCAACAATGTTTTTTGAATGCAGGTAGAGACTCATGAATTACAAGTGGAAATCAAGACAGGTATATCTACATCCATGATCGCAAGTGATTTTATCAAGTGTGGTTTACGATTTCATCCTATTCTGAATGAACGCTGCATATTTGAGATCATGCAAATTTTGTTCAACCATGTTCCTATCATCCTATGCGAACAAGATGTTATTAACCTGCTCATATGACTGCATCCTACCGTGCCTTGCATCATTTCAGGTTGCATCTCACAATGTCGGATACTCATAGATAGCTCCAATCACTGCCGCCAGTCAAGTAATCCTTCTTTGATCTTAGAAGTCATATTCTAAGCTGTAACCATATAAATATCAGTAGATCAACCATATAAATATTAGTAGATGAGGTGATATACTAAGATGTCGATGATGTGATTTCAAAAAATCGCAAGTTTGAATTTCATTGTTGGTCAACTGATCTTTGATTGATTGCAATAGTTTCAGAAGGGCATTCCTTATTTTAAAAAAAAATTTGAAAGGCATTGCACTCTTGCCATCATCAGGTACGAATAGATTCAAATTTCACAATTACTTTGTGCTGAGTAGGAAAAAAGAGGTAGACTCAGCCTGGATAACGAGCCAGCTCGGCTCGTTAGAGCTCGGCTTGTTATGGCTCGACTCGTTACGGCCTCTAACGAGCCGAGCTCTAACGAGCCGAGCCAGACGAGCCGAGCTCTAACGAGCCGAGATGTAACGAGTCGAGCTCGAGCCGAGCCACTAACGAGCGAAGTCGAGCGAGCTAGCGAGTTTTGAGTTTTTTGTCTAGGCTTACATGTGGCCCCGCTTCATCCCTCCAAATCAAGGATGCAAGTTCAAATTATTTTGGGTCACTCAGCTCATTAGAGCTCGGCTCGTTATGAAAATAAGCTAACAAACTGGCTCGGCTCGGCTCGCTCGTTAGCTCGCTCGAGCTAACGAGCAGCTCACGAGCCAGACCGAGCTGGCTCGTTATAAATCGAGCTAGCTCGTTATAAAACAAGCCGGCTCATTATAAAACGAGTCGAGCTCGAGCCGAGCCGTTAACGAGCGAGTCGAGCGAGCTACCGAGTTTCGAGTTTTTCGTTCAGGCTCTATTGGTAACTCATGTTTACCTTTTCAAAATCTTATCTAAATGTAGGCACTAACTGTTAGCCCTATGGATTCAAATAGCCTTTTGATGATAACTAAAGAATTGTCTCTAAAATACAAATGCTTCACTAATATACTTGGGTTTCGTGGATTTATTGGTGCACAAAATAAATGGATATCAGAAATTTCTCCTCGCCAATATAAAATATTATCAGTTTGTGAGGCTCCGACGCCACGCTCTCCCTAACTATATTAATTTCATGAACTTTACTTTTTAGATTAAATGTTACTTTAATGTCGATATTTAATCTAATCATGGGATTCGTGTTTTTTAGTTCAAAATAATTGCTACGGGCACGTTACCTAGTTCAATTTTTATATAATAATAATAAAAAGACTAAAGAGTGGACGCTATTTTTTGGAGCGATATTCCTCCGTAGACTTATGGTTCTGTCTGTTGCGATCTCACACCCCTTTTTTTTTCCCTTGCATAGCCCTTGTGAAAAAAAACTGCCCGTCTGTGCAATCCTGTTCCCTGCACTCGTTCGTTAATTTCCTCGCTCCCTTGTGCGACAATCACGGCGCCACATGCATGGAAGGCAAGCATCAATCTGGGAGTCAATGAAAATAACGGAATGACTAAGAATTAGAAAGGAAAGGAAATAGTATTGGCCACTACGGAAGTTACGGAAGGGGAGATAAAAGGGGAAAAAAAAGAAAAAGAAAGGCCACACCGATCAAGGACACTATGAGAGAGAGAAAAAAGGGAAAATCACCCGCCCACACCTCCTTCATGGGCACTATGGCTCACCACTTCTACGCAGCACAACTCCCAGCTGCCGTCTTGGTCACTTCCCACAGATCCTATCGTGCTTCTCACCCAGGCCGCGCTTATTGAGAGCAAGAGCAGCGGTGCAGATCTACTTCGTCGTCATACCAGAGGCCGGCATGGCGCTTTAGACCATCCGCACTGGTGTCTAGAATCACAATTGGGACGCGATTTTGGCGGACGGAAACGCCGCAGCGGCATCCGGAATCGGGCGAGCGGCCTGCCATGCCTCGGCGCGGTAGCGCCGCGTCGGGAGCGCCTGCGTGGCGCGGGCCCCGCGCGGCGTCGGCGTCCGCCCCGACGTCCGGGAAGGAGAGAAAAGGGAGAGAGAGGGCGGGGAGAGAGAGAGAGGGAGCCGCCGTGGCCGGGCCGGGAGCGGGCCACGAGGCCGGGACCGGCGGCCTTCGCGCCCGACGGCGGCGTGGCTCGCCCGCGCCGCGCCATGGCTGCCGCCCGCCCAGCGGCCGACTCCGTGCGGCGAAGGCGCGAAGCGCCGCCGGTCGCCGGCGCAGGCGTGGGCAGCCCGCTACGAAGCGCCGCCGCCGCGCGACGCCGGGCGCGCGGCGGGCTCGCGCTGGCGTTTCGCCTCCGCCCTGGCGAGGGCGGCTGCCGTGGCGCGAGGGCGCGTCTTGAAGGCGCCATCGCCGCCCGAGCAGCTGCGGGCGCGGCCGCGAGCCCCGCCCGGGCTTCGGCGGGCGGCCGCCGGGGAGCCCGCCTGCGCTGGGCGGGAAGGAGGGGCCCGGCTCGGCTGGAGAGAGAGAGAGGGGGAGGGAGGAAGGGAGGGAGGCATCGGGTGAGAGAGAGACAGAGAGAGAATGGGGAGGGAGGAAGGAAAAAAAAAAAAAAAAAAAAGTGATGTGTGGGTCCCACATAAATGTAGAGTAGGAGTATAGAGGATGGATGAGTGTGGGAGAAAGTGACATAGAGAAGAGAATCTCGCTGATCAGGACGAAATATTCTTTTTAGAGGATGGATTTAAAGGATGACGAGTACAAATAGCCTTATTGTCTTGTGATAGTGGCCTGAGATCAATGTGAAAGTAGCAAGTGATGGTCAGTTTCTCCGATCCTCATGCCATCATGCATGCTTTGTATTTATCTTGGACAATGCTTTGTTAGATCTTTGTTCGACTTTTTGTAGCTTTTGATTTGATAACAAAACAATTGATCACAGAACTCTCACCGGTCAACTACACCATCAAGAACGCTGGTGATCGTCAAAGCATCTACGTCACCTCAGTCATATACAGGCTTTGTATTTTCTATGTAATTTGATTTGTAGATTTTTTAAACATGCCTTGTATTTCTATGTATTAATTTTTGGTGTACTTATTTTAAAAAAGATGATCAAATTACATCTAACACACGATCGAAGATTAACGAAGCTAGGTAAAGTAAAAGGGTGAAAGGTCCATAGTTTGTATTAATTTCATGAACTTTACTTTTTTGAATTAATTTTTTTAACAACAATATTTAATTTTATAGTATTATTATATTATCGCATTTATCTGTATATTTTTTTTAAAAAATTATTGTCTCGTAAAAGCAATGCACGGGCACAGACACTAGTACACATACTATACAAAGGCGGTTACAAAGACATTTTTTCGTTGGCGTTTTTCAGCACCGCTTGTCTTTGAAGGCCGCTGAAAATAGCACCACAAAGATAGACGGTTGGTTGAGAACCGTCTATGAAAATCCCTGCCTAGAAAATATAAAAAATAGTAAAAATAATATTTTTGAAACCGGGGGAAGGCATCCACCCGCCTGTCTCCATCAAAGTCGCAAGTCGTGTATTTTTTCGCGTAAAATCGCGCGTTATGTGGCATTGGGGGTTCGAACCCACGGCCTTGGCTTCGCACGTATCTCCCTCTACCACTCTATCCACATGTCACTTGTGTTTATATCCTATTTCGGTTCCCCACATATTATCTCAAATCGATAGTAAATTTAATATTTTAGGATCTAAACGAATTCACATGTCAACTGTAGAAATAGTCGATTTCTACTGGTGGTTTCTTAAGAAAACCACCAGTAGAATTTATATTTCTACTGACGGTTCCTTAACAGAACCGTCTATAGAAATAGAGCCGATTTTTACTGGTTGTTCTAAAGAAAAACCGTCAGTAGAAAATAAATAATCGTTGTCAAAAGAAATGGTTTATGTACCAGTGAGATATACACAAGCAAAAAGACAAACTCTGAGGTCATTTACTACTTCAAGAGACAAAACAGAAATAGAAGATTCTGTAAGTAATGGAAGAGAAATCTATGTTAAGGAAATATGTATGTCTATGTTACAACTGTAGAAAACAATATATAGTTACATTAATAATCTTCAAATTGCATGAAAATAATAACTTAACGCAGATGCTCACAATACGTACGCATACTCATCCCTATGAACACATATAGGTAAACCTTACGTCTATGAGCAACTTCGAAGGACTGAGCCAGCCGGCAGATCTAGAGACCACTTAATGCATAATACCGGTAAATCCTAGAAAAATTCTGGGAAAAGATATGAGTACTAGAATTTGATCCTTGGTGAGTAGCGTCCCAATGGATAATCTTACTATTGGACCATAGGCTCATTTACATGAAAATAATCTCAGCACCAAAATTTCAGCCCATTTATCTTTGTCCATCCATTTTCTTCGTCCATCAAATTTTCGATCTGTCTCCCTCTAATTATTGGATAATTGTACTTATATGAGACTCGTGTCTAGCAATGATATAGAGTCAGTTTCAAAAACAGATTGGTACCTATACATAACTCGAACTTATAAGAGTCCTAAACTAAACAGTAAAAGATATAAGTAGAAATTACCTTCTACTATATAAAGTCCTAAACGGGCACAGAAAAAAGATATCAGAGTCCGAACAGTTTGATTTTCCCAGGTTGATTTCCCCGTGGTTGACCATCACTTCCGTTACATGTCTGTGCCCGTTTCTGTTTTATTTATTACTTTGTTCCTGTTTTCTTGGGCAATTCCGAGTCCATGTCTATTTATATTTTATATTTTAATTACTTTTTTTCTTCTCCATACGTGTGTGTTCCTCTCTAACACGGGCTCAAAGTAGCATACCAAGAGAAAGAGTCCGTTACTCACATGCTGCACCTGGAAAGATCAGAAAAATAACAAGAAAAAGTAAAGACAAGCTCATAAATCATGAAACCCACTAAAATTGTCAAGTCGGTTCTGGCTCAAGCATTCGTTCTTTCTTCCACGTTTGTTGTTTTTCTTTCGGTCCACAACATTCGTTGCATTATGTTCGTTTTTCCATTGTTTTTCTTTATCTTTTTTATTACATTCTTTTTTCAAATTACACAGTATACATAGAGATGCTCATAATGCATACTCAACTTTATTAACACACTCATAAACTCTACCACTATAAGCATCTCTATAAGATTGTGCCAGTAGATCATGAGATTGACGAATTAAGCGTATTACACGCACGCCTCGCTGAACAGGAATGTTGGCTAACAATAAAAGCACAATGCCATTAAATCATAGAATAAATCCAGGAAAATATAAGCATACATACTAAGTCGATTACTTGAACCCGGATTGATTGTTCGTCCCATCGATCCATTTTTAATAACGGCTGTTTTTTATCCACCAAACATTTAAAATTTTATATAAATATAAACAAAAAATATTAAATGTGTTCATATGTTAAACTCCTAAACTTTTTCTACAAACAAATATTTCACACTATTAAATTGTTAATATACTTTTGATTGGGAGTGAAACTTATTCTTATTAAGAACTTTGATCAGCAAATTGTCTAAGCTTAAGTAGTTTTTTATCCGATCTAATCTACACTATAAAGAGTGGAATAATTGAAAAAAAACCTAAATAAATTCATGTGCCTTAGATATGTTTTGAAAATTCAATGCCAACACATCTAAATCTTCCACCCATCTTTCACACACTGGCCTACATGTGTGTCTGTCATGCAGTGTGAATGTCGACGCCTTACATGTGTGTTTTCACTGTTCATGAGCATAGCTGTCTGTCAATACCCATCGACAATCGTGCCTTTTCTTTTCTCCCTATTGTACCTCCTTTCTTCCTGCGTCCCTAGATTCTAGCGCTAGGTCACGCCTGTAGGGAAAGGACTACAATATGCGAGGATCCAATATGTGATGGCCAAATCTGGCTTTTTGCCCCCTTTGCTTCGTCCTCTTTATCCATCGGTGAGCTTTAATTTAGGAAAGGCATGCGAACACCCTGTGGCTAGATCAAGCGGAGTCGTGTGGGTCATATCCTCTTGTGCCTCACCAACGAGCATGCAAAGGAGGCGTACTGATCCACTATGACCTACCTTGTTTTCTCTACCTTCATTAAGTGTGCATTAGCAAGAATGCGAGAGGCGTGCCAACCAACTATGGCTATCCTCTTTGATCCTCCATCTCTTGCTTATCGTTGAGCGGGCTTCGACGACAACGTGCCATAAGCTGTGGCTATCTATCAACTGGTTGCAGTTGCCAAGGAGTTGCTTGTCGGCCTTCCAATGCCATAAATGATTGTGTGGCTATCTATCAACTGTTAACATTTGCATATTTTCGATGGTGTCATTAAATTATCAGATTTTATAAAAAGTGGATAACATAGATGATTGTGTGGTATGTTTTCCGTTGTAACGCACGGGCATATGTGCTAGTCTATATCTATATCTATATCTATATCTATATCTATACCTATACCTATTAACAAAGAGGCAAAACTTTCAGCAAATTTTTTTGGTTCAGCAATTTTTGGTCCAGCAATTTTTAGTCTGGTGTCATCAAGTGTCCAGTGTCCACACGGCTTCAACCTGGTCGCGTGCCGTTCGCACGGAGATCGATCGAGTCCAGGTCGTTCTTGCACTTGGAATCCGAAAATAAATCGTGCTATTTCCTTCAAAGCTAGGAGCCTAGGACTCTGCGGACATCGATCGAGTCCAGCTCGTAAGCTAGGACTGTGCGGACGGACATCGATCTGAGTCCAGCTTGTTCTTGCATGCATGCACTTGGAATCAGACAAAAAAAAAGGGTCTGTCTACTCAAAACTCGCGTAATTTAAAGAAAAACCGACACTCGAGTGATAAAGGGGGGAAAAACACTTGGACGTAACATAAGGAAAAAATCGAGTGATTGAAAAAGGTCAATCACTCGATTTTGAAAAAACCATAAATAGGCAAAAAACTCAGAAAATAACATAGTATCAAATCCAAAATAAATAATAACTCAAATAAAATAACAAATCAAAATGAAGCAGAGACTAAGACCAGATTTAATCTATGAAATGGTAAATAAAAATAAAGTCAAATTTAGCAAAAGGAAACACAGATTAGCGTATAAACATATTAACATTTTAATCTATGCAGGGAAAAAAATATAAAGGCAAATTTAGCAAAATAAAACACGGATTACCAAATAAGAATATGACCAGATTTAATCTATGCAATGGTAAATAAAAATAAAAGCAAATTAAGCAAAAAGGAAACACAGATTAGCGTATAAAACATATGATCAGATTTAATCTATGCAATGGTAAATAAAAATAAAGGCAAATTTAGCAAAAGGAAACACAGATTCCAGACAAGCAAATTCGCAACATAAATACAAAATTACAGCAATATTGTACTAATATTACAACAGAACTAAGTATAATTTACAGTGCACATTGGGAAGTAAATATTATACTGAGGCACAGTAATAATAGGAAATAAACATTGGGATGCAAGCAACTTATTACAATACAAGATAATAATAGGTATCATACATAACAGTTGAACATAACAGTTCTAACAAAACGAGTTCGAAATACTTATTTCTGAAACCAAGGATACATACGATCTCTCAACTACTTTGAAGCTGGATCTCTTTTACTGATCACTGTGAATCGAGCAGACTGGGAGAAATCTTGAGCTGAAGGTCGCTGAACTATACTAAGGACACGGTAGAAGCAGATTTCTTGACCATCAACAATGAATGAACGGCTAGCCATCAATTCAGCATCTTGAGCATCCAAAACAACAACATAAACAAAGACCATTACCGGAATCCAAAAAATAATCATATTTTGGAATAAACGATGGGCCACGGTTCTGTTTAACGGCTCTTGCAACCAGCTTCATCTTATCAAGACCGATCGAGCCCCTTCACAGCCATAAGCCTAGTCTGATCTCCAGTAACTAAAGCCAGTTTCTCAATGACTAAAGTAGATACAGCTTCATTAGAAAGAGTATTAATAGACCGCATACCCTGTACAAGAAATAAAAAAGAGAAAATGATATACACATCACAATCATAATCATAAACAAACAAAATTGACATATCAATATGTAATTATAATAAAAAATCACCTGAATCCCGATTGAAATATCCATAAAAGCTTTCGATGAATTGGTCCTGAGACAATACTCTTCACTTGATAAAAGGTAACAAAGATCCCGATCAACATTAACAATGCGAAACGAAAGAAAGCAGCATATTGGTCATCATGCACAAGACAATACACATTCCCCATCAGCCTCATCATAGCAGAATTTGAATTTCCTCAAAAAAGAAAAGCCCACAGCATGCTTAACAAAGAAGTGCAACAACAAGAATCGGATCCTCATGCTTCCATGAAGAATGTCTGTCAATAGCAATGAGACGCTTTTGGTCACAAACTTCCAACCCAAGGAACTCGATGACATATCCAGATACGTGCTTGGACTCAAGAATATAATCGATGAACCACTTTGAGGCCATGATCACAAGGTAATCGAGAAAAAAATAACAAGAAATCAACCTCAATTCTAAAACAAATGTAATCAATGAACAAATAGCTATAACAAAGGAAAACAATTTTAACCATAAGTCAACTAATTTAACTATTTAAACATTGACAAGATAGAAAAGAAATACAAAATTTAAGAACATTCATACAAAAATAACCAAGTTTCCGGATAATATACCAAAAAACATATGTGTAGACTAAACATATACCATTATAAACATGAAAATAACATACAAGAGAATCAGTATTATTAAGAATGACCGTAAAAAAATTAAATTCATATGAATCAGAATGACAAAACTAATAATAAATCTAACAAATCATCAAAGTGCAATTAATCGAACATAAAAAAATAAAATAAAAAATAAAAAATTATTAGATCTGAAAAAATATAACACATAGAAATACAAAATCATAATAGATTAACGATATATACAAGAAGAAAAAAAGTATAGAATCTATTCACAATTATTATGAGAAAACTACAAGAAAAAAATGACTTACCTTTGCAAATAGATAACCCTAATCGATAACAACTATAAGACAGGGGACCGAGAGAGAAGAGTACCTTTCCGAGAGACCTAATAATATAAGAAATAAAAGATTAACACCAGAGATAAATGGAGATAGCACGATGATTGGAATGATAAAGAGGGAGGGAGCAAGAAAAGAAATGATGACTAAGAAAGAACCAGATCTACTTACCTTGATTCAAGAAACCACCAGATTTAGAAACCTCCGAGGAGAGTGAAAAAGAGCAAGAGATCCAGATCCAGAAAGAGGGCGAAAGTGAAGGTTAAAAGCCAAGAGAGAGAGAGCACCGGTCAAAATGAGAGGTAGAGAGCAGTAACCGCACAGACGAGTAGTAAATATACATGGGAAATGGGATACATCGATGACTTAGGAAAAGCCAAGAGACACAGGCCTTGTAATACAAAGCCCAAATAGATAAAGCCCAATTAAGAAAACAAAATAAGTAAAAAATAAAATAGTTTAAAAAAAAGGCCCAAAAGCCCAATTACATAAATCTGAACATTAGCCAGAAGAAAAAGGCCGAGGACCGAAGGCCCAGGACCAAACCATAAAGGGGGCAATACTGTACAAAGCCACGCAATGTGACATCGATCAAAAACCTACTATACCACTACCACAGCCGCCAAACGATAGCCGGCACATGTCACAAACAAGAACGATCCATAAAGAGCCAAACGCTACAAACAAAGCCAACGAGGAACAAGAAGATGGAGGAAGAAGATCAAGATCAACAAACCAGAAAAACAGCAATTCAACCCCATCGAACCATACAAGTAAGACTGATACACTAACCTTAATAGATTCAGAACTCCAATACCATCAGTTAGAGCTAAGGGGCCAAGATCACCAAAAGCATCAGCTAGCCAAGATCACCAAAAGCATCAGCTAATCAGTGATGATAGGTTGAAACTTCAGAACTCCCATAGCATCAGATAGAGCTAGGAGAAATAATAGTTTCAGATCTCCAAAACCATAAGTTACAGCTAGAAGCCAAGATTGCCCATAGCATCAGCTAACTTAATGATAAGCTGGAACTGAAACCAAACAAATGTTAGATAAATAAGGATAAAATTAAAAGTTAAGTCAAGAAGACCTATATTCATTTTGATAGGTTATTGGTTAACTAAACTTATTATAGAATTATAGATTCATCTCTCAAATAGATCACATAACTTGATAACAAGGTAAAACTGAAAACAATTAGAGATTATTAATAGATATGTCAATAACTAATCCTTCAAAATTCACGTGTGGTTCACAATGACACATTACGTAGAAACAATGACAGAGGAGTGGAAGAAATGATGCGAGAACACAGGGATGGAAAAGATGATGCAAATCAATGATAATCAGCTCATGATCAACCAAGAAAGCTTTTGGAAAGGCAGCTACACATGGCTCATCATGGAGCGGATCGAAACTCACAGAAGACAACATAGCAAAGAACACTTTACATGGTAAAAACTATTTTACATTATATTATTACAAAAAATTACAAGAATCAATTACAAATATTACAGTTACACATTTAATATAAAAAAATAGTCAAACATAATGTAAATGCAACTATCAATTACTTGTAATACTAATTACATTAACTTATGCAGAACCCTATGAGTCATACACATCTTTCCTGCGGGGGGGGACCAAAAATACAGAGGTAAAATGAAAGACAACAAACTTTCCATATTCTTAATTATCAGATTTAATCAAACACTAATCTATATCCAAAGCAGATATACTCATGCATATTATTATACACATCAAATGAAGACATAATATCAACAAACCGAGTACAATCCAAAGTTGAAGAATTCTAGGTACTATGACAACATATTTGATTTCAAATACTTTCTATACACATACACAGATATAACGAACCAAGACACATATTACAATTATAATAGCAATATATTATCAGCAGGAAAAAGGAGACTATGGAGGCTACAATGAATACTTTGATAGGCACTATGAAGAAGAAAATCAGGTAAAACAGAATACATAAACTTATCTGTTTCAAATTTGAGTATTCCTTCTGCAACTATGATGATATAATATATACTAATCTCCTCCAAAAATGAATTGAAGCTTGAAGCCCCGGAACATGAAAGAATGAGAAGAACACCTACAAACCGAGTACGACATATACAACAATTTTAACATTAAGAAGGTAAAAATGAAATGAAATTATTGTCTACAAAATTAACATTTACAATTACAATCATGAAGGGGCTAAATATATTCTATATTTGCATGTAGGAAACAATACGAGATAATGGGGACAAACAAGTACTACACACGTAGATTATATAGCAGCAACAATAATAGAGAGTGGAGGATTAACGGGATCAACATCACATCCAATGATCGAGGAAATCACAAATCAAAGATCAATTGCAACTGAACAAGTAGGGGCGATATGTGCAGCCAATCGGGGAGATGAAATGCTAACGTAAGAAGAGATAGATGCATTTATTCAGTCCCGAAATAACATCAGCAAGAGAGGGGAACAATGCAGCATCAGAATAAAGAAATACACACCTCAAATTGATATGCGGTTTGAAAGCCGAGAAGATGCCCATCATTTCTTCCACTTCTATGGATTTCTGGCAAGTTTGAGGTAGTTGTGACACATACGACAGAAGAACAACCCGACAAAGAAAAGAAACAAAGGGGTATTCAAGCAAGAAATGAAGTGTCATTACTATGGTAAACCTAAAAAAGAAGAAAAAACAGAGGAGATAAGGAAGAAGTAATACGCACCTGAGATCAATACAAAGGATAAAAAGGACCAAAGAGGAGAACAAATGTACGGAAAACCGCCTGCCTGTGGTAATGGTCGTGAAGGAGGAAAAAAGGGATATGGAAAGTAACTAGATTAAACCTAGATCACAACCATGAATTACAGCTGACTGAGAACAGGGGAGATGTTGTTCGGTGGTCATAAGTACATGACCGAAATGGAAAAAGCAATAATCGAAACATTGAATGACAACAACATTCCCACAAGAAAGATGATATCAATACTATCATATTTGAGGGGAGGAGTCATAGCTTTACCTTACAAGAAGACAGATGTAGCTAATTTCGTAACAAAGCTAAAACAGAATTATTACTTGGGACATATGAAACAGCACTAAACTACTTTGCAGAAAGGAAAACTAAAGATCCAAGCTTCTACTACAAGTTCGATGTAGATGAAAACCTCAGAGTGAAAACATGTTCTGGAGAGATGCAGAATCATTAAAAATACTATGCAGAATATGGAGATTGTGTGAGCTTTGACAGCACTTATATGACAAATAAATACAATCTCCCTTTTGCACCTTTTGCAGGAGTAACAGGTCATGGACATACCTGTTTGTTCGGATGTGCTTTCTTGTGTGATGAGACAATAGAGACTTTCAAATGGGTCTTTAAAACATTCACAGAATCAACGGGAGGAAAGGAACCTGTTACAATCATCACTGATCAAGACAAAGCAATGAAGGCAGCAATAGAGCAAGTATTCCCTGAAACAAGACACAGAAACTGTTTATTCCACATCAAAAGAAAATGCTACAACAAAAATCTGAAATGCTTTGCAAATAATAAAGGGTTACCAGAAGATTTTAAAGATATCGTAGGGAACAGCTTGACCATTCAGAGTTTGAGATGCTCTAGACAAAAATGATAGCAGATTACAAACTAGAAACTAACAAATACTTCAACAAAATGTGGGAAATGAGAGAGCGATTCATACCAGTATACTTCAAGAATGATTTCTTTTCATTTCTTCAAAGCACAGGAAGGAGTGAAGGAACAAATGCAAGAGTGAAGGACAATGTCGGGCCTACATACAGCATCACAAACTTCTTAAAGGAATATCAGAGAATTTTAGATACAATAAACATAGCTGAAGCAAGAGAAGACAATGTAAACAAACAGAAAACTCCAAAGCAGATGGAATTTAGATACAGTATAGAGCTAAAAGCAATGGAGATCTATAACAGAAATATATTCAGCAAGTTCATGACACAACTCAGAGCTACAAGTAGACTAAACTACAAGGAAATCAACAAAACAGGCAAATATGAAGTGTGGAAAAAATCAAATCAAGTACATACCCAACATAGAATAAGGAGATACATAGTGGACACTGACCTGACACAAGGCAAACAAGATTACAGCTGCATATGTGCAAAATTCAACAAGGATGGAATACTATGCTCACATATACTGAAAATATTAGTAGAGACAGAGGTAAGTCAGATACCAGAGCAATACATAATACAGAGGTGGAGGAAAAAAGAAAGGAAATTGAACCTGAAAAGATATCATTCAACAACAGCTACAGATGACATCCTCAGATACAACATCCTTGCAAGAGAAGCAGCCCAACTAACTTCAAAAGGATCCTCAAAAGAGGAAGCAATGGAATATGTCCTAGATGAGTTCAAAAGAATTTCAAAGAACCTAGACATTACACTATCATCATCTGGAAGTTCAACATTACCTGAAGGAATGGGTCAACCTCAACCATCTGTACAAGTGAATCACAATCCAAGAGAGACAGCATTGGATAACCTACAGAATGTTGATGAAGAACCAACACTGCAAGACCCAGAAAGCATTAAAAAGAAGGGAAGACCAGAAAAACCAAAGAGATGGAAAGATATGGTTGAACAAGAGAGAGAGAAGGCAAAAAAATCTAGAAAAAAAAGAACAAATAACAATGAAACTACATGTAACAAAATGTTAAAAAAGAAGAAAATACCATATATTCCAAAAATTCATTATAAATACTAATTAATAATTTATCATTGCAGGTCCACAAGAAAAAAGCAACAAGAAGACGAGAGCAACCACAAGCAAAGGATAGAAAGATTATATAGATGACAACAAATGGACCATGAAGCATTCAGAGACGAAGACAAATCAAGAGAAAAGAGACACGAAGCAAAATATAATATGTACAAACATTGCAGCAATGTAGAGATCATGGCTCATGAGAGCAGTCATTGTTACTTTTACTATTGTATCGCCTATTACAGAAAACTACAGTTCGAGATTGAACTGAGTGATATATTTACATATGCTACTAATATTGCTTCAAACAAGAGACTAAAGAAGAACGAGGATTAGATCAATAGCAGATAGATGACGATGTCTACATGTCTTTATAATCCTGTGAAAATACGAAACACCTTATAGATAATGATTAGATTTAAAATACTGACAAAAAAATAGACATATATACCTCAATCTTGTAGTCCTCAACAAGATCTTTGCGACCAGAATTCTTTGGGGAGAGCATCAGATCATTGGCAAACTTAATTCTCAAATTAGGTATATTAGATTGCTTGAACAAAGTGAATAGTGAAGAACGAAGAGATTTCCAATGCTCAAGAAACATCATTGCATACACACCAGAATCACAGCTGCAGAAAAAAGAAAAAATAAGCAATAATTCAATAAAATTTATAAAATAAAATACTAGATAAAGGTAACCAAAACTTACGTGTTAGTAGCAGTCTGCTTGGGGACAAATGGATATGAAAGCTTGTAGCCATAGAAACCCATATCAATTAAACCATAATGGTTCCACCAATACTTGAAATTTGGAATCTGCAAATACATAAATTACATATATTATATAAGAAATCAACAGGATCAGCTTGAGAACCTGATTTCACTGGCTTCCGACTAACACCTAAATAATTTTATAAAAAACAAAAATATATATTATATAAGAAATCAAAAAAATGAATAAAATGAAGCAAGAGAGAGGCAAGGAAAAAATAATGCAAATGAATCATAACCCACTCAGAAATGAACCAAGCACACTTTAGGAAAAACAGGAATATAGGACTAATCATGATAAATAATACATAAATACAGGAAGAAAACATAGCTAGAACAATTTATAAGATAAAAACAATTTAACATTAAGATAATCCAAAACCTACATTAATTAATTACATAAATTACAATTTGGTGTCCCGCCCAAGAAACAAAACAAGTCTTAATAATCCCGCTAAGTGGTGATTCAACATGGATTATACATATTGGAACCAGGCCAATTTGGGAGTGGCTTTGTGATAATGGAACCAACCGGCAAAAAGCATAAAATGCTAATCAAGAACACTATGAGTACTACTTATGAATAAAAAAAATTGCATGCTGATGAGAAAAGTAAAGACACAGGTAATCTGAAATAAAAGAAACTTTACTTGTATTTAAATACCATAATAAACATAAAACAAAAAGCAATCTAGATTAACAAGGAAAGGGCAAAGCAGAACTTATACACATGAGAGGAGGACATAATATTTAAAATTCAGAAAAAAACAACTAATGATTGCAAGATAAGTTTAATAAAATAAAATAAAAAACTCATGCCGAGAGGAGACACCAAAGAACATCATGATGAACAACCCTAGAAGCAGCTTGAATAGGAACTAAAATAACAAAGACAATGTAAATTACATATATTTACAAAAAACAAAAAAGTTTATGTTTCGAATAAAACTTGGTATTGTTTGTTATTTTGTCGGTTATATGGTACATTTTACAGATTACCGAGTATTATCGTATTATCAGACGAGGATTACAACAACAGGAATCGATCATACTTGCAATCTAGAGAGCAGAGGAAGAGGAGAAGACAAACCCTAGACGGAGTCGCCGCGACAGTCGCCTCCGCCGAGCTCCAGAGAAAGGAGAGGGAGAACACGAAGCGACGAGTGGGGAAAGGAAAATGAAACAACCGGACGCGACGAGAGATTTCCAAACCAGCTAATAACGTGCGTTTCCCAAAAATTGAAACAGACGCGCCCGATGTGGGACCCACGAGTCAGAGAAAGAAACGAAGAATAAGAAACGGATGAATCAGATGAGAGGGAAGCGGGATCGAACGGCGCAAACAATCGAGTGACAAATTCAACTCGATCGCTCGAGTGAGAAACAGATTTACCGAAAAAAAAACCCTTCTCACTTGGAATCGGGAAAAAAACCCTTCTATTTCCTTCAAAGCTAGGGGACTTGAAACGTGGTCTCCATAACACAAGCATCTAGGATTCACCGTCACACCTTACGACCTTTGGCTATGATTGAAGAAGTTATGTTCTATGCAAAAAAAACATATTTTTTTTGTCTAGCCTATCCTTCTATATCCTTTTGTTCTATTCTCTCCATCCCAAAGTATATGATGTTTAATTTTTTTGTCCTAAGTTTGACCACTCATCTTATTCAAAAAAAATTTATATACTTTTTTTTATCGTGGCTTATTAACAGAAGTTCTTCAACATATCTTAAATTTGGTCATATTTGCATAAATTATTTGAATAGTACAATGATCAAACTTGAGGTCAAAAAGGTCAAACATCTTATAATTTAAAATAGAGGTAGTACATACAGACGAAGATGATGAGTTCACACGAACTGCTCGCCAAAAGCGTCGTGTTCTATCGGTTTTTTTTTCTAGCCATGGCTATGCACCCACCCTGAGTGTTCATGCCCTTACATAGAAGCCATGCGTCGTCTTTGGCCATGCTCGGTCTTCCTTACGTAGAAGCCATGCGCCATCTTTGGCCATGCATGCTTGGTCTATGCACATAGTCACTTACCTGTTGTCGTTGTCTGAGATGTGCCTTTGTTGTGCCGCCGTAGGTCCTCGCCCTATGAGGCGCAAGACTCGAGCAGCTGATGTTGGATCTCAAGTCTCCATTAGCCAGCCACCATGAGCAGCCGCGGCCGGTCCTCATCCAATCATCTCTTGAAGGCAATCCTTGCCATTGCGCTGCCATTGCCTCTCCTCGGTCATTCTCATATGAGGAAGTTGAAAGAGTGTTTTTAGACTCGAACAAAGCAGTTCTTTTCGACTCAATCCAGGAAATAAGGATTTTTGGTGCTAGCAAGAGCTTCTATAAGTTGGAGTTTGTGTTTCATTCTTTCTTTTCTTGATTTTGCGTTCTTTTTTCAGTTTTGCTTTTTCCTGCACATCTCTGTGATCCTTGTTCTGCTATTTTTTTCTTGGTTTTGCTTCTTCTTCCTCCTGGATCTGTTTCAATGGAGATTTTTTTGAATCACATTTCAATGGGTTGAGAAAACTAAAGAAGGAAATAATAAAAACAAAATTTATGCACCAGTCATCCTATCATTAGCTGGTGGTTCATCATAAACAAAACAATAAATTTAACCATGAATAAATAAATCAAGTTACTTTTAATTAAAGTACGTAGCAGTTTTCGTGCCCATACAAGTTAGAACATATGTCAAAGCATAACTGCAAGTATACAAAAGTTAATAACCAAACTAGGAGAAATGCTAATGCTGCAGAGCATCTCCAACAGTTTGGCATTTTTTCTTTGCTATTTGTTGTAGTTTGCCAACTCTCAAAACGAAATGGGAAGGAGAAAAACAAACCATCTCCAAGAGTTTTGCAAAATTGATTTGGCATTCACCAAATTGTGGACCGAACCTACTATATATGGCGCGAAGAGAGTCCTACATGCGCGGGAGTAGCGCGGGAGGAGCGCCCGATCGCGTTTACCAAGCGGTCCGCGGCTTTGCAAATATGTCAAGTTTCCTCCGTCAATTGACAAATTCCCCAAATTGCAAAACCCAAATGCAAAACTGTTGGATACCAGATTTTGTGATTTTTGCAAATTACAAGAATACAAACCCCAAATGCCAAACTATTGGAGATGCTGGTCGGACCTAGATCATATGTAGAGCCTCCTTCGAGATCTCATGTTTATTATAGTAAAGTCTCCACGAATATCTCAAGGGCATGCACATTTATCTCCCCTTTGCTTGCATGTATCAAGAATCTATATATATTTCATACCAGATAACAACTTGATGGCAAAAGATATCTTTTCTCCCGTTGCAACACACAGGCATATTTTCTATTTCTTAGTTCCTATATATTATATTATATATTATATATTATATGGATAAATTTTCCGTACTCCCTAGGAGGAGCTACTCCTACCTCTCCCTATCACAGTTTATCCCACTGCCGTCCTATCCTACCTCCTTAGCGGGTGAAGCAACGGATCCATTAGTAAATCAAAGGAAAATTATTTTTGAGGAAATAACGGCCGAGCGGATAATTTCTCCTCCTTTTACGGATCTTGGCGTCGGCAACATGCAGACCTCCTTTCACGTCTCACAGCCACGGGCTCCGCCAGACCTCCACCACACAGCAACCTGTAGCACGATTCTCTCACGACGGCGCTGCCTGCCCGCGTCGAGGGCGCCCCACGGCGACACGCACAGCAGCCTCGCGAGGACGGCGTTCATGGCGGAGGCCGGCTCCCTTCCCTTCGGATTCTGCGCAACACCACTTGCCTCCCTCAATGGTGGCGGCGTTGATCCCTTCCTCGCGGATCCCGTAGCGACGGCCCCTCCCTGCACCTGGTGGCCATGTTCATGGAGTAGCGATTGCAGCAGCCCCTGCCTTCCACCCGGTGGCGGCGCGGTGCAGTCGTGGTGGCGGCGAGCCCTCTCCACCCCAGATAGCGGCGGTGCCGGAGCTTCCCCATTTTCCAGCGACATAGGGCTACGTCTCAGATCCCTCCAACGCCGGCGAGCGTCGGGCCCTCACTCTACCATCGGCTCGATCCATCCAGAGGCCAGCCGCATTTGGTAATTGTCTGGAAATTTCAGTACTTAAGATGCCGACGGCAATAGCCTGTATTAGTTTTTCAGATGAAATCCGAACATCCATTGATAATTTTTTAATCTGAGTATTCTCGGATACCCATTTTAGATTAATCTGTCACCTGATACTTCTTTCAATATCGTTGTATCAGTGGGTACTTACTAGCAGTAGCAATTTGGATATATCTCTTATTAATGTATCACTTTATACGCTTCAATATTATTGTATCACTAAATACATTTTTAGATTACAGTAGTAGCAATACATGTTTTCCCTAAAGTAGTATTATATTAATATTTGTTTTTCCACTTTATTTTCTAATTATTTTTTCAGTCTTTTGGTGCAAGTACGTATTAGTTCATACTGCTACAGATGCGTGCATCTGATAATCTCTATTGTGTTCATCATGTAGGTGTGCCATGACGAGAAGGGATGAGGGATAGCATATGACTGCCTTGCCACATGCCGTTATAGTGGCTGCATCTCTAGGCATATCAGTTTGGCTGTACATTTGTAAATAGAGAATGTACTAATACGTTTGCTTGTACATTTGTAAATAGAGTATGTACTAATACTAGCTCGTATCAAAAGTATGCACACATATACTTGCATACTCGTGTTAATGTGTATGTAGAATTGTAGATACTTGTGTCAAGATGTATGTCCATTGTATGCACTGATACTCATATCAGAAGGTATGCCCACTTATTAGCATACTATTTTTACTCCAAAAAAAATGCCTGCCAAAGTACATATGGAGTACTCCATAAAATAAACACTAAAATAATCACCTGAGTATATGGATATACTCCCAAATACTGGTATACAAATATACTTATTTTTAATAAAGTACGTGTCCATACAAATAATGGATATAATACTCCCAGTACTAGTATATGGGACATATGCTCTGATTGAAAAAAAGATACGCATAATACTCCCAGTACAAGTACTAGTATATGGACATACGCTCTGATTAAAAAAAAATACGCATACTACCATAGTATATACATATACTTGTCAAGAATATGGTTTACATTATCGGAAAAAAAAAACATTTATATATTGCATAAAGCCATCACCCAGGCCATGCATGCATGCCTGCATGCAGTTTTAAAATGCTGCGACTCAAATAATGGTTTGGATCCTCTCGGTGTTCAATAACCCGTTAAGAAAGTGCCGTGCGTGGCTGTACTGTTACGTACAAAATAGATAGGGAGTAGATACTCCTGGGAGTACAGAAAACTCACCCATATTATATTATATATATATATATTATATTATATATATATATGACTAATACTAACAAAAAATACTGAATAATACTAAACGATACTTGAACCACATTCAGTATTAATCAATGAGTTAGCGTTCAGTATTTCTGAATTATATATATATATATATATATATATATATATATATATATATATATATATATATATATATATATATATATATATATATATATATATATATATATATATATATAGGGTGAGGCTATTCAGTAGCCGGCTATAGAATAGCTTATTCTGTAGCCAGGCCATCAGGCGCACCAGCTCGTTCACGCCACCAGTGCACCTGACCAGGCTTTGCATGCGGCATTGAACTCATACGTAACTAACGTCACCAGCTCATTCAGTGCACCTGGCCGTGCCTTTGCCTTGCATGCAGCATTAAATTAACGCCAAATATGCATGCAGATTTTAGATACTACGAGAATGCATATACGTATTGGTCACCGCAAATAGTTACAATTCCTTTCAAGTTACGAGAATGCATTTATCGGTCAGACGGTCACTGTAAATAGTTACGATAAAGTAGTTACTGTACCTTTAAGTTACGAGAATGCATATTTGCACGCATAACGTATTTATCGGTCAGAATCTAGACTTCACATTCATGGTAGGCACGTAATTACTGGAATTGTTTAAAGTACTAATTACTGGATTTTGGGAATACGAAGTTACAACGACAAATTAATATTAGCTTGAGACGATAAATAATATCCGAATTACCATGAGTCTGAGCAAACCATTACTGTATTGGAGACTAATTTACAATTTTGGGGTTTACGAGAATATGCGCATGTAACAAGCGAGTGCACATTTTATACCAATGCCTATTTACAAAAATTCTCTTTACTACAAGGATTACGAGAGTGCACTATGTATTTACGAAAATTCTCTTGAGTACAATAATAATAAGATTATATTTACAAGAATTCTTATTATGAATTTTCCTCTAATGTAACAACATCGATATTTATGAAAAACTGTGCTATATATATGAACGTAAGTATTTACGAGAATTTTTCGTCGCAAAAAAAAGTATTTACTTAGAATTTTGGACTATTGGTTGACGTTAGAAACTAACCAGAGTGATCGAGATTACCATAACATCAGCATAGGTTACATCACATTTACGAGAATTCTGTTTACGACAATGCTAACAATATTTACAAGAATTTTCCATAATAATATTTACGACAAGACTCGCTTATTCTGGCTCGGATAGCTGGGTGCAATGTGTTCATGGAGGACGCCACTAGATTTGACGTTGGCGATGGTGGGAGCACACCCAAGCCCGGCGGCACTAACCAGTGAAAGAGAGGCCACAAGCAAGTACGTTCTTCGCTGAAGATGAAGAACATGGCGATGTCCTGCCTCGCTGCAAGCAAGCCTGCAATTTCCACGTACGGCTCCACCGGCATCAGCGTTTTGTATCGATGATGAATATGCAATGATGATCGACCATCATAGGGAAGAACCCATCAGGAACTTACTGCTTGCAAAAGCATCGAATATGTATCGAATCATCACCTTGATCTTGATCTACTCAACAAAAAAATAGTAATTTAATCACATGGAAGATAAAACAATGTGGGCATCATCTCTTACACACCGTACGTGAATTAGACCAGCAGAAGCTGCACGTGTGCCCACATGTCGCCAGTCGCCACTGCCCAAAGAAATGCATACCCGCGAGTTAGGCGACGCTGCCCCCAACCACAGGCTGCACCGCCGCCGAGCATCGCCTCCCAGATTCCCGTGCCAAATCGGCATCAGGAGCAAGATGACACAGCCGATGGGGCTGCTATCGCTACAGGGCAGGCCATGTCACAGCCGAGGCCTGAGGGGCGCCGTCGGCATGGACGCGAGCCGCATCGTCGCCAAGGACATCCGCGCGATGTGCACCCCGCCGTCGGCGCCCATCCACATGCAGAGGCTCGCCGTCGCTTCCGTGCAGACATGGTTGGCCTGGAGTCACACTAGCCATCGCCATCCAGCTGCAACAGAGGCTGCCGCCGTGAGGAGGAAGGTGTCGCCGACAGGACGCAACCGCCGCGCCTCCGATATGTTTTGTTTTTGCGAGTTTTTCTGTGCAATCATTGTTTATGCAGGTGCAAAAGGAAACCAACGACTAATTAGCAGGATTAATTGCTGCCTTAATTGGATGGGACCAGAGACGCAAGTGCCATTAGCCGGGCCCTGTTGGGTGGAGAGCTGGCCTGCTGGACGCACCGCGACGGTGCGTATGTGGCCTGGCTACAAAATAAAATTATTCTGTAGCCAGCTACAGACTAGCATTTCCATATATATATATATATATATATATATATACTTTGGATTGGTACAAGTTTGGTTTAGATCTTGGCCCACTGTCAGCTTCCGCATGAGGGATGGACAGATCCATGCTCCGCCTCTAGAGATCAATGCATTCTTTGCTCATCTACAATTCTCTAGCACGGGCTCAGTCAGGCTCACGGGTGTATCATTGTCAGCACCTCCAGCGACTTGTGGGTTACAGTTACAGCATTGGCCCGTGGTGGTGGCCTCTCGTACGAGACTCCACCGGATAGGAGCAGCGGATCGAGGTCAGCAGCCATCGTGCAGCTGTGCGGTGCCACATGCATGGATCCAGCGATAAGGGCAGGGCGCAGCAAGCAGCATGCCTTTTCTTGGCCATATATATATTAAGATCTATGACTGCGGGAGGATTGGCAGCCTCCCAGCGTTTGCGTTCACTTCACGCGCGGCTCCGTGCCTCCTACTCCTGCATCCGCATGCATGTCAGCACGTGTATCAGGAAAAAAACATAGGCGCCACAGATAGAGAAAAGAAATGCCCAACAGCCTGTACATGAGTATATCCTGTTTCAGATAATGGACCCAGCGTACTATGAGTGTAGAGTTATGTAGCACATGTATTAGTGCAATACGAAATTTTAATTTTTTTATTCAGGCACCACCAAATTTATGAAAATTATGAATTTTCATCATAATAACATCGTCACTTACATCCGTTACCCATTAAACTTCGTGTTCTATGCATACGTACAATTTAGTTAGCCTATAGTAGCATTAATATAAATGACCGTCTGCTTTAACTTTGGGCACATTAGTTATTAGAATTGTATTGGGCCAATATGAAGGGAAGGGTGATGGGCGCAGCAAAGCGCGCCTACCTACCTTGTATGTATCATCCCTGGAGCCCACATTACTATAGAGGATGATCAAGTTGTGGGACTGATGCCACTGCACACTTTGTGGATGGCGGGACTTAATTTATTACAATATTATGTCGAAGACACGGTTATATCAATGGGACTTTTAAGAACGAAACTCTCATCTTTTTGGTTGTGGTCTTCGTTCATATCCTTTTACTTTTTGGTTAAGTTGTGGTCTTCATTCATATCTTTTTAGATAGCTCGGTAATAAAGATTGGATAGGAGTAGAGAACAGGTTCAAAAAGAAACTTATTTCTTAGAAAAGGAAACATTTGTCAGTTTTAAAAAACTCATGCTTAATTAACAAGGTTGCCTATGTTTATGTTCTTATGTTCTCCTTCTTTGAGATTCCTAGAGGGTTTGAAAAAAGTTGGATTATTTTATATCCAAATTCTTGTAGCAGGGCGATGGCCCAAAGAAAAATTTTAAAATAGCAAAGTGATATATTCTTTGCCACCCTAAAGAACAACGGATCTCTCGGGAGATTACAAGGTCAACAAAGGGTGCCAAGTGAGATTTTGGAAAAATGAGTGGCTAGGAAATTTTCCTTTAAGTGAACAATATCCAGGTCTCTATTATATTGTGCATAGAAAACATGATACTGTGGCTCCTATAATGAGCATAACTCCAATAAATATATCTTTCTAAAGAGCACTAGTGGCATGACATGATTTGGAGGCAAAATGGCTAATACTTTGAATGATCGAAATGGTTCGTTTTGATGGCTCCAAACAAAAAAATTGGACAATTTACAGTACAATCTATGTATAAAAATCTTATTGACGGATGTTGCAATGGCATAAAACCTGATTTCTGGAGGCTCATATTACCTTTAAAGGTTAAGGTTTCTATTTAGGGGTTATTCTTACCAAGTATAATTAACTTAATTAGAAGAAGGTGGCAAGAAGCAAATATATTGTTTACAACATCTTTTTTTGTTGTCCTTTTGTAAAATTCCTTTGGAGGATGGTTTCGTAACTTTTGGTTTACAACCTGCTTTTAATGTTGCACATATGCTCAATTCTTGGCTAGATCGAGTAGACAAAACCATATAAAACACCAAATTTTGTTGTGAGTTTTTGCTATATATATGCTGCGCTTTATGGCTAAGTCAGAACGACATTGTGTTTGCTAAACAAAAGGTACGTACCATCTATTCAAGGCCACGTATTGGATAAGGATGTGACTTATAAATTGAAGTTGGAGACTAGTTTGTGCGAAATGCTTCCGTGTTTTGGAGATTGCCGCAATGGAGATTTTCACTAGACAAGGGTGGAAGGATTTGCACGCAGGGATATATGTTATTAAAGGTGTTAGCGCTCTATTTTTGTGCTTTTACTCCTTGAGCTATGAGTTTGCTTTGCTGCAAGTGCAGCTATTGTAAGGGATGGCTAAAGCATCTTCCTGCCGTACGTGGAGGCTGCGATACTTGTATTCCATTATCTAAAAATTTAATCTGGTGGGTCTTTCCGGACCACACGGCAGTGAGAGTAATATTGCTAGGCACCCATGAATGTGACCAACTTAATTAATCAATATAGGTATGCATATATGAACAACACATCAACCTTTGCAGATGAGCTGGAATATAAAAGGAACATGGATGGTGATCAGATCAATCTTTGTATTACACGATAGGTATGTTGTTAATGCATAGTGAAGATAGGGTGCCATGCCATATCTGCATGTTACTGAATATAACCTCGGTACGCCTACCTCCTCTACTTCAATACATGTGATATATTATATTATATATCCAAACTACATTGTCTAGACTTCAGTAGCCTGAGATATCCAAACTGTGTCATAGCTCAAACTGACGACGACGTGTGCGTGTATAACAACAATGAGAGAGAAGAAGCACTGCTAGTAGTTTGGGGAATAGGAAGTGTCCGGAATCTGCTCTTCACATTTCTAGAGATATGTTCAGCCATGTCCATGTACACTGATATGCATGTCCTTGT
The DNA here is from genome assembly GCA_015844335.1 of Chrysopogon serrulatus. Taxonomy (NCBI): domain Eukaryota; kingdom Viridiplantae; phylum Streptophyta; class Magnoliopsida; order Poales; family Poaceae; genus Chrysopogon; species Chrysopogon serrulatus. Next base: position 63,578 of record JADLZL010004788.1, on the reverse strand, counting down.
ACAGTTGAACTTGACCCATGAAGCTGGACCTCACTGGTGCAATTGTAGCGCGCCTTTGGTAGTGCCAGATTGAGCTACTGAGCTGCATCTGCTACAGTAATTGTTGGAGTATGTGTATTTAGGCCCATGAGGCTAGGCCCATGAGGCCCTTGTATGACTTATATTGCTACCCTTCTAGGGTTAGCTAATTAATCTAATCACAATATTCAGCATGGTATCAAAGCTAGGGTTAGGGTTCCTCTTCCTCCCTCCTCCTCCTCTCTCCAGCCGCCACCTCCACCATGGCCGGCCGCCCCCGCCTGGCACTTTGCATGCAGCGCCCCCCCCGGCGCGGCAGGTGCACTCCCAGTGCTTGGGGTGGGCGCCGAGGCCCCGCCCGCGGCTCCTCCTCGGCTTCGGCGGGCCCCCTCGGCCGGCCTCCTCTCTGCCCGCCCGCCAGCGGCCCAACCCGGCGCGGCTGCCGATCCCCGGCGTGGGCACGGCACCACCAGCCAGCGGCCCCCCGCCCGCCGTTCCTCCTCCCGTGGGGGCTGCGACCGGTCGGTCCTACAGATCGGCCCGACTTCGGGCGCCACGTTCCACACCACGCCCGATGCGAGTCTACTTTCCTCTCTCCGTTCTCCCCACCCTTCATGTCCCTCTTCCATCATGGTCGCTAATGGCACTTGCATTCTGTCTCCTCCTCCGTAGGCACCGCCCGATTCCCATGGCTCTTTTCATATCCCTGATGTTCTTGTGGCTCCCGGTATGGTTCACAACCTCCTCTCTATTCGTCGCTTCACGGCCGACAACTCTTGTTCGGTTGAGTTTGACCCCTCTGGCCTAACCGTGAGGGAGTTGGCCTCCCGGCGTCCTCTTCTCCGGTGTGACAGCACTGGACCTCTCTACACCCTTCGTTTCCCTGCTTCCGCTGCACCTCCTTTGCCTTCTTCTTCACCCCCTTCGGCATCTGCCTTCGCCACCGCCACCTCCACTATGTGGCACCGTCGCCTCGGCCATCCTGGCCGGGATGCCCTGATGCAGCTCAGTCGTAGTTCCGACATTCGGTGCCCTCGGGCTAACGATGAGCACTTGTGTCACGCGTGCCAGCTGGGCCGTCACGTTCGCCTTCCCTTTCAGTCTTCTTCCTCACACGCCACTCGTGTGTTTGATCTTATCCATTGCGACTTGTGGACATCTCCTGTACTCAGCATGTCTGGCTATAAGTACTACTTGGTGGTGGTCGATGATTTCTCCCATTACTCCTGGACTTTTCCCTTGCGTGCCAAGTCCGAGGCGTTCCCCACTCTCAGCCACTTCTTCGCTTGGGTGTCCACTCAGTTCGGCCTCACCATCAAGGCCGTCCAGTGCGACAATGGCCGTGAGTTCGATAACTCAACCTCACGTGCCTTCTTCCTTTCTCACGGTGTCCAGCTGCGCATGTCTTGTCCGTATACCTCCTCTCAGAACGGCAAGGCAGAGCGCATGATCCGCACCACCAATGACACCATGCGCACCCTCCTGCTTCAGGCATCCCTACCCGCTCGCTTCTGGGCTGAGTGTCTGCATACCTCCACCTATCTCCTTAACCGTCTTCCTTCTACTGCCTGCCCAGCTCCCACGCCTCACCACGCTCTATTCGGTACCCCTCCTCGGTACGACCACCTTCGAGTCTTCGGGTGCGCGTGTTACCCTAACACCGCCGCCACCGCTCCCCATAAGCTGGCTCCCCGGTCGACTCTCTGTGTCTTTCTCGGATACTCTCCGGATCACAAGGGTTACCGATGCTTTGACCTTACCTCTCGTCGTGTCCTCATCTCTCGCCACGTCGTGTTTGATGAGTCGGCATTCCCCTACTCCACCACCTCCACCTCCATACCTCCTGCTGACCCTGCGGAGGATTCCTTTTTTCACACTGACCCGGTGGTTCAGCCACCGTTCCCATTCACCCCTAGCCAGTCTTTGCTTTCCGGCGCGTTCTGGTGGTCCCACCTCGCCTCTGCCGGCCTCCAACCAGGACCTTCCACCAGTACCTGGCACGGCGGGGGACGTCGCCGTCCCGACCGCGGGACCGAGCACACCGCCGCCACCTCCTCCCGGGCGCTTCGGCATCGTCTACCAGCGGCGGCGGGAGCCGACTCCGCCCCCACCTCCTCCCGGCGCTTCGGCATCGTCTACCAGCGGGCGGCGGGGGGGGAGACTCCGCCATTACAGCCGGCGGCCTCGTCGCCGCCGCCAGCACCGTCGTCACATGCGGGCTCCGCCCGTCGATCCCGCCACCATCGTCGCTGCCTCGGTCACCACCGATGGCCTCTTCTCCGCCGGCGACGCCTACACCGCCACCTCCACCGCCCCCTGCTGCCCGTGGCGAGCCGCCGGTGTACCACCCGCCTCTCCTTCACCGCCACCCGCGTCATGTTCACCCCATGGTGACGCGGCAGGCGGGCGGTGTCCTGCGGCCCCGGGCTCTCGCCACGACGCTCGGCGAGCTGCCGGTCTCTCCGGTACCCTCTTCCGTTCGCGCGGCCTTGGCAGATCCTCACTGGCGTCGCGCGATGGAAGAGGAGTACGCGGCGCTCCTCGCCAACCAGACGTGGGATCTGGTGCCCCGACCGCCTGGCTCCAATATTGTCACCGGCAAGTGGATCTGGACACACAAGCGGCGGGCTGATGGTACCCTTGATCGGTACAAGGCTCGCTGGGTTCTCCGGGGTTTCACTCAGCGCCCCGGGGTCGACTACGATGAGACGTTCAGTCCAGTGGTGAAGCCGGCTACCGTCCGCACGGTTCTCTCACTGGCTCTCTCTCGCTCCTGGCCCGTGCACCAGCTGGATGTCAAGAATGCCTTTCTGCACGGTTCTCTCACTGAGACAGTCTACTGCAGCCAGCCTGCGGGTTTTGTTGACTCCTCTCGTCCGGATATGGTCTGTCGCCTCAACAAGTCTCTACGGCCTCAAGCAGGCCCCTCGGGCTTGGCACTCTCGGTTTGCTGCTTTCCTGCTGACACTGGGGTTCGTGGAGGCCAAGTCAGATACGTCGCTGTTTATCTATCACCATGGAGCGGAGACTGCCTATCTGCTGCTCTATGTTGATGACATTGTGCTCACAGCCTCCAGTCCGTCCCTACTCCGGCGCATCATTGCCTCTCTTCAGCAGGAGTTCCCGATGAAGGATCTTGGTACGCTCCATCACTTTCTGGGGGTCACAGTTGAGCCTCGTCCCACTGGCGTCCTTCTTCACCAGCGCCAGTACACTCTCGATATCCTGGAGCGAGCCGGGATGACTGACTGCAAGCCCTGCTCCACCCCAGTTGACACTCAGGCCAAGCTGCCCGAGAGCGAGGGCCCTCCAGTGAGCGACCCCACTGCGTACAGGAGTCTTGCAGGGGCACTTCAGTACCTCACCTTCACCCGGCCGGACATCACATATGCAGTTCAGCAGGTTTGCCTTCATATGCATGATCCGCGAGAGCCTCACCTCACTGCTCTCAAGCGCCTCCTCCGCTACCTCCGAGGCACTGTTGACTACGGCCTGCTCCTCCACCGGTCTCCCTCCACCGAGCTCGTCGTCTACACCGACGCCGACTGGGCCGGGTGTCCGGACACCCGCCGGTCCACCTCCGGCTACGCTGTCTTTCTGGGCGGCAACCTGGTGTCCTGGTCGTCCAAGCGTCAGCCGGTAGTCTCCCGCTCCAGTGCCGAGGCGGAGTACCGCGCTGTCGCTAACGGCGTGGCCGAGGCCTCCTGGCTCCGACAGCTCCTCGCCGAGCTCCACAGTCCCCTCTTACGGAGCACGCTGGTCTACTGCGACAACGTCAGTGCGGTGTACCTCTCCACCAACCCGGTTCAGCACCAGCGGACCAAGCACGTGGAGATTGACTTACACTTCGTCCGCGATCTGGTCGCCATCGGCAATGTTCGGGTTCTACATGTCCCGACCACCTCTCAGTTTGCCGACATCTTCACTAAGGGCCTCCCATCCTCGATCTTCTCCGAGTTTCGCTCCAGCCTCAACATCACCGGTGGCTAGTTGCGTCTGTGGGGGGCTCGTGTGTGTGCTTCTTTTCTTGTCCAGTCTAGAACTCCGTTGTGCCGGTAGTTCAGACTGCGGGGGGGTGTTGGAGTATGTGTATTTAGGCCCATGAGGCTAGGCCCATGAGGCCCTTGTATGACTTATATTGCTACCCTTCTAGGGTTAGCTAATTAATCTAATCACAATATTCAGCAGTAATCAATGCCGCTGCAGCAATAGTTGAATCAACTATGCTCAAAGGTACCTATGGAATTAGTGAAGGGAAGGGGGAAGGAGTTTTGTCAGCGTTGAGTATGTACCACACACATCTCTCCAATCGACAAATAAATGGAGAAACGCGTAGCTACCAGGCCACGTATATATCTCAAAAAATGAACTGGTTATGTTTAGTGCCTGCAGTTCTATGTTTAGGCTCTAGTGCGTGGTGGGGAATTTTGTCATGTCACTCAGTGACTCTTTTGTGTGGTATTGCTATTCAACTGGTTGGGGCGAGAACTGAGCACACTAGTCCATCTATAGAGTGCGAAGGGTACCACACATAGTGACATTTGACTCCTCCTAGTGCTGAACCTATGGCAGCCAATTTCGCAGTTGTGTTCCACGAATGCGGGGATTTTCCTGCTGGTCAGTGTTGCATGAATGCGTGATATTGTGGCGCGCACATGACAAGAGGGCGCAAACCAAGTGGACTAGTGCTAAATGATTAGAGAAATTTGGGCTAAATGATAGGAGAAATTTGGTTTGGGTAGTGATGAAATGCAATTAATATATTTATTACCTTGAATAAGAATGGGACTCCATGCATTGCTTCTAATAAAAGAATTTTTTTCAGGCATTTCTTGGTGAAAAGACTTTAAGGGCATTATTGAGATTAAATGTGTACATGACATCTTCTAAATGATTCTTAAGTAACATTGCAAAATTATGATCCTAAATTAGGAGAAAAGAACGTGTGGCTCGTGATTATATCTACTCATAGTCATCCAATGTATAATCAGAGCTTCAGTCATTTAAATTAAAGGAAGATTCTGTAATAACGGATTTTGAAAATCCCAAAACCTCCTATTACCTGTTGCAGTATTATGTTCAATGGTTCAGCCTTGACAGAAATTGTAAACAGAGGATTGGAGTCTGCAGGTGGAACCACTATGTATAGAAGCACAGGAGGATCGAACCACTATGTATAGAAGCTGCAGCTAATATTGCTAGGCTCCCATGAAGGTGACCAACTTAATTAATATAGGTATGCTCAACACATCAACCTTTGCAGATGAGCTTATATTAAAAGGAACATCGATAGTCAGATCAATCTTTTGTATTATACGATAGGTATGTTGTAAATGCATAGAGTACCATATCAACCACCCCATTGAATATATATAACCTCCATATATAGTCCTAACTCTTCTACTTCAATATATGTGTGATATATTATATATCAAAACAACATTGTCTAGAGTCGTCAGTAGCCCGATATATATATCCAAACTACCAAGTAGCCCCAAATTGAGGACGTGCGTGCGCATGTAACAGCAATGAGAATTGAGAATTTGCACTGCTAGTAGTAGCTTGGAATCCATCTAAAAAAAGCATGCACACACAACAAGAACCTTTGGGGAATAGGAAGTGTCCGGAATCTGCTCGTCACATTTCAAGCCATAGAGATATGTTCAGCAGAGTCAAACCGTGCTGATGCGTGCCCTTTGCTTGTATAATTGTACTTGACCATGAAGCTGCGACCAACTGGACCTCAGTTCTAGCCTCCGGCAGTGATCAGTGTTGTGCAGAATGGATGAGTACCATGAAGCTCCACAGCCCCATGTGTGGCCTTTGGCAGTGTCATGCTGGTATTGAGCTGTAGCTGCAGTGCATCCACTACAGTAGTCCACAGCTGTCGAGCTGCAACAATAGCGCTGAAGCTTGTATGAACGATGCCGTGAAAGGATCGAGGAAGGAGTTGTGTCAGCGCAGAAACTTGACTAGTGGTGGGACGGCAATGTCAGATGTGCTGGGCACAAATAGGAAAGGCATCTGCTCGCTCATCATTCTAGTATGCTAGCAAATTTGAAGGGAAAGAAATGCTAGAGTTTTCGAACGCTCGGAGGCCACAAAATTTGTGGTGCTTTAGAAAATCAATAACAATGTGAGACTTTGGATAATGATTTGTGGTGCTTTAGAAAATCAATAACAATGTGAGACTTTGGATAATGGTGAGAGCAAAGCATATTTCTACCTCTTTGCCCCACCACCATGCATGATCCTATTTTCCGATTGGCTTTTCTCCCTTGGGGGTGATTTTTCTCTATTGATTTCGCGCTATAGAGTGCTTTGTTTATATTGGTGTGGTTGTACAGTACCCTTCATTTTTAATATCGCAGGAACCTCTCCTGCCGGTTCTTTAAAAAAAAGAATTCGCACTAGTCCATCTCTATAGTGCACGCATAATGACATTTGGCTCCTTGATAGTGCTGAACTTATGTCTTCCCATGAACACAAGGGATTTTCCCAGTAGGTGCATGGCAAAAGCAGTGAATTTAGAAAAAACTAAAATGTCTTATAATTTGGAACTAACAATTTTCTATATACCTCCATCATAGATTATACATATGTTTTCTTGTGGAGCAATAAGAGACATAGGTACTTCCTCCACATTCTAAATTGCTCATGGATTTCAGTGGTGCAACAAGCTAACTGCAGACATACAAAGATGTTTTTGTTAGCATAATATAAATGTACAATCATAGACTATACATATGTTTTCTTGTGGAGCAATAAGAGACATATGTACTTCCTCCACATTCTAAATTGCTCATGGATTTCAGTGGTGCAACAAGCTAACTGCAGACATACAAAGATGTTTTTGTTATGCATAATATAAATGTACAAAACGTTCAGTTTTCCAGTTTCTCTTTGACTAGTGAGAAGGTGGTGGATGCTCCTTATAGCAGCGTTGTTAAGGCTCGATGTTTTATGCCTATGTATTAGTGTGTACATGTGTCATGCCGATTGTGAATTACTGAGCTTTAGCAATAAATGCAATTAATTCTTATATTGAGAGTTGTGAAAACTACTTTCAAAAATAATTAATGGATCTATGTAAAAATAAACATTAGGGCACGTACAACGGGCGTCTTCTTCCCGTCTCTGTGATAGCTCTTTTTCAGAAACCCCCCCAGCTCAGCCGAGAGACGGCCGCATCGTCGCCTCGCGAGGCGACGGCCATGTCCCGTGCTCCGATGCGGAACAGACGGCTGCGGCTCCGTTGTACGGGTTGTCTCCTAGAAGCGACAGGGTGCTCGGATCCCGTCCGGGCAGCAGCCGCGCACGCAGCAGCAATCGATTTGGCGCGCAGGGAATTTTTTTGCGCAAAATCCATCTTCATCGTCATCCTCCCTTCCTATCTCTCTTACACAAGGTAGCCGTGAGGCCGTGACTTCACCGGCGCCCCTTCTTCCATCGGCGCGGCAGGGGCATGGCCGAATCCTACCTCTTCAACGGCTGAGCTCCTCGTCGACCACCGCTGGAAACGCGCCGACGAGCTTCGCCATGGCTGCTGCGAGTTGCATGGAGGCGAGCTCCGCACCTGCAGCCATGCGCAGCGCAGATGGGAACTCAGTTTTGATCTCCGCGAGCAGACGAGCAGTACGGGAGCTCCGCGAGCGAGCTCCCCCGACCGCCGCGAGCTGCGCGAGCGAATCTCCTCTCCGGCCGCCGTGAGCTGCGCTAGCACAAATCTCCGTCTCGGCCGCTGCGAGATGCTGCTGGCGAGTCTCCGTCCCAGCCACAACGAGCTCCGTTTTTTATTAGTTCTGTTGTTACTGTGATTTATCAATCAAAATGAGGTAGCTTGAAGAGACATGGTCTAGCGGTATCATGTAGGAGTAAGACAGTAAGTTCAGATTGGTCTCCAGTGGTTTCTGAAAATAGATTTTATGATTGCAGTTTTGTTTCATGAGAAAATAGAATTTCTGAAAATAGCCCGTCTACTGTTCTCTTCAGTTCTTCTTCAGTTCAGAAATTTTTAAAAATAATATAATCATGTTCACCTTATTTATACTTAAATAATTTTCTATCAAATTGCAACATAATAGTATACAAAATGATATAGCAACACTATGAAAACAGAGAAATTTAGGCCGAAGGCGTTGCATATATGTGTAATATAATTATTATATCTATGGTTTTTTTTAAAAAAATGTAATAATGTTGCTCTTATTTATCCTTGATGCATTTTCTATCAAACAACCACACAATGGTATGCAGAATTTTTTTTTTATAGATGATCCTAGCTACATGCAGAGCATTAAACAGCTTAAAGACAGACCCTTTGTCTATGGGTTGTATGACACGTCTTTATATCTGTCTGTATGATAGAATCGAGATGTTTAGAGACAGACCCCGTCTATGGGCTGTACATGCCCTTATTGCATGATACATTCATCATTGTTATTTGAGTATTGAGTACCTTTATGAGAAAATACATGGGTGCTTTGCTAGTATTGAATAAAAATAATAAGGGTTAGAATTGAAAGTGGTCAGCTGCATTACTACCCAACACAAACATAGGTCATAATTAAACTATAGGACAGAGAATCAAGCATAACTACGCTTTCTACTCAACTAATTCCTCCAGCAGCCCGTTCACATTGTGCTGGTCTCCAATTGGTGCTGACAGATAATTTTTTGGGAAATCCTCCATCCAACATGGTGTGTATATGAAAGAGGTCTCAATACCAGCCTCATGGCCAGCCAGGTAATCTTTTGGATATATGTTGCCCAAGTCCTGAAACTTTGAGGTATTCCAGTGATAGGCTACTGCTCTTGACAAAGCTACCTTTAAGAAGACAATCTCTTTGTAAGGATGAAATCCAAGTAAACCGGTATATCCTTCATAGTACCCTTCAACCATTTTTTCAGTGTGTATAACATTATCATCATCAGAGTTCCATTCGAAGTTGTCTTCCACTACCTCTCTATGCAAATCATTGCCATAAGGATATTTGTAATAGTTGATATTCTGTAATATCCAGGGTCCATTTGATTGATTATCGTAGTCCTCACGTGCAAGCAACTTACGTGCAAAGGTCCTGAGATTAACAGTGTGACTCAACTCCCATGATGTTTGATCACATGAATCGTTGAGGAGAAAAATTTGAAGCCCATGCCAGTCATATAGAAATGCACAATATACCCCCTTCTCTGACCTTCCCAACGAAAAGCCTCCATGGTGTGTAAATTCAACATCTGTTGGGGTTGGAATCAGTGTGTACTTTCCATTTGAGATTGATATCCTGCAACAGGAAAAGAAACTAATTAGTTGCAAAGCGTCAGCATAACTAATTAGACCAACAAATGATATTTGAAATGAATGGAGTAGAATACTTTTACAAGGAATACTACCTCAGAACAAAATCAATCGCCGCACTCTTACAGATAAGGTAGAGTGCTCCTCGCCAATAGAGTTTCTTGTTAGCAACAGTTGTGTTCGTCTCTACCACAGGGCCTTCAGGAGCAAACCACCTCTCCTCCCAGCGCCCGGTTTCTGAAGAATATACACATGCTTGCAGTTGCAGACCTTTGCATTGCATCATCATCTGATGACCAGCAGACTGGAGCACAGGCTTGTGCTGATCTTGATCGAGGGAATGAATCAAGAATACATGGTAATACGGTGACACAGTGGGCTCGTACACGAGGCATTTTATTTGCCTAAAGCTCTTCTTCCACATCTCAAAGTCCAGCTCCGGGGGCAGCGGCAGCCGTGCCCACTGCCGCGTCGCGGGGTTAGAGACATAATCATGGCCGCCTGAGGTCTCTCTGCAAAGAACCAGACCGTTGCAGTGGTCCATGACAACAGAGAACCCAGGGATGAACTCGAAGTCGCCGGAGATGGAGGGTCCCGTCGTGGGGCGGGCCAAGAACTCCGGTGAATAGAGCGTGCAGTAGTTGATGAAAATACCGCCGACAGAGCGCGGGAGCAGGTCCACACGCAGCAGCCGCCTGGCGTCGACGAGGTCACGCCACGCCCTGCAGACGCAACGGGAAACAGCCAGGCTGCGCGGCGGCAGGCAGCGTAGGACGTCGGCGACGAGGTCGTCCGGCAGCTCCCGTCCGAGCGCCATCTCGCCACCTCCTTCCTGGGTGCTGGCTTCTTGCTCCACGGCGAGATCGCAATGCAAGGGCGGCGGACGGGACGCAGATCTAGAATATAGCAATTGTAGCCGATCAGAATCCAGAACGGGCACGATTTATACGAGACTGCTACTCGTTGGCGAATCGAATCTATCAGGATGAAATCAAATCGAACCAACCCTAAGAATCCTAGTATCCTACGCCAAAATCCAGACGAAAAAGAAATCGCAGTACTGGGAGATTTGGGGGGAGAAAACCGGTGCTGAGGACCTTGACGATGGTGATTCCGGCCGTCCGGCGGCACGCTCGCCAGCGAGAGCGACTGTAGTGGCGCCGCCGCGTCTCCGCCGCTCGGCTCTCTCTCTCAGTCTCAAGCGAAATGCACAGGTGACGGTTTGGAAAGGGCAGCCCGCATTGGAGGCTTTGTTGGGCCTACGGGTGACATTTAAGCCCTGTTTGCTATTTGGGCTTAGCTGTCCTTATCTCAAAGCCTTAGCCTGTTAATGCCTATCTGATTTTATTAGTTACTGAAAATAGGCCCGTGCGTTGCAACGGAAGAAAAACTAAACATTTATAGAAATAACAATAAAATAGTACATACCTATCTATGTGTAACCACTATTATAAAATTTCAAAGCTATAACTTATTTACGATGGCCATGACGTCTTGATCAATAATATATGATAAATGTACCACTTAGTTGTATCAAAATAAAATACAACATCAATAAAAAATTCTTCTCAATAAAGAAATATTTACTCAAAAAATCATAACTTTAATTTGTATATTATTTAATTATTTAGATCAAAATAATGTCATTGATGATGGTTTCTGGTATTAGACTATTGGCTACTACGGGCTTTTCTACTACTTGCACACACCTGAGGCTCGAGGGCAAGAAATAGCCAAACACCCTAAGGGTGGTGGTGACAACAGCCACAGCATCAGGCTCATCGTCGTGGATTGCGATGCGGACGTCCGTCGCCTCGAGCGACGAGGATCGCGCTCATCTCTGGGTGTTCGACTGCTCCCATGTCAGCCTGGCTTCTTCGCCGATGCCTGCGACCCGCTCGACCCTCCCACCAGGGCGAACTACTTCAGTGCATGCCTGACTGGATTCCTGTTAAAGCTGCCTGCGCGACAGCTCCACGGCGAGGACGCGCTAGCATCCATGGTGTTGTTGCAGTCCAGAAGATGGTGGAGACCTGCTCGGTTGCCAGCCTGGGTGGGAGTTCTTCAGACTGGCTGGTGACCCAGCGGTTCGCCCTGATCGATTGATGAACTTTTTAGGTTTCCTGGGCTTCAGGGTGTATAAGGTTGCGGACTTTAGGTGGAGAAGACGATCGAGATGGACGGAGCCCATCAGGATGAACAGGGCCGTGCACGGGGGCGTGCAGTCCGTGCGACGGAACGGGGCCCCGGATTCCAAGGGGCCCAAAAATTCCAGTCGATCAGGTAGGTCTAGTACTCAATTTGTCCAAGTCTCTGCTTGTAGAAAAGTCTATGACAAGCGAATGTTCCAACTAGAAAATATACACAGAGGGTCCAAATTCCTAAAGTTCTGTAGGCAATTGTCTTGTAGCATTAGAATTATTTTTTTGGGTTACTTATACTTTCTAGTTACTGTAGACTGTAGGGCTAAAGGTTCGTCAGTTCGTGCAGAACTGTAGTGCCAGGCATGCAGCCTAGGGCTATAGCCTGTAGGCTTACAACAATCAAGCAACGCAATATATTTTTATTTTGTCCACAATAGCATTTGAGAGTGATGAAATCCTGCTGAAGATTAATTATGAGTAATAAAGATTATGCAATAAGATAGGTACAATTCTTTTTTAGGGGACATAGGTACAATTCTTGATCTATACCATTTCTATACAATGCATTTCTTTTGTAAAAATATATACGTTGCCATCTTTCGATTTTTTAGGTTGGTAGGGCCTATTTCACGGATTGGAACAAGGCCCCGGATTTTGCCGGCACGGCCCTGAGGATGAACCACAACTTGCGGTCGGCACTGGTTTGGGCTAGGAACGGCGACAACATGTAGATATTGGTGTCCATGCTCCAGTAGAGGCACATATGGACACTTTAAAATCAGAGTTTCTCAACCTTCTTCATACTTGCATCGGATTGAACAATGCTATGGCAATATTTGGGATGGAGAGGTCACATCACGTTTGGCTCTTATGGAGGAGGAGACCCAACTACACACGTTGCTAGAAACAGAAAAGAACAAAGAGGAAGAAAAGAAGGAACTTGAAGCGGTAACATAACTGCAAACGAACTATGCTACAGTTATAGACAAATAGAAGGACGTAAGATGGCAGAACAAAAAAATAATATGATATATATACTAGCAAACATGCCCGTGTGTTGCAACGGGAGAGAAAAGAAGACTATCAAACCTTTGACTTATTTACTTGATGCATAGCTGCATGCAGTGGCTGGGCAACAACTTAAATTTGTATACGTGCTATTTTTGATGTTGTGAGTGATCTCCAGCAATCTCAAATATAAAGGCTCATTAAAGGAAACAAGGATGGCAATATTACAAATCTATTTCCTTTTTATCCTTTTTATAAAATTTTAAACGTACTTTATTTTATGCTGAACATGGCATCCATAATAATGTAAGTAAATATAAACAATAATATGATAATGTCTTATTAGTTTGGTATCCAATTAAAATATAGTCATAAGTTTCTTTCATCATACAATATAAAAATATTTACTCGTAAATATATCATAACTTTAGTATCCATACTACTTATGTGTTTTTAAGGCAAAAACTATGGGAGAGATCTCCACAGCATTTTATTTTATAGATTTTTTTAAAAAAAGGTAGTACACATGTGTTGATATAGATGGATATCAAGTTTCATGACATCTTTTGAGAATCTTCAAAAACATGTAATTTTAATATCTTATTAAAATTAGCATCGGATTAGTGTCGTCGTGTCAATAATTGGTCTCTCTGTTGAAGAGTACGAAGTACGAGCAACTTCTCTCGATTTGCACATGCTAGCTTTACACAAGTATATACAAACAATTTGGAGATTTACAAATTACATTGGTATATATAGACATCTTGCTGAAACAATTAAGTTGATTAGATTAGATGACAAACGGCTCGAGATTTTAGTTTACAATTTAATTAGTTAGACCATCCACTGATTTATGTTACAATAATAATTTATTCCTACTCAAATTACATCAACAACTTAATATAATGGTCGTAGTTTCAAAGAGCTAGAATACTATGGTTTTTAATTTTTTATAAGAAAAGGTAGAGTTTACATGTGCTATATAAAAGAAGAAAATCCAAAAAAAGGTAAATACGGGATGTCACAATCTACAGGACATGTCCCAACGTGGGAAAAAAGAAAAGGACAAGCAGAGCCTAATAGCCGGGAAGAGGATAAACCCTCTTGGCACCGTCAATGTACTTGACCACCACATCGGCATGACCCTTGGCATCAGCCTGCAGGAGTCCGGAGGTCGACGAACTTGTTGACATTGGCATTCAGAGCTAGGACCTCCTCCAGGAGCTTTGGATTGTTCAAGATATAGGCTGAAGTGACAGGACGAGGCCTCGACGTGGGACGAGTGCGCAGGCTGTGGATGAAAGAATCCGGCACCCTCTCGGTCACCATGGCCACCTCCTCGGGCTTGCCCTCCTTTGCTGCCGGCACGCGCATGCCCTCGCCATTTGCCACCAGCACGCACTTGCCCTCCGCCTTGGCCGCCGGCTTGTTCGCCGCCGGGTTGTTGCCGCAGGTCCCGAAGTCGCTCCAGGTCACGTCCTTGTTCCCCGCAACCACCATGGCCTTCCCGACAGGGCGTCGCGATATATAGCTAGCTCCCAGGACCGCGACCCTGAGGCAGACCAAATTAAACACAGTTTACCGGAAAAACGTAAAAGCAAAACCGAGTCGATCTCTTAGTTGAACGAAAGATTTTATCGCAAGAAATTTTACCTTTTAAATATTATATATATTATATATATATATATATATATATATATATATATATATATATATATATATATATATATATATATATATATATATATATATATATATATATATATATGGAAATGCTAGTCTGTAGTTTGTAGCCAGGCCACATACGCACCGTCGCGGTGCGTCCAGCAGGCCAGCTCTCCACCCAACAGGGCCCGGCTAATGGCACTTGCGTCTCTGGTCCCATCCAATTAAGGCAGCAATTAATCCTGCTAATTAGTCGTTGGTTTCCTTTTGCACCTGCATAAACAATGATTGCACAGAAAAACTCGCAAAAACAAAACATATCGGAGGCGCGGCGGTTGCGTCCTGTCGGCGACACCTTCCTCCTCACGGCGGCAGCCTCTGTTGCAGCTGGATGGCGATGGCTAGTGTGACTCCAGGCCAACCATGTCTGCACGGAAGCGACGGCGAGCCTCTGCATGTGGATGGGCGCCGACGGCGGGGTGCACATCGCGCGGATGTCCTTGGCGACGATGCGGCTCGCGTCCATGCCGACGGCGCCCCTCAGGCCTCGGCTGTGACATGGCCTGCCCTGTAGCGATAGCAGCCCCATCGGCTGTGTCATCTTGCTCCTGATGCCGATTTGGCACGGGAATCTGGGAGGCGATGCTCGGCGGCGGTGCAGCCTGTGGTTGGGGGCAGCGTCGCCTAACTCGCGGGTATGCATTTCTTTGGGCAGTGGCGACTGGCGACATGTGGGCACACGTGCAGCTTCTGCTGGTCTAATTCACGTACGGTGTGTAAGAGATGATGCCCACATTGTTTTATCTTCCATGTGATTAAATTACTATTTTTTTGTTGAGTAGATCAAGATCAAGGTGATGATTCGATACATATTCGATGCTTTTGCAAGCAGTAAGTTCCTGATGAGTTCTTCCCTATGATGGTCGATCATCATTGCATATTCATCATCGATACAAAACGCTGATGCCGGTGGAGCCGTACGTGGAAATTGCAGGCTTGCTTGCAGCGAGGCAGGACATCGCCATGTTCTTCATCTTCAGCGAAGAACGTACTTGCTTGTGGCCTCTCTTTCACTGGTTAGTGCCGCCGGGCTTGGGTGTGCTCCCACCATCGCCAACGTCAAATCTAGTGGCGTCCTCCATGAACACATTGCACCCAGCTATCCGAGCCAGAATAAGCGAGTCTTGTCGTAAATCTCTACTGTAATGGTATTGTTAAATTACACTTCGTCCACCCAAGAATACGTCCCCCGCTGAGGGTCTCTAACTATTGTGCATCCCAACAAATACACACAGAAATCCAACATCATCAAAATCTAAAGCTCTTAGTCAATCCTCGCTTGCTACAACCAGATCCTACGGTCTAGAATGAAAGGCTACAGCGCGTTGAAGCCTCCGCGACGCTTCCCCCGCGCCTCTTACCCCGATCATCCCGGATCCGAGCCTACTCCTCGCACAGGCTCCTCGCCGTCGCCGCCGCCTCCTTGCTCCCATCGTGGTACCTCCTCCTTTCTCTGACCCCACTGCTTCGCAGCCACCTAGCGCCGCCACCGCCCACGTCGAGGCCGCGCTGAGAGCGCCGTTCTCCCCCATGGCGAGGTCGCGACCGCCCCCCCCCCCGGCGCTGGCGCCCTGATCCCGCGTGGAGTCACTCGCCGGCGAGACCAGCGGCGGCTACCAAGTCATCGACCTCTTCCAGCTTACGGTATCACGGTCGCCGTCTCCTTCGTTGCCAATCGCCTCTCCAAGATCCCACCGGCCTCCTCAGACCACTCCACGAGATCTGCTCCTCGTGACGGCGAGCCTCCACGACGGCCACCCGGCGGCCGTGCTTGTCCGTCCGGCCACCGTCTCCGCCGACCCCACCAAGGACAACCTCCTCGAGGCGTTCATGGCCAGAGGGGCAAGCCTTCCGGATGGTGGGTGCGGGTCTTAATAATCACGGATACAACCAGACACAAGCAAGATCGAGGTATCTTCGTGCCTGGCAACCTACTGCCCTCTCTCATCTTCCCAGAACCCACTCCGTTTGAATGTGTTTGTATCTGTTTTCGTTTTCTTGCGCTACCTGCATTGGGCACATGAGGTAGGCGATAGGGGAAGGGGCAGTAGACATTCTTGTGTGTTATACAACTTTTTTTTGAAGGTGTGTGTTATCCAATTTGAGGAGCTCCTGCCGTTCTTCAGGATGCAAATCATTCCACAACTCAGAAAATTCAGTTCAATCATAAAGCAATCAGATCATTTTTTAACACAGAAAATTCAATTCAATCATAAAGCAGTCGGATCATTTTTATCTCTGAAGCTATAACTGGAGTCCTAATTGCCAATCTAAACGTTGTTGCAGAGAGAGCCTCCACGCATACCAGACGGCCGTGCTTGTTCATCTAGCCACCGTCGCTGCCAATCCCGCTAAGGCCAATCTCCTTGAGGCGTTCAAGGCCAGAGGTGCAAGCCTGGGTACGTGTACATGACAGTACATGATGATGCACGCGCGGCATTATGGATCGATCATTCAGATCATCAACTCTTTAAGAGGTAACATGCATGCAGGTCGAGGAGTTGGTGGTGCCGACCAAGCAGGCCGGCGACGTGGTCATCTCCGACGTCGGCTTCAGTTCTGCTTGTTTTGATTGGAAAAGAAGCCCATTGCTCTCTTGTGGGTGGAGTAATCTGAATTTTAGTTCTCATGTAGTTTCAGTCTTTGACAGTTTCAGTCTGGATAGATCATCAAATCTTGCTTTTCAGATTTTTTGATTTTGCCATCGCTGTTCTGAAACGAATGGACCGAGTTGCCTTCCCTTCCATGTTTAGGTCCCATGGAACAGCTTAATAGTTTATTTAGACATCTACTCTTGAATTTTGGTTAGGTTTACTCGAATAGGAAATTATCTCCTTAGTTTTCTGGATAAACTCATGGATGAACGTTAGTTGGTAATGTTCGAATCAACGTAGTTCTCTTTATGCTGCTGTCTAACCTACTTATCTGGTGATTGCCTAAAATTCAGAGGGCCCTGAAATGGCTTGCGGATGATGATGCCAAGGCTGCTATTGCGATATCCGTCGTTGTCCACAGATGGATGACATACTGCAGCTGTCAAAACAGATCAAGGAGAAAATGATAGAAGTTGATGCCTTTGGTAATTCATCTATATTTCTGTTTTGCATTCAAAATAAAAGATCGAAGTAGATTCAATAGTAAGTTTAATTATTTTGGGAGGACCCATAGCTTCTACGGATTCGGTACAGTCGTGTTGTTACACAATAGGGAGTTATCCCATGGGGGTAACACTAGCACCATGATTAGTGAGAGCCTCAAGTTTAGTGACAATAAAATGAGTGATGCCCAGTAGCCTCCTTTCAGTGTCAGCTATAAACAATGGAACTTGTCAATATAGCTCAACCTTGTCAATATAGCTCAACCTACATTGCAATATTTCTCTTGTCATTCAGATCCTTTAGCTGGGTGTTACTGACAAACACGCTGTTTCTGGAGGCCTGCATGAGCTTGAGCAGGGCACCTCTCCTGTGGTGGTCTCAAATAATTCAGTGTAATTTCTTACATGCAAGGGGTAACATCTGTAGCAGGAACAGAGCCAAACCTTTTGCTTAGTTCCTTAAGCTTGTGTAACGGTAGGTTGCCACCAAAGAGATGGAAAAGCAGGTTTTTGCATGACTTGAATAAAATGCAAGGTGAAATTATCTGTCTATCATATCATGACAATTAATAGTCATTTGGTTGCTTGACAGAACTAAAAGATGTCAGATCCTTTAAATTTTTTTCAAAGATCAGATCCTTTACTTTCTGACATACATGCCTATTCGAGCATGTGTGTTTCTGAAACTTTGGGATTATTGGAATGTTTGTTTACTGCCTGACGTTTCAGGGGAAGGGGCAGTCTGTATTATGAAATGCCTATTTTTTGCGGTGATCTGACACTCCTACAATTCACTACATACAGAAACGGTATGTTTACTTCAATTTCTATTTTTGTATTTCTGGTAAGTTACCATAAGCTTGGTGATTTGTGTTCGTTAGTCATTCCATGTGACTTGACAACCTTGGATCATTGGTCACCAGAAGTTAAGGCACAATTTTTGCTGTGAGTTTGTACTTGACTGTACATATTCAGATTTTTATATGATTAGATTTTATTTCTATCGCTCATTCAGTTTTTGAACTGTGCACTGTGGTATCCTTTTTAAGTTTGGCACCAAAAATTAGAGGAAGATGGTTCTAGGAAAAATGATTGCCTTGTGTTTAAATGAGACACAACTAGGCCAATATTGTAGTCCATGGCAATGGCACACTATTAGCACTAGCACCGCCACAGACCAAGATAGTTCTAGGAAAAATGATTGCCTTGTGTTTAAATGAGACACAACTAGGCCAATATTGTAGTCCATAGCAATGGCACACTATTAGCATTAGCACCGCCAGAGAACAATATTGTTCTAGAATTAACTTTGGACTTAATATGGTCCGTAGCGTTAGCACGGACACTGATATACTATGCAGTGGTTATATTTCTCATTTTTGCATGAGGTAGCATGGCAAATAAGTTAGGCAAAGTATTCAGGCTGGAACTGTATCGGATTGTAGCTTGTATGCATAGATCATTTCTTGTGGCTGATAACAGCACAAAATGAACGGATTAATAAGATGATTATATTTTAATTTTTGCAGCTAGCAGTTGCTGTTTTGGTGCCTGAATCTGTAGTTTGGTGAATTGTTTCATTTAAGTATATTACTTCTTGTATGGTTCTGAACTATGTCCATTTGCCTGCAGCTCCCTCCATGAGGAACTGACATTGCACACTCGGCACAAGCTAAAACCAAATGACTTGATTCGACCTTTGGAAGCTTCATGCTGCCTGATGTCAGGAACTGGATGCACAAGTACATGATCTTTACCTACCACTTCCATCTTGACAATTTCTATGACTGTTTATGTTCTTGTGTCGGGTGTTTTCGGTGTCCATCACTCCTTGGAATGGATTGACCTACCATGCTAACCGTTGGGCAAAGAGCAGAAGCAAGTTCTGAATTCTACTCATGCTTCAGTAAAATTGTGGCTGCTCTGTATGCAATGTCACCGGCAATGGAACTGCCAAAGAAAATTGTATTGATAGCCTCTTCTAAAGTGAAGCATTTGTTCTCTTCATCCATAAACTGTAGACAATGATTTTTGTAAGATCAGACAGACATAAAACTGTGTTGTTGTTATATACATGATCGTTTCGTTGTTTTCATATGCATTCCTGAAATAATACCGTAGCGTTAGCACGGGCACTACACTAGTATTATTATGGAAAATTCTTGTAAATATTGTTAGCATTGTCGTAAACAGAATTCTCGTAAATGTGATGTAACCTATGCTGATGTTATGGTAATCTCGATCACTCTGGTTAGTTTCTAACGTCAACCAATAGTCCAAAATTCTCAGAAATTTTTTTTTTGCGACGAAAAATTCTCGTAAATACTTACGTTCATATATATAGCACAGTTTTTCATAAATATCGATGTTGTTACATTAGAGGAAAATTCATAATAAGAATTCTTGTAAATATAATCTTATTATTATTGTACTCAAGAGAATTTTCGTAAATACATAGTGCACTCTCGTAATCCTTGTAGTAAAGAGAATTTTTGTAAATAGGCATTGGTATAAAATGTGCACTCGCTTGTTACATGCGCATATTCTCGTAACCCCAAAATTGTAAATTAGTCTCCAATACAGTAATGGTTTGCTCAGACTCATGGTAATTCGGATATTATTTATCGCCTCAAGCTAATATTAATTTGTCGTTGTAACTTCGTATTCCCAAAATCCAGTAATTAGTACTTTAAACAATTCCAGTAATTACGTGCCTACCATGAATGTGAAGTCTAGATTCTGACCGATAAATACGTGTACGTGCAAATATGCATTCTCGTAACTTAAAGGTACAGTAACTACTTTATCGTAACTATTTACGGTGACCGTCTGACCGATAAATGCATTCTCGTAACTTGAAAGGAATTGTAACTATTTACGGTGACCAATACGTATATGCATTCTCGTAGTATCTAAAATCTGCATGCATATTTGGCGTTAATTTAATGCTGCATGCAAGGCAAAGGCACGGCCAGGTGCACTGAATGAGCTGGTGACGTTAGTTACGTATGAGTTCAATGCCGCATGCAAAGCCTGGTCAGGTGCACTGGTGGCGTGAACGAGCTGGTGCGCCTGATGGCCTGGCTACAGAATAAGCTATTCTATAGCCGACTCTTTGAATAGCCTCACCCTATATATATATATATATATATATATATATATATATATATATATATACGGCCTTCGCTTTTGAGACTTCCTCTACCTACATCTCTATGTGCCCGCAGCACTTTCATATGGAGAAAGATGGGCTTACCATGTTCCATCAATAGCACCTAACCTATGCCGATTTTGGCTAAACTAAACCGTGACTTCAATCATCCACACCAAACCAAACCACTTGTATGTTTAACCCATTAAAATACATTTCCAACCCATCAATTCACTGGCACCACATGCTATTGTTTATATTTAGCCATAAGCAAAAGCAAAAAATAAATAGATAGAATAAAAATTTATTATTAACTCTATTATTGACAGTCAAACCAAATCAGCCCACTTTAATAGAGCCAAAATCAAACCAGCCCAACAACCTTTTTAGCCCATTTCACCCCAAACCAATACAACCCAAAAGCAAAATCAAACTAAAACACTGGGTTTAACCCAAACCATTGTCAGGCTGCACGGTCGAGACTCGAGACTTTGTCGGCCATGCTGACCAGCAGCTCAACGACAAGGGAGGGGCAAAACCTAGGGAATTGAGAGTGCAGGGTGTACTAGTGCAGGGCCCGGCGTCACCACTTTCATATTGCCTCCATACGGACACCTGAGCCCTAAGAGCGAGCTCGATCAGCGCGTGGCGGGGGAAGGGGAGGGGAGGGAGGGAGGAGATTGGCGGCGGTGCTGCTTGGGATGCCACCCATGTTTCCTCCCACGGACGAGACAATGCGTGAACTTGTTCGAACATTATCGTAGATCCGTTGTCTATCTTTTTCTCTTCTCTACATCTAAAAAGATTATAACATTGTCATGTACCTAGTGATACCAAATCCTGTTTCCCGATCACATGTCCGTGTCCGATGCAAATTATACTCCAATTAGAGCTTATGTGTTCGGTCCTACCCATATCCGACACAAAGATCTTAGATCTGTGTGTGCATGTCTGATACAAAATCCTCAGAGCTGATATGTCTGTGTTCTACTATGAAGACCAGTCGACATGTCTGTTTACCATATGAAGTGCTCAGAGTTCATGTGTCTGCATTCTACCAGATTCTGATACAAAGACAGATCCATGTGTTTGTGTATGATACAAAGTCTTTAGAGTTTGCACATCCCTTTGATTACTGAGATTCAATTCAAACAATCAATAGATCTGGTGCAACGCACAAACCATATATATACTACCTCCGTATAGGAATTAAATGTCGTTTATGACAACAATATGGTCTCCAAAGTATAACTTTGACTTAATATATTTGTAAAGATACTCATCACAAAGTGATATGTTTATACTTTTATAAAAATATTTTTCAAGATAAATCTATTCATGAAGTCTTCACATTTTCAAACTCAATAACTTAAAAGCTATTTATGATTTATGTTTCCAATGTTTAATTAGCCTTGTCTAAAACGACATCCAATTCTTATATAGAGAGAGTATGTGGTAATATAATATCTAAAAATATATAAATAAAATTTATTAAAATGTATTTAGTAACCTTAAAGATATTGTTGAAAAGAAAATAAAGAAACATTGAGCGCTGTAACTGGCCAATAGGTTGAGACAAAATTCAGCCGTCCGGCGGACGGCGGACACCCGGCCCAATTCCGAGTTCTGAGCAATTCCGTTTTGGCATAGGTTTCTGGTTACGGAGACGGCTTCGTTTGCCTGACTGTTCCCGTGTGAATTTGTGATGCTTGCAATAAATCGTGCCCGTTTCGGATTCCTGAAAAAACAGCATAAGGTTTATTTTTCAAGTTCCCCCACTAGATCCGTGTCCTGTCCACCACCTTTGCGATCTTGCCGTCGAGCAGGAACGAACGAGAGGCTAGGGAGATGGCGGCGTTGGGACGGGAGCTGCCGGACGACCTCGTCGCCGACGTCCTGCGCCACCTCCCGCCACGCAGCCTGGCTGTCTCCCGGTGCACCTGCAGGGCATGGCGTGACCTCATCGATGACCGGCGGCTGCTGCGTGCGGACCTGCTCCCGCACACCGTGGGCGGCATACTGCTTGCTTTACTCCTCGGAGTTCTTGGCCCGCCCCACGACAGGACCCTCCATCTCCGGCAACCTGGAGTTCATCCCTGGGGGATCCCCTAAAGTCACGGACCATTGCAATGGCCTTATGCTTTGCACAGGTTACTCAGGCAACCATGACTATGACTATGTCGCTAACCCCGCGACGCGGCAGCGGGCACGGCTGCCGCCGCCGCCACCGCCGCCGGAACCAGACTCGGAGATGGGGAAGAAGAGCTTTGTTATGGACCAAATCAAATGCCTCGTGTACGATCCCATAATGTCACCGCATTACGATGTATTCTTGTTTCACTTCCTCAATACGCACCAGCTGAAGATGCAATGTGAAGGGCCTCTGTCAACTCACCCGCTGTAAGTACATGTATATTCATCAGAAACCACACGCTGGGAGGAGTGGTGGTTTGATCCGGAAGGCCATGTGGTAGAGACCACCATGGCTGTTGATGACGAGAAACCCAAAGTTTATTGGCGAGGAGCACTCTACCTTCTCTGTGAAAATAATTTCGTTATGAGGCAAGTATATATTCCTTGTAAAAGCATTCGAGCTGTAATTAGTTATGCTTACGTTTTGTCACTGATTTTCTTCCGTTGCAGGATATCAATTTCAAATGCAAAGTACACACTGATTCCAACCCCCACAGATGTTCAATTTGTTAGGTACCTTGCTGCAGGCTTTTCGTTGGGAAAGTCAGAGAAGGGTGTATATTGTGCATTTGAACATGACTTTCATGGACTTCGAATTTTTTCCCTCAATGAATCATGTGGTCAAATGGTGTGGGAACTGAGGCATAGTGTTGATCTGGAGAGCTTTGCACGTAAGTTGCATGCACGTGGTCCTCACGGTGATCAACCAATTGCAAATGGGCCCTGGATGTTACAGGATGTCAACTATTACAAATATCATAGTGGCAATGATATGCATACCGAGGGAGTAGAAGCCAACATGGAATGGAACTCTGACGATGATAATGTTCTCAGCACCAAAGATATGGTTGAAGGGCGCTATCAAGGATATACCGGTTTACTCGGATTTCATCCTTACAAAGAGATTGTCTTCTTGGATGCAGCTTTGTCGAGAGCAGTAGCCTATCATTGGAATACCTCAAAGTTTCAAGACTTGGGCAACATATGTCCGACAGATTATCATTTCCAAGCTGGCCATGTGGCTTCTATTGATGCCTCTTTCATATACGCACCATGCTGGATGGAGGATTTGCCACAAAATAGTTTGGAAGCGCCAATTGAAAATTAGCACAATGTGTACAAGCTGCTGGAGGAAGTGATTGAATAGAAAATGTAGTATTATGTTTGATATGATTCTCTCTGTCCTAGTTTAATTAATTATGCCGTATGTTTGTGTTGTATAGTAATCCAAGCGACCACCTGCAGTAATTCTCATCTTTTATTGTTTTTGTATATTCTATACTAGCAAAGCACAAATGCATTGCAACGGTTAGTTTTCCGATACTAAAAGGATGCTCCTTAGTGAAATGAGAATGAAGATCGAGCAAAGCTCGCCCTGAGCTATCACTTGTTGCCGCCGCCGAGTTCAAGTTCTGCCTACAAATTGTAGTTGTAGCAGAGATGGAGTGCGCTGCACGTATGGCTGCAGACCTCAACCTGTGAACCTGACAATCCGAAGGCTAGCCATACGTGCAGATGATACAGAGCTTCTTCAAGATACTTCATGTCTGCAGCTTCAGAGCGCGCGCTTTCATGTGCTGCTGAACATCTCAGGCAAGAAAAATGAAGAGCAGATTCCAGACACTTCCTGTTCTCCAAAGGTTCTTGTTGTGTGCACATGCTTTAGATCTACTCCATGCCACTACTAACAGTGTGCTTTCTGATTTCTGTTATGGGCGCGAGTCGACAGCCCCAGCCCCCCAGCTAGTAGTAGCTGAAGTATATATGGGGAGATGACAAGGGAATGGGGCTACTGACTCGGGATATATTCAGTAACAAGCAGGGGGTGGTCGATGTAGCGCCCTATTCTCTCCGTGCATTAACTGCATACCTAATAATCTGCAGTAGGAATATTGATGTCATCTTTAAAGGCTGATATATTGTTCTTGTATGCTGAGTTAGTCACATTCATGGACGCGTAGAAATATTACTCTCACTCCTGTGTCATCAAGAAAGGACCACAAAGTTTACGCAAGCTATAGTAATGTGGGCTCAAGGACTCAAGGAAGGATACATATACATGACCCTGGCTGAAATCCTTACATAGTTACATGTCCCTCCTTCTTACTTCTGTTCATGTCTGTTATGGCTGAGAACACACAAATGACTCATGCACACCTATTAATTGCCATGCTAGAACAGATAAATATTATTATGGTTCTGTATTTGATTTGCGATGAGAAATGTATCTTCTTTTATGAACGCTAAGGGTGGGGTGGGACACAATCCCCACCTGAATTACCGCCTAGGGGCCTAGCTAGCCTAATTTTGAACATAACCACTTCAAAAGTTCATTTCTGGCGACGTCCACTGCCACTGGGTCTGGTATAGTCTAGAGTCTGGACACCGGGTGTGACCGCCTAGGGGCCTAGCCTAACAAGGAGTCCAAAAATCAGATATACAACAATCTCCCTATATAGAGGCCTGGTATTCTGTCAGTTTCCGCTGCATGTAAACAACCCAATGATTGTCGTCTCACGTGTGGCCCATGACTATCTGATTAGATCGGCCACTGACGCTCTTCCAATCCTCCATTTCCAAATTCTATCTAGGCTGAACCGTCGAAGGCTGCAACAGCGCAACAGGATGTTAGGAATTTTTAAAATCTCTTCTCACTGATGAATCTTTCTTCAGATGACTGAAATCTGGTTATACAGCTCCACAGCTGTGGCCGGCTGTAGACCTCATACTGACGGTCCCAAAGGCCAGCCACATGTGCAGATGTGGAGCTTCATGGTTTTGTACAAGACAGTTCACTGCCAGAGGTTAAACCTGAGCTCCAGTAGCCTGTAGCTTCATAGGTCAACTTGTACATCTTCAGCACACTTTAATACTGCTGAACATATCTCTAAGAAAAGAAAGGTGAACAGCAGATTCCAGACACTTTCAATTCCCCCCAGACTCTTGTTGTAACAGTGCAACCTATCTAGTAGCACCTAAAATAAATATGGGGATATGTTGGCTTGTGATGGCCATCCACGCGGTGTAGTTAGGTTGATCTGCATGGCTTCTAAATGTTGTTCCAGATGTCCTTGGACAGTGGAGTAGACAGGATTCGATCTGCAGCCACTCCGGAAGTGTTCGTTGATGGTGCCAAACCTCTTGAACGTAAGTTCAAAAGGAGCACCACTAGCGGAAGTTGCCATATTGTCCACAACGAGGGTGAGGGAAACTTTTTTTTTTTTCGCGAGCAGGGTCAGCCCATATTAGGGTAGGGTGAGAGGAACATGGTTGTGGATGTTAATCACGAAGATCGTGGAGGCTGGAGGTGGAACCGGCTTGGAGGGCATGTGTCAAACGGATGGGTGGCAGCCGAAGAGCCAGAGCTGGAGGTTGGGTTCGCCGTGGCCAGGAGCAGTGGAAGAAGGTGTGTGGATCAAGAAGGGACTAGTACCATGTATGAGAATAGGATTTGAGAGTTACTCAAGTTTTTCATTTGATAGTCTGAATTTGCAAAACAGCAAATACAAGTGCCGAAGCGCTGCGGGGTGATTACACGATATAAGAGTACAGGGTGATTACACGATATAGCTGTTTATACCTATATAATAAACTAACTGAACCAGCTGGTCCTTATCTATCTTGCGTAGTGTGGATTGATCGCTGAGAGATACTGCTGATCATATATTTCTAAGGCAAGAAATGTGAAGAGCAGATTCCGGACACTTCCTATTCCCAAAGGTTCTTGTTGTGTGCACATGCTTTGGATCGTCTCCAAGCCACTACTAGTAGTGCTTTGGATCGTCTCCAAGCCACTACTAGTAGTGCGCTTATTTGTCGACAGTTACACTTAGTAGTAGCTAAAATATATTTGGGGAGATGACAAGGGAAATGGGGCTACTGATTCTAGACAATGTAGTTTGGATATATATTTATAATTAATACTGTATATCACATATATTGAAGTATGAGAGGTAATTAATACTGTATATCACATATATTGAAGTATGAGAGGTAGGCTATCCTGGTTATATATATTCAGTAACAAGCAGGGAGTTATTGATATAGCGCCCTATTCTCTCCATGCATCCGCATAGCCATCATGCAGGCATAGCCATCATGCAGTACGTAGATTGATCTCATCTTCAAAGGCTGACATTGTTCATATATATGCTGAGTTGATCGCTTTCATGGACGTGTATAAATAATACTAGGTGGCGTGCCCGTGCGTTGCTACGGGACATCCAAATTTTTATTAAAAAACAAACTGATCGCACGGTAAGATAATAATACTGTAAAATTTACTGATGTTAAAGTGATATTTAATTCAAAATGTAAAGTTTGAGAAATTAAAACGGTCATAGAGAGCATGGTGCCACCGATTTACAAACTCTACTATATAAACTTTTTCGTAAAGTGGCAAGACAGTGTTTTATATCGACAGGAAGAAATCTCTGATGTCTATTTCTTTTGCGCACTAACAAATCCACAAATAAATTCTACCGCATCATCATACCATCCTATACACAGGTTCAAATATATATATGTAATATTAGTGCCTGGTAGCTAGCCTGTGCTGGCCATGCGTCCAGTAGTGTCTAACATACTGTCGCAGTGGCTTTAAGCCACTCTCTGCTCACTAGCAGCCACACACAACTGAAGGATATAGCCAGAGGTGAGAGATCAAATGAAGCTAATAAGACTGCCAGCTGCCAAACGGCAAGTATATATCCCTGCACTTTTTGCTCTCGATCCGTCCATTATATGAGTCCATAGATCGATGCATGCATGATCTGTTGGATACTGTGTAATGCTAATTAAATATTTTTAGTATCCATGCTATTTCTCCATGAAACGGTAGTACAGTATCTGTCATTGACATATGTGGTTGAGTCCAAAGCTTGACCGCGTGTATATATAAGCATGCAGCCCGCAGCCCGTTGGCATGTCACAAAGTATGGAATTTTAGTCCGGTTCAAACACAACACGCCACGATGCTGTACAGGCGAAGGCTAGCTTGGCCGGAGGCATAGGGTCATGCTTGGACTGCACCCCAGGCACGCAGACTGGCCCGGTAAATAGGATTTGGCCTATTTAAGGCCCGCTAACTTGCCTACCATATATAATGTGCAGTTTCTAACCCTAATCCACACCACACATCCGTCAGCTACCGCCTCCTTCTCATCTCGCATCCCATGCTCTCCTGCCCTCGCAGCACCTGACCACCGCCTCCTTCCCCATGCCTCCTGCGCGGTCGCAAGGCAGGAGTGCGGTCGCACGGAGATGCGCGCCCTCGCAACACCTGACGGCAGTGGCTCCCTACAGCGCCACGCTGGCTTGGAGCATGGCGGCGATGAAACCTACACCGTAGGCGGTTCCCTGTAGTGTGACGTCGACCTAGAGCCCTGCTGCGGTGACGCCCACACTGCAGGCGCACACCATCGAGCGCAGTGGCGGCGCCGGTACCGCCGGCGCGCGTCCTTGAGTGCAGCTGCGGCGGCGTACCGCAAGCCCTTGGCTCAGAGGCTTGGAGTGGGCCATGGGCTGGCCCGACATGCTATATGGGCTGTGCTTATCGGGCCGGCCTAGCACGAAAAAGGGCCCAGAAGGCCGTGTCTAGGTTGGCAAGCAGGTACGAGCCCGTATAGCGGCCCGACACGATGGACCATGGTCTCTTTAGGGCCATGCCCCAATTTGTATCTCCAAAATAATTTTGTTAAAAAACTAGATCCAAAGATCTTTTCAATAATACTAATTATGATACTAATTAATTATCTTTATTATTTATTAAAATCACCGGCATTTATTTCTCGGGAAGCGACGCGACACTTATTTAGGGACGGAGGGAGTACATGCCAACAAGCATGTATATATGCTATATGTTAGAACAATTAGTGGACACGTGAGTTTCAGTGGACAATTGTTAGAACGAAAATGTGCATGCATTCTTGGCTAAATTAAGCAGGTTTTAAAAAGAACAAGCCAAACTTAACCATTTAGGAGTAGTAGAGGGCCTCGGGATGAAGCAATTAGCGGACACTACTATAAGTAAGAATAAGAATGCAACAGGAATGAATGAAGCGCAAAACTCTCGTAGCCATCTATTTCTTTGTAATATAGTGGTGCTTCACGGGGTGCTCCCTGCGTTGCAATATCCCCGGCGGCGACAGCCGCAGCTGCAAGGACAAGTGCGCAGACACCTTCCGCCTCTTCGGCCCGGCCATGGTCGTCCTCGGCAAGACCATGGCGGCCAACGGCCTCGCAGCTCCGGCAACGCCGCCGCAGGCCCCAGCCCCAGGCAAGGCTGCTGACTTCAAGATTGAGGCCTGCAGCGGCGCCTGCAACCGCAAGTGCTCTAGCCTAGGCAAACCCAGCGAGGTGTGTGGCGGCAACTGCGCTGAGGCCTGCGGCTTGTACGCTGGCGTCACCACGGTACTTCAGGCCGCCATGCCACCGGCAACAGTGCCCAGCCCTGCCGCGCTGGGTGACAACTCCATCCGCAACACGTTCAAGGCTTGCAACAATGAGCACTGCGCCGCCGATGACAAGTGTTCCACCAAGTGCAGCTACGCCTGCTTCATCCTAACCAAGGCCAAGGCGTCCATGAAGCTGGCCACCGGCGCCTTTGGCCTGCCAGCGTGATTCATCCACACGCTCCGTAAAATTAAGGACAGCCTGTGTGGATGAAAATCCAGAGAAGAATTTTCAGTTTCATATCCCCTGTGCCGTAAAGGGCAAACCTATGCATCTCTCCAACACAAATGATTTAAGCTCAGGCCTTAATTTATCAGTTCAACTCTTCATCGAATTTACAAAATCATCAAGTCCCGCGTGGTCGATGCGGTAGGCTAGCTTCAGTGGAAGTACCAGGATTTTTTTCTCATTTATGTGTACTGTTCTTTTGGAAAGATTTGTTATAAAAAGATATCATGCTCTTTTTGTTAATTATTGCAATCTACCGGTTCATCACTTCTACAATCCATGAGATAGATACAGATGGGAGATGTATGCATAGCTTTATATTTGAATTAAGCAAAGATGAGCCGTGAAGAAAATAATATCAGTGTTTACACCAAGAATTAGATCGACTTTCGAGTTTTGGCAGGAGTTAGAGTCCGAATTAAAGTTGTTTCCAAGTTGTTCATTTCAAACTCCGACAAAGGAAAGTCCAAAAGAATATCAAATCATTTGTTCTTCTACTTTCAATATGCTGATAGAAGTCTTATGAAACTTCCTATGACCTTCATATATATCATCCCCTAAAATTCTGAGCTAAATATATCACAAAATGAAATGCATCTAATATTGTCAAACTACATGTTTTTCTTTTTCTTTTTCATAAAAAAGAAAGAGCTTTTTCTTTTTCTTTTTCATATAAAAGAAAGAGCATGATTGTAACAATTGCATGCATGATGCATTGACTAAGAAACAACATGATTGTAACAGTCACTCAGCATGAAAGCAGGCCTGCATCTTTGAACACACATCATTGTTGATTCTAGTTTTCTATATATATAAACTTGGCCAACCTTAAAAATTGACTTAGTTAAATATAGAATTGCACTATGTTTGGGACAGAGGGGGTAAATCAAATGTAGCTTGAGCATCAACTTAATTTGTCCTCTAGCTCGCTTGGTGAATATCGCCATGCATGGTCGTAGCAGTACCCTATGCGTATGCATGGAAGAGGGGAATAGAGGAGTACCTATATATGCATAGGCTAGCCGCGATGTCCCAGGTAAGGATGACTTCAAGTTTGAGGCCTGCAGCGATGCCTGCAGCCATAAGTGCGCCGCCGCGAGAAAGCAGCCGCAGGCGTCGTGTCCTGGCAGCTGCGCCGAGGCCTGCGGCTGGTACGGTGCCGCCACCACGGTGCTCAAGGATACCATGCCGCCGCAGGCACTGCCCAGCCCTGCCGCGGTGGCTGACGATGCCGTCGCCAACACATTCAAGGCTTGTAGGCAGCACTGCGCGCCCAACGACAACAAGTGTGCCACCAAGTGCGACTTTGCCTGCTACCTCGTCGCCAAGGCCAAGGCGCCCATGATGCTAGCCACTGGTAGCTTTGGCATGCCAGTGTGATTATATTCATCCGCATATGCATGCTCCACAAATCATACAAGTAGTGTACCAGGATATTCACATGCATGTACCATGAGGGAGGGGGTCTTCGGTTCAACTTATCTTCAATTTTGTCGCATTTTTTCTCATTTATGTGTACTATTCTTTTCAAAAGGTTTGTTATTGCAATCTACCACATCATCACTTTGAGAATATATCCATGAGAGCATGGGAGATGTATATTTGAATTAAACAGACATGATGATGTAATCCAAGGATCAAATTCGTGCTCCACTTGTTCCTCTCTCCAAATCTGAAGGTTTTCTTTATCTGTGATATTTGGAGTTATTTTGGGGAATTTTTCGTTCGTCGGATTTGGCTGCATCTGAGGAGAAATTTCTTGAGAGCTTTTGGTACTAGGACAGTGTTCTTTAGATATTTCTTGAGAGATTTTTAGGATCTGTGCATAAAGGTGCCCCCTGACCATCAAGCTGAGCGCATCCGTAGGGTGGTGTGCATGGGCCCCAACATCAGGAAGGAGGAAGCCAGCGAGCGATTACTGTTCTATTGG
The DNA here is from genome assembly GCA_015844335.1 of Chrysopogon serrulatus. Lineage (NCBI taxonomy): Eukaryota > Viridiplantae > Streptophyta > Magnoliopsida > Poales > Poaceae > Chrysopogon > Chrysopogon serrulatus. Next base: position 32,333 of record JADLZL010004788.1, on the reverse strand, counting down.
GTGATGCTGGAGGCGACTACGCGAACGCCAAGGCTGGTCCAGCCAAGCTGGCTTCACTCTCCAGGATCCCGAGTTCTCCAATGACTGCCGACTGAAGGACGAACATGCAACAGTGGCAGAAAGGGTTTGCGTCCGGGTGCCTCTGGTAGGGAGAAGAAAGGAGACCATCTTTGTGAGCACATTTGATATTAGATTGTCCCTCAACCCCCCTCCCCCCCTCGAATCACAATGGCTCAAGACGTTTCTTAGGTGACTTTTTTTAAAATTTTGTGCCAGTCAGATTCTCGTGTGTTCAATAAATCGATTGGGGATCGGCTATCCATATCGGCCACACTTTATCGGCTTTTATGGCCTGGCCGATCGGCTCCATACTCCATCAGCTTCATGGTCTGGCCGATCAGTGCTCTAGACTCGATTGGCTTCTACTCTCTCTGTCCCTGAAAGAAGTGATTCCTAAAAACCGTGCCAGTCAAACTTTTCTAACTTTGATCAACTTTATAGAAAAGAGTAACAACATTTATGATATAAATTGAGTATATTATGAAAATGAGCTTTGTTACAGTGCTTGAGAATAATGTGAGCCCTTTATTTCGTTAGATCAGACGGTTTAAAAATAGGTGGAACCAGACGAAAGGAACTTAAGTTGTGGACCGGAACTAAAAAAATTATGGACCTAGAACCCGTTTGTAATTACATTGGAGGGTATCATAGTATTTTTTACGTTCTCCGAATCGAAAACAAAGATGCTTCTCTGAATAAAAAAAGAGAGTAACTTCTGAATGAATAAACAAAAGCCAGAAGTTTAGCTTCTTCTCATCTCATCTCATCTCATCTCAGCTCACCTCTCTTCCTCTCGACACGATAGGCAGCTAGCGGTGGAAGCACCTGGGGGACTTGTCAGTGCTCTCGGCCCTCTCGACGCACTGGGCCGCCGGCAGCGGAAGCACCAGGGGACTCGTCGCTGCTCTCGGCTGGGTCGGGGGTGGGCCGAGGTCTCCTGGCCACGCGCACAATCGGTTGGTGGCGAGGCGAGCGACCTGAGAGAGGCGGCGAGGCGGGCGGCCAGGCAGCAACGGCGTCGCAGCTTACTGGGAGGCGGCGAGGTAAATCTCTCCAGTCGCGAAGCATGGAGCAGTTCCCGTTTCAGACTTTAGAATCTATAAAGTAGTACAAGTACTAAACTGCCCTTAATTAAAATTCTTAATTAACATCTTCTGCAAATAATAAAAACGGGGGAACCACGGGTTCCTCCCAAGCACGGTAAAATTTCTCTATGAAAATATATTCTATGATAAATCTAATGATACTAATTTGATAACATAAATCTTAACACTTTTTCTAGAAATTCATCAAAGTTTAAAAAATTTGACTTAGGAATAGAGGCAGTGACTATGCTGGCAGATCCTGCTGCAGCTCCGGCCCCAGCCACCGCGGCTCCACCGTCGAATGGCAACCAGCTTCTGGGCTAGGTGACGCGCATGCGCGCATTTGCCCTCTCCCTACTCAAGCTCCACGTACGCCGCATATATACATAGTTGATGCACGCCATAAATAAAGTTTTCACGCTGTTGTATTGTATGTATTATTACATGGTACCATGGATAGTTCCACGTATGCATAGTTGATACAAGTTATAAATAATGTTTTCACGTTGTTATACTGTATTATTATATGTTACCATAAGTTATATATATGACCATCGATATATATTATATTATTTTTCGGTATTACTGTTTTTTTCTGGCCATCAATATTGTTTAATAATAATACATGTATCCTACTGTCTCCATCTAAAAAAAATCACTTATTTATGGGACAGAGGTAGTATTGATCTAGATATTTTATTATCTGCAGTGATTCAAAGCTATCGAAACCAGCTGAAAATGCTAACCAAACCTTCTTGGCAAGCAATCACTGACAAGATCCCACCATACAAATAAAATTCATACCTTGACGCATCATCTCCTGAGTCCTGATAGAAATGCAACATGTGCTATTTGCTGCGTGTAAACATAATCCTACAATCGTAAGATGCCAACAGCTAGCTTGCTTTTGAAATTAGAACGACTTTGGAGTTTTGGAAGGAGTTAGAGTCCAAATTAATTAAAGCTGTTTCCAAGTTGTTCATTTCAAACTCTGACAAAGGCATGTCCTAAAGAACATCAAATCAACGATTCTTCTACTTTCAATATGCCGCTAGAAGTCTTATATATGAAACTTCCTATGCCCCTCATTTATATCATCCCCTAAAATTCTGAGCTAAATATATCATAAAACGAAATGCATCTAATATTGTCTAACTGCATGTTTTTCTTTTTCTTTTTCATATAAAAGAAAGAGCATGATTGCAACAATCGCATGCATCATGATGCATTGACTAAGAAACAACACAATTGTAGCCGTCACTCAGCAGAAAGCAGGCATGCATCTTTGAACACACATCATTGTTTATTCTAGTTTTCTATATATATAAACTTGGCCAACCTTAAAAATTGACTTAGTTAAACATAGAGTTGCACTATTTTGGGCAGAAAACATTTGTACAGGCGGTTGTCCAACCGCCAGTGGGAGAGGCCAGTAAAAATGGACCATTTCCACTGGCGGTTGTTTGAGAATCGCCAGTAGAAATGGCTGCCCAAGAAACATGAAAAAATAGCAAAACAATATTTTTAAAACAGCACAAAATAATATTTTTAGAACAACAAAAAATAACAAAATAATTTTTTAAAAGGTCACACATTTTTTCGCGTAAAATCGCGTGCTACGCGGTTGCCAGCCTTCAAGCTCACGACATCGGCCTCGCACGATCCCTTCCCTACCACTGCACCACAAGCTCACATGTGTTCATATATCCCTTTTTCTTTCCCCACTATTATCCAAAACTGAGTACAAATTGAGTGTTTGAGGACCTAAACAAATTCAAATAAAAAAGTTGTCAAGATCTACAACTTTTATTTTGGAAGTTTCTCCGTTCAAGGTCATTTGCAAAATTTAGATTTCAAATTTGAGAATTTTGGACGTATAGCTTTCTATGAAAAGATGATTTCAAATGAAAAAAATTATCAACTATAAAATTTTATAACTTTTTGAGATCTACAACTTTTATTTTGGGGTTTCTCCATCCGAGTAAGTTTAAAAAACTAAAAAATCAATTTTAAACTATTTCTACCGACGGATTTCTTAAGGAACCGCCAGAGAAGAAATACACAATTTCTACTACTAGCGGTTCCTTAAGAAATCCGCTAGTAGAAATAGAACCAATTTATACTGGCTATTCTCAAATGAAACCGCCATTAGAAATAAAACGCTAGTGTTAAGAGAAATAGTGTACTAGTAAAACCAAATGTAGCTTGAGCATCAACTTAATTTGTCCTCTAGTTCGCTTGGTGAATAACGCCATACATGGTCGTAGAAGTACCCTATGCGTATGCATGGAAGAGGAGAATATGCATAGGAATTGAAAGGAGGTTCTATTCAGGACAGCAGGGTATCTACTATCAGATTCATTAGGAGAAGAGAGATGATGGAGCCTCCGTAGCCATAAGTTCAGCAGTCCTTTGCCTCTTTTTCACACACGCATGTACATATAGTCTAATGTTTGTACCTACTATTTTCGTTCAATAATTTGCTTTATAGATGAAGCAGCAACCGCAAGATTTCATTGTTGAACACAAGCAGCGCTGCAGGTAGCAGCATCAGTGCTACTTACAATATAATTCTGAGGTTCAACTTTGAGGTAGCCTAATTAAGCACAATGTTGATGGCCTTTTCCATCACAAATGAGGCGAACATGAAGTAAAGTTTATTACTGACATCACCTTAGAATCACCTTGTTAACCCCATCACGTGAACATAAAAGCTAGGAACACTAGTGCCGTGGGAGAGTGGAAATCAGGGTTTGTATGTCATGAACGAGGGGATGAGCTTTTGGTCCCGACGCGAGTAGCTATGCAATAAAGGCCGTTTGCTTCAGGCTCTTTGGCTGGGCAACGTGTTGTAAGAGCGTGTGTTCGTTTGGGGTTTTGCTACGATACATACATCACCCCCTTAGAAGGTAAGAGTTTGAATAAATCTCAACCGTTGAATTTTAGAGCATATTAGAGAATTAAGTAACTAGTAATGAAGGAAAATGTTGGCTATATCTGTGCGCTTGTTTTCTTGCCATATCTGATATAGGAGCATATATCCGTCCTCTTACACCTAGAATTATTTCTTTAATTTGTATCCGTATTAGAGATGTATATACGTACGGGTCCTTATTGTATCACATACATGAGTGGTGTATATAATGTTTTAGCACAATCATCATCACCTGTACAAGTCTTGTTGTGACGTGTCATTAACTCATTATAGTATATATTATTAGATTGTGATACATATACACCTGTATACACCTGTGATGTTACAGCATTTTTACATATAAATAACTATAATGATAGAGTTTCATATTTAATTCTTTTGACAAAATTTGTCACGTACAAAATGACTAACCTATGTCACGTGCATGCATGCTTTTTTCTAGTTGTCAATGCAGGTTCGTCTTTGTTTGGATTAGGAAGATGTCACGGACGAATACAAAATAATGCTAATCAAGTTAGTATGCCATATCCAAAGTTGCAAAATAAAAAGATTTACCATTTCTAATATATCAGGAATGCACCAATTAGATCTAGAAAATATATTTTTATATCTAAAATTGTCCTTATTCGACATATTACCTCTCAGGAGGTAATAGATGCTATCAACCGTCCGATCTAAATAAATGAATGGCTTATATATAGTTGTTTAGAGGTACCACAATATGGCCTGTTTGTTTGAGCATGGTGGGTTTATTGAAATTTATTTGGTATCTCTTTTTTAATGCCATGATACCACAACATGGCGATGACACCTAGCACAGCTTGTGGAACATGGTGTCAGGCAGTTACCAGCTCCAGGGCTCCACAGCTACGAGCTCCTGTAGCTTGATTATTTTCTATTTCAACACTCTACGTCGTAGTAACATTGTTCCAGATGCCTCCTACTCACAATGAGCTTTGTTGTTCTTTGATCACCCGAACTTTTGCTATGTCTCTCCCCAATCCCCCCATACTGTTGCATTGATTTGAAGCCACTCGCTAGCAGCCACACACAAGCATACATAATTATAAGTAGCAGCCTTATTAGGCTCTTAGCATCGTACGACCTTTGCCAATTGTTATTCATTATTTTAAGTGCATATAGCCATTATATTTGCTATTATACCAACCTGTCTAGAAAATCCGAACCATTTTCATGCAATCCTCTCGTTCCGAACCTGGTGAGAGTTAACTTCTTTGCCAAATTAAAGGATAATAACTTCTTTCCCGCACAGCCGCACCAGCTCAGCAATCATCTCCTTGCCACTGCAATAGCAAGGCTCCTGGCCACATCGGCTGCGCGACGCAGTACCTGTCGATCGGTGTGTGAGCGGTGCTAGCTGGCTGGTTGGATGGACTAATGAACTAATAACATCTTCAAGTGTTTCCTAAATTTTATTCCCAAAAACTTCATATTTTTCAAGTCCTGAAAAGATATTGGGAGAAACAAAACCATCTCTATTAGCACCCAATATTCCACACTAAAAAAATAAAATTTGGTCTCTCTTGGGCATTTTTTTTTCTTGCAGCAATTTTTTTTTTCCGCGAAAGCCTTCGACTCCCCCGCCGCTCCTTCTTCCTTTGTCATGCCCTAGCTATCCATTGATGATGCATGGTCGGACAGTAGGACAGAGCATGGGCAGCGTGGCAAATTAAGGGACCTTGGCACAGCCACGATAGCAAGGCAAAGTGTGACCACAGCCGCAGGGCTCTTCTGTGCACGAGCACATACAGGCGCTGGCCACCTCTCTTCTTCGTGCATGAGCGCCGCCGCCTCCTGCGCGCCCCCCGGGGAGAGCCACCTCTCCACCGGGGGCAGCGCCCTTGGTTCGGCGCCGATCCGTTTGGATCCGCGCCCGTCATCGCGTCGAGCAGCAGCCAGCAGCAGTGGACCTACCTCACCTCCACCTTGGCGCCAGGGAGCTGCCATGGCCGGATCTGGCCATCCCCTCCGCCGCGCCGGAGCTTCCCAGCGCGGATCCGCCCGTGCGCACCTCCACCGCCGCCCGGTCGTAGCCACAGACGCCGCCCGAGCGCGGATCAGCGCCGCCGCGCCCGGCGCGGATCCGGCCCGCCGCCGTCCCGCTGGCGCGAGCCCGCGCCCGGCAAAGCGCGGCGCGCCCAGCGCCCGCCCGGCAAGCGCGAGCTTGGGCGCCGCCCGCCGTCGCCCAAGCGCGCCCGGCGCCGCCGCCCCAGTGCGGGCGCGGCCTGCCAGCGCCGCCCGGTAGCGGATCCGGCGCGCGCCGCCGCCGACCCAGCGCGTGCTCCCGCCTCCGTTGCTCCCTCGCACGGGATCCCGCCCTCCCCTGCCTACCAGTACCGGTGGAAACCCGCTGTCCATCTGCTGCTGCTGCTATGTACCTTTTTTTTTTTTTTTGCCTGGTCTGAGACCAGGATTGAGTCGCCCTGCCGTTCGTCGTCTTCATCGACACTCCCGAGGACGAGACCGCTGCTGCGCCTCCAGGCTGCAGCGGCGCCGCTGCGTGGTCTGCCTTCACCGCCCGGTGCGCCGCCTTTCTAGGCGGTCGCGCCCCGCCGCCGGTCGTCGTCAAGCAAGCTCTCCGTCCGAGTCCACGCCCTTCGCCGTCTACCGTGGACGACGCCCCCCTCCCCGCCACCCCTGCTCTGAGCGCGGGACTTCTACGAGGGCGGGCAGGAACGCCGCCACCTGACTTCTCCCCCTCCGCCACCCCTGATCTGAGCGCGGACCTCGACTTCTCCGCCACCCCTGCTCTGAGCGCGGCCTCCGAGGTATCTGGGTGCGTTGCCATCGCCTGGCGCCCCTGTCGCCGCATGGCTCGGCTCACCGTTCCGCGGCCACGACAGCTCGGTGATGCGACTTCGTCTTCGACCGTCTTCGCTGTCACCTCGACTCGGCACCTTGTACCTTGGCATGGCCGTTTGCTTGCAACTTGTGTGCTTGAGTATGAGTAGGGCCACCTGCATGCGTCCGTGAGATGGAAGAAGCCGCATGTGGAGAAGATACACGACGCAAGATTGCGCAGATCTTTGTGCGCACTATATCATTTTTTATCAAGTTCTAAAAGATTAGAAGATAGTGTTGGAGACATGTTTTTTTAATTTTGTTAAAACCATAGCTAGGATCAGTGGCGGAGCCAGCTTTTGTCCAAGAATAGGACCTCTAAGAAGTTAAAGTGGTTGTAGAGATTTTGTAAATCCATCAAGCATATCATTAATTTCAATTTTCATTTGAAAATCCAATTGAACAGACGTTGAATTCGAATTCAAAACGAATAAAGAAATTGAAAAGGGGCAAACCGAGAGCTCACAATTGCTTGCTGAAGTGCTGAAGCTGGGCGGAAGACCTTATGGCCGGCTGGCTGGGGTGGGGCAGCGCCACAGCCGCCAGAGACCTGGAGGGCGCCTGGGCGGGGCTGGTCCGCCCGGTGACCAGCGGCCGCCGCCAGCATGGTCGCGTGGAGGTTTGTGCAGCTGTGTGGGCGGCGGTTGTGCTCTCGCCTGCTTGTCTGCTCGTTGGCACGGCCGCCAAGACGTGGAGGTAGGCTAGGGCCAGGCGCGGCATGGCGGCGGTTAGTGGCCGGCCGGGAGGCGCCAAGCACCCTTGGTGCGACGCGGGGCAAGCGTGCGAGTGTGCTCGCGGGAGCTGGAAGGGCAGGGAGGCAGAAAGAGAGGCCAGCTGAGGGAACTTTTTTTTTTTGGTTATTGGGCCTTAGTTATTGGATTAATATTTACAAGAGGGTATATGATGCTTTTGGGCCAACGACTAGGGCCTGGGCCCCAGGGGCCTTAGGCCCAGCTCCGCCCCTGGCTAGGATTGGGAGTGTTTGAGAGACTCTGGCTAAACTTTAGCCCACCTAATCCTCCTATTTAAATTCTCACTCATAGAAACATAGCTAGGATTGGGAGGATGCTGGCCTAGCCACGCGACGCCAGCATACCCCAGCGCTCGGCCCAGTTGGCCCAACCTACACCCGTGGTTCCATCCGCCGCACGCACGGCCCAGTCAGCCCACAACGGCCCACCACGCATGGGCGCACAGCGCTCCGGCGATGGCGCAAATCGGCCCATAGCGGCCCAGCCGCTTACAATGCCACGTGCGCGCAGCCTCCCCCGTGCCCAGGCCACAACCTAGGCCTGGGCCGGGAATTCGGCTAGCCGTGCGGCCCTTCATGGGCTCAATCCAGCCTAAGCAATGTCAGCCATTCAATCGAATCCAACGGCCATCCATCATTTTCGGATGAACAAAACCACAGCAGCCAGTTTTCCCCTAATCCTCATTCTTCTTTTCTCCTAGTCTAGCAGCAGAAGGTGTCGGACAACGGCCTGTTTGTGGCGCCGCTGCGCAGAAAACCACGATGACGGGCACCTCTTTCTTTTGTCTTCCTTCTCTCTCACTCGCCACCAACAGAAGCAGCCCGGCATCCGGCGTCCCAGGGTCGAGGCCGTCCGTTCAAGCCAAAAGGAAGAAGATGGCGCCGCCGTGGGCCCCCTCGCCCGCACGCACACTCGCCCCATGGCTGAGCGTGCCACCGTCGAGTGGCTTCGTGGGGCTATACTGTTTGGCGCCGTGCGCCTCTTTGTGCCGTGTGCCGGAGCACGGTTGCACGGCCCTGTTCCCACACACCGGCCAAATGGCAGCGGCGGATCTGTCTGCGTGATAGTGGTAACGACGGTGAGGTAGGACCCAAGTAGGCCGTCCACTGTTTTGTCCATCCCAATTCTCTCTTTGCACAGTTAGGGTTAGGGTTCAAAAATTGGAGATCCAAATCAAATCGAATCCCCTCCTTAATTCTACCCAACTAGATCTACTCGCTAGAGTAGGCTAACTAATACCATTGGTAGAATATAAACATCACGTCTAGCCGTAGATCGGCATGGGTATAACCTGTTTACAGTATGGAGATTGAGAGTTCCTTGCACAGATTCTACTAATTCCGAGAGAAAGAGAAATAGCTAGGGTTCGTTACTGACAGAAGTCGTAGGGAGGAGTCGCAGCAGGGGTCACATGTGGCGCGGTGGAGGTGGAAGACTCTGTGTTCGTTATGATCGCCGGCGGCTTAGGGTCGTCGATGACGGCCTAGGGAAGGAGTGTTGTTGGTGACAAAGATGGACGTGGTCCAGATCAGCAGTTTGACGAGAAGGGGAGCTGCTCCCGTTGAGAGCAGCTCGGGCTGCAGCGCTGCCTTCTTCCTCCTGTGCCCGACGGTAGTTCCTTGCTTGATCATGCATGGTCTAGCCAGTTGACTGATCTTCCCAATACAAGTACACTTCACACTGCTCATGTTGCTTCAAGGTACGACCAGAACTGAATCCTCTACAAAATTCATCATATCTATAGTACTGAATCTGTATCCTACCAGAACTGAATCCTCTTTAGCCTCGGACTGAACTCCCTCATCAGCCTCAGGCTGAACGTTTTCGTCGGCGACATTATGGCCCGAAGTATCACCTTGAACAGCAGGCACAGGAGCCTTATCGCCAAGAGAAGAGAAGCCAGTCGAACTAGAATCAGAACTCGAACTGTCCGAGCTTGTCAAACCGCGTCCGCTTTCGTCGGAACTGCTATCGCCCGTGCTCGCCATGATTTATAAGCGGAAATAGAACCAACCAAGATAACTAGCGCGAACTACCAAGAGCGAATAGATAATTAAGAGCAGGACTCGAAAATCAAACAAGTAAAAGGCAGGACAAGAGTACTCAAGGCAGGGAGCAAATAACGAAGAGGAAAAAACTCACCGGCAAAGCAAGCGAAGATGAGCAAACGAAGACCTCGGCAAACTCAACCGGGCAGAGCTCGAGTCGCTCGGGGGCTGAGTGAGAAGCAAATGAACACATTTCGGGGTGCGGGCCACGGACGGTGACCCCCCTTTATATAGCCTCGCATCCAGTTTTGGCGGGAAAAATGAATCGGCGCGACGGGAAGACGAAACGTCACGTCCGTCCTAAAAAAAACCCGACAACCCTGGAAAGGGAAAGAGAGAAGAAATCCCCTGCAAGAGCCAACCTTTGGCAAATATTTCTCTCTTCGGGGGCCTTTCCAGACAAGAACCATCAGACAAGCGCGCGAGGCTATGGGCTCTGGTCGGTCGAAAGGGGCCGGGGGCGAACCAATCGGCCCCATTCCCCCGAGGGGCTAGTGTTGGGGGAGGACAATAAAACAATACATCGAAAAGGCACCAACGATAACTGAACACCAAGACAACAGCGAAAGTGCTTTGGCCGTGCTGAAATAACATTCTTTTGGCAGTAGGTGTGGTCTCGCCACGGCAAGATGGTGTCTTCTGATCGGTGTCAGCAGACAGGGTTTCGCTGTAGCGAAATGGCTGTCGCCTGTTAGCATTACCCTTCGTAAGGGGCATTTCACCGTTTGCCAGCAGTTCAATGTGCCAATGAAAGCTCTTCCCAGTCCCTGAGCGCGTCTGGTGGGGACGAATGCCCTTTTTGCCAAGGCGAAAGGGTTTTCGCCTATCGTGACTGGCGAGTGGTCCCCCTAGGTGGGGATCACACTGACACGGGGGCAGGTAAGCCTGAAGAGTGAAATGACGTGCATGCCCCCAGCTCCAAGTGGGGACAAAAGGAACAGATGCAAAGGAGCTCTCAGAAGGGTACAATCGGGAACCCCAATCGGGGACTGAGTTCCCGTACCTATAAATACTAGCCCAAGAGGAGGTACAGAGGAGGCCCCCGAGACAGGTTAGTCTCTGGGCTGGTTCAGTTTAAGTTCGCTAAAACAAACATACCATACGACCCAGCACATCAGGATGCCTCCGTAGGTACACAATATATCTAGACACCACATCTACATAATGCGCACCACCTGACTCACTCGAGTATTGAACTAGGCGCTTTACGATCATATAACAATAATCATCATAAATCATATCTATATCGAATATGCAACTAGAACAAACTAAGAACCGAATAAGTAGCAATATATTAAAGTAGAGCAAAGTCATAATGAAATACAAGATAATATTACCAAATTCTAGAAAACAGATCTAGAATCCCGAGCGGAGCGTCCGATCTCTACTTGAATCTTGCTAGACGCCTATACTAAGAACTTGAAGAACTAGAGCTTTACTTCTAATATCTGGAAACCCTAACTTCTGACTACTCTTGACGAATGAAGCAGGAGGAATGAATTGGTGTGTTTGGAGGGGGGGTCTACCCCCTCTTTTTATAGCCCGGTGGAGTGCACGCGTACCGCAGATCAAACCGACGTAACCAATGGTGGAGATGAAAACCTTAGACGGTAGGAGGAAGCTTCTGGAAGGGGGGCGCCGCCAGCAACCCTAGGGCGCCGAGCGGCCCCATGGTGGGGCCGGCCGGCCCCACCTAGTGGCGGTTGTAGGCCCCGCTGCTTTGGGTGTCTTCTGGAACCTTCTTGAACCTGTTGGTGGTGTAGTTGCGTCGCGGTTAAGTTTCGTGGTAAATTTGCACTCAAATCCCTCTTTTAGTCTTTTCTAGAAAATTCCCTGGAAAATTCTCAAATCACCAAAACTCGTGGAATTTATCAGATATAACCCCTATCAGTCTATTATTGCTTCTTCAAGAGCGATTGTTGACGGTATAAAATTTGCACTTAGTGGCCGTCAACACTGTTCTCCTATGAAAACCGGCTAGCAGTGATGACAGATGCAAATAAATTATAGCCTACCTATTAGTCCTCTTGCATGTGTGACACACATGTGCCTAACCAAAAATAAATTATAGTGATTTTCAATCTCAAGCAAAACTACCGTAGATTAGTTATTCAATTTACAATGAATTTGGTAAACATGTGTAGTAAAAAATAAACCTAGCCACAAGTGTCAATCTTGTGAAGCCGCTTCTGCAATCTTTGTTAGACATCAAAGAAATTTAAACAATTTGTTGATGGGCCTAAGACATTCAATGATTTTCAAATATTAAAAATGTAGAGGATGGACTAAAGCATAGGGCCATAGAGTAAGAAAATATTTTGGACTGATAGTCAACTTTTTCAAGTGCCGTAATAATTTACATTAATGGTTTTTATTATAAAAATATTAGGAGATATTTGATTATATCGAAATCTGAGTATTTTTTACACATCAAATGAGGTCTTGAACTCCAGTGTGTAAGTTTTCTTCACATTTATTTTTGTTGATAGTCAATAGCTGTCCCAAAAAATGCGTTCTGAGATTGTAGGAATCCTAAAATAATTAACATATAAGCTTCCTATAACTTGGCACATAAATACTTGACCATGACCTTCTCAAGGCGATGATCACAGATGCAAAAATCCTATCACCATTGCCTTCATTAAGATTGGCCTGGCCGCTGTCGTCGGTACGTGTGTGCTTCGTGGAGTCCCCGCTTTCCTTGATGATTCCAATGCATCCGCATCGAAGACCTTCAGAGGCAGCTGCTACCATTACGAACCTCATTAGATCGTCGCCCTTCTGGAAGTACTGCTCCAAGCTGCCATCATCAATCTTCGGTTCTCATCCAGTTGAGCGCACCTGTCAACGCCATCTACATCATGCCACAAGCCACATATGCCATGTTAGAACAATGGACACGTGACTTTCAGTGGACAATTGTTAGAACGAAAATGTGCATGCATTCTTGGCTAAATTAAGCAGGTATTAAAAGGACAAGCCAAACTTAACCATGGGCCTCGGGATGAAGCAATTAGCGGAGTACACTACTATAAGTAAGAATGCATCAGGAATGAATGAAGCGCAAAACTCTCGTAGCCATCTATTTCTTTGTAATAGTGGTGTGCACAGACCTATATAAATTCACAGGTGCCTGTGCTATGCAAGTATATATGCAATCAGCAGCAAAACACAAAAAGCAGACACCGCTAGCTTAAGGGAGGCCAGATCGATCCATCAGAAATATAATCAAGATGTCAACCAGCAGCCTGCAGCTGCAGATAAGGAGGAGGTTGTGGTTCCTAGTGTCACTTGCAATTGTAGCCTCGCTGGTTTCGCCGGCGGTGAGCACGACGACCACCGGCAAAGAAGAAGACCGTGATGCTCAAGTCATCAAGGTCGCTGCCTCGTGCGCCACAAAATGCCGCGACCTGTGCACCGCCCTGCCTAAAAGTGAGGATCCCGACTGTGACCACAGGTGCGACACCATCTCGGCCGCCTTCAATGGCAGCGTCAAAGACCCCACTGCCCTGGACCCGAAGACGGCCTTTTCGGCCGTGCAGGAGATGCACATGTGCTACACGGGGTGCTCCCTGCGTTGCAATATCCCCGGTGGCGACAGCCGCAGCTGCAAGGATAAGTGGCGTGATGGCGAGAGCAAGTGAAAACCCTTTGAAAATTGTTTGTGAAAATGCTAACTCATGTGCACAAGGTGGAACACTTTTAAGTTGGCACATTTGCAAAAGCGGTGAAGAAGAAGTGTGGAGAAAGGTCCCTTCGGTCTCTCTCCCTCTTGTTGTTGACACCTATTAGCGTCAACTTTTACTAGAGCTTTTCACCCAAAAGGAAACAAGAAAACACACTAGTCTAGGGATTTATCTGATAATTTCCATGAGTTTTGCATATTCTGTAATTTCCAGGGAGATTTCCAGAAAAGCTGAAAAGGAGGGATTCAAGTGCCAATTAACCACGAAACTTATCCGCCACGAAGAACATCACGGGAAGACTCGAAAGGATCCGTAAGACACCCGAAGAGACGGGAGGGCGAGCCACCGCCGGTGGGGCGGCCGGCCCCACCCTAGGGCCGGGCGGCGCCCCTGGCTCTCCCCCTCCTCCCCGCCTCCCGTAACCTTCCTCCCGGCGCCTAGGGTTTTCATCTCCGCCGTTGGTTAAGTCGGTTTGATCCTGCGGGGCGCACGCCAAGCATCCCAATCGGACTATAAATACATGGGTAGACCCCCGGAGAGAGCCAATTCATTATTCATCAAGGCCTCAAGCCATCAAGCATCAAGAGCCTTCAAGTTTATCAAGAGCCTTCTAGTTCATAGGATTAGCTAGCTAGATTAGAAGTAGAGGAGATCTAGTTCTTCATCGGATCTGGAGCCCTGGGCGTCTGGCTGGAGCACAAGAGTTCGGTAATAGATCTAGTTCTTAGTTACTTTATTGTATTCAATATTCAGATTAGGGAGACTTTACTCTAAATATATTCATATATTCTTAATTGCAATAGTCATTGTCTACTTTAGTTATATGTCTAGTTTAGTTACTTCGATCTTATTGAATTCATGTAATTGCTCGTATAGCGTTTATCCATATGTACAATGGGTAGATGATAGGCGATATGTAGACATGGTGTCGAGATGTCTTGTTTATCTGTGAGTGCACCCTGATATGCCGGGACGTGTGGTAGTCTGCGTAGGTGACAGCTACGTTAGTTCCTCTGTAGTCCACCCCCCGTATGTAGGACTAGCATGGGCCCGGTCGCGAAGGAGGTGACTTAGTTCTTAATATCCTCATTAGTTGATGCCTCTTTACATGTAATAATGATTTAGGGTTGATTTAGCAATGATGATTAGATGTAGTTGCACTAATTAGAGTTATTCAATTGACGCAGTTATAGACTTATTTTCCTAGTTTATTTAATGGCTAGCTATGATTATGACTAGTAAGATGCTCTGATGATTATCCTTAATTATGATACTTGATGATTATGCTATCACCCATATTTATCTATATTTATCTTGTGACCTCTGCTTGTTAAGATTAGAGTGCGTAGATAATATTAATTATCCATTTAATCCATCAATATGACAATAATAGTTTATTACATAGCCTTCCTAGAGGTATAATTATAAATCGACAACCTGGATACTTCCCTAGGTGAAATGCTACAACGGTATAATTATCTGTCCGCTTGCAGAACCTATTAGTTTACATTCATATCTTATTCATATATTTTATCTGCCTAGTCACAATAAATACAATATAAATCTATGATAATTTCCTAGCAATATAATTGGGGATGACAACCTACTTCATGTTTAGGAATGTTAGTAATTCAAATGTGGCTATAGTTGCTAATGACAAGTAATTATAATACCCAAAGCATTTCTCGGCGTCGTTACTGAGGATAGGATTTATCTCTATTTCTAGTGGTGACGTTAGAAATGCCAACACTTGTCGAGCTTCTGAGGTAAGTTCAGCGAAGTTTGGAGTGAACGAATGCTGCTCCAAAGTGGACTAGACACGTCTGGTGCTTAGTCCAAGGGTCAGGCAGATTTGCCTCGACCCGACTCTTGCATGGAGGAGTGACTAGGCATGCCAGTGCCGTGTTCGATCAACCTGACATACCGCTAGCTGGAGAGCCCAAGTTGACCAGACTCGGAGAGTCCAGTTGGCGTGGCGGATGTGTTGGGTCGATCAAATGGCTCTTTGGGAGCTCTGTACAATCGACTGAACTCGGTGTCATGCATCTGATCAGGTATCTTGACACATCCAGACGGTCACTCCGATCGCTGAGAGTTGATTGCTGAGGGTCGGTAATGTTAAGGGTCACGTGGCGAGCAGCAGACGCGTCCGATCGACCGAGCTGGAGGGGCGCATCGGTGCGAAGGCGAGCAGTGCACACACGAGGTAGATGTTGCGTGGCAATGGCTAATTTCGAATGGTGTGGATAGGTGGCATCATAGGGATGATTAGACATGGCTAGTCATTCTAAGGTGGTGCGTCCGGTCAGGTCTATCTGACTGGTTCATGGGCAACGGCTCTTTAGCCCTTAGGGCTATAGTAGTTGCCATTACCAGCCTTTGCTAGTAGCAAGGCAACTTAGGGATGTTGTTTCTCTGTTTGGCAGTGCTTGAGAGCCCTCAAACTTACTAGAGCTTATAGTGATTGCATTTGAGAGTGACTTAGTGATCGCTGGTGCATTGCTTTGAGAGAATGCAAGCATTGGCACTAGGTGATCGAGTTGGAGGTTACAACCTCCTAGATGACTTGGAGTCTTGTGGGCACCGTTGTTGCATGCTTAGAGATTGAGTGGTGCTTTAGTTGCATGGACATTGTGAGAGGTCTTGTGCTCACCCTACAGGGATCACGAAGAGTAACTCTAGTAAAAGCGAGATATGAAGAGCACCAAGTGGTTCGAGTAAATCTAGAGCTAGCTAGAGCTCGTGGTGAGCACTCTGGTGGGAGAAGTGACTTGGGGGGTCACTACTAGCTAGAGTATCAGCGACAACCTTGGGCTTAT
Source organism: Chrysopogon serrulatus (assembly GCA_015844335.1). Taxonomy (NCBI): domain Eukaryota; kingdom Viridiplantae; phylum Streptophyta; class Magnoliopsida; order Poales; family Poaceae; genus Chrysopogon; species Chrysopogon serrulatus. Next base: position 16,086 of record JADLZL010004788.1, on the reverse strand, counting down.
CTCAATAGGAACTAGCTTATTGGCGACCAAGTGAACCTCAGGAAAATCATCCATGTCAACCTATCATCTTCTTTCCATTGGTTTGTATCCTCGATCACTAGCTTGTTATTACTTATTCATACTTGTGCTAGTGAGTTGTTGCTCTTGAGTAGCTAGTTAGTTTGCGTAGCTTGCTAGTTACCTTCTTTGCTTGTGTAGCTTAGAAGTAGCAGTTGGGTGGCTAGTTGGCTAAGGTAGCTTTACTTGTTACTTTATTTAGTTTGTGTAGCTAAGCAATTGAGCTCTCTAGTTAAACTAAGTAGCCTTGCTAGTGAGTATTACTAGATTGCTTAGGATTTGAACACTTTGCAATACTAGTATGTGTAAATTCTCTCCGGGTGCTTGAGTAATAGTTGCTTAGGTTTGTGTAATCTTACAACTAGAATTTAGTGGCCCAAATTAGGACCTCTCTATAAGGTGCTTAAAAAACTTTAGATACAGGTATAGTCTTTGCTAGACCGATAGTTTTAATTCCATATTTTTTGTTAGGCGGTGTGATTAGTTTTAGAAAGGACTATTCACCCCCTCTATCCTATCATCCCGACCCTATAGACGCGTGTAGGCTAGTTGCGCCAACCCCTGCTGCTCGAGCCAGGAGGCAGCATTGGCCCTTGCCGCATGAGGCTAGCTGTGCCAACCCCTGCCCCTAAAGCGCTGGCCCATGTCGTGCTAGCCCACCATAGGTACACTAGTTGTGTGCCAGCCCTTGCCGCACTGATGGCCAAGAGGCCGCGCCAGCCCCTACCTCGCCAGTTAGGGTGGTCGCATTGGTCCTTGATGTGCCAGCTAGGTGGCCACAACAATCCCTACTGCATCAGACTAGAGAGGAAGAGGCGTGCGGGAGTAAGTAATTTTAGCCAACTCCATAGATTCATGGTTGGATTTGGTGGATCTAGGAGCTAGATCTACGTTTTTGGTAAATCTGGGTTCGTGGAGCAGGGGTGTTTGGCTGAAAAATTTAGAAGCAAAGCTATTTTCGAAGATCTAGAGCTGTGTGGAGCTCTGCCAACAAGACCTTATTTTAAAAAACCAATTCTTTATTATGTA